>CM070827.1:23620390-24364827 GCA_036326025.1 Chrosomus eos | reverse complement strand
GCGCAAGATCCAAAATGAATGGTGGGAGAGAAAGGCTGAAGAGGTTCAGACATATGCCGATACCAAGAACTCTAAGATGTTCTTCAGTGCCATCAAACAAGTATATGGACCAGCCAAGCCTTGTACCACTCCTCTCCTGTCAGCAGATGGTCTTACATTGTTGAGAGACAAGAAAAGCATCAACACAAGATGGAGAGAACATTTTAGCATCTTGCTAAATAAACCTTCCGCTGTTGATCTTGATGCCTTGAACCAGATCCCCCAAAAAAGTATAGTCCAAGCTCTTGATCTTCCACCAACAATGGACGAGGTTACAGAGGCCATCAAGCAAACTAGCCCAGGTAAAACCCCTGGAATAGATGGAATCCCAGCTGAGATATTTAAGTCTGCCGGTCCAGTGGCCCTTGAGGCTTTTTGTGCCCTCCTTGTCAGCATATGGATAGAGGAGGATATACCAAGGGACTTCAAAGATGCCACAATCGTCTCCCTTTTCAAGAACAAGGGTAGCAGAGCTGACTGCGGCAATTACCGGGGTATTTCTCTTCTGTCAATTGCCGGGAAGATCATGGCTAGGATAATTCTCAACCGCTTAATTTCCAACATAGCTGAAGCCAACCTACCAGAGTCTCAGTGTGGATTCCGCCCAGGTCGTAGCACCATTGATATGATCTTCACAATCAGGCAGGTGCAGGAAAAATGCAGTGAGCAGAACATGAATCTCTACAGTGTCTTTATAGATTTGTCCAAGGCGTTCGACACGGTCAATAGAGAGGCCCTCTGGATGATTCTGGCAAAACTTGGATGCCCAGACAGGTTCGTGAACCTAATCAGACTGTTCCATGACGACATGACTGGCCATGTACTGTCCGGAGGTGAAATGTCAGAACCGTTCAGTATTGCCAACGGCGTAAAACAAGGCTGTGTCCTGGCTCCTGTCCTCTTCAATCTCTTTTTTACATGTGTGCTGAACCATGCAGTCAGAGACCTTAAATATGGGGTATTCTTGAGGTACAGGCTGGATGGATCGCTATTCAATCTTCAACGCCTGAACGCTAGGACCAAAACAGTGGAGAGAATAATACTTGAAGCACTATTTGCCGACGACTGTGCTCTTATGGCGCACACAGAGTCTGATCTTCAGTGCATTGTCAACAAGTTTGAAGAAGCCTCTCGTCTCTTTGGTCTGACCATCAGCCTTGGTAAGACAGAGGTCCTGTTACAACGAGCCCCTGCTTCCAATGTCCTTCCTCCCTCTATCACCATTGATGGGACAAAACTAAAGACAGTCGAACATTTCAAGTACCTGGGTAGTGTTATCTCTTGCGATGGAACAATAGACAGGGAGATCAGTGCCCGTATATGCAAAGCAAGTCAAGCTCTTGGCCGCTTGAAAAACCGGGTATTGAGCCAGCATAACATCAGACTAACCACAAAGGTAAAACTGTACAAGGCTATTGTTCTTACTGGCCTTCTGTATGGATGTGAAACATGGACCTTGTACAGAAGACATTTGAAACAGCTGGAACAATTCCACATACGCAGTCTGAGGTCACTTCTCTGCATTAGCTGGCATGACCGCATAACGAACCTTGAGGTCCTGGACAGAGCCAAGACAACCAGCATCGAAGGCATGATCTTGAAATCTCAGCTTCGATGGACAGGGCACGTCATCCGTATGGCGGACAGTAGATTGCCAAAACAGCTTCTATATGGTGAGCTTTCCTCAGGAAAACAAAAGTGTGGCAGACCACGAAAAAGGTTCAAAGACTGTGTGAAGTCCAACTTGAATCTAGCTGGAATTGCCCCAAAAGATCTAGAGCTTCGCGCACAAGACAGGTCTGGCTGGTGTACTCTCTTAAGGCAGGCACAAGGGGCATTCGAGGTGAGACGCCGCGTGCACATCACTGAGGCCCGTGATAGGAGGAAGTTGGTTAAATCTGCAAGTACTGAACTAGGACAGTTCCCATGTCCCTACTGCGAACGGCTCTGCCGTTCAAGGATTGGACTCTATAGCCACATACGAGCCCACAAATAGATGAATTGTGCAAAGGATCGTCATCATCGATATCGATGGACTACCAAGACACTGTTAATACAGTGTTGCACATAGGTTTGGGTTTTGCATATTACAGAGTAAGTTATGACCATTTTACACTTTATATTAAGTAGACAGTTCCTGAGGAGTTACCATGTAAGTACACTGTTTATACAGTGTTACAAAGAGGTTTGGGTTTTGCATATTACAGAGTAAGTTATGACCATTTTACACTTTATATTAAGTAGACAGTTCCTGAGGAGTTACCATGTAAGTACACTGTTAATACAGTGTTGCACATAGGTTTGGGTTTTGCATATTATAGAGTAAGTTATGACTATTTTACACTTTATATTAAGTGGACAGTTCCTGAGGAGTTACCATGTAAGTACACTGTTAATACAGTGTTGCACAGAGGTTTGGGTTTTGCATATTACAGAGTAAGTTATGACTATTTTACACTTTATATTAAGTAGACAGTTCCTGAGGAGTTACCATGTAAGTACACTGTTAATACAATGTTGCACAGAGGTTTGGGTTTTGCATAATACACAGTAAGTTATGATAATTGAACACATTGTATCAAGTGCAGAGTTCCTGAGGAGTAACCATGTAAGTACACTGGTACCACAAGGGAAAACTTTAGCTGTAATTCAACATAAGTCCTGTCGGACATATAGTAAATACATGGTATACACATAGGAATCATCATGGTTTCAGTGTGTTCTTAACTGGTAACTACAGTATGGAAGACTGCGTGTGAAAGTGGAACAACTTGTGTGAATACATATTGTTGTTACAAAATGTAGTTACACAATGCCTGTTACACATGTGTACTTACTGTAGTGGAAAAAGTGTTGTTACCAATGTCCTATTACACATTTGTACTTACACATACCTTTCCGTGGGTTGTTACATATGTGTAGTTACACAGATATTACCGTTGTAAATACTATGTACCAATGTGTATTTACACTGTAGTTACATACTAAGTACATATCTAGTAACCATGTAAGTTCACAGGTATTAGGGCCACTTAATATAAAGTGGGACCCAAACGGGTCATTTAGACCCTAAAGATTCATATTAACTTGTACAAAAATGGCATTATATGACCCCTTTAACATTAATTTCTTTAGAAAATAAAATGGCTATGCCAGCACTGTTATTTGTTCCATGGCTTAAAACACTTGTTCTTCCCCCCTATCTTCTCCATTCAGATTCATTATCTAAAGTAGTGTGTGTTTCTTGTAAGAAAGCTACATTTATATATTTTTTTAATACTAAATAATTAGTACTCTGATACCATTGGTAATTTATTACCATCTCTACCCCATTCATATTTAAAGAGCCCACTCTCAACAGCTCCATGGAAGAAAGATTCGAAGAGAATAGAAAAAGAACAAAAAAACACAATTCACCACATGTGACTTAAACATAGATTTTTTTTTTGCGAAGAATTAAATTTATCCTTTGTTAAAATCTTTTTCAACTTGAACCTTTTTTGTTTACTTAAAACCTCATAACTAACATTTCTCTGCAACAAGTTTCACTGTATGAATTAATTTATTTTCATCAGGGAGAAAAGTCTTTTACTTCAACAATTCTACCAAAAGTCACATCCAGGAAGTTATTTATATCTTGCAATGCATACACATCGTCCGCACTTCCACACTGTGATCCAATGTCAGATACATCAGAGAAATCATCATTATCTCTCATCCCCAAATCAGCATCAGTACACATTTTACCAGTATTAGACATTTCAGAGTTTTCATCAGAAACCCTTTCAACCCTAACCATAGCTACATCATCATTTGTTACACTATCATCATCCAGTTCAGATACATCATGATTTCTACCGGAATCAACCATTTCATGAACGTTATCAGTCTGACTTTCAATCAATCCATCACTCTCGATGTTCCTCTGTCTCTGTGATCCAGCTTGAGGCTGGACATCCTCAGAAGCTGCCTTACTACTCTCACCAGCAGCAGAAGTACTAGGCCTAACTTCCACTTCAGTAACCTGGGCCTTGTGTGGACATGTGTGCCTTTTATGCCCAATGTCACCAAACTCAAAAAATTTCATGCTACCAGTGTTCGCGTAGATAGAATACGCTTTTCCTTCATACATGACTCTGAACGAAATATCCAACTCTGGTACATTTAAGAACATAAACACCTGCCGCCTGAAAGACATAACGTGTTTTAGAGCAGCGTTTTTACACCCAAGCGGGATCATCCTAATCTCACTAGCCATATTTCCATATCGCATCAAAGCTTTCTCAATTTCATCATTTCTAATAAAAGGCTTCAAATTGGATATCGTAACTCTATTTGTCGGAGTAACAAGTGTTGAGATAATAAGAAAATCGCCACTTACCACAATTCCGTCGCTTATCAACTGATTTACTATGTCTTCCTTCTCAACAAACACCACCACTGCTTTATTCATCCTGGATGCTGTAGTAATGTTTTCATACCAAACTTTTCCCCCTATTGCCAGCAGTACATCTTCAACATCCTGAGCCGGTACACACCTGATTCCATGGTGGAGCGACACATGTGACGCCTCAAAAAATTCGCAAAAAATCAAACAGAAAAAACAAAACGTTTTAGGCGGAAAACCCCCCCGAAAACAAATCGTCCTCTCCTCCTCGTGATCTACCTCACACGCACACCAAACCTCCCAGCATGCACGAGAGAGAGAGAGGGGGGGGCGGGGGAGGGGGGGGGTTAAAAAGGGTTTTCTTATATCAAAATAAATCTATTCGTAATAACAATGTCGTAATAATGAGATATTATGTCGAATTAACGAGATATTATGTCGAAATAACGACTTATTATGTTGTAATAATGAGATATGTCAAAATAACGACTTAAGTCGAAATAACGAGATATGTCGTAATAACAAGATATTATGTCAAAATAATGACTTAAGTCGAAATAACGAGATAAGTTTTCTTTCTTTTTTTTTCTCACCTTGTGGTTCAGGGCTTCCGTACAATAATAACATTTCTTTAAAAATCTCCAACTTTACCCAAAATGTTTCCCACAGACTATATATTCTAAAATTCTAATAGATTATTAACTATTTTAAAATATGAAAACTCCATTTTAATTGAGCCAAATTAAAACCAACCTCTAATAATATTTAATGTGATCTCACAAGAATACGTGTATATTTTTACATAAGGTGTGGTTCTACCAAACGTACATTTACATATTGAAACATACAATATTGACATATTCACAGTATTCACAGAAGTAAAACGTCAATTATTTATGTATGAACAACTTTACAGATGTACGAATGCATAAACATTCCTTTGAATATTAAAATAGTGGAATATTGTTTTGATTCTATTGTATTCAACTGTCACATCAATTACTACATTTTATCACAGATTGCAACATGCAGTGTTTCGGTTGATGTTCATTAGGGATCCGATACCAAGTAAATACAGGGCCAATGTCGCCAATAATGATGCCGGTACCGGTTACGTTTAAAAGCATGCACTTGAACTTACATGGACTTTCCTTTAGGGGAAAGCAGTGTGTCATTATATATGAGGTGAATGTATCACTAATATGCTAAGTCTGAATACATTTTCATGACCACTAAAAGATTTTGTGATTTGCTGTGTCAACATGCCTAGTTGTGTGTTACTAGTGTTGTTTTTGGCGGCCTGTTTTAATTTTAGTTTTAGTCTAGTCTTTGTGTCAATCTGTCATTTTAGTTTTTATTAGTTTTAGTCACGTTCATACTCTTTTTAGTCTAGTCTAGTTTTAGTCGACGAAAACTGATGACATTTTAGTCTAGTTTTAGTCGACGAAAACTGATGACATTTTAGTCTAGTTTTAGTCGACGAAAGACATAGTCTAGTTTTAGTCCATGAAAATTGTATTTTAGTCTCATTTTAGTAATGCAATTCTATTTAACCCAGTCAATATGTAGGCTATAGCCTACCTAGTAGTAGACGAAACCAACATTTTCTTTTAGCCAAACCCATTTCAAAAAATCTTATCTTATTATTGTTAGTCTATCTTATTATATTATTGTTACCTTATAGACTCAAGAATGCTATTCCAGACACAGAAGACGCTCTGATATGAATTTAGAACATATTTATTTTACCAACCAAACATGTTGCCTACACACGATGACATTAAAGTTTTTCCAAATCTCATTTCTTCTTTTTCTCCCAAAGACGAATCCCTTTCTCTGTGTCAGACTTAACTGCGTTTGTTGTCGTTTATGCTAACGCCTGTTTCACACATAGCCTACTCCGTTTGCGGTGTGTATTTTTCCCCGCACCCATGTTAGGTTAGAGCGCTCACACCGCACGCGGGAGCGGTGCGTGCATAACAGCAGAGCAGAGATCTACACAGTAGCCTACCTCAACAACGCGACACAATGGATGTAGGCTAGAAATATTGATTTGAAATAAAAAAATAGAGAATAAATGTTGTGATTGTGGTATTACAGCCGTAGATCAGCTGCGCACTGCAAACGCAGCACATGTGAAAACACAATAGCTCGAGCTGCTCCTGCATACACACCGCACCGCATACGCACTACACACGGAGTATGTGTGAAACAGCCGTAACTCACGCAGCTGCATCTTCTAAATAATGCCGCGAGTGGGGCTTGAGGATGTGATGTCGCCTGCGTCTGCGCAGTGCGATCTGATGCAGCCCCTGAAGTGAAACACAGGAAACAGAAATGCTGCATACCGGTAATAACGCAAGTAAACGAGACGAAATAACGTTAAATAACATTTCGTCTCGTCTCGTTTTGGTCAACGAAAATGAAGAGACATTTTAGCTTAGTTTTTATTTTGTAAACCACATTTAGTCTCGTTTTTATTCGTCAACGATATTACATTATACATTTAATTATAGTCATCGTCACATGACCAGCATTTACGTTGCGTCTCGTCTCGTTTTCGTCACGTGAAAAAGGTTCGTTGACGACGATATTTCGTCATAATTTTCGTTGACGAAAGCAACACTATGTGTTACTGTAGTAAAACCATTGTTCGTTTTTTTTAAAGGCTGCCAGTGACAGGCTGTTTTACCTCAAAAGGTAAAACTTTTGTTTTGGCTCCTCCTGGTTATTTGGGGGGACCAGCTGACCCCATCAGCTACCATCCGCCACTCAGCGCAGCGTTTCAACACAGACCTGCCCTCGCTCGTCAATCATAGGGTGACCTGTCATGACCGGCGCGGTCATTGTTAATACTGGAGCACTGTCTATGAGCAGAATGGAGTCTAAGCGAAGTGGTGTTCTATTCTTGGTTGCAATAAGGAACGCAGCAGTCATTTTAATGTTCCTGAATCCGAAATGCTGAAGACGCAGTGGCTGAGTTTGTTTTCGAAGGGAATATTCCCCACGATCAACGTAAATGCTTTTATGTTTGCGCAAATCATTTCACACACCAGACTGCTTTATAAATGAGGAGGGTCAGTATAAAGCTGGTTTTGCTAAGAAGCTGCTCCTGAAAAAAGGATCTGTACCAACTATTCGTATTCCTGCTGCACCTCCAGAAGAACTGAAGTGAGTGTAATGTTTTATTAACCTTTATTAATATTTATATTAATTTTGCAAATCGCTAGCTGCACGGTTCACGATGAATGAGGTTTACACTCAGGGTACATTACGACATGTTTTCTATGTACGACGTTCTCAATATAATTCATAATCACACGTTTATAATGAACAACGCGTTATGGATATTTTGTTACAAACGGTGTACACACAGAACAGAGGGGTGGGGTGAGAAAAGCTCATTATCATTTAAAGGCACATGCACTTAAACGGCGTGCTGACAACAGAGCTGTTTTTGACCAGGTAAAATAAGTGTTTTCTTACAATACTAATGACAATTTTAAATTAAAGTATATTAAAAACTTTTAATTTAGACCCTAAAGATTCATATTAGCTTGTACAAAAACGGCATTATGTGACCCCTTCAATATTACATTTTAACTTTACATCGCTAGCTTCAATCTAAATCGTTGCTAGCACAACACACTAGTAATTCGCTAGCCTGTTAGCGTGCCATCAGTGCGCTCATTTATTTATTTATATTTATATAAATAATTTATAAATTTATATTTATATTCATAACTACATCTCTGACGTTTATAATGAACCAAACCGTTTGAAAATCGGTAGAAAATTTAGTAAGTTATGGTTATTTAAAAAGTACATGCACCATTAAAACACGTTACGAGTGAGCAAGCTGCCTGTGACAAGATGGCCGCCAGGTGCTGATGTCGACCTCCATTGGCCAGCAGCGCGGACGAGACATCTAGCCTTTATTATGGTTTGAGGAACCACATGGTATCTGCTGTTCTCTAGTTAATCCTGGCTTGAGAAACTTTTAGTTTGCTGCTCAACCGTGAGTTTGTAGTTCTTATTTCATCTTTTGTGTATGCTTTTGTGAAGAACTTGTAAAAGTGTTAATAAGTTGTTTTCTTTTGTAGAGGATTTTTGTATTACATATGACATACATTGCCTTATATGTTGGATTGGGAGTTTTGCTTGGGTGCATGAGAGCAACGGTCCAAGGATCTTATTCCAAGACTGGTATGCTGCAGCTAGAAGGACCAATTCTGCTTTTCATCAATATACAACATCTGCAGATAAGGCTGTTCATTTCAAAGACTTTATTAACTCCATTACTCTACAACATCTTTGAGACGTTTCACACTCATCAACTCACTCCATGATTTCTTTTGTGATGTGTTTAATGTTTGAGTTTATTTGTTTGGTGTTTATGATGAATTGTCTTATGTAAAAATTCAATACATGCTGACAAAAAGAATTTTTTTTTTTTTGTCTTTTGTCTTTTGTTGATTCATGCATACCATGAACACAGTACGGTAGGGTAGAGTGCAAAATTGATTTCCCCCTCATTCTTCTGTAGCGAGCCTGGTTTAAAATAGCTAGGACAGTTATACTGTAGTGCATCAAAAATTCTACCCTTTTTAGTAGAATCGCCTTGTAGTTAGTTTTTAAATCCCCCAGATTCTGCTTTTCTGTTCCGTAAAAGTAAGTTTAAGATCCTTCTCTACACATTTAATCTGGACCTCCAGAAGAAAAGTTATACAAAAGAACAAAAGAACAAAAGAAATACAGTTTCCTCTCAAGAAACACTTGGTTGTTTCCCATAGGATTTGTGGATTAGTAGCTGAGCTTGATTTTTCCTTGAGAAGCAGAGATAATTCAGAACGTAACTGTTTCACAAAATCTTCATTTTGCAAAAAAAGTTGTTCATACACCACCTTTTGGAGCTAAGGGGAATTATCGGAGTAGATAGATTACAAATCACGGCGGAGTGATCTGAAATCAGTATGGGTAGAATATCAATATGGTTTACGCCTTGGGTAAGGGATTTAGAAATCAGAATGTAATCTAACCTCAAATTATTTGTGGCGTGCTGAGTAAAAAGTATAATCTCTACAGTTCTCATTCTTCACTCTCCAGATATTGCATAAGTTGTAATCAACAATGAGCTCGTTTAATGACTGCGAAGCCTGATCGCCATGAACAGAAACAAGGGATCTATCAATTAAAGGATTAGTTCACTTTTTAAAAAACTTTTGCTGATAATTTACTCACACCCCATGTCATCCAAGATGTCCATGTATTTCTTTCTTCAGTCGAAAAGAAATTAATGATTTCGATGAAAATATTCCAGGATTTTTCTCCATATAATGGACTTCAATAGTGGCCAAAATGGTTCAAGGTCCAAATGAGTTTTCAGTGCAGCTTCAAATGACTTCAAATGACGATACCAGACGATGAATAAGGGTCTTATCTAGCGAAACGATGCGCCATTTCGAAAATAAATAAAACAGTTAAAGTATTATTAGCACAAATGCTCGCCTTGTTCTGTCCTGAGATGTACGTTTGTGATTCTCCTGTTCGAACTCGTTCATTAAAATGAACAAATCTTTTTTCGAGTCATTTCGTTCGTTGAATGAACAAAATGACTCGAAAAAAGACTCGTTCAAAATGAACAAATCTTTTTTCGAGTCATTTCGTTCGTTGAATGAATAAAATGACTCGAAAAAAGATTTGTTCACTTTAATGAACGAGTTCGAACAGGAGAATCACAAACGTACATATAAGACCCTTATTCATCGTCTGGTATCGTCATTTGTCATTTGAAGTCATTTGAAGCTGCACTGAAAACTCATTTGGACCTTGAACTGTTTTGGCCACTATTGAAGTCCATTATATGGAGAAAAATCCCGGAATGTTTTCATCAAAATCATTAATTTCTTTTCGACTGAAGAAAGAAAGACATGGACATCTTGGATGACATGGGGGTGAGTAAATTATCAGCAAAAGTTTTTTAAAAAGTGAACTAATCCTTTAAGGGGTTACAAACAGTTGTCGACAAAGTTAAGGAGGAATTTGGTAAGAGATGGAAAAAAGTCTACATGATAATTATTAGGGGAATATACTGAGAAGAGAACCATTATTAAATTATTCCATGGATAGCCATAATAACCGAACGCATCGATAAGAATTTAACCCCCATAAAACACATAAATAGTGATACAAGAAAAACAGCAAACCCTGGTAGTTCTAACATTAGAATGGTTTAACCATTATAATGTTAGAACTACCAGGGTTTGCTGTTTTTGACAACAAAAAAACAAATTGCTATCGGCAGCTTGCAGAGAGAAAGAACACACCCTCTTATCTGCCTGGAAAATAAATCTACTTGAGGCCATGTACTCATACTATGAGGGTAACAGTTACTCAAACATCAGCATCATTCAGTGTCCATCACAGCAAAAATTAAACCTATATCCCTACTCAAAGTGCTATAATACAAAACCAAGAAGGCCGAATTTACTCCTCGTGCATCCCTGTAGGTGCGGTGGTGTCCATCTCCGTAGTGACGGTCAGAGACGAGATGAAATGCTCCAGGTCTCCTGGCAGTTACGCACTATTCTCTCCTTCAGCTCCTTCCCGTAGGCCCACCAACCTTAGGTCGAGTCCCTTTTAACATCCCACACTATAGCCTGCATGTTGTCACATCTATTGCCAAACAATTTGACATCCTTTTCCAGCAAGTCCAATCGTGCTGTAATCGTCGATATTTCCTCCCGAACAATCGTCAACATGCTTAGCTTTATGGCGCTCAGTTGCTTCTCAAGCATTTTGGCAATAGCGTTGTGAAAGCGTTTGTCGTCTTTATGCTTTTTCTTCGCCGGGGAGTGGATTAAATCTCGTTTAGATGCTATCTGCCACTAAAACAAGGGATTTACATGAAATGCGGCCAGAAACTTAGTAGGGATAGATAATTCATGAAAATTGACAACTGAAGTAGAGCGTCGATATTAAGCAGCCATCACCGTCCGCTGCGCAAGTGCATCCCTGACATCCCATTCTTAATCTGTAAGGATTAATATGGAGTTGGCTCACCCTTTGCAACTATAACAGCTTCAACTCTTCTGGGGAGGCTTTCCACAAGGTTTAGGAGTGTGTTTATGGGAAATTGACCATTCTTCTAGAAGCCTATTTGTGAGGTCAGGCACTGATATTGGACATGAAAGCCTGGCTCGCAGTCTCTGCTCTAATTCATCCCAAAGGAGTTCTATTGGGTTGAGGTCAGGACTCAGGTGCAGGCCAGACAATTTCCTTCACAACAAACTCGCTCATCCATGTTTTTATGGACCTTGCTTTGTGCACTGGTGCGCAGTCATGTTGGAACAGGAAGGGGCCATTCCCAAACTGTTCCCACAAAGTTGGGACCATGAAATTGTCCAAAATGTCTTGGTATGCTGAAGCATTTAAAGTTCCTTTCACTGGAACTAAGGGGCTAAGCCCAACCCCTGGAAAACAACTCACACCATAATCCCCCCTCCACCAAACTTTACACTTGGCAGAATCCAGTCGGTTCTCCTGGCAACCGCCAAACCCCGACTCGTCCATTGGATTGCCAGATAGAGAAGCATGAATGGTCACTCCAGAGAACACGATTCCATTGCTCTACAGTCCAGTGGTGTCGTGCTTTACACCACGGCATCTGACGCTTTGCATTGCACTTGGTGATGTAAGGCTTAGATGCAGCTGCTCGACCATGGAAACCCATTCCATGAAGCTCTATGCATTGTTCTTGAGCTAATCTGAAAGTCACACCAAGTTCAGAGGCCTGTAGCAATTGACTCCGCAGCACACTTCTACGGCTACGCATGCACTGAACCCACTCCGTGATTTTATGTGGCCTACCACTTCGTGGCTAAGATGCTATTGGTCCCAATTGCTTCCACTTTGTTATAATACCAGTAACAGTTGACCGTGAAATATTTAGTAGTGAGAAAATTTCACGAATAGACTTATTGCACAGATGGCAACCTATCATGGTGCCACGCTTGAATTCACTGAGAGCGACCCATTCTTTCTCAAATGTTTGTAGAAGCAGTCTGCATAGGTGCTTGATTTTATACTGTGTGAGTATACACCAGGAGTATATGATCCCATGCCAGTTCGGCCAACTCATTTAGACATGTAAAACATCTGCATTTCACATCATTATTAGGTTCCTTTAATAGTAGAATTGCGTATACGTGACGCCATTGCGTAAATATTTAAATGAACAAGTGAATTGGTTTTCTGAACAGTTTAATTGTAACAAACTGTCAGAAAGAATCTTTTCTTTTTGCTTTTAAAAACATGATACGCAGTGTAGTGGAATAGAATGAATGTTTTGAGACGCATTTCTAAAAGTTGAACTTCTTTGCCACAAATGGTCAAGACCACAGTCTATGTTGATATAGAAAAACAATTTAAAATCAGCATTGCAATGCAAGAACAAAACAGAAGAAAAACATTATTTAGCCTGCATCCTGAACAGTGCCTGCAGGTTTCAACAAACTGTCGTTGATTTAAGGATGTAATATCAAAGTTGTTCAGTGAAACTTCTGAACTTTTCTCTAACTTCTATACTTTATATAAAATAGCAAATAGCTGGGGTTTTTTTTGTGTGTGCATACTATGGATGAGAATCGTCTCAGGTTACTTGACTATAACCCTGTTCCCTGAAGAAGCAGGAACGAGATGCTGCACTTGATTTTAAGCTCTACGGGTAAAACCGTCTTTGTTTGACCGGTTGTAAACACGTGTGGCAAACACGCCAAGCGCTATGGGGACAGAGAATACCAACGCAGCTACACTGGAAGCCCCATGGACCCCTCAAGTTTGTGTAGTGTGTGCGCACAAACACAAGAATGGCCTCAGACATGAACTTGGGATGTCGAATCAAGGACGTGTGAGCTCGGAGTAACGTGAACTTTATAATCTATAAATGTGTGTAGAGAGGACCAGCCTGCTGCATCACATACTTGCTGCAAGGGGGCGCCTCTTGCTAAAGCCCTGGAGGATGCAACCCCCCAGGTAAAATGAGCTGTAACACCTAGATGCTAAGCTTGAAAGCGCCTCATAGGCTAGAGCAGTAATTCTTAAAGTGTGGTCCATCTCCCCCTAGTGGTCTGCGAAAAGATGACCTAAACTAGGCAAGTGTTTATAAAATTGTCACTTATTTAAGTAGATTTTTTATGCACTTGTGAAACTGTGATAACAGATCTTACAATTTTGATCGGTGGCTAAACCAAAGAGTCGTCAAAAGAAAAGATCAAGTGTCCACTGAAAGCACTGTAAAAAGTTGTTCAGTGCTATTGTCCATTAGCCTGGCTCCGCCCTCCTTCGTACTTCCGCTCACTTTTCATTTCCCTTCAGTACTGCGTCTGGGATCCTGCTGTAGACTTTGGTTTCCTCCGATCAATTTTTTACCGTTCCAATCAGCGAACAGAGGGAGTGGCTGAGAACGATGACGTTGATGTCGACTCGTGTGTTATTTTGAGTTGTAGTTCAAAATAAGAAAGATGCAAGCGAAGCCATTCGGTCCGTTGTGGCAACGCTGCCGAATATGCTCACAAGTTAAAGCCGGAGCAAGAACAATCTTTGCTTTGTTTTGTTGGTGGCCGTCCTCCCCACGGGATTCAGGAAAAGACATACGTCATGACCAAACGTTAGCGATTGGTTATGGCAGAAAGAGTGACTCTGGGCAGATCCAATATTGTTAGACTTCAATAGAGTACCCACCTACAAGGAAGTTAACGCTTGTCAATGGAGCGGTGCCAGACTCTATGTACAAATGAAATGTGTGAGAGTCTGGTGGGGACCAGGCTAATTGTCCATATGACTTAATTTTAAAATTTATATTTATTCCAATACATTAATTTCTTTTTCTTTCTTTGTTTTTTGAGTTATCAAAAAGTAAAAAGTGTGACTATTTTTGTTACTTAATATTTTCTATAATAAAATTAATTTCATTGGACTTCACCATAAATTGATTTGACAAAACTCATTTTAAAAGTTTATATCAGACGTGTCATACGTAAAAAGACATGACCCGCCCACCTGCGTCCACGGAAGAACAAGAGCAAATTATTCACTCTTGTCTGTTCCAGAAGTTTATTCGAACGGGGTTTTCTACGGAGCCGGACAATTTATACTTCACGTACCTCATCTCATGTAAGTAACTCTTTGTTAGAGGTCGACCGATTAATCGGCCGATTTTTGGCAATTTTTAACATAATCGGCATCGGCCAATATCCAAGTATATCAAGCCGATTATTAGGCAGGAGCATCTGTGGGCAGCCTAGTGTTGTCGTGGAACACGTGTTTGACGCACGTTGCCGCTAGAGTCATTTTCCAGCCGAGTGAGCAGACCTCATCCAGTGACATTCGGCTACTTTGGATCGTAGTTGAAGTTGCATTATCACAGAAGAGTTGCTATCATGTCATAATAAGTAAGCAATAATTTTGCAATTACAGAGTGAATCTGAGACTTTTATTTGTTATGTTTGTGTGTCTTATATTTGAGAGGGTTGTCACTCAATGCAGAGAAATAAGTAATAAAAAAGAGACCAACACACTATAGGAAGCTCTTTTTAGTACAATACATACTGTCCTAAATGGGCCTACCTCTCAACCAACTCGTTCTTACTCCTCTCCAGATGACTGCAAAAAGTTTTTACATTTTTTTATAGATAAGATAGAAAATATTAGAACACACATCTTACTTTCTTCAGAGGATCCTTCTTCTATTGTCACCTGCTCTGCTGTCCTTACTCAGTTTGAGCCTGTGTCTTTATCTTTTCTGAAAGATATCATTGATCAAATGAAATTATCCGCCTGTCCTACAGATGTGGTCCCTCCACGTTTTTTAAAAGAAGTTTTTGATATTGTTGGGCCTAAAATCCTTCAAATTATAAATAGTAGTCTGACTACAGGTGTTGTGCCACTGGGCTTCAAACATGCAGTAGTACACCCACTAATAAAAAAAAACAATCTTGATACATCAGTTTTCTCAAATTACCGGCCGATTTCAAAACTTCCATTTGTTTCGAAAATATTGGAGAAAGCTATATGTACACAATTGCAATCTTATTTGGATTTAAATGGCATTTTGGAGGTGTTTCAGTCTGGATTTAAAGCCCTTCATAGTACAGAAACTACACTTTTAAAAGTTTTTAACAACCTTTTATTGGTCACAGACTCTGTAGATACTGCTATATTAATGCTGTTAGACCTTACCGCTGCTTTTGATACCATTGATCATAATATTCTGATCTCTAGGTTGGACCACAGTGTTGGTATCAAAGGTATTGCTCTACAGTGGTTTAGGTCATATCTGTCTGATAGGAAGTTTTCTGTGTGCCTTGGAGACTTTGTGTCCCCACAGGCACCTTTTACTTGTGGAGTCCACCAGGGGTCTATTCTTGGCCCAATGCTGTTTTCCTTATACATCCTCCCTTTAGGGTCTATCCTAAGAAAGCATGGCATTTCATTTCACTGTTATGCAGATGACACGCAACTGTATTTGCCCATGAAACGTAAGGATACCAGCTCCTTAAAACTATTGTTGGACTGTCTCACAGCCATTAAAGCTTGGATGGCTATGAATTTTCTACATTTTAATGAGAGCAAGACTGAAATTGTGATATTTGGTCCAAGTAGTACCCATGTGGCCCCTGACACAGAATTGGGTCCCTTACTTCCTTACGTTAAATCATCTGTTAAAAACTTGGTAGTAATTGTGGACAGTGATTTTAAACTTGAAAAACAGATAAAATCTGTGGTTAAAGCCAGTTTTTATCAGTTAAGGCTCTTATCTAAGGTGAAACCTCTGTTGTCATTCAAAGACTTTGAAAGAGTTATACATGTTTTTATTTCCTCCAGATTGGACTATTGTAATGCCCTCTATGCTGGTGTCAGCCAAGCATCCCTTTCACGCCTGCAGTTGGTGCAGAATGCTGCAGCTAGACTATTAAAAGGATTATGAAAACGTGATCACATTTCTCCTATACTGGCCTCCCTTCACTGGCTTCCAGTACATTTTAGGATTGAGTTTAAAATTTTAGTGTTTGCATATAAATCCTTAAATGGTCTAGCCCCGACCTACCTCTCCGACCTTATACAAAAACATGCTCCATTGAGGTCGCTTAGGTCGGCAGATTGCATGCTCTTGGCTGTCCCTAGAGTAAGGCTTAAAAATAGGGGGGATCGAGCCTTTTCAGTTGTGGCCCCTAAATTGTGGAATAACTTACCATTGTCTGTGAGACTGGCCCCAACACTCTCCGCTTTTAAGTCTAATCTTATTTATTTTCCTTGGCTTTTAATTCACTCTGAGAGCTGTGTGTTTTTTTTGTCTACTCGTTGTCATTTGATCTTTGATGTTTATTTTATGATTGTGGATGTATAGCACTTTGGTCAACTTCTGTTGTTTAAAAGTGCTCTAGAAATAAACTTGACTTGACTTGACTTGACTATAGGCTAGTGACAGACTGGCTTTGCTTTGCTAGCGGGTAACGTTAGCTACAGACAGACCCGGTGCTAATACTGCACTGGAACCTTAACGACCGTCATCTACCGCACCGAATATCAACGCGAATTTCTGTGCTTCAGTTCGGTGCTACTGTTATGCCAGTGCTTCTCTTGGATGCTCAGAAAACGGACGTTAGAATAACAGAAACATCGCTTCGCTGCACGTGACGCTAGTCAGCACTCAGCAGCGAACTTTAACATATTGTTAGTTAGTAGCTGGATTAAACATGGTTAAAATGCTGGCCAAACAGTGTAAAGTGTGACTGTATTTCACTGTAGACTAAAAGGTCCAACAGCGGGATGCCGTTGTCTGAAGAACAACAGATGGACGGTGTTGTGGTGCATTTAAAGTTTTTGTAAAATATAATTTTCCCATCTGGTGGTTGTTTTTGTCATTCAACAGCAATTTACTAGTGAAATACGTTATTGTTATAATTTAAATTAAATAAAATATAATAAATCTTATATATAATTTTTTTTAAATCATTTAAAGTTTTTTTTCTCCTTTTTTGTGATAATTAGGTTATGTCCATTTGTCTTTGTCCACCAACAAACAAAACAAACCAAAAATACATGTTTCAGGAATTTTTTTGAGAGGATAGAAAGAGGATAGAAACGTTTTTAGCCTTATATTACTTACAATGCACTGAATTATTAGCTGAATTATGAAACATTTGTTAGATTTGATATCTATAACTATCTATAAAATGATTCGAAGATGACGTCAAGTTAATATACAAAAATACTAACATAACCTTGTATTTTTTTCCCTTTTTACAGATGGCTGAAAAGAAAAAACCCTTTATGGCAGCGCTTCACCCAGCCAACACCAGGAAAGGCCAAATGCAATATATGCAGCAAGTTGGTAAGCATGGGGGCTGAGAAAGGCAAAAGTAAAAATACAACAAACATGTGGAATCACTTGAAGACAAACCACCAACAGGATTACAAAGAGGCAGTAAAAGAAAAAGAAGATGCAGCGGCTGCTGCCTCTGCCAGTCTCAGTCAGCCTACTGTAGCACAAATGTTTGATTCACAAAGAAAATGGCAAAATTCTGACCAGAGGTCAAAAAAGATTGATCCACAAATACTTGAAATGATTGCTACAGACAACCAGCCATTTACAGTGGTCTCGGATGTTGGCTTTCGGCGTTTGATTGCAACACTGGAACCCCGGTATAGCCTTAAGACTGAAAAATACTACCGTACAGACATGCTGGAAAACATAATGAAAGGTATGGAGAGGAAAATCAAAACACTGATCACCCCAGAGAATGCTGGCCCTCATTTGTCGTTCACGAAAGACTGTTGGTCTAGGGAGACGGAATCACTGATGAGTCTAACATGCCATTTAATTAATAGTGACTGGGAAAGAAAACAAATGGTACTAAATGTGAAGGCCATGTCTGGCTCCCACACTGGAGAATACATCAGCAAGGTGCTCCTTAGCATGCTGAAACATTGGGACATCACCCACAACAGAGTTGTGCTTGTGCTCCGAGACAGTGGTGCTAATATGATTAAAGGCCTCAGATTGGCAGAAATACCAGATCTCAGCTGCAGTGCACACACATTACAACTTGTGGTAAATGAGGGCATCAGCAGTCAGAGAGCAGTGGGGGGCGTTATCGCCAAATTAAAGACATGTGCTACTCACTTCAGCCACTCTGTGCTCGCAAAACAGCGTCTTAGTGACATTCAAGAAGAACTTGACCTCCCCCGGCACAGCATAATTCAGGCTGTTCCCACCCGTTGGAACTCCACGTTACACCTGTTGCAGAGGATGCTGGAGCAGAAGCGTGCTCTGAACATTTATGCAGGAGAACATGGAAAGTTTACAACCCCAACTGCAGACCAGTGGACCCTCGTCTCAGATTTGATCGAGACTCTGGACCCCATTGAGGAAGTCACTTTTGTCATTCCCAGCATTGCCGTGCTGAAGATGGTGCTTCAGGCAGAGGGTCCCACTACGAGTGGTATCAAAACACTCAGTGAAACCATGTTTCAAAGCTTTGAGGGGAGATATTCAAAGGTGGAGGAGAACAGATGTTTGGTCCTGGCGACGCTGATGGATCCTCGCTATAAGGGTCAGATCTTTGCAGAGGAGACACTGAATAATGCCAAAAAATGGGTGAAAGAAGAGAACACCATAGTGTCTGAACAGTGCAAAACAGCCATCACTTGAGTCAAAGAATCAGATCCGAAACGGAGACGGGTGAAGGAGGGGGAGGAAGAGGAAGAACAACCCGGTCCCTCTGGTCTTCTTGAACAGATGTATGCAAACATTTTGGGGGCACATCGTGGAACTCCTGCTGAAAAAAATGATGAGCAACACATCACTGAGCAGTTGGATCAGTACCTCCGAGAGCCACTGATTGGCAGACAGACTTGTCTGCCACTAGAATGGTGGAAACAGAATGCATCCCGCCTATACCCTCTTGCACCACTTGCAAGAAAATTCCCCTGTCCACCGCCCTCCTCTGTTCCCAGCGAGAGAATATTCAGTCAGATTGGGATTATCTATGAAAAGAAGAGGGAACATGCAGAGCAGTTGTGTTTTCTGCACTACAACCTGCAGCTCTTAAACTGGGAGTATTAGCCTAAGAACTTTCAGTGGAGAATGGGTGGGCTGAAGACTCAGGGGGCTCTATCTTGCACCCAGCGCAATTGACTTTGTACACCGACGCATGTATCATTCCTATTTTGCACCCGCGCAAAGCGGGCTTTTCCCTCCACAGACGCGCGTCGGTAAACTAGGAAAGGAACTTGCGCTCCCTGGGCGGGTCGGCGCAAAAAGGAGGCGTGTTTCGGCGCAAACATTCCCCAGTTCTATTTTGCAGTTCCAGAAAACAATTGCGCCACTGACCAAAAAAAACCTAGTCTAAAGTCAGTGGCGCGTTGCACGTTGTTCATAATGCTATTTTAAGTGCGCATGCTTGGCCATAATGTAACGGGTGCACAACGCACACACACTTTGCTTCTATCATCAACACAGATGCAGCAGTTTTAATTTTTGCAAATCATACATTATAACAAGGACAAATATTACCACACGAGGGAAATCATTGTGGTGTCCATGAAGATGTGAAAAAAATAGGCATAAATCTAGCTTACACATTTACCAGTGTATACTGGTAATTTTTCAGGCAAATTGTAGTAATGACGGATCAGACCTGTTTGCCCAATAGTGGCAAGACACATATGTATATAAGAACATCTGACAAATTATTTTGTCCGTCAAGAACTAGGAAAAAAAAATCTGAAGACTGCGAAATCACCTTTACCATAATGTAAGTACATTAAAAACCTTATTCTTTAACTTACCAGTTAAGTTGAGCTTTCTCATATTTTTTTCTATTGATTTGGGTGGGTTTGTCCCATCCCCAATGTCAATTCTCTTTCTTTTATGGCCCTGACGAGAACATCGATCTCCTCGGCTGTGAATCGCTCCTGGCGCGCGCCTGGTAAATGCGCCATAATAATAACAATCCGCTACGCAACATGCGCACCTGCTCTTAAAGGGTATGTTGGATGACGTTCTGATTGGTTTATTTCACGTTACGCCCAAACCACACCTATGAATAATGAAGCTACTTCAGACCAACCTCTTTTAGATTTTCGCCAGGCGCAAGAGGCATTTATCCTGCCGGGAAAATAGCAACAGCGCCGGGATCCGCCCACAAAGTTACTTGCGCTTTGCGCTTTGACACTTGCGTTTCAGATCGTGCGCTGGGTGCAAGATAGGGCCCAGGGTCTGGACTCTGGAATTTGGATTAAAACTAAATATAATATTATTCACATTCCTTTTTGTATTGTTGTTTACAAATCTTCCTTCCCTCAGAAACAAGGAGATGGTGCTGCTAAGTCAATTGCACTAAAGCAGAATATCTAATGCTGCTGCTAAGTCAAGTGCACTAAAAACTTTTTATTTACTTAGTAACTTAAAAACTGTTTTATTTAAAATGATTAAGTAGCCATAAGATTTATTGTGTTCACTTGTTACTTACTGTATACATTTTTTCAAACCTAAAACAAAGAAACCTTGCTGGTTGCTACTTTGTCAGCACTACTGATGTTAGATGTTAAAATTGTTAATTTATTGTATTGATCTCAGAAGTTTGTTGCTGTTAAGTGCACTAAACTTTATGTAACCGGGTCAAAAGTCACTAAAGTTAGTTACTGAACTGTTTAACAGAGTAATGTTTAAGTGAACTGCATATGTGAAGTGTTTTAGTGTTTTTCTCAGTTATGGACGTAATGTTACGCTGGCCCTTTAAGAAACGTCACTTCTGAAAGTGTCGCGAGAACTGTGTGGGCATTTTACACGTCAAACTCTGACCGAAAAGCTCTATTCTGTAGTGACGTTGGTGTTAGGTGTGGGCGGTTGGCAACACTGGACTGTGACTGGAGCACTGATGGCAGGAAATGACGGTAGCTCTGGTAGCGACCCGGAAATGGAGGATGAATCATGTAGCGGGAGTGTTGGAGGGAATGAATGGAGTAGAATAGCAAAGCGGAAAAGAAAGAAAACCTATAGCCAAGGATCACTTACGGATAGTGGAAAGGAGGATCACGTGAGTAGAACTGAGGTGGAAGAATTTAAAGTAATGATGACATTCGGGGAAACCGGAGTGACATTAAATCCAATTAAACTGACCAAAGCTTTGAAAAGAGTGTTAGGAGAAATAAATAGTGCAAAGACCCTGAGAGATGGAAAGGTGATTATTATGTGTAAAGACGAAAAACAACAAAAGAAGGCGCTGGATATTAATTCAATGCTTGGATATTCGGTAACAAGCACAATGATGACTAGGAAACCATGGTTAAGAGGTGTCATTTATGGAATCCCAACGGATGTTCCTGTTGATAAAATTAAAAGCGCCATTGAAGGGAGCAAGGTCGTTGGAGCAAAAAGGCTCCAATATGGTAAAAACAAAGAAAGGAAGGATAGTCTGTCGGTGATGCTTCAGTTTGATGAAGAAAGAATGCCAGAGAGGATTAAAATAGGATATGTAAGTTATCAAGTAAGACCTTACGTTCCTCCCCCACTAAGATGCTTCAAGTGTCAGAAGTATGGACATGTCAGTGCGGTTTGCAGAAGAAATTTACGATGTGCGAGGTGTGGGGGCGAACATGAACAGTGTTGCCACAGTTACTTTGAAAAAGTAACTAAGTTACTTTACAAGTTACTTGATTTTAAAAGTAACTAAGTTACTTTACAAGTTACTTGATTTTAAAAGTAACTAAATTACTTTACAAGTTACTTTTATTAGTTACATTCAGCAGTTGCCGACAACACCCCCACCACCTCAACATAAAAATGACAACCGGTTTTGCCAACACTCACTTTATTGGAAGTGTAGTTTTAACAGTAATATCAACAATCTATCTCCTGACATTTAAAGTTGAACTTAAAAACTATTTCCTGAAAAAAACAGTCTTTCTTGACTTCACTTAATATAAATACTTGTTTTTATAAAATATATATTGTTTTTTTGTTTTTCTTGACCCTGTAATTTAGTAACTGTAGAACACGTTAACTGTAATTTTGCGTATATGATGAAATTAATACAGTTTCTTGTCAATCTATATCTATTTTAATGTGAACAATGCGCTGCCACTTTAATTCAGCACGGTGCAGCACAGCAAAAATAGACTAGGTGCGGAAACGATCTCTGCACTGCTGTATACTCACGCACCTGGAACGGATCGACGGACCGCACCCGCGTGCAGTGTGAAAGCTCTAACCTGTTAACATGGGTACGGGAAAAAATATGCACCGCATACGCACTGCAGACGGAGACAAGTATGTGTGAAACGGGCGTAAGTTTGACTGTGTGGTGCTGCGACTCCATATGTTTTTTCAAATTCGACGAAGTGTTTCTGTAGGTAGATAACACTTTGTCGCCACCAGCACAGAGTTTACAACGGACCTTAATGTTGCCATCTTTAGCTGACAGACACAAACTCAAAATAGTGACTGTATTTCCAGCTAGAAAAAGCGCATCTCTCTCCTCCCTCCATTGTTGTTTACGTTTGTGTCGCTGCGTGGTACCCGTGACGTGACCTCATGCTGAAAACGTGACTTGTCGCGCACACTCCCCGAGATGCAAGAAGAAATAAATATATATTTTTACTAAGGAAAATGACAAAAATAGTAACGCACAGTGACTTGGATAAGTAACTTTAATCTGATTACTGGTTTTGAAATAGTAACGCGTTAGATTACTCGTTACTGAAAAAAGTGGTCAAATTAGAGTAACGCGCGTTACCGGCATCACTGAACATGAATATGGTAAATGTGACGTAGGAGCAAAGGCAAAATGCTGCAATTGCGGTGAAGAGCATAGTGCTGGATTTGGGGGATGCAGGGTACACAAACAAGCGGTGAAAATCCAGAATGTGAGAATTACGGAGGGGGTGACTTATGCTGAAGCCGCAAAGAAACCAAAACGAAATGAACAGAGACAGGGAGAGGTGGTTAGTAAGGAGGGCAATGAAGTAGATATGGCTCAGGTAAAGACAAATGAGGATAAATTGGTGATTGGAAAAATGGAATTCGTGTCATTTATGGTCAAAGTGATAAACTGTTCGGCCCAAACGGAAAGTAGAACAGAAAGAATTAAAATCATAACAAGGGCAGCAGATAGATACTTGAATGTAGCCGGAGTAACTTCGGAAAAAATAAATGACACGCTTATGGCTAAATCAAGTGTTCAAACTTCAGGTGGAAGTACATAATAATTATGGTTTTAACGGTTTTGCAATGGAATGCTAGAAGTATTATTGCAAATGGACCAGAATTTAAGAGGTATGTAGATCAACAAGATAAGAAACCTAATATAATTTGCATTCAAGAAACGTGGTTAAAACCTCACCTAAATTTTGTATTGCAAGGATATAATATAGTAAGGAGAGATAGAGGGGCAGGAAATGGAAGTGGGGTGGCCACTTTTATTAAAAATGATATAGAATATAGAGTCATTAATGAGATCGAAGTATATGAGTTGGTGGTGATAGAAGTATTTGCAGGGAATCAAACTATTCGAATAATAAATTATTATAATCCTTGTAGTAAACTAAGTAAAGAGTTAGAGAAGGTTATTGGGTCAGGAAATCATAAAGTAATTTGGTGTGGAGATTTTAATGCACATAGCACTTTATGGGGAAGTAGTAGTGATGATTATAATGGGGGGGTAATAGAAGAAATTTTAGACAGTAATGGGTTAGTATGTTTAAATGACGGGAGAAACACGAGAATAGATTTGGTTCGAGGAGTTGGGTCAGCAATTGATTTAACATTGGTTTCTGAAGAAATAGCAAATAAATGTATATGGGATGTGTGGGAAGAAAATATTATGGGTAGTGATCACTATATAATTTTAAGTAAGGTAGGGATGAGTGTATTGGAGCATAATGTGTTTTTAGCACCAAGATGGGGATTTAAAAAAGCAAATTGGGAAGTGTATGAGTATTTAAGCGAGGTAGAAATAACAGCATTAGATCTAAATGCGATAGAGGATATAGAGGAGTATAATGAGAAAATATGTAAAGTATTGTTTGAGGTAACAGATAAAGTAATAGGTAAAAAGGGATCATGTAAAAAAAAGAAAAGCAGTTCCGTGGTGGACAGAAGAATGTAGTACCGCTGTTAAAAATAGGAATAAAGCATTTAGGAAAATTAAAAAAACTCATTTATTTGTAGATTTTATATATTATAAGAGAGCAATAGCCGAGGTGAGAAGAACAGTAAGAATAGCTAAAAAGAAATACTGGAGAGATTGGTGTAATTCAATAGGAGGAGATGTTGACATAAGTGAAATGTGGGGATCAATTAGAAAAATGGGAGGAATATATAGAAATCAAGTTATTCCAGTTTTAAAAAATGATGTAGGAAAAATGGCTGTGACAGATAAAGAAAAGGCTGAAATGATGGCTAAAATATTTGTTAAAGTCCATAGTGATGATAATGTAACAGAGGATATTAAAAAGAATAGAAATAAGAATAAGAGTCAGCATCCAGACGTGTTGATGAAAAGGAACCCTACTGGAGACACCTTAGATGCAGATTTTAGTATTTATGAATTAAAGATGGCTTTAGGAGGAGTCAAACATGCATCTCCTGGAAGAGACGATATATGTTATGTAATGATTTAACATTTGTCAGATAGATCGTTGAAAGTGGTTTTAAATTTATTCAATAAGATCTGGAATGCAGGAAAGCTTCCTTCTTCATGGAAACATGGAATAATAATACCCATAGGCAAACCTGGAAAGGATAAATCAAATCCAATTAATTATAGGCCAATTGCACTAACTGCTAATTTATGTAAATTGATGGAAAAATGATTGTACGTAGATTAAATTATATATTGGAAGTTAAAGGACTTATGTCACCATATCAAAGTGGATTTAGGGCAGGTCGAAATTCTATGGATGCTGTGGTAAGCCTGGAAGCAGATATCAGGAAAGCTCAGGCTAATAAAGAAGTAATGGTTGGGGTGTTATTCGACATCGAGAAAGCTTATGATATGCTTTGGAAAGAGGGACTTTTAATAAAAATTAAATGTATGGGAATCGGAGGCAAGATGTATAATTGGATTATGGACTTTCTTCTTGAAAGAACAATTCAAGTTTGGATAGGAGTAGAGTATTCAGAGATATATAAGATAGAGAACGGAACTCCTCAAGGAAGTGTATGCAGCCCAGTTTTATTTAATATTATGATAAATGATGTTTTTTGTAATATAAAAGGTGATGTAGGAAGAGCATTATTTGCGGATGACGGGGCAATATGGAAAAGAGGTCGTAATATTGCATGTATAACACAAAGTATTCAAAAAGCAGTGGATGAAGTAGAGGGGTGGGCAAATAATTGGGGATTTAGATTATCTGTGGCTAAAACTCAGGTTATATGTTTTACTAATAGGAAAAAAATACCAGAGGTTAAATTAAAGTTGTATAAGCAGGAAGTGGAGCAAGTGCCGGTAGTCAAATAACTTGGTGTATGGATGGATTCCAGGATGACTTTTGCTATACATGCTAAAAATCTGATTAATAGTGTTTGTATGGGTTCCTGCTCATGTGGGACTGGAGGCAAATGAAGTGGTAGATAGATTAGCAAAGCAAGCAGTAAAACATAATGAGGTAAATGTGCAAGTAACGTTGAGCAAAAATGAAGTTAAAAGTAAAATAAAAGAATTCATAAAAAATAAATGGCAAGAACAATGGAATAATGAGGGGAAGGGTAGAAAGTTGTATAGTATTCAGAAGCAAGTAGGAAATGGAAGAAGTGTTTATAGGAATAGGAAAGAGGATACAATTATTTCTCGTATTAGAATAGGGCACACACGATTAAATCATTACTTGTTTAAGATAGGAAAACATGATACGGGAAAATGTAAGTACTGTGATCAGGCAGAAACAATTGAACATGTATTAATAAAATGTGTAAAATATGGAAAAGAAAGGTTAGTACTTAAGAGGATAGTAAAGAAATTGGGTGTGGAATATTCAGTATGGAAACTTTACTGGGAAAGCAAGAAGAACAAGAAAAAATATATAGTGCGATAATGAAGTATCTCAAAGAAATAGGAATAGACTGGAGAATTTGAAGTATAGGGGATGTTTTTTTTTTTTTTAAAGTTGATTATTGTATTCATTTTTAAGTGCTTCACACTCCAGTCCAGTTGGTGGCGGTAATGCACCGAAAGTTGGTTTGCCAACCGCCATAAAACACCAAACGAAGAAGAAGAAGAAGAGAACTGTGTGTGTGAGCAGCGCGATTTCCCAACGTGGTTCGGATGATGTTCAGGCGGACGCTGTGTCGAATCAAGGCCACAAAAGTCGAAGATATAACCACAATAGTGAGAGATATGCACTTTTAATAATTTGTGAAGTCCTCCTCAGTGTTTGTTGGCCGGATGGCTGTGTATTGTATTGATTGATGGTGATTTCTGTCGGGACGCATCTCTGTGGGGCAATTTAACACCAACTCTATCGAAGCGTAAGTGATGAACTATCATCAATACCAGTGTAACGTTAAGATTATTTTGTGTATAATTTGATGGGATCCAGTGTTTCTGATTTGTGGTAAATTTGTCTAATTAAGAGGGAGAAGAGTGCTCTGTGTAGGCCCTCCGTGTGTTTCTGAGGCTAGCGTGAAACATCAGAGTGTGTGTTCACTTTAATTGATTTCCAAGAAGTGTTTATTAGTTTTGTGTTCCAAATATTGAGGAAGAGTGATGTATTATTTATTTTACTGTCTGCAGGGGAATATCGAGTGCGTCATTCACTGTGAAAGCGTTTACAGGTTATAGAGTGGTGATGAAAAGTAAGTTTGAATATCATTCATTTAGTTTTTGAAGTTGCACAAGTGTTTATTTGCTGATGTAAGACTAAGTGTTAAAATTATTTAATTGTTTCAATTATTTTTGAAAGGTATTGCAAATACTCAAAAATGTAACTTCTAATTTCATTGCCATGTATTTTGCATGTAACAAGTAGCCTTTTCCTGGTCTTCTGTACTGACAAATGTTAATTATTTGTGCATTTGTTTTCTAGAATGAGAGGCTGCTACTGTTGTCTATGTTAGCTAGCCTAGTTTTGTGATTGAGTCATTTAATGTTGTGGCTGAGAACAAGAGAGATAGAGAGACTAAATTTTGATGTTAGAAGCAAACTTTATTGATTTCATCACTTTACACAAACCTTTCTACTCTTAAGTTCCCGAAATTTTGCTTAGTTAACGCTGCGCTGTTCCAAGTGCAGTCTGGAATAAAGTACCCCTTTATATACTTTCCATTCTGTGTCCGGTGTTGTCACTTTCTCACATACCGGGCTACATTTATTTATTTTTTCATTGAAAAGTTTATTTGACAGTTTATTTTCTTCTTACCCGTTTTGTTTTTTTAATATATTTTTTATACATTATTTATGCAATTTATTTTACATTATACATTTTTAATTTATAAGTGCAGATTGTTCATTGTTTAAGTGTTCAAAAAATGTTTTTGTTGAGAAAGTTTGTCTATGTTAAGTAATTATTATTTCTTTTACATTTTATCTTTCAAATAGAGGTTAAAAACCAAGCACATATCGGCCAAAATAAATCGGCAGCATTAATCGGCCATCGGCCGACCCGGATTTCAAAAGATCGGTATCGGCGTGAAAAAAAAAAAACATATCGGTCGACCTCTACTCTTTGTATTGTTAAAAGTTAGATTTTACCCTAATTAAACGTGTTTGTGTTGCGCAATCGCTCTGTCGAAGACCGAAGCGCGCCAATTTTGAATGTGCTCTAACGTTACTTCAAACAGTTTGTTAACTTGAGCCACATACTGTATTAATCTACATGTGTGTGCGTTGTAAGGTATGAGTAATGTTGTCTTCGTGTGATAGTTTAATGTTTCAGAGGTGTTTATAACTTCTTTCAAAACTTTGTTGTGGCTTCGACAGTTTGGCAGTGGACTCACAGACGCACACAAAGCCACAGCTAACGTTAGCTAAGTGATTATTGTCGGGTTAATGTGCCAGAGCAGCAGTTAATTTGTCAAGTACACAATCCACACAATCTAACCTAAACCACATTGACGAGGGAGCAAACATTTGCCACTATGAGTGACTGTTAGCTTGTGTGGATCAGCACATAGCCCGACATAACTTAACGATACACCCACACTGCCCGCAGATGCAACGGTGGTGCTCCAGGTGCAGGCCCATTTCTCCTAATCCAGCGTGCTTCACGCTAGCCTGGTAATACCAGACTCTGCTACTTCACTTTGCTTCGTAGACAGAGTCTGGCATAGCATAATAGAGAAGTGTTTTCTCTCTCGCTAGGGGGCGATTTCTGAAGTTTAAAATCATTGGTTACCCGTAAGCCAATCAGATAAGTTTATTCATGACGTATGTTATGCGAACTCATCTATCGAACTCAAATCTATGATCGAACTTCCACTGTAAACACTTGATGATGCGAGCGAAATACCGGAGTGAACATGCCTGTAAACGACTTTTTTGATCGGTGAGTGATGTAATAGAATGACTGCTGCACTTGACAGGGCGCAAACAAGAGAGAGAGAGAGAGAGAGAGAGGGAGAGAGGGGAGAGGAGAGAGAGAGAGAGAGAGAGAGAGAGAGAGAGGAGGAGAGAGAGAGAGAGAGAGAGAGAGAGAGAGAGAGAGAGAGAGAGAGAGAGAGAGAGAGAGAGAGAGAGAGAGAGAGAGAGAGAGAGAGAGAGAGAGAGGGGAGAGAGAGAGAGAGAGAGAGAATCACGTCTTTAAACAAACAACACGAGCGCTGTCTTGCTCTCTCTCCCTCGCAAATATTAATCAAAATCAATCGACTAGTAAAAGGTCGGAACACCTCAGTTTCACGTGGAGCATTTGGAGATTTTTAGAGATTAGAGACTCTAGGAACAACATCTCAATGAACAACATCTCAACACTAAATTATAAAGGCCTGTCTTATATAACGTTAGCCGCCTGTCTCAAATACAAGCCGGTGCAGTTCGACGATTTGGGCAAATAAAAGCCCGGGCTATTATTTGAAGTTTTACGGTATTTAAGACCTGGAAAAGAAAGGAGACACTGACCTGTCAAAAGGCTCCCCAGTTTCTCGTTGACGATCGGTAGTTGATAAATTAAACTTTTCCCAAAGGGAGTAGGGCCACAACATCACCTCCATTCAAAATGTTTAATACACACTCTTCTTGTTCAGGCTTCAGTTTGCTAATGCCGGGAATATTCTCCACAACAGAGCGAATTGCATCCGCGTCTCCCTATCCGCGGTCGTTTTCGATTTCTCTGACCTAACTCTTAAACTCGGCGCTTGGCGAGTACGTCACGGCTTTCAGCCCGCCTTCTGTTCGCTGATTGGCCCGGCTGTTTTCAGGCCGGTGGAAAACAGAAAGATAGGCTGCTATCTCAGACTGACTACAGGAGTGAAATGAAATTAGCGGAAGTAGGAAGTCTGACGTAGTCAGGCTAGCTTCACGCGTGTTTGTCCTAACATTAACAGGAAAACTTTGTATTTGTCGGCACTGTGGCACATTCACACATCTCACACCAACACACTTTGCAGTCATTCCAGTTGTTCCACTAATATTTCGGTAAGAGAGGTTACAAGTAATTTATCTAACCATCACAATTACCGGTAGTCCAAAGCTGTTAAATTATGGTAAAGCATAGTTAAGGCAAATATCAGGCATAGGTCCTCTTTCACAAAAGAGTTTGCTCACTATGTACTCTATGCATAACTCGTAACCCAAATTTCAGATTTGTATTGCTATGTAATTATTGGGTGCAGATGTCTAACCCCTGTCTCTTGATATATTTATATGAATTTTGTTGAAGCATTTAACATCCCTTCTCCTAATATTGTAATTAGTTAACTGCCTGAAGGTGCTGTATGATGATATCAACACAAAAAGTCAGTGGGGTTTTTACATGTTTCAGATTATTTACTAAAATAAGTTTTGTGATAAACGAAAGTTAATAATTTGTGTCTTGTTCAAGATAATTTTCACATGTATTTTTTAAATGTCTTTTATCAGGCTTGTATTCAAAAGGCTAGAGGTAACTAACTCTCTTTTTTTCTTCTTCTCCCCATTGACAGATGGGATGGCCCTGTAAATTGTGCAGCACTGTGGTACCAGGAAAGAGTGACATATTAAAGCATTATAGACTGCATCATGAGAATTGAGACAGGACACAGCCATACCTTGCCTTGTATATAGATTGCCCATGTTCTTTTAAATCCTGGAGTTCCTTCCACTCTCACCTCTCAAGATACCACCAGATGTTATTGATTGTTAACTGTCCAGCCCATTTTGAATATGGCTTGTGAAGTGTTACAAAAGTGCCTGTTGACTTAAAATGTTTTAACATTATGTACACAGTGAAAAACTGTACTGTTAAGGTGTTACACTAACCTGCACTTTATTTGCTGAGGGCATGCTCTCTTTAATGCCTGAATACCAATGTTTATACTGTCCAGCTCATTGCTACTGTTTTGGATATGGCAATGATATAATAAATGTTGGAAATTGACATAATAGCAACTAATTATTTGAAGCAGTTTACACTTCCAAAACAAAGAAAGGGCGAATTGGTCCAAATTAATAAATCAGGACATTAACTAGTATTTTTTCATTTATAAGTGACCTATTATAATGAAGTCTAATGTGTATAATATACTGATATTGTTTACATTGATTGTACTCAATTTAGATCCAGGTAACACTTTTAACCACCACAAAGGCCCACTGAAGCCGGTACCGAAGATATCAAGTCACGGCCACTGGCCACACCACACTCCCACAGACCATGGGGCTAGCGCATCGTGGAAAACCATGTGAGAAACTTAAGCGAAAATATCATAATGAATACATAAAGTTTGGATTTTCCTGGACTGGGGATCTTGAGGATCCTAGACCTCACTGTGTTTTGTGTTATGAAATATTGGCTAATGAAGCAATGAAACCATCTAAACTCACGTGTCACTTTGAGTCTAAGCACAAAGATTGTACAGATAAACCAGTGTCATTTTTTTGAGAGAAAACGTGATTAGCTTGAGCGACACATGAGTAAAAACACCTCACAGTTTTTTATGCCCGGTGAAAATGCAAAGGCTACTGAGGCATCATACAAAGTGTCTCTACTCATTGCAAAAATAAGAAAACCCCATTCAATTGGAGAGACTCTAGTTAAGCCTGCTGCAGAAGTTATGGCAAACGTAGGTAAGAAAGCTAGTGATGACATGCACAAAGTACCTCTGTCCAATGACACTTTCCAGCGACGCATAACTTCAATGTCCGAAAATGTCCAAGAGCAGCTGATCACACGGTTACACCAGAGTCCCTTCTTTTCTCTTCAGCTGGACGAGTCCACGGACATTGGTAACGAGGCAAATCTTCTGTGTTTTGTGACATACATCCATGCGCGATCAGTCCACAGGGATTTTTTCTTTTGTAAATCCCTTCCAACGAACACCACAGGAGAAGTGATCTTTGATGCACTAAATGCCTTCATTGTGCATAATAACATTAACTGGAAATGTTGTGTTGGAGTTTGCACTGATGGTGCAACTGCGATGACAGCCAAACACAAGGGCCTGGTAACACGTGTGCGTAATGTTGCTCCATCCGCTGTGTCAACTCATTGCTGCATTCACAGAGAACAGCTCGCGGTGAAAAAGATGCCAAGTTGCCTTAAAACTGTTTTGGACGAGGCAGTTAAAATAGTCAACTCAATCAAAGGCAAGGCCTTCAACCCGCGTCTTTTTAAAGTCCTGTGTGAAGAAATGGGGAGTGAGGACACAAAACGTCTCGGGTTACGACTGTAACCCTTGTTCCCTGAGAAAGGGAACGAGAACTGCGTCGAATGACACTTTGGGGGGGAACGCCCCTCAGCGTAGCGGCTCTGAAACATGAATTAAACTAAACCAATCCTGATTGGTGTTGCGTCATTACGTAACGTGTGACGGCATAAGCGGAAGCTACAAAGGAACGCCGGCACACAACAGAGTTAGTTAGATTCTGTGATGAAGCAAGCGCTCCCAGGCAGGGGAAGGCGTGGTGAAGGGACGCAGTTCTCGTTCCCTTTCTCAGGGAACAAGGTTTACAGTCGTATCCCAAAAAGTTCCCTTTCGAGGGAACTCGAACTGCGTCGAATGACACTTTGGGGGAACGAGTACCCACTATGCCACAAAACTGACAGGCACACTTAGGACGAGAGCACAAGAGTGCCAAGCGTAGACGGAATGTCCAGACTGTAAAACCTAATAAAGGTATGGGGGGTGGCCCATCCTGCTGCATCGCAGAACTCCTGGATCGGGGCCCCCGAGAGGAGGGCTCTAGAGGACTCCATGCCTCTGGTTGAATGAGCCCTCACGGCCAAAGGTTAAGGCAACTGTGCACCTGGTAGGCCAAAGAAATAGCATGGACAATCCAGTTGCTGAGGGTCTGTTTGGATGCGGGAAGACCCTTCTTGGGTGACCCGAAACACACCAGCAACTGGTCTGACTTTCACCATGAAGAGGACCTCTGAATATAAACTTTTAGAGCTCTGACAGGGCAGAGCAGATGAAGTCTCTCCTCATCCGCCGTCACGTGAGGTGGAGGATGGAAAGCCTGCAGAACCACAGGTCGTCCCTCATTAGATGGCACCATGGGCAAATAGCCCGGCCTGGGATGTAAGATGGCTTTAACCCTTAGGGGTCGAAAACCGCGTCCACGCGTTTTGGCAGATTTTTTTCACATAGCAGCAACTTAGACATAATATACTTCGTCATTTTTGGTCAGATAAATAAAATCAATACATGATTATAAACTATAGAGGGTCTTCTTTTTTTTGTGTACACTCACATTATCATCAAAACCTTGTGTTTTTGTAAAATAAATAAAATAAATAGGGTGCGCTTTCAGCTCACTCTGTCTCCGCAAAAATCTTTCTGAAACAAGTCTGGAAAATCTACTGAAACTCGGCTAATACTTATCACACAAACATGAAACACACATCTAAATAAAGCTTTATATTTCTACTTTTAAATAAAACAATCGACATTTAAAACAAATATTCTCATGCAATGTAATCTGTATGAAACTAAAGAGAACTACAGTTTCTCCTGTCTCACCTAATTAACTTTAATGTGTTCACACCCACTCGCAGAACGCGCTATTCATAAGATAATGTGTGAGGTGATCTATGCAAAATAGATAAACGCCCCCAGGCAAATGCCTTAAAAGCAGCAAGTTTAAACATTACCTTCATTCACTTCCCTGCGCGTTTGAAAGATGGTACGCTACACCGGCGAGGAAGCTCTTCAGCTCGTCCTGGATAGTGACGACGAGTTCACAGTTTCATCGGAAGAGGAGCGGGACTCTGATGACGAACGTTTGTATTTTGAAGAGCGACTTGATCCAGCCGTGGATACAGATACGGATGAGTAAGTCTTTTAAACTTACATTAGTTGACAAGCTATTTTATATAAACATGTACATGTATTACTGGTTGGACTATTTCCAGACTTGCCATCCAGTATTCAGAGTATTAAAATGTAAAATGTATCTTAATAGGCAGGTTTTAGTTACGTTTACATTGGCTGGCATATAGGCTATATGCTGTATGATATGTAAAATTACGTTTAAATTGTCTTGCCTATATGATATGTAAAATCATGTTTAAATTATCTAGCCTATATGCTGTATGATGTTAAATTACGTTTAAATTGTTATGCCTATATGCTATGATATGTTAAATTACGTTTAAATTATCTTGCCTATATGCTGTATGATATGCTAAATTACATTTACATTGTCTAAGTAGTTAGCCTATATGCCATATGCTGTATGATATGCTAAATTACATTTACATTGTCAAAGTTAGCCTATATGCTGTATGATATGCTAAATTACATTTACATTGTCTAAGTTAGCCTATATGCTATATGCTGTATTATATGGTAAATTATATATATATATAAAAATTGTTAAGGACTATGTTTAGATTATATTTTTGACTATAGTATTTATGCTGACTCATTATCATCAGCGAAGTGTGTGCTCGCAAATATCTGTTGTAAATGTGCTGAAATGTGTAAATATCCCCGGTTGATTATGTGCGCAAATGTGTTAGGTGTGCTAACTCCGGTAATGGCCCATTGACACGCATATACAGCACGCGTGTACCATTATTGACACATCAGTTATTCATATAGGTTAATGGTACTATACTTTGAAATATTTATGTAATAAGTTTTCAACTTTTTTTTTTTTACAGAAATGTTGTTGCATCACTACCTTCTCCAACTCGTAGGGAGCGCAGCAACACAGGTGGAAATCAGAAAGAGTAAGTACAGTATTTACCCACTATTTTACAGATGTTAGTTCAATTTTGTTTATATACTTAGTGATGCAAAATGAGCTTGTATGATTTTATTATTTATTTTCGGAGGTTGGTTGATAAGGTTACATATGTTTTCTTTGTGTTATCAGCATGCTAATGCCTATCAGTTATGCATGTGCTGGAATAGTAAAATATATGATAATAATAGGTTTCAACTTTTTTTTGAATGGAATGTAGGTTGCACACTCTCACCTCCAACTGCAACTCGCACTAGGAGGACACGCAGCAACACAGGCGGAAATCAGAAAAAGTAAGTACATAATTACCCACTATTTTACAGATGTTAGTTCAATTTTGTTTATATACTTAGTGATGAAAACAATATGTATGTGCATGTGTGGCTTTACAAAAAATGTGTTGTTGTTGTTTGATGGTATATTACTTTTTTCAACCTTCATTAATATTATTATTTTTATAGGAATGTGGTAGCATCCCTCTCACCTTCACCTGCAACTCACACTAGAAGGGCACGCGGCAGGTGTTCAGTTTTAAGAACAATTGAAAATGATACTGAGTAAGTACACTTATTCCCTCTTTTTCAGATATTAGCATAATTCTGTTTACATATTCCATAAAAAAATTGTGCGTCTGTATGGCTTTATAAAAAAAAATGTTTTGGGCAATATTACATTTAGTGATTTACTTTTTTTGGGGGGTGTAATAAACATGCTCACAATTGTTTGTTTGTTTTACAGCTACAAAGATGATGTTGATCATCAGACACCTGTTGCAAAGAGGGCCAAGACAAACATTCAGGCAAGCAACGAGCAGTCCACAATGTCATGGAGAACAGAGACTGACATTGACATGGATTCACAGACTCTGAGATTCCTGCCTGCACAGAAACCTGGACCACAACTGAGTTCTGCTGACACACACACTCCTCAGAGTCTCTTCAAAAGGTTTTTTTCTGAGAATGCAGTGTCAACTCTGTGCCACAACACCAATGCTCAGGCTGCTGGTGCAATTGCAAAGGGCCGCAAATATAAATGGACAGATGTCAGCATCAGGAACTGTTTTAAAAAATGGCACCAAGACATGTAACTGTATTCTCAAAACAATCGGATTGCTTTGATTTCACTACTTTCAGCCCGCTAGCATAGCAGGTGTGGTCTGCGAGGATAGCGATCTGCTTTTACTTTTGTTTATTTTGCTCACATTTGATTTGCTTAGAGCCTGCATCAACGGGGCATAAGCATATACTGTGACATACCTGCCTTTACTTTTGTTTATTTATCGCTCACAATTTTATCGCTTTGTTTATAGCCGACTGATTATTTATTTATTTTACTCCCATTTGATTTGCGTAGAGCAAATTTAGAACATTTAGCTTCTCCACATAGAGGAATTACAATAAAACAGATTGAAAAACCTTTGAATCTCCTCTCATTCTTTGTTCAGGCTGCCTCACTTCATAGACGTAATATTTGACAGATGAAATGTAGCCTAATTGTGTTTACATTGTCATAATGTAAAAGTAAAAGTTCCTATTCTTGTGTGAAATTACAAATGCCTTTTTTTAATCCATGGTAATTAGTGATTGATAATGATAATAATACAGTTTCTTTGATTGTGTGTGCTCTGCTGCTAACTAACCATCATCCTTCAGAAATCATTCTGATATGATTTTTTTTTTTTAAATCAATGTTGGAAACAGTTGTGCTGCTTAATTGTTTTGATTAGTGATAGTGATCGTTTTTTTTATAGAATTCTTTGAATGCATTTTTTTATATAAAAAAACAATTTTGGTCTTTTTATGTTTTTGTTTTTTTTCAAAGGATGTGTTAAGTGATATGAATGACTTGAAGTCTTTATGTTCTTAGGAAAGATTTCTATTTTGAATAAATGCTGTTCTTTTTATTCATCTGTGAATCATTCTTAGTTCAGGCTGCCTCACAGCACCTTGATGGGCCATTAGCCATTGGGGGAGTGGGGGAGTGTCTTTAGTCTTCCCAGGTGTAAATCGCATTAATATTCATGGGTATTAACACTCCCACGCATACAGCACTGCTGACCCAAAAACTGATGTAAGAAATTCAAATCGTTATATTGATCTTTCTGAAAGAGTGGTCAGAATGATTTTCACTTCATTTTGAAGTAAAAATTCTAGCCTACAAGAATAGTAACTCAACAGTATTGTTTACAACTATTCAGTATGTGTTAAATGGCCTTATTGCGGTGACATTTTTTTTCCCAAAACGTACTAACCACGCATATTATTTTTTTTCTATAAAATGCAAACATGTACATCCATTTTGCTCACATATTATTGTAGCAGAGTTTGTGCTGAATACAGCAAATTTATATGTTGGCAAAGGGTATGTTTTAAGTAGCTGAAATAAGCACAAATGTCAGGGCATATCAAAACACCTCAAGAGCCTCAAAACAGCTCAGACCCCAGAGGGTTAATGTTGCCTGGAGCGCCTGGAGATCTCCTACCCTCCTCAGAGAAGTAATGGCCAACAGAAAAATGGCCAAAAAAACACCTTCAGGGAAAGGTTCTTGGCCTCAGCCGACTTCAGCGGTTCGAAGGGGGCCTCGGCCAGCCCTTCGAGAACCACTGCCAGGTCCCATGTGGAAACCCTGGTACGAGTCGCAGGTCTCATCCTCCAAGCCCCACGGAGGAAATGTAAGACCAGCTGCTGTCTCCCAAGAGGTCCATCACCCAGAGGAGCGTGGAAAGCCACAATGGCAGCCACATACACATTGAGTGTGGACAGGGTAAGACCAGCTGAAAAGCGATCTTGGAGGAACTCCAGAACTGAAGCCACTGGGCAGTTAACTGGATCCACCTCAGGCTCTCTACACCAATTGGTAAAGACATTCCATTTTAAGCCATACAATTACTAATTTCTAATTTCTAATGTTTGAGAACCATACTCGGGCTGGCCACAGCGGGGCTACCAGCAGTAGACTGATCCCGTCGCGACGGACCCTCTCTAGAACTCCCGGGAGCAGAGTGATCAGGGGAAATTCATACAGACGCAGCCTCTGCCATGTCTGCATCATGGTATCCAACTCCAGTGGGGCTGGATGAGTGAGGGAGAACCACAGTGGACAGTGGGTCGTCTCTCGAGACGCGAATAGATCCACTTCCACTGGGCCGAACGTCTGAGATATTGACTCCACCACCTCGGGGTGGAGTCTCCATTCCCTGGGCCTCAGCCCCTGTCTCGACAGGATGTCTGCTCCCTGATTTTGACTCCCTGGGATGTATGTCGCTCTTAGGGACAACAGTTTCCCCTGGGACCACAGGAGGATCTGATGCGCCAGTCTGCATAGAGGGCGAGACCTCAGACCCCCCTGATGGTTTAAATAGGCCACTACCGACATATTGTCTGACCTCACAAGGACATGATGACATTTGAGGACCGGCAGGAAGCTCCTCAGAGCTCGGAACACCGTCAACATCTCCAGGCAGTGTAAGTGCCAGGAGGAATGATGGTCCTGCCATAGGCCTGTCATAAAGCGGCCATACATGACCGCGCCCCAGCCCGTGAGGGAGGCGTCTGTCGAAACGGTTTTCCGGCGACATGACACTCCCAACACTGGACCTTGGGACAGAAACCAAGCTTTTTCCCACATATATAGGGAACGAAGGCATCTGCGCGTAACCCTGATCATGCGGAACAGGTTCCCCCTCGGGGAGAACCCCTTGGTTTTCAACCACCACTGGAGGGCCCTCATGTGCAGCAGGCCGAATGGAATAATGCTGCCATGCTGCTGAGCCCTAACACTCTCTTAAAATGTTTCACAGTAATGGCTTGGCCTAGCTTTATCCTGGACACTGTGGCCAGAATGGACTCGATTTGTGCAGGAGACAATCGTGCCCGCGTCGTGACCGAGTCCCACACCACTCCCAGGAACGTGGTTCTCTGGGCTGGTGTCAACACGTTCTTTTTCGTGCTGAGTCTCAACCCCAAGCTTTGGATGTGGGCGAGGACGACATCTCGATGCAGAACCGCCAGCTCTTGTGACTGGGCCAGAATCAGCCAGTCGTCGATATAATTGAGCACCCTGATGCCCTGGAGCCTCAGCGGTGCTAGAGCTGCATCCATACATTTGGTAAATGTGCGAGGGGAGAGAGCTAGGCCGACTGGAGGAACCCGATATCGATACGCTTCGCCCCCGAAAGCGAACCTCAGGAACTTCCTGTGAGATGGAAGGATGGATATATGGAAGTATGCGTCCTTTAGATCTAATGTGACAAACCAATCCTTGGATTGAATTTGACTCACGATGATGGGAATAGTGAGCATCTTGAACCTGAATCTCCTCAGAGAACAATTCAAGTGCCTGAGATCTATTATTGGACGCAACCCCCCATCCTTCTTGGGAACTATAAAGTAGGAGGAATGAGGAATTCCGGTGGAGGAATACACTCTATAGCCTCCTTTACCAGCAGGGAGTTTACTTCCTGTTCCAATACCCGACCCTGCACTGGATCGACTACAGTCCAGACCACCCTGTTGAACCTCGGTGGGCAGAAACTGAACTGCAGCCTGTAACCCTTTTGAATGGTGCGCAGGGCCCAAGGAGAAATATTCGTTAGATTTTTCCATGCATCGAAATATTTTACCAAGGGAACCAGGCTCTCGAGTTCCCAAGAAGGATGGGGGGTTGCGTCCAATAATAGATCTCAGGCACTTAAATCGTTCTCTGGCATCATCATATAACCATGTGCTCTTGCACCCACGAGAGTCAAATAAGTCGACGAAGAGGGCAAAAAGATACATGAAGAAGGCCTGGCCACCAGACAGAAATCTGCTTTAACTCCCGAGCACTTGCTTTTTCTCCTGTGTCCAGTCTAGCTGCAATCTGGCCACTGCATGAGTGACCACCTCGAGTAACACCGCGATGTCCTTTATCCATTTTTATTCCTCAGAATTAAACGTAGCCAAAGAAAAGCCAGACAAGATATTAATACAGGCATCTAACTTTTCGAATCAGATAAGTATTAAATAATTTCTCTAAATTAAATGCAGCCAAATATCAACCAGAAAAGTAAGAACGTTTTGGATGAAAGGTTGAATATAGTTATTTTCATATTAGAGCCGTTTCAATAAAGAATCATACAATGATAGCTTGCAAACACACAATTCATTTGCACGCGATCATAGGAACAAGAGAGAAAGGGAATCTCCCATCTGCTCAGCTCCCTCACATTATACATATACAACGGAGCCGTAATCTGCCACTAGATTCTATATTGACAAGATAACCTACATCCTCAGCCCGCTCTGAAGAAGCACAGAGGGAGGCGTTCTTTTCAGCAGTGAACTGGAGGACGACATGATCTGAAGAACGAACGTGAGAAAGGAAAGGACTTGTCTCCTGCTCCCCAGCCAGATCAACTTGTGATATTAATTGAGAGCAACTCAAAGGGCTTGTACTTGACATTCTCTTGACATGATTTAAGATCAGTTTTTTTTACACTTTACTATAAATGTACATCCAATACAATTAAGCAGAATTCTTTTTCACAAGGGATTTAGAAACAACAACAACAACAAAAAAAAAAACATTGTATTAGGCTGTTGTTAACGTATTATTAAATTCTTGAGAAAAACATGAAACTAAAGGTTTATTTCAAGGTAACCATTGATTCAAAGTAGTTTGAAAACAGAGCTGCACAATTAATAAAAATAAAATCACAATTATGATATGTCTGTATGGTCATAAAAGCAATGATTAATACACTGTCAAATGCTGTGATTTAATTAAATAAATATGGAACCTGCAGTTTCAAAGTGAATTAGCTGTGCTCTGTTCTTCTAATCCACATGTGTCAATTACAAGGCCAAAGACGGCCCGCCACGACTTTTAATCAGGCCCGCCAACAAATTCTGGTGATCAATTTAATGTGGCCCGTGCGCTGTTTAAATCTGTGACAATTACAACAAAGACGTAGGTGGTGCTGTCGCGCTTCACTCAACTCACTAACTTTATCAGAGAATACGACAATAAGTAGGCTAAGGAATAATTGATGAGGGCCGTTGAATTATTAGCAGATTAATGCTGTTATTAATATAGAGAGAGAGGTGTAGGCTACGATAAGTGTCTTTCAACAGTGTTCGGAAGCATCGGTTCTCTAGTTTACCCGTTCCTCCGGGATAAATGTCTTTTAACTTGTTAAACTATTTTACTGATAAAATCGTCAAGAGCAGCGCTGACAACACGTTAATCTGCGAGTATGTGTCCGTATGTGTGTGCGTTTGGCTGGGAGAGAGAGCGTGTCTTATCTAAAATATTCAAAAACATTGAAATAATTTTTAGTTTTATCCTATTGTTTACTATATTTATTTGCTTGGTCGCGTATTGCTGTGAGCAGAGGTGGGTAGTAACAAAGTAGGCTACATTTATTTAGTTACATTTACTCGAGTAGGCTATTTTTGGGGGGAACGTTTTACTTTTAAAAGTAGATTTAAATGTGGGTACTTTTACTTTAATTCGAGTAGGCCTACATTTCTGATGAAAAAAACTTACTTCGTTACGTTGGGCGACGTTCCTCTTGTTACTTTATTTGAATGCAATAGTAGGCTACATGTTGTTATGCATAGTTTATTCCAAGCGCTGTATCTTTTTTTATGGGCATATGAGCGATGCTCAATTCACAAATGAATCACTCTTTTGAGTCGATTCTGTTCAAAAGACTTCATCAAACAATTCGGCAGATCTGTCTAAATCAGTTCACGAAACAGTTTGTAATGATCTGTTCAGTTTCAGCACACACTGAATCGTCTGAAGCGCTTTCAATTCACACTCGACTCTGGGAGTAACGGGAACAAGAGCGTTGTACGAAGTGGCTGTGGACCTACAGTCTAGTGAAAGCAAATCTGCAAATGCATCATATTTTTGCCAGGGATGAAGATCTTTATTAGTTGAAAATCTTCGTATGCTGTCTGTGAATGAATGATTCATTACATTAAGCTAATAGATTTGACAACCAAACAGATTATTACGCCTTGATAGCATAGGCTACTACAAAGTATGACATTATCCATATTTTGGACATATACATTAACTACATTAAATATAAGCTACCATTGTCCACAGTTTATGAAATGAGCACCCGCCATCCCGCTGTACCTACTGTGTGTATTGCGCAGTGGCTTGCGAACTCGACTTGAAAAATGCCAGACACAGTTAACCAGTTTAGACATGCTTGCAGAAATATACATTTGATTACATTTTGGAGAACAGACAGAAGAAGATCTGTCGATGTGCATTTGATCGTTGTTTGTGTTCAGATGTTCAGTAGCGGTCATGAACGCGAGCACACGTGAAGAGTTAACTCTTTCTTCTCTGTGTCAATGGATCCCTTTACATGCCTTTGAATGTAAAACTCTGCAGATTCACTTTATTTCGACATTGTCTAATAATCCAAATGTAGTTGTATAAGTTACTATTAAGGACCAAAGGATAGGTAATGGTTTTCGGGCTACAGATGGCAGAAATAATGCTTGTCTCTTCTGTTTTTGTTGCAAAGATATAGCTAATTAAAGATAATCTAATTGTCTAATAATCCAAATGTAGTTGTATAAGTTACTATTACAAACCAAAGGATAGGTAATGGTTTTCGGGCTACAGATGGCAGAAATAATGCTTGTCTCTTCTGTTTTTGTTGCAAAGATATAGCTAATTAAAGATAATCTAATTATGATAATAATAGTCATTTAAATTAAAAATATCTAAATAATATCATGTTTATATATATATATATATATATATATATATATATATATATATATATATATATATATATATATATTGTCACGGGGTGAAGAATCACTTGACAAGGCAGGCTTCGTGATAAGGCCCCGGAGGGTGGATTTATTTACAATGAAACAAAACTGGTGAAAGACGGTAAGCCGGTGCGTGATGGCTGGTCCTTTAAGTGCTCTTCAGTGCTCAATCCCAATGAAAGTGGGTGTCCAAAACGTGCTCCAAAACAGTGGGCTGTCAGTCACTCGCTGCTTTCTGGGGAGAATAGAGAGACAGGTTAGACCAGTGCTTTCATTCAGTTCGAGACTAGCGTCTGTCTGTTTTCTAGGCATGTGCTGCTTATGTGGCTGTGGGCTGATTAGAAACAGCTGTGACTGATCAGCCGGCGATGAGGATGTGCAGGTGTTTTGTGTTGGTTGCCAGGGCGACGCTGATTCCTCCAAGGACGCTCGTCACATTCCCCCCCCCCTAAGCGTCGTTCTGGTCCTGTGAACGAATGGAGATAGCAGGGGTGAAGCAAGGGGAGGGTGGGGAATGACCCCTGACAGACCTGCATAAGCTGTCCAGATCCGTGAGAGGCCATCGGCGTTTGCGTTGGCGGCCCCGGCCCGATGTCGTACTTCAAAGTGGAAGTCCTGGAGCCCTAGGAACCAGCGAGTCACCCTGGCGTTGGTGTCCTTGGCGCGGGCCATCCATTGTAGGGGCGCGTGGTCTGTGACCAGGGTGAACTTGCAGCCTAGGAGGTAGTACCGGAGCTCCAGGACTGCCCACTTGATAGCCAGGGTTTCCTTCTCCACGGCGGCATACTTCCTCTCGGCCGGGGACAACTTCCTGCTGATGTAAATGATCGGATGCTCCTCACCTCCCTGGATTTGGGACAGGACGGCTCCCAGTCCTGTGTCGGAGGCATCCGTCTGCAGCAGAAAGGGGCAGCTGAAGTCGGGAGCACGGAGTACGGGTGAGGACGTAAGCGCAGCTTTGACCTGGGCAAAGGCCTCCTCGACCGATGGGGTCCAGCATACTTTCTCCGGCTGCCCCTTCCTGGTCAGGTCTGTCAGGGGGGCGGCTAAAGAGGAGAAGTTGGGGATAAAACATCGGTAATAACCCGCCAACCCCAAGAAGGCTCGTACCTGGGTCTTCGTCCGGGGTCTTGGGGCGGAGTGGATGGCCTCTACTTTTTTTTCCTGCGGCCGTATGAGGCCTCGTCCGACTTGGAAGCCCAGGTACTTGGCCTCGGAGAGGGCTAGGTGGCATTTGCGGGGATTGGCGGTGAGTCCAGCCCGCCGGAGCTCCGAGAGCACCCTCCGCAGACGATCCAAATGTTCCTCCCATGCCTCGGAGTGGATCACCACATCATCTATGTAGGCGGCTGCGTACGCCTGGTGGGGCCGCAGGATGATGTCCATCATTCTCTGGAATGTCGCGGGGGCCCCGTGCAGGCCAAAGGAAAGGGTCCGGTACTGCCAGTGGCCACTGGGAGTCGAGAAGGCAGTCTTCGGCTTAGCCGTTTCAGAGAGAGGTACCTGCCAATAGCCCTTGGTGAGGTCTAGAGTGCTGATGTGCTGGGCCCTTCCGAGGCGGTCTAGTAGTTCGTCGACCCGAGGCATAGGGTACCCGTCGAATTCGGAGACTTCGTTCAGGCGGCGGAAGTCGTTACAAAAGCGGAGGGTGCCGTTCGGCTTTGGGACCATCACAATGGGGCTGGACCACGGACTCCGGGACGGTTCAATTACCCCCAACTTCAGCATTTGTTGGATCTCTTCCTCAATAGCCTGCCGATGAGCTTCCGGGATGCGGTAGGGCCGTTGCCTGACGATGACTCCTGGGGGTGTCTTGATGTCATGCTGGGTCACGCTGGTCTGCCCGGGCTGGGAAGAGAACACATCTTGGAACTGACTGACCAGGTGCTGCAGCTCCACCTTCTGGGCAGCCGAGAGATGAGGGTTGACGTCAACAACCACGGGATCGGTGAGACTCAAGGCAGCCAGCTGGTCCCGCGTCCCCACCCACTTCTTCAGGAGGTTGATATGGTAGAGTTGCTCCGCCTGCCGTCTACCAGGTTGCCTCAGCCGGTACGTGACTGGTCCAATCCTTTCCACCACCGTATATGGCCCTTTCCAGGAGGCCAGGAACTTGCAGGCGGAGCTAGGGACCAAGACCATGACGCGGTCTCCAGGCTGGAATTCCCGTGGTTGGGCTGCCCGGTCGTAGTGGCGTTGCTGCGCTTGCTGGGCCTTGCTGAGGTGTTCCCGGACCAATGGCATCACTCGATCGATCCGTTCCCTCATCTGTCGAACGTGTTCGATGATAGTGCGATGTGGGGCAGGCTGCTGCTCCCAGGCTTCCCTGGCAACGTCCAGGAGCCCACGTGGTTGACGGCCGAACAGAAGCTCAAAGGGGGTGAAACCAGTTGAGGCCTGGGGGACTTCGCGGATCCCAAAGAGCACGTAGGGAATCATGAGGTCCCAATCCCGCTTATCCTCCGCCGCCACGCGTCTAAGCATCTGCTTGAGGGTCTGGTTGAATCTCTCCACGAGTCCGTCCGTCTGAGGGTGGTAGACTGTGGTCCTCAACTGTTTCACCCGTAGCAGCCTGCAGAGATCTGCCATCAGCCGGGACATGAACGGGGTCCCCTGGTCAGTCAGGATCTCCGAGGGGAGGCCGACTCGGCTGGCCATCAGAAACAGCTCCTGGGCGATGGACTTTGCGGTGGCCTTACGAAGGGGGACTGCTTCTGGGTACCGGGTGGCATAGTCGACGATTACCAGGATGTGCTTGTGTCCCCGGGCAGACTTTGGCAACGGCCCCACTATGTCCATTCCAATCCGCTCGAAGGGCACTTCGATGATCGGCAGCGGGATGAGAGGGCTGGGGGGAGGGGTCCTGGGCGACGTGACCTGGCAGGCCGGGCAGGCTTGGCAGAACCACTTCACTTCGGCCTCCAGGCCCGGCCAGAGGAAGCGGTCGCGGATGCGCTGAGTGGTGTTGGCTGCCCCGAGGTGACCCGCCATGGGATGGGAATGCGCCAGTTCCAGGATGGTTTCGGTTTTGGCTCGGGGTACAACCAGCAATTTCTTCTCCCCCCTCCGCTGAGCGACACAGTACAGCAGGCCATTCTCAACGACAAAATGCGGGAGAGGATTGGGCCGTGGGAGGACGTCTTTTCCATCGACGACTCGCACCTGAGCCCAACAGTGCTTGAGCCGATCGTCCTCCCGCTGTTCCTTGGCGAAGGAGCCCCCTCCAGCAGCCTGTTGGTATACATCATAAAACAGATTAGTAGACTGGGAGGGGGACTCACCATCTCTCCCGCTGTCGGAGGCGAGCAGGGCCGGTCGGCGGCGGGGTCCACAAGGCCGTCTTCGTCTTTGACGGTTCCCCTCTGGGCTGGCAGGCTGAGTAGCGGCGGCGAGCAGTCTGTCGAAGCCAGGCCAATCCCTCCCAAGCAGTACGGCCACCGGCAGGTCCTTCACCAGGCCAGCCTCCACCGGCCAGGTGCCTTGGGGTGACGAGATAGTGATTCTACGGGACTGTACTTGGCGAGTGTCTCCATGCACGCAGGTAATCGGCAGGAAGTTCTTCTGGCCGCTTCGGGGGGTGCACAACCGCGACTGGATTAGGGTGACCGCACTGCCTGAGTCCAGCAGAGCCCGGAACCGTTTCCCTTCCACCATCACATCTGCCTCTGGGGCTCCCGATGGTACATGCTGGTGGACGATGCAACCTGCCAACCATGCGCGGGGTTGATGGTGGCCCAGCGCTGGGCATGGGCTCATCTCGCGGTGGGGAAACCGTCGGCCTGCTGACTGGTCGTGGGGTCCCTTCGAGCGGGCGTCGCTCCTGGACCACCCTCCGGGGAAACGGCGGCGCTCGGTCCCCAGCCTCGCGGTGATGGATGGCATCTGCCAGCTCGATCGCCTCCACGAGTTCCAGGGAGTTGGAAGGGTTCCTCATCCCAACCGCTTGTCGATGTGCACGGGGCAAAGCGCGGAGGAGGCGATCGACCACCACTCGTTCTGCTACCTGAGCTGCGGTGGGGTTCCCTTCCAAGAGCCAGTGATGAGCAATGCGGCTGAGCTCGGCTGCTTGGGCACGGGCTGGCACGCGGGGCTTGAACTCCCATTCCTGAAACTGCTGGGCGGCGCAGATGGATGAGAGGCCGAGCCTCGCCAAAATTTCCCCCTTGACTTCATCATAGTCTTCGGCGTAAGCACGGGGAAGTGAGAAATAAGCCCGTTGGGCTTCTCCGGTGAGGAGAGGTGCCAGCGCGCGTGCCCACTCGTCCTCGGGCCATGCCTCACACTGAGCGGTGGTTTCAAAGACCTGCAGAAAGGCTTCCACGGCGTCATCAGCGGTCATCTTCGGCAGCAGGCGGATTGCTTGGGCGCGAGAATCAGGTAGCGGAACGCGCTGGGCGGCGGTGGCACGGATGGCGGTGAGTTCTTCCTCCGTCCTGCCCTGGCGAGTGGCTAGATGTTCCACGATTTGTTGCTGGCGGATGCTCACTTCAGTGAGGCGTTGTAACATTTCCTCCATCGCGGGGATGAGCGCGCCACTTTCCGCCACCTGTGGTGCACAGACCAAAAAAAAGGAAAAAATTAGGAGTTGGGGCGGTGATCTTGTCAGTGATTCTTCATGAACTTGCCCGCATTCTCCACCACTGTCACGGGGTAAAGAATCACTTGACAAGGCAGGCTTCGTGATAAGGCCCCGGAGGGTGGATTTATTTACAATGAAACAAAACTGGTGAAATACGGTAAGCCGGTGCGTGATGGCTGGTCCTTTAAGTGCTCTTCAGTGCTCAATCCCAATGAAAGTGGGTGTCCAAAACGTGCTCCAAAACAGTGGGCTGTCAGTCACTCGCTGCTTTCTGGGGAGAATAGAGAGACAGGTTAGACCAGTGCTTTCATTCAGTTCGAGACTAGCGTCTGTCTGTTTGCTAGGCATGTGCTGCTTATGTGGCTGTGGGCTGATTAAAAACAGCTGTGACTGATCAGCCGGCGATGAGGATGTGCAGGTGTTTTGTGTTGGTTGCCAGGGCGACGCTGATTCCTCCAAGGACGCTCGTCACATTATATATATATATATATATATATATATATATATATATAGGCCTATATGATCCGAAGTAAGCAGTAGTGTAAGCAGTAGTGTAAGGCATTACTAATATATGTGTTACTATATATATGTTAGGGCTGTCAAACGATTAATCACATCCAAAATAAAAGTTTGTGTTTACATAATATATGTGTGTGTACTGTGTATAATTATTTTGTATATATAAATACACACACATGCATGTATATATTTAAGATGTGTTATTAATATATAAATTATTTATATTTATATATAATATTAATTATGTATAAATATATATAAAATATATACATGGAAATATTCCTTAAATATATACATGCACGTGTGTGTATTTATATATACAAAATAATTATACACAGTACACACACATAATATTATGTAAACACAAACTTTTATTTTGGATGCGATTAATCGTTTGACAGCCCTAACATATATATAGTAACACATATATTAGTAATGCCTTACACTACTGCTTACACTACTGCTTACTTCGGATCATATAGGCCTATATAAATATATATATATATATATATATATATATATAGGCCTATGTGATCCAAAGTAACTAGTAACTAACTACTTGAGTAGTTTTTTTATTGGAGACTTTTTACTCAAAGTAAAAGTAATAATATTAATAGTTACTTGAGTAAATATTTCTATAAGTACTTGTACTTTTACTTGAGTACAGTTTTTGGATACTCTACCCACCTCTGAGTTTTGGTTCTTTTGCTGTGTGTTTTTGGCTGTAAGGACCTTTGAAATAACTGGCCATGCGTTTCATTCACATGTTCGTCAACCAATCAGATTCAAGCATTCAACAGCCCTGTAGTGAAACTGTAAACAGTGTAAGCAGTAGTGTAAGGCATTACTAATCAGAGTGTCTGGTCAGAGTTAAAAAAAGAGCCTAATTTACTTAGGTTTGCATGTGTCTTCAAGTTCAAATTGTCTTTTGAAAGTAAGAGCGACTAAAATAAGCCAAATAATAAAATGTCCAAATGTCATTTATCTATATACATTTATACTATAATTGTCTACCATTTGTGGAAAGTTTTGTTTTATCAAGCAGTTTTTCTAAAATCCAAGAGTTGTTTTTAAGCACTGTTCTGTTTAACTGACAGTTGGCATCATGCCCAGTGCGTGTTTAAAGTTGTTCAAGTTAAAGTTGTCTTTTCAAAGTAAGAGCTACCAAAATACGCCAAATGATACAATATCAGATACAATTTGTTGTCTATCTACCATGTGGTATTTATATGTATATCATTTGTGGACTATTTTGCTTTATGAAACAGTTTTTATGAAATAAAAAAAAAAAATTAAGTACTGTTTTATGCTACAGTTTTAACAAACTGTTTTATGCAGTTATGCTGGTCAGAGACCTTATTTCTTGTTTTAATAAAGACAAAAAGGCCACATGTGACACATAGGCTTTGTGAAATATGTAAAAATGTGTTACAACTCAAAATTAAAAAAAATAAACCTTGTTATGATAATGTGGTTTAATTAATTGAGAGGTTTTTTAAATACAATTATATTTCAATAAATGAAAAATCCTCTAAATATATATCCGGCGATTCCGGCCGCTGATTTTATTCACAACTTTCAGCATGGCCCTTACTGAGTTTGAATTTGAGACCCCTGTGTAATCCCACACATACAGTTTAAACCAGTGACAGAGTGCAATATGTGCCCAATCCATACAAACTCCACCTCAGAAGGAGTTTTTGCTATAAAACCAGTGTGTTTGCTTATAACTTGGATTGTGAACACAAAACACATCCAAGGAAAAGATGCCAGCAAGTTGTTCTCGATTCAACGTTTTTTCCTCTTAATCTCTCAAAGTTTTTGAAAACTTGTGAGGGATAGCAAGTTTTAAGCAACAGAAAGACAGAGGACACGTGTCAGAAAGATGCCAATGTCAAAAAGGATCACAGAGTCAAAGCAAACAGACCGCAGCAAGTCTGGCGCCTTCATGGCTTAGCTTGAGATGTGTCTTTTCTGTATGCATATGCATACAAGTATGCTCAGCCATATGGTTTCCTCACTATGTTACCAATTCAAATCAGATCTCCTACCCATTATCAAACAAAGTATGCTAATAGAAAAGAGCAGATGAGAAAAGGAGAAAGCCATATGCATCAGTTGTGTCTTTGGGCTTGACTCACAATCATCTTGGCTTTATGTTTGCAAGTCACCAGGCACAGATTTGGGAATCATATGCATTATGGATCAGAAATGTGGATAGTTAAAAGACGTTTGAACAACGTGATTTAACACGTGACATGATTTAAGAGCATGTGTACATAGACCTATAATCAAAAAAAAAAATACAGATACAATTTATATTTATTTACATATTAACTTCCAATAATACACACATATGTGACCCTGGATCACAAAACCAGTCTTAAGTAGCACGGGTATATTTGTGGCAATAGCCAACAAAACACTGTATGGGTCAAAATTATCGATTTTTCTTTTATGCCAAAAATCATTAGGATATTAAGTAAAGATCATGATCCATGAAGATATTTAGTAAATTTCCTACCTTAAATATATCTAAATTGTATTTTTGTAAGTGGATGCAGCACAATCACCAACAGAAATGGAAACCTTTAAAGGCGATTTTCTCAATGTTTAGATTTTTTTTGCACCCTCAGATTCTCAATTTCAAATAGTTGTATCTCGGCCAAATATTGTCCTATCTAACAAACCATACACCAATGGAAAGCTTATTTATTCAGCTTTCATGTGATGTATAAATCTCAATTTTAGAAAATGGACACATAAGACTGCTTTTGTTGTCCAGGGTCACATATACCCATTTTCACCTATACTCAGCCGATTTATTGAGCAGTCAAAATTATACAAATGTACATCCCTGTTTAAAATACACACTTCTATCAAAAATACATGCTGATTGGTGTGCAGTGTCTCATGAAACAGAAGTAAATTATGTATTTAACACTTCCATTTTTGATTTATAATTTATTTAAAACAGAAGCCTTGGAGAGTGACATATCTCACTGCCTATATATTCACTGCAGGCTTAAAATCTAGTGTGACCACCCCATGATGTATTAGTGTGTCTGAGATGCTTACGTGTAGTTATACATTTCTCTGCCTTTGTGGTTGTACATCCAGACCTCACCAGCATCTAAACAAAGTTGTCCTAAATTTTCTATATATTGTAATCATTATGTTCAAAGCTTGTAATTAATTACTTTAATGAGCTCATTGTTTCTGCCTAAAATTTATACATGATTTTAGCTAACTGCGTGATTTTAAATGTACATCTCTGAAATTCATTACTTGGACTGATAACAGATCACTTTAAATCGTAATGTAAACATGCATTTTCTGTAAAGCTGCTTGAAACAATATGTATTGTGGAAAGCGCTATACAAATAAATGTGAATTGAACTGAATTAAAGTTTCTCCATGTCAGACACACAATAATCCATGGCACAATTACCAAGTAGCATTTTTCTTTGACAGTGAAACATGGCCTGTACTTTAAACTTGAAATTTGTGTGTGTGTGTGTGTGTGTGTGTGTGTGTGTGTGTGTGTGTGTGTGTGTGTGTGTGTGTGTGTGTGTGTGTGTGTGTGTGTGTGTGTGTGTGTGTGTGTGTGTGTGTGTTTTGATACTATCGACCACAACATTCTTTTAAATAGACTAGAAAACTATGTTGGCATTAGTGGAATTGCACTAGCTTGGTTTTAATCATACTCATCTGACCGTTATCAGTTTGTAGCAGTAAATGAAGAGATGTCTTATCGATCACAAGTTCAGTATGGCGTACCACAAGGCTCAGTACTAGGACCGCTGCTCTTCACTCTGTACATGCTACGATTAGGAGATATAATTAGGACACATGGAATTAGCTTTCACTGTTATGCTGATGATACTCAGCTGTATATTTCTTCAAAACCTAACGAAACTTACCATTTCACAAAATTAACGGAATGCATAGCTAATATAAAAAATTGGATGACTAGTAATTTCCTACTACTAAATTCTGAAAAAATAGAGATTCTAATTATTGGACAAAAAACTTCCTCACCTAATAACCTAGAATACTGTCTAACACTTGATGGCTGCTCTGTTAAGTCTTCGTCGTCAGTTAGGAACCTGGGTGTGCTCTTTGATACCAATCTTTCATTTGAAAGTCACGTGTCTAGTATCTGTACAACAGCATTTTTCCATCTAAAAAATATATCTAAATTACATCATATGCTCTCACTGACAAATGCAGAACAATTAGTTCATGCGTTCATGACAATAAGGCTAGATTATTGTAATGCTCTACTGGGTGGTTGCCCTGCCCGCTTAATAAACAAACTACAGCTGGTCCAAAACGCAGCCGCTAGAGTTCTTACCAGAACCAGGAAGTATGACCATATTAGCCCGGTTCTGTCAACACTGCATTGGCTGCCAATTAAACATCGTAAAAATTTAAAAATATTGCTGATTACTTACAAAGCACGAAATGGTTTAGCTCCCCAGTACTTGAGCGGGCACTTAATGCATTATAGTCCTTCACGTCTATTGCGAAGTTCCGGCCAGTTGATAATACCTAGAACAGTGGTTCCCAACCCTGTCCTGGCGCCCCCCCCCCCCCCCCCCCCCCCCCCCCCCCCCAAACACTGCGCGTTTTCTTTGTCTCCACAATCAAACACACCTGATTCAACTCATCAGCTCATTAACCCATGCGATTATGAGCTAATGAGTTGAATCAGGTGTGTTTGATTAGGGAGACAAAGAATACGCGAAGTGTTGGGGGGGCGCCAGGACAGGGTTGGGAACCACTGACCTAGAATATCAAAATCAACTGCTGGCGGTAGATCCTTTTCCTATTAGCACCAAAACATTGGAACAATCTTCCTAACATTGTCCGGGAAGCAGATACAGTCAGTCAGTTTAAAGCTAGACTAAAAACACATCTCTTTGACCTGGCTTTCACATAATACATTATCGACTTCTATAATTATTAAATGTTAGGCTGCATAGATTAGGTCAGCCAGAACTGGGAACACTTCCCTTAAATCCTGATGTACTTGTTACATCATAAGAAGAATGGCATCTACGCTAATTTAGTGTCTTTATTCATCCCGAGGTTTTCCTGCAGCCTGCTGGATCCAGGCCGTTTCCAGATCTGACGAAGGACCTTCGCCTGGACCCGATGACAACGCAGTGCTGAAGTGCCAACTAGCCTCTCCCTATGGAGGATCCCTATTCCATTCTACAGATAAAGCGCTGTGGAAATTACGGTTTCGCGTACCTACCCGAAATAATAAACGGGGCGGGTGCTCATGCGCAGTGATGGAGTAGACGTGTTTTCTGTGTGCTCCGTGACATCTCCTTTATTTTACTTTTATACCATTGCATTTTAACATTATTTTACGCTGGCCTGCCCTTAAAATTGTGTTGTAGTCTGTCGGAAGTGAGTTTATGTCAACATGCCTAAGAAAGACGATAGTCATAGGGATACATCCAAGTCGAGTTCGTCGGCCGCTAGCAACGAAGCTTTACTAGCTGGTATTGCTAACCATGGGGCTGAGCTGGCGAAAATCACCTCTCTCGTAGATGGTTTAAAGAAATCTATGGAGGGCCGCCTCGACGCAATTGAAGTAACGCTTTCGTTGCTTCGGAAAAAAACAATGAAAATGAGCGCCGCTTTGATGATTCCGACGAAGCCATGTCAGCCAGTGACAGGCGCATAACAGCTCTGGAAGCTACGTGCAACGAGCTGCAGGTGGCTAACGTTTCTCCTCAGGGCTAAAGTGAACGACTTGGAGGGCCGCTCCCGCAGACTTAATGTCAGGATTGTGGGCATCAAAGAAGGGGAGGAGAAAGGCAGCCCTACTGACTTTGTTTCTAAGCTGATCCCAGAGCTACTCGGCCAAGACAACTTTAGCAGACCCGTAAAAATAGACCGGGCCCACCATAGCCTGAGACCGAAGCCTCAGCCTAATGAGCGGCCACGGATCATCATTGCCAAGGTCCACAACGATCGGGACGTGATCGACATACTGCGACTCAGCCGTCAACAACAACCTCTGTACTATCACGGTGAGAGAGTCTCCATTTTCCCTGACTACACTGCGGAGGTCTCGGCTCAGTGGCAAGCCTATACAACCGTGAGGAAGCGGCTAACCGAAGCTGGTGCTAAATGTTCCCTGCATTTTCCAGCCAAGCTCCACGTCAACTACAACAACACATCGAAGATGTTTGTGTCACTAGCTGAAGCTGAACGGTTTGCCAACTCTTTAGGCCCAGCGAATGACTCTTAAATCCTAGATATTATCATTGTGTATATATAGCTGTATATATATATATATATATATATATATATATATATATATATATATATATATATATATATATATATATATATTATATATAATATATTATATATATATATATTATATATTATGTATATGATATATATAGATAGATGTGTATATGGATATATATATATATATATATATATATATATATATATATATAATGGATATATAGATTGATAGATTAGATATGTGTACAGATAGATATATGTTTATGGATATATAGATATATTCTTTTTTTCCGGACTGGATATTTTCCTATCCAGCATTTTGATAAAGGTTCAGGTCAAACTTTTACTTTCAGTTGGTCATTGATGCAGCATTGATGATTGGTCATTGATGTAACGTTATGTGTTTAATTAGTGTTTCACACAGTGTGCTTTTTTGGGTACACAAATCCAGTACTGGGACAATTTAATTTTTTACCTTAGGTCTGCATTAATATTGACTGATACTCCCGGCTATATGTTTTAATTTGTTTACTTTTTCATATAAACACTCTTCCCCATGGAATTTTATTTTTATTTTTTTAAGTTTGATGTTTTATATGCTGCACCGATTATACCCTCCCACCTGCTATCTATATCTCACCAAGCATGTGTCCTGAATATCGCTTACAATGTATACTACTTCTTGTGGGTGCAATTTAAACATTAGATAATGTGTTGGAGATGAGCACGGAGCCCCTTGGTAAGTGGGCTTTTTGGTGTGTAGTTTGGCTGGCTCTGTTACTCGGCATGTACCGCTTAGTTCTTTTAGTGGGTTTGGTTTTTTTGGGGGGTTTTATTTGTTTTTCTTCATCTGTCTTTTTTTTGTCACTTGTTGTTTTGCCAGCCCTTTGTTTGTCGCATATCAAACTTCATCTTATGTCCCTCCGCACAGATCTATGTCATTTATTCACTTAGGTCTGGGATGAGTCACATCACTTTCACTACTTGGAATTGTAGGGGTATGGGCAGGGCTTTTAAACGAGGTAAAGTATTCTCACATTTGAAGTCCCTGTCTTCTGATATTGTATTTTTGCAGGAGACCCATATCCAACCTTCAGAGCAGAGGCGCTTAAAGGGGTCATGAACTGGCTTTTTAAATCTTATTATATTGTTGTTTGAGGTAAACTTATGACGTTCGCTTGGTTTTTGCATTCAAAAACATCAAAATGAATAAATAATAGGCTATTTTGTACCCTAGTTTTGAGCCTAGCTGAAAAACGTACTCGGTTACTAACGTAACCTCGGTTCTCTCTAGAGAGGGAACGAGTACTGCGTAATATCTTACGCTATGGGGAAAACTCTTTTCCACGAGATATTGAAGCCAAAAATTATCCTTAATTTTTTATTAATGTAAAACGCTTTGCGGCAGCAAGCAGACATAGGCGAGACAGCTCGCGCGCCTATTGGCTGCCCTGCGGCAACAGCAGCAGCCTATCGAGAGTGGCTCTGCGTGACGTCACGACGAATGGGGGCCTTTCGCGCCCATATAGTCACGTCCCGCCAGAAAGGGCGTGGTCTCGCCCTATAACCAGGCTCGATAGCTGCTCTTACGTTGGTTTTCATCGCCGAAGCGAACCAGAGCGTATTCCAAGCACGGCAAGATACGCAGTACTCGTTCCCTCTCTAGAGAGAACCGAGGTTACGTTAGTAACCGAGTACGTTCTCTTACGAGAGTATCTCTCGTACTGCGTAATATCTTACGCTATGGGGAACACAATGCAACACGCCGTGCTGGTAGGGATCCAACACCAAAGTCCCAGGGGCCGAAGCCCGGGGCGCATATAGTGCATAATCACCATACACTCACAGAGAGTGAGGGAAGAGAGGCTAGAAGCATCATTCCCTGTAAATAGCATCCGAAAGGAGCTAATCATGTGACAAATAGACCATACCGTCAGGGTGAACATTCAGCCTGAACTGGGTGGCCACAAGTGTGTCAACATTTTAATGAGCTGCTGTACCGGTCAGTGAGCAATACGCAGGTCAAACTCAGTATCCGAGCCGCACAGCGGGCAGATAGCACTGAATTTTATACCGCCAAAAGCTTAGCTTGTAAGGCGGGAACCTCCAAGTTATAGTATTTTATAAATGTAGACGGCGAGGCCCAGCCCGCGGCCATACAAATATCTTGCAGGGTAACCCCGCTAGACCATGCCCACGAGGAGGCCATGCCTCTTGTGGAGTGCGCTCTAACACCCAAAGGGCACTGTAGGCCCTTAGAAGTGTAAGCCAGCGCTATGGCACCGACTATCCATCTGGATAGGCTCTGTTTCGAAGCGGCAAGTCCCTTAGCACGGCCGCCAAACGAAACGAAAAGCTGCTCAGTCTGTCTGAAACCAGACGAGCGGGACACATAAGCCCTTAGTGCCCTGACAGGGCAAAGGAGACTCGCGTCCTTCTCCTCATTGAGAACCGGAAGGGCAGACAGGGAAATCACCTGGGCCCTGAACGGTGTGTTGAGGGATTTCGGCACATAGCCGTGCTTCGGTTTGAGTATGACCTTTGAGTCATTAGGTCCAAACTCCATGCATGACGCGCTTACTGAGAGCGCTTGCAAGTCCCCTACGCGCTTCACTGAAGCGAGAGCCATAAGAAACGCTGTCTTGAAAGACAAGTGTTTCATGTCTGACGACTGGATTGGCTCGAATGGGGCACCTTTCATGGCCTCTAAGACCGTGGAAAGGTCCCATGTCGGGACTGAAGGGGGCCTGGGAGGGTTTAGCCTCCGAGCTCCTCTAAGGAAACGCACGACTAAGTCGCTCTTTCCTAGTGACTGGCCAGACACCGGTTTTGCAAACGTTGCTATGGCCGCCACGTATACTTTGAGCGTGGAAGGGGACCTGCCCTTATCCAGCAGCTCCTGAAGGAAGGAAAGCACTTCCGTAACCCCGCAGTCTACAGGTGAAAAGCCCTGCGCTTGACACCAAGCAGAGAACACAGACCACTTCGAGGAGTAGAGCCGTCTGGTAGACGGGGCTCTAGCCTGCGCGATCGTGTTTAACACTCCCTCTGGGAGGTCAGCGGGTACCCGTTGATGGCCCATGCGTGCAGGGACCACAAATCCGGGCGAGGATGCCAAATCGAGCCTTCCGCCTGAGAGAGGAGGTCTCTCCTCAACGGTAAAGGCCATGGGGCAGCGCTGGTCAGCTGCATCAGGACAGGGAACCACGACTGGTTTGTCCAGAGCGGAGCTATGAGTAGCACTGGGCATCCCTCCCTCCTGATTCGCTCCAACACCTGAGGCAGGAGTGAGACAGGGGGAAAAGCATATAGGGGGCGGCGGGGCCAAACATGGGCCAGCGCGTCCCGGCTTTTCGAGAAGAATCTCGGGCAGTGAGCGTTTTCTTGGGACGCGAACAGGTCCACCTGCGCTTTGCCAAACGTTTCCCACAGCAGCTGGATCGTCTGCGTGTGCAGAGACCATTCTCCTGCTGGGACGTTATTTCTGGACAGCCTGTCTGGCCCCACATTTAGGTGACCAGGCACATGCGCCGCTCTCAGCGAGAGCAGGTTGTGCTGAGCCCAGACCAGGAGGCGTTCCGTCAGCCTGTAAAGGTTTCGGGACCTGACGCCGCCCTGGCGATTTATGTACGCCACCACTGACATGTTGTCCGACCGGACCAATACGTGGTGGCCTATTATCTGGGGACAGAAGCGCCTTAGCGCTTTGTCGACTGCTATTAATTCCAAGCAGTTTATGTGAAGGAGCTTCTCCCGCGCTGACCATAGGCCAGCTAGCGGTCTGCCCTCGAGCAGCGCTCCCCACCCCGAAGTGGAGGTGTCCGTAGACACCACCTTCACACTCGAGGGGATCCCCAGACTCACACCTGACTGATACCAGTCGGTTGCTTTCCATGGTTTCAGAGCCGAAATGCACTGAAGGTCGACCCTGAGGCGAAATAGACCTGCGGTCCACGCCCTGGGGGGAACTCGTGCTTTTAGCCATAGCTGCAGTGGGCGCATGCGGAGCAGGCCCAACTGGAGTACGGAGGCTGCTGTGGCCATCAGACCCAGCATTTTCTGAAACCTTCTGAGCGGGACTATAGAGCCGTGGCGGAAGGATCTCGCGACGTGCTGAATATTCCATCCGCGCTCCGGTGACAGGCGTGCTGTCATGGATAGCGAGTCTAACACTGTTCCCAGAAAGGAAATTCTCCGACTGGGGAGCAGTGAGCTTTTCGCCCAATTGACTGTAAGGCCCAGCTCCTCGAGGTGCTCGAGTAATGCGGCCCTGTGTTCTATGAGCTCCGTTCGTGAACGAGCTAGAATCAGCCAATCGTCCAAGTAGTTCAAAACTCGCATGCCCCGAAGTCTCAGGGGGGCGAGGGCCGCGTCCATGCACTACGTGAACGTACGGGGTGCTATGGACAGGCCGAACGGCAGGACTGTGTATTGATATGCCTGGCCCTCAAAGGCGAATCTCAAGAATCGCCTGTGATGGGACGCTATTTGTATTTGAAAATAGGCGTCTTTCAGATCTATTGACATGAACCAGTCTCCTTGGCGCACTTGCGCGAGGATTTCCTGGTCGTAAGCATTCTGAACTGGCGCTTCACGAGCGTTCTGTTCAGCAGTCGCAGATCTAGAATGGGTCTGAGCCCACCATCTTTTTTCGGTACCAGAAAATGTCTGCTGTATAAGCCCCCTTCGCCCTGAGATAGAGGTTCTATAGCCCCTTTTCTCAGTAGTTTCGCTATCTCGGCTCGAAGTAGATGAAACACTTCGCTTTACACCGTAGTTTCGACTCGCGCCGTATAACGGCGGGGGCGTCGAGCGAACTGTAGCGAACAGCCTCTCGTTATAGTGTTCAACACCCATTCTGATACCCCGGGAAGCCTTGACCACGCATCTGCGTGAATAGCTAGGGGTAGAATGAAATCTGGGCTCTGGCCGCGGCAGGACGGCGGCTCGAGAGCCCCTGTGTACTGGGAACACAACACCGTGTTTACAGCGTTCGAGGCGGGGGGCGCGCTGATCACAGCGGGCAGCCTGGCCGCGCTCAGCTTCTCTATGGCGGGACGCGCAGAGAAAGCGAGCGGGGCGAATCCTGCGGGATTCGGCGCGTGTGAGGGAATGTGGGCACATTTACTAAATGCGGGCACATTTACTACACTGAGAATACTGTCAGCTCGCGCCGACTAAATCACTGCTGTGTTTACAGCGTGCGAGGCGCGCGCTGGTCACAGCTGGCAGCCTGGCCACGCTCAGCTTCTCTGTGACGGGTTGTGCAGAGAAAACGAGCGGGGGCGAATCCCGTGAGATTCGGAGTGTCTGTGAGAAATGCGGGCGCGAGACAGCGGGCACATTTTCTGCACGGAGAACACTCGGCTCGCGCCGACTGAATCAACGCTGTGTTCACAGCGTGCGAGGTGCGCGCTAATCACAGCGGGCAGCCTGGCCGCGCTCAGCTTCTCTGTGACGGGTTGTGCATAGAAAGCGAGCGGGGGTGAATCCCGTGGGATTCGGCGTGTCAGTGAGGAAATGCGGGACAGCGGGCACATTTACTGCACTGAGAACACTGTCGGCTCGCGCCGACTAAATGTGTGTTAGTTTCGTTTTTACAGAAACCAAGGGACACGCATAGTGTAGTGTAAGCGGGCATGTATGGGCGCGTTCACTACATTTTCTGCACAACCAACATGAGTTGGTTTTATTTGTGCTAGCCCTGCACCGTGGCGGGCTGTGTCTGGGTGTGGGAATGGGCACTGGGACGTGGGCATTCTTACAACACTCATAACACCATCGGCCGTGGCCGGAACACCAGAAAATGCACTCTTTATTGGATTTATCTGGGTAGCCATAGAAACGGCTTTTGTGCGCAGGCAAGCGGGCTGAGACACCGGCTGCTTCACTGCGAAATACACTGGGACAGTCACAACGCATGGAACTGAACGAGCGAGAAGTTTTGGTGGAAATCCGGCCGCAGCGGGATCTGAACACCGTCACTTTCCTAGAGAGACTAGGAAGGCCTTGAGACCTCGGGCTTTACCTCAATCCTCGGCCGGGGCCCGCGCTGAGGGGGGCGGCGTCCAGCAGAGCGAGAGCGCGGTGTTTGATCTCGGGCCTGGCGGCGCTGCTAGTTAGCCGAAACGACGGCCTTTGTGCGCAGGCAAGCGGGCTGTGGAACCAGCTTGCTCACTGCGAAATACACTGGAACAGTCACATTGCTTGGAACTGAACGAGCGAGAAGTTTTGGTGTAAATCCGGCCGCAGCGGGAACTGAACACCGTCGCTTTCCTAGAGAGACTAGGAAGGCCTTGAGACCTCGGGCTTTATCTCAATCCTCGGCCGGGGCCCGCGCTGAGGGGGGCGGCGTCCAGCAGAGCGAGAACGTCGAGGAACACGGAGCGCTCGGCTTCCGTCATCTCGGATAGCGTTAACCACAAATGTCTCTCACCATTCAGGGGGGAAAGGCGCGGGTCTCGACTGTGACGGAGCTTCGTCTTTCCCGAGAAAGCGTCCGTCCAGCCCATTGCGCGTTAGTTGCGCGAGCGCCTTTCAGTCGAGGCCGATGTAATCCACGGCTTGAGAGAGCGGACGCATCGGCTCAGTTTCAATGCCGTCTCCGGTAAGTTCGTCGAGCTCAAGTGCGGACGCGGCGGCAGACGGCGGCCGCTGTCCGTCTGGGAGCGACTCGAGCGAAGCCGGCGAAGCTGGCGGGCGAACCGGCGAGCTTTGGCGGGCTGGAAATAGCTCGGGCGCGCGCTGGGCGCGGCGCTTCTTGCGGCGCGGCATCACGGCGGGCTGGGATGCGGGCTCGGAGAACGAAGCTAGGCGAGTCCGCAGAGTCACCATAGGCAAGCGTTCACAATGATGGCATCCGCCGTCAGCGAGCGCGATGTCCGCGTGATCCTCACCCAGGCAGGACACGCAGATGACATGTCGGTCCTCGTCGCTGAGTGGGGCTCGGCAAGAACCGCAGGAAGGCGTCTTTAAAAAGACGCCGCTCTTTTAGAGGGGGTGGGAAAAAAGCAGATATGCAAGCACACACACACACTCTATGCAGAGGAAAGGATATAACGCCGGAAAGCACAGCAGGTACGGCGGCTGAAGGCGGCGAGGCCAGCGACTCCAGGCTCAATGGCACGTCCCGCTGAAGGCTACAGGTCGACGGCGCGGCTTCTCACTCTGGATCCAGCGATGCGTGAGGCTTCGCTGAAGAGATGAAAATCAACGTAAGAGCAGCTATCGAGCCTGGTTATAGGGCGAGACCACGCCCTTTCTGGCGGGACGTGACTATATGGGCGCGAAAGGCCCCCATTCGTCGTGACGTCACGCAGAGCCACTCTCGATAGGCTGCTGCTGTTGCCGCAGGGCAGCCAATAGGCGCGCGAGCTGTCTCGCCTATGTCTGCTTGCTGCCGCAAAGCGTTTTACATTAATAAAAAATTAAGGATAATTTTTGGCTTCAATATCTCGTGGAAAAGAGTTTTCCCCATAGCGTAAGATATTACGCAGTACGAGAGATACTCTCGTAAGAGAACACTCGATTTTTATGGGTGTCTCGCACTGAAGACTTGGAAGTAAACGCCCACTGCTGTGAGTGGATAAGAGTTTTGCATATTATAAAAAGTTTCAACTTACCGTCGATGCACGTGGGGGAAATTGTTTTGAAAACGTCCAATGTTGTAAAATGGCAACCGGAATGATTCATACATGATCGATCCAGAGTCCGTGTGTTTCACCATTCCTGTCAGATCCAATATAGACGGCACAGCACCGTTCTTTACTCTTAATCGGTCTGCAAATCCAGTCTTGTTTACAAAACAATCTTCAGTGAAATGAAGCGAACAGACGGACAATGTTTTACCTCATCAGCTGGAGTGGAACGTCATTAAAAATAAAGTTTGTCCATGCACTCCTATTCGAATCCAGAGGAAGCTTATGCAGCGACTGTCTTGTTCCACAACCAGGCACTCGGTAGCTCGATCCGATTTGTCATCACGAGGTAGGCATCTATGTTATTTAGCTATGCGTGTAATGCGCGAATCGGTGGGCGGGGCTAAACCGGCCGTGTTGAAGTAGGTGTTGATCATCTTCTGCGGGGGTGGTGTTTTATCCTCTTGACGTCAAAGTTCCCCACTTTGAAAAACGAGGCGTTTGCTGAGGCTGGTATTAATAAAAGCATTTATTGGACTAACAAGGACGTTTTCAGTTCTGAAACTTACAGGATATTCTTAAAATATGATGACCTCTCAGATGTCAAAAGCTCAAGGAAAATTTGATTTCTCAGTTCATCACCCCTTTAAGATCTGTGTGGGTTTCTCAGGTGTATCAGTCCACCTTTTCCTCCAAGGCGAGGGGGGTTGCCATTCTTGTTCGCAGAACCATCCCATTTGTATTCAAATCGCAGACTACCGATCCAGGTGGGAGGTTCATACTTGTCACGGGTACGGTCAACTCAGTCCCTCTAGTTCTCTTAAACATCTACGCCCCAAATTTCGATAACCCCGATTTTTTCTGTAAAATATTCAACCTTGTCACAGAATACGATGATTACAACATAATTATAGGGGGCGACTTTAATTGCTATTTTGATCCGCTATTGGATAGGTCCTCCTCGTCCATGGCCCCGTTATTGAAATCTGTCCCTGTTCTCAATAGCCTTGCCAAATCTCTGGACCTGGTTGACATATGGAGGCACCAGCACCCCTTAGAAAGGAAATTTTCTTTTTTCTACCCCGTGCATGGCAGTTTCACAAGAATTGATTATATGCTGGTTGACTCTAGACTTATTTCGAATGTAAAAAGCTCAACTTACCATAGCATCTTAATTTCCGACCATGCGCCCCTCTCATTGGTGATTGATTTTAAACTTTATGCTAATCACTATAGTTGGAAATTCAACCCCTCTCTATATTTAGATGACACGTTCAGTGGCTATATATCGCCCAAGATGGCTGATTTTCTGCTCATAAATGATAATGGCGTTGTCTCAGATTCTATTTTGTGGGAGTCGTTTAAAGCCGTGATCAGAAGTCACATCATCTCATATCAGTCGTCTCGCAAAAGGGATAGGCTCAGGCGTCGCACTGATATTGAGGCTGAACTAGCTGAGATGGAGGAGGAGTATCGAAACACAGGTTCTGATGACACACTTAGCTCTATTTTGAAAGTGAAATATGAATAAAAGGTTGGGAACTATATTCGTAAACTAAAGCAGAAGCACTTTGAGCTGGGTGAGAAGGCAGATAAATTGCTCGCTAGGCAACTGAAGGGCATCATATCTGATAGGGCAATACATAAAATTGCCTCCTCCACCGGTTAGCTATTAACTGATCACAAGCAGATTAATGACAGATTTTTTAGTTTTTACAGCCAGCTTTATATTTCCAGATCTACTGCCACGGATACAGATTAGGGATGTGACGGTGAGGATATTTTCACACCGGTTAATCGACGTGTGACAACACCGGTAATACCGGTATCACCGGCGGGGGATTTTAAATCGCTAATTTAAAGACAAATGTAAAATGCGCGCGTTTGCGCGGGCATGCATAATGGTGCGGTCATGTGGAGCAACACTGAATTGCCGCTAATTTGAAAAGGAAACTCTTTTTTTTTTACATCGCTTATAAAAAGCTGGTTCAGCAGTTGCAGTTTGAACTTGGCTTTAACTGAGGCAATCTCTCACGACACATTAGAGCCACAAAACGGTAGGCCTATTTATTGTTTCATTTTCTTTGACTGACCAAATTTGAAAGTTGAGACTTTGTTTCATATTAAATATTACCTGCTCTGTCCTGTCTGTCAGTGCGTTGTCAGTGTCCTTAGGCTACGTGAGTTGCACGTATAAAATGAAGTTAACGAACAACCTCGATCCATCAGGAATATCACTGCACTTCATGAAGAGTTTTTCTTTTGCATGAAGAAACCGTTCGCCGGAGATGTGTTAAGATAGCGGAGTGCATTCATGATTATTAGGCTACTGTATATAGGCTCCGGGTCTGAGTGAGTCATTTACTCTCTTACCTTTGTTCTTTGATTAACATTAATGACACTGTAAGACCAGCTGCTGCTGACAGAGACGCGATCGACACGTGTCCCATTTTCTCACAAATCTCTACGTTTATTTAAGATTTTATTTAAATCATTTAAGACTGCTCTTAAGAGGAAACTCGACAAAACGGACATTTTGGCATTATTTGTGTGTGTTAGGGTTTGTTCAAGCCTGAAAGAGAACTCGATACTGATGCGCGTCTTTTCTGTGGGGCGCGCTCGCGCGTGTGTGTGTTGGCAGGACAGTGCGGTCTCTTTAGTTTTGTCGCGCTTAAAAGCATTCACATAAGAGCGTGATCATACAACGCTAGTCAACGGGTGACAGAAAAAAAAACGAATACTGCGTAATTGCGTTAAATATATAAATTAGGCTATTTAGCCTACATATTTTTTTTTTTTTTTTTTTGCCGGTGTCGCGGTGGGCAAGTGATGAAACCGGTGTTGCGACTGAACACCGTGTAACACCGACTACCGTAGCAAGCCTAATACAGATATTGCTAATTTTTTCCATACTTTAGACATTCCAGTCCTCTCTGAATTCGCAAGACTGGAATTGGAATCTGAATTTACACTGGAGGAGATCAGAGATGCTATTCATTCTTTTGCCGGTGGCAAAGCATGCGGTCCAGATGGATTTGGGATAGAATTTTACAAGACGCACATTGACGTTATCGCCCCCCTCCTGCTTCGGATGGTCAGTTGCTCAGTAAAAAAGGGTACCTTCCCCCATACTCTCTATGACGCCCATATCTGTGTCCTTTTAAAGAAGGACAGAGACGAAACAAATGTCTCTTCGTATCACCCCTATCTCTACTCAACTCTGGCCAAAAAATTATAGCAAAAGTCCTGACTAACCGGTTAAACAAATATATTGGCACTTTAATTCATCCTGATCAATCAGGTTTCATCCCCAATAGATTTTCCTTCTCAAACACAAGGTGTTTGCTTTATTTAATGTATTCAACTAAATTGCCCAACTCTGCTGTGATCTCACTAGATGCTCAGCAGGCCTTTGACCAGGTGGAGTGGAGATACATGTTCGCTGCTCTTGACAAATTTGGTTTTGGGTCGAAATTTATGAATATATTAAAAATGCTGTATCCTGGCCCCCAATCTTCTGTTATAACCAACCACGAAAGATCCACCCCGTTCCCGTTACACCGCGGCACCAGACAGGGCTGCTGCCTCTCTCCAATGCTTTTTGCTCTAGCTCTTGAACCGCTGGCCATAGCCATTAGAGCCAACCCCCAAATCTCCGGTATAAGGTGCGGCACATCCGAGTGCACCATCGGTCTGTACGCAGATGATGTAATTCTGACCCTTTCAGATGTAAAAAACATCCCTTTCACCCCTTCTTAATCTGATAGATGGCTTTGGGCGACTCTCTGGGTTTACTATAAACTGGGAGAAATCTGTTTTTATGCCTCTGTCTAGCAGTCTTGACTCCAGTTTTCTTCTCAATCTGCCCTTCAGAGTCTCCCATGACCACTTTTCCTACCTGGGGATTAACATCCCCAGAAATCCAAAACTTCTTTTTAAACTTAATTATATGGATCTGTTTGTCAGGCTCAATGGTATGATAGATAAATGGAAACTTCTCCCCCTCTCATTGATTGGCTGTGTCAACATTATTAAAATGGTCGTGCTCCCTAAATTTACTTATTTATTTTAGAATGTGCCCATCTTCCTCACTTCTTCCTTTTCAAGACTTTAGACTCTATTATCATGCCCTTCATCTGGGCCTCCAGCCCCACCCCAATCCCCCCCCACCCGTATTTCAAAGGCCCACTTACAGAAGCCCACTGAGGAGGGTGGTTTAGGCCTGCCTGTCTTTCGACATTACTACTGGGCCTGCAACGCCAGAGCATGGGTTTTCTGGAATCAGTCCACGGCTGTGGGGGCAGAGGTGGGTGGACCCTGCCCTAGATGGCCTGAGATTGAGCTTAGTAATGCTGTGTCACTTACTGGTGCCTCCTTGTCAGCCATTCTATTTTCAAAACCTGACATTAAAATTAAATCGTTACGCAACAATTTTTTACTTTGCAACTCGATTAAAATTTTAAAGCAAATCAAGGTAATTCTGAAACTCCCAGAAAATTCAATTCATGCCCCCATATGTCAGAACCCCTGTTTCAAGCCTGGTTTGATGGATGCTGTCTTTACGCAATGGTCAGATAATGGTTTAACTACTATCAGGGATCTTTACATTGATAATCACTTTGCATCTTTTGCCCAGCTCCAGGCTAAGTTCAAACTCCCTACTAACCAATTTTTTTTTTATCTACAAATTGGGAATTTTGTCAAGCATACTTTTTTTCGCCTAGATGTGACCCCCATGCAACATGTCTTTTTTGATATTATGACCAGCCCTCCCACCTCCAAGCATTTGATCTCCTGGTTTGTTAATATCTTTGTTGTGGCCCCCTCTCTCCATATTAAAGAGGCGTGGATCAAGGACACCGGCGAAGTTATATCTGACGAGCTATGGGCGAAAGGGTTAAACAGGATAAAAGCATGCTCTATTAATGCTCGACTTCAGCTTATTCAGTTCAAAGTAGTTCATAGGTTGCACTATTCCAAGACTAGACTGAACAAATTATTTCCGGCTGTCTCCCCCACTTGTGATAAATGTAAATCAACTAATGGAACTCTTGGGCATCTTTTTTGGTCCTGCTCTAAGCTCACAAAATTCTGGGTCGACATTTTCAGTTTGTACAGTGCTGTTTACAATAGACAATTGATTCCTGACTGTCTCTTAGTAATACTGGGCTGCTCCGAAGGTTCTTTGGCTCTTCCATCCGCTTTACAACAAGCCCTCATGTTCGGTATGATCATTGCAAAACGGGTTATCCTAAAGGAGTGGAAGTCAGCCTCCTCTCCTTGCTTCAAGAGGTGGCTTAATGATATGGTTTCCTGTTTACACCTTGAAGAAAATCGGTTCTCTATGTCTAGCTCTCAAGATAAGTTCATGAAGATATGGGACCCTTTCATAGAATACATCAGGAAGGATAGATTTCAAACTGGGACCTAAATGCAATGCACTTTTTAATTTTAATTTTATTTTTTAAAACTTTGGGTAGTTATCTTTACCGAGACTGCCACTCCCCTCTGGCTCAGGCCTCCTTGACTCAATTTGTGAGTGGACTTTTTGTGATATTTATTCATTGTACTGACACGTATATTTATGCTTGTTTCTTTCTATAAAATGTGTAACCGCTGGCTGTATGTTTTTTTTTTCTGTTTTTTTTTCTTTGTGCCGTAATCGTCTGATTTACTGTTGTTTCATTTTTTGTATTTTTTTTGTTGTATTTGTGCACCTGTGTATATAAAAAAAAATCTAAATATATATATATATATATATATATATATTATATATATATATTTTAATTTATAGGCAAGACAAGTAGTTTGTTTAGGCATGGTTTATAGCAAATTACAAACCTGCGCACATATTTTCAAACGCACATAACTATAGAATCAATTCTTAATGCGCATGTGAATGCCATGAGCGTTTATCACAGGTTTGCGTTTAAAGTCTGTTTAGAGAGAACAGCGTCATCTTAGCGGCCCCTAATTTAATAACAAATGATCACTTCGACGGAAGTGAATATATCAAAACTAACATTTGTCACGAATCTGGTCCATGCACTTCCGGTCAATCACCACCAGAGGTCACCAAATCACAGCATGGACTTTTGCATTTCACTACAATCCCCATCATTCATTGCATTGACTACTCTCACAGCTGATTCCACTAATCACGCTCACACCTGAGAACTATCACACACTATCTCACACACTTTATAAGCCTTGGACTTTCTCTCCCTTCTGCCGAGTATTGTTTTGCGTTTAGCACTCCCTTAGTGTTAGCTTCTCTACCGAGCCATCCATTGATCTTAGTCTTGCCTTGTCCTGTTATGATTCTTGCCTGTTTCCTGGATTCATCCTTAGCCTAGCCCTTTGGACTCTGTTTGTACCTCTTTTGGATTATTGCTGTCTCCCTGGATTCTCTCTCTCTGCCTTGCCCCTGTTGGATATTGTTCGCCGATCGTCGACCCACGCTTGCCCTAAGGATTACTCTGTGCCATGCCTCTGCCATACCTGTTTGCTGTTTATTGACCTTGCCTGTGTTAAGACCATGTTTTGGAATAAAGCCTTGCATATGGATCCGCACGTCTCTTGTCTTGTTCAGCCCGTAACAACATTAGCTGGAAACAACATTATTCAAGAGCCGCTATAAAACCAAATCCTTCTGTTACCTTAAATTATTTGTTTGTCTCTGTAAAGCTGCTTTGAAACAATCTACATTGTTAAAAGCGCTATATAAATGATGACTTGACTTGACTTGTGTGTGTGGTGTGTGTTTTAGACCCAGTGGCTATAGAGCACCCTTGACTCGCCTATTATTCCGTGAAGTTCATTCTTAGAACAAATCCCTTACAATGGTGCTGTGCCCAGAGGGAAGTTACTGTATTTGACACAGAAATATTCTATAATCCTTATTCTAATCCTTTGAAGCTTTTAATGTCACCCTTTCAAGGCAATCTGGCCTGGATATGCTATTTTTGCTTCCCTTTCTCTCTCACCACATGGTCCAGAATGAGTGTGTATAGTCAAATAATCACTATATTAATCTTATTTTCAAGCAGTTTTGTAAGATTATTTTGATTATTTACTGATTATCAATTTGTCCTGTGGAGGGTTGCAGGGAATGATGGCCCTGCGCCGTTCTCCCACGGCCCTCGACCTCGTCCTGCTCGCCACATATATGTAACCAGCAAGACATTTATCATAATGTACTTTAACCCTTTATGACCTGCCATAGAACAATTCCACAGAGTATATCTTTGTATTTTTACATGCTGTGCTGTCATTCTTTTGAGCATTTTCATATGCCATACATCAAAATAATCCTTACACTCCCAATTTGAAGGCTATGTTTGTAATAAATCAATAGTAACTATATAAATATCTCAAAAGTGCAAAAAACGAAACGAATTTTTTTTTTTTACATATTTTATTCAATACAAAAAATGGATAAATGTCAACCTCAAACTTGTCAATGAGAAAAACGTGCATAAAAGAATTTAAAACTATACAGAATTTATTTGACCTGTTTACATAAATTAGTTTTTAAGATACACTCATTTTTACACTCATTCAAAAAAAAAGGCGTGTACTTTCGTTTAGACATAACGCTGCATGCGTGTGTGTGTGTGTGTGTGTGTGTGTGTGTGTGTGTGTGTGTGTGTGTGTGTTGTGTGTGTGTGTGTGTGTGGTGTGTGTGTGTGTGTGAATGTCCTTGTATTTGTGAATGTCTAAAGGAGAAAGAAATGATAAAATAAAGCAATGGTAAAAAGACAATAACGATATAAGGAACATATAGCAAACGGGAGTCAAACGGGAGTCAAACGCATGGTCAAATGACGCAGCGTGTGACGTCACAACATGCGACACACCCGGGGGTCATAGTGCACAGAACGTGATACGTCAATGAACCATCGGAAGACGTAACGATCAATCGCAGATCTACAGAACATGTGTGCAAAGACGTGCAATGCATTTTTGTGTTTTTGTTTTTTTGTAAACGCATATTACGCAGTTTGTACAGACTGATTAGAGGGTGAAAACAACGCAACATGGGCATGTTGGAGACTTGATCTGAACATGTTACATCTCTGGTTTTGTATGCAAAAAGAATGATTGAGCTAGCCATTTGGTTTCAGTTTCTATAGGCTTTTAAACAGACACTTAGGCCATCCTTAAAAATATTTTGGTTTGCAGTAACAGCAAAAAAAATAAAAAAAGGGGTCGGTAGGTAGGCCTATATTTTTTTTTTCAAGATTCAATGTAAATTTTTTTTAAAATTTTGGTCATGAATTTAAACAAATTTGCATATCGTGACGTCACTGACTGTGTCTTCAAACCGTGCCTGGCGCACCTTTGCAAACCTCATTCTGATGCAGGTTATATAGATATGTCAAAAACATTTTTAATACATTAATTCCAGCTGCATTTATTTGATTTTTTTGTGGCAAAATCAAGAAAAAAGAAGCCACTAGAGTTCAATGAAAGTGGATTTTCAGAGGTAAACAAATAAATTAAAATGACATCAGAATTCACAAAATAACAGTTAATTAGATTATGCAATGTAATACCTATGAGAAAACATGTTAATGTGTTACATTTAGGATGTTTACATCCAGAAAACATAATTTCAATTGTGTTACTGGTTAGTTTACTGGGTTATAGGCTACTGTTTTACTTGCATCCACCGCTAGGTGTCAATACAACCTACAAATCAGAGACCAGTTACGCTGCTTTCGGTTGTCACGTTTGTGAAAAAAATCCTGTTTGTTTTTTGAGACAAAAGTGTTCCTTTAAATCGATTGTAAAATCAAGTTTTCATGTCTAAAGACGTTTCCATTTTCAACGCCACATATAGGCAAATCCACGGACAACTAACAGGCATTAGGACCAGATTAGGACGAACGTAAAGAGAGCGCATGAGACGCTCAAGAGACGCGCACAAGTCAGCAATATTTCTGATGATTTATTGTCGTGAAGTTTCGCGCACAATGACAAACAGGACTACACAATTCTCGAAAAACAACACCCGCAGCCATCATTACCAAGCACGAACCATTGACAGTGAATGAAACGAAGCGAACGTATCGTATAGGCCATATGTGACGTGCGTAAGTTATACCATCATGGTGTAAACAATCAAAGACGCCACGGGTTTATATCTAAAAGAAAGAACATAGCCTATGTAGGCTTTTTATATTCACAATACTTACTAAAATATGATTCATATTATATTATTGCATTTGTATTAGTTGTTTGAAGAGTAATAAAAATTTTTGGTCGGTCTTAACGCAAGTTTACAACCGGCAAGTCGGTCGGACTAAAAGGGGAAAAAAAAAATAATTGGGTCGGTCCTAAATTGACAGGGTTGGTCGGGTTACGGCAAACAAGAATATTTTTAAGGATGGCCTTAGAGGGTTAAATAACCTTAACCCTCTGGGGACCAAGGTGTTTTTGGGGCCCTTGGGATGTTTTGACATGCACTGACATTTGTGCTTTTTTCAGTTATTTATAAACATGTTAATGGCAAAGGTGTAAATTCACTCTATATAGCACAAACGGGACTACCATAATATGTGAGCAACATGTATGTCCATGTTTATATTTTTGAGAGAATATTGTTTATGCATGGTTATTGAAAAAACTAAAAATTTAAGTTTCTGAAATAAGGCCACAAAACACATACTAAATATGTGTCCAAAAGACTTTGGACTAATGGAAGTTGTTGCCTAGAGTTTTTGCTTCAAAATGATCTGAAAATCATCCTGCCTAATCATTCACATAACACAATAGATTGATTAAAATTGTGAAAAACATTTTTTTGTTTGCCAAGGCAATATGCGAATGGGCGTCAACGGCCCAACCTCCTTGTGAATAATTAGTTGTTTCACACCTGAGAAGACAAAGACCTGCATAGTAATGAGCCTTTCATTCATATGTCAGACATATACACATATATATATGCTTTTATACATATACTATATACATATACACACACACACACACACACACACACACACACACACACACACACACACACACACAAACATTATACAATATATATATATATATATATATATATATATATATATATATATATATATATATATATATATATATATATATGTGTGTGATAATGTGTGTGTGTGTGGTGTGGTGTGTGGTGTTGTGTGTGTGTGTGTGTGTGTGTGTGTGTGTGTGTGTGTGTGTGTGTGTGTGTATATGTATATATACATATATGTATATGTATATATGTGTGTGTGTATATGTATATATATGGGTGATTCTTTAACTATGGTACTTTTCTTGTCCCTGGATGAAATAATAAAATCTAAAAAAACATTTATTCTTTTTTGTTTTTGCCACATTTACTTCACCCTAAGGGGAACTTGGCTCAATCATTCTTTTTATTATATAATATGAGGCCTTTTATGCATGATTTTTACTGTTTTCCCTCTGTCCCTAAGCCAGACTTTGTACCATCAACCTTGCTTGATTCTAAATTAAATATTTAAATAATGTAGATTTTTAGTACAAATTATAAAATAATATCTATTTCAATTATACATATTATATATTGCAATATTTATTCACATTTTCCTATATTTTTCATAAGTAGAACCCTTGTCCCTTGGGTTCACTGTCATTTCCACCACACTGTACAAAATAGAATCCTGGGATCATTGTTTGAGGTTTGTTTACTTAGTAACCATAACAACAGAAACTCCACAGTGGAACACATGGCTGGGTGAAAGGGTGACCCCTTTAGGGGGTAATGTAAAGAAGAAAAATCAAGGTAAATATGACTAAAACTGAGAGTATGTTTATTGGTCGTCATTTCCAAACGGCTCATATTTCACATGGACGAAACAATAACTGGATAAATTTAATTTAATAATGTGTAATTTGTGTACATTTAATGCTAACTCTAAAACTAATATTAGCAGGCTAACATAGCATGATATTTTAGAGAGAAAGGGGGGAAATGTCATTTCCACCACAGTCATTTCCACCACGGTGTTCATTGTGGTGGTAAAGACAGGTTGTGGTGGAAATGACATTGTGCTAAACAGCAAATTATTTGGGCTATAATACTAAAACTTTAATGTAAAAAAACATAATTAAGTTAAGGTAGTAAGGAAATATTTAATTATTTGTTATAAAAATATATAGGTATTAAATGCATTTTCTGAGAATATATTTCAAGTTTTGACTGCAAATGTCTGCAAATGATTACATCCAATTGATCCTCAATAGTTTTGTGGTATAGGTCTACGTATTTTATAATGTTAACTTCAAATAATACTAATAGTAATTTAAAGATGTGGTAGCATTGGATCTGCTGACAAGACCCACACAATTTGCCGTAAGTGTTTTAAGAAAATTCCTCAAATGGCCGACAACACGTTCAACATGCAGATCCATATCCTTCGGCACCATCCCCAAATCAATTTAGTTGGAGCACAGAAAACAACCCAAAAGCAGCAGCCTACACTGCTTAGTATAGTATAATAATTTGCATAGTTAATATTGTTCTTTGGTGTTCAGTTTATACAGGGTTTTCAAATGTTATTTAAAGGGTACCTATTATGGATTTTTTGAAAATTGCCCTTCATGTAGTGTGTAACATAGATCTAAGTGAACGAAAACATCCTGCAAAGTTTTAAACATGAAAGTTCACCGTATACAAAGTTATTGTCTCTCAAAAGTAAGAGTCGGCTCTGAGTCGCTGATATGAATCGTTCGACGAACGATGCTTTTTCTCTAACTTTATGACGTCACCTGTACAAGTTATTTGAATAAGATACGCCCACTTATTGCGTTCGGAGACGCCACGCCAGGGAAAACTAACATCATGTCGACGAGACGCTGTGTTTTGAAGTGCGACGCAAAAGCAAACTTTTTTTTTATCTGCCCAGTGAAGAGCATTTGAAGACTCCAACTAGGTCTTCAATGTCAATTGTAATGAAATATGTGAAGTGCAGGGCTCTCAAGTGTCACGCATTGAGCGTGACAGTCACTCATTTTGGTCTTTTGTCACGCTCTCCCGCCACACATTGTATTTTTCATGCTGAAAAACTATTTGTAATATATTTAATATGCCGCAGCGCCCAAAACTCTGGCCACGCCGCTCTCACTGTGGAACCGGCAGGAATCAAGCGCGTCTCCTCTGGTGTTGTTCGTCTGGTGTTGTTAGCCAATCAGAAAATAGCACTATTGTATCTGGGTAAGATTTAACGCAACAACCAATGACACCCCGTCGGCTCGGTGTCACTCCTTTGGGCTATGGTAGCTAACATATCACTGCAGATTAGCGTCACGCAAAGGCGGGGTTTGGAAAAATGACTCGCTAAACGATTCATATGGGAGTCAGTGAGCAAATCAGGTAAAAATAAATGCATATTATAAGACAACAAAAGTGTTATTTTGTCATTTCATGCTTGTAAAACTGTTGTTGGGGACTCCCAGAACAATATTAGGAACATTTTAAATGCCATAATAGGTCCCCTTTAATAAAACGTTTTTTTTTTTCTTTTCTCAAAATCTCTTTTTTTTTCACCCCCAAGCCCCGTCCCCATTATAGAATTGTAATACTATCCGAACCGTGGGTCAGAAATCATGATACAAACCGAATCGTGGGTTTGGTGTATAGTTACAGCCCTTTTTGCAATGGGAAATGTATTTAAAAAACACAGTTACCACTGCCAAAGAAAAACTAATGTTCAAGGGTCAAGAGGCCAACTAAAGCAAACACTGATCACCATCATGGTAACATCAAATGAAAATAAAATTACATCTAAACCTCTGTCACCTTTTAATAATAACTTCTGTAGATGTCAGACATAAATTCAAACTGGTTAGTAATAAGTGACGCTGGTAATGCTGTTTGTGGAGTTGTTTAACCCTCCTCTGCTGAGATCTTCACCAATTTAATGTATTTTATCTTCAGTTGATTTAATCTTTTTTCTGTTCTTCTTGTTCCTCTTTCCTTCAGTGATTCTGCTTGTTAACAGCAGGTGTTCACCAGTATCTGAATTAACTCACTTGTTTTTAATCACTCAGTCAAGTGGACTATATTAGTTAACTAATGTAGGGAATAGTGAAGGTATAGGGTGTGATTTGGAACACAGTCTCTGAGTGTTGACTTTGAACGCTGTTAATTCGCAGTATTCCTGTAGGCTACTTTCTTGAAAATGACATATATCACCCAGAATGCATTTTTTCTACGGTATATTTTCTGTTTTAATGGAAAACCGCATGTTACTGTCAAAATTTAGCCATTTTTTTACAGCAATTTTTTACAGTGTGAGTGACTGATTGGAAGTTAGTGTGTGGTACGGTATCATCCTTACCCTGATATTATACAGGATGTGGACCCTGAGGGTTGTGTCTTGTGTATATTAAGGCTATATTAAGGTAATGATGTCATAAAGGGTTTGCTCTAGTTTGATCTAATTTGAACTAGTTTGTCCAAGTTCAGCATGTAGAAAGCAGTGAATAAATGATTTGCTGATTTTTAACACATATTCATGTTTTTTAATTTGTTGGATTGTTTTTCATTTAAAAATATTGATGTGTTTTTGTTTACTAATGCTGTTGCTTATTGATTTGCTCTGGTTCACCACATAGAGCAGTAGAAACATAGTTTTTAATTGGAAGTTGCCTATCTATGTCATTTCCGCCACACACTGTCTCTTCCGCCACGCCATGTCATTTCCACCACAACACATATTTTTAAGTAAAACATACAATCAAACAAACTATATTCAGTGGTGTTGATAATTGTGCAGTTAGGGGTAAGATATGTGTATACACTTTAAGAAATACATGATTTTGAGCTATGATAAGTAAATGAAATGTTCCAGTGATCTAGTTTTAGGTGTTTTTTAGTGTAAACATTGTAAAATCTTTACAGTTACATTCCTGAAAAATAAATAAATTACAAATTTGGTCAGAGATGTGTTTTCTATTTAATCAAATATATTTATTACAGAAGATATTTCACGAGTTCACACTTACATCAATTAAAACAGAGTAAAGATTATGCGTATGTGGCGTGCTTTAGAGTATTAGGACTAGAAGTGAGCAGATGGGGTGGTGGAGGGATGCTGGTAAACGGTCAATGAACGGAGGTAAGTTTGTCAATGAACGGATGCAAGTTTGCTGTATATATAGAGCGCTTAACTCATTGATTGAGTGAGCTACACTCATGTCTAATTAGGTTTGATTATCTGAATGTGCTCCACGTGTGTATAATTAGGTTTAATTATCTGAACGTGCTCCTCCCGAACTTGGTTAATAAAACACCATTTAATTATTTTCTCTTCAAAACACATGTTTTGCTATGTAATGGAAATGACCGTTTTCTTGGACTGTCAGATAAAAAATGGCAAAATATATATATTATTAAATATAAATCATCACTGCCAACTTAAGGGAAGGTTTCCACACAGATTGAGAAACCAACTGATCCTAAAAAACTGTTTGTAGAAATGTTTTTATTTTCTGAAACTGTCTAGCTCAAAGAGTACCATATTTGAAGAATCACCCATATATGTATATGTATATATATATATATATATATATATATATATATATATATATATATATATATATATATATATATATATATATATATATATATATAAATATAAATATAAATGAAAGTCAAAAGCACATTTTTAGTCATACCTGGAAACAAATCCTGTTCAAATAGGTTATATGGGCCATTCTACAGAATTGGTTCAAAGTTAGAGTTGGAAACATCTTGAAAAGAAAATTTTCTTTTTCCATAAATGTCTTAGTAGGCCGATACATTTGACAGGGTTCGTACACCTTTTCCAAGGTCAAATTCAAGCACTTTTCAAGCTCTTTCAAGGTCCATTTTAAAGCTTTTTCCAGCAGCTTATCCACCGTAAATTACATGCCAATACATAGTAAAAATTATTATTCAGCGGTTTTTTCCACATTAAAAGAGATAATATGCAATAAACAGCCAAAATCGTGTTTCGTAATAGCAGAAGGATCAGAAATTGAAGCAAAACACAGGTTTTATTTTTCAAAATGTTGTTGGAGGATTTAATCCAAATGACATGCAGTAGGGGTGGGCGGTATGATTAAAATTCTGTTTCACGGTATGACTTATTTTATTTCACGGTAACGATATATTTCACAATATAGTTATTTATACATATAGTTATTCTCGAAAAATCATCATAAAGGGCTTTGTATACTAAATAAACCCAAATACTTTAGAAATTAAAAGTTCTTCTTGTTTGACTTTTATTTGGCAAATAATTTATTTGGTAAACTATTTTGATAGCTAAATATAGTGAACAAAACACACTCATCAACTTTTAGAAGAACTTCCCCCAACTGACTGAAATGAAAAAACTCATAGGTGCAATTAAACTTTAAATAAAGTGTTGCTGAATAATTTTTCAATCTCATGTTACTGCTTTACCTCATCAATCAGTTTATAATCTAAATATTTTATTTTGAACTATTCTATTCATAATAAATTAGTTACTTCCTTTTAATTTGGTAGGATAATACTAGCAATACTATTATGTTTAAATGTGTTCCCCGGTACATTTTTTGCCATGTCTGCTTATTATACTGCGTTTTTTAAGGGACTTGTTTTGCTCTTTTTGTGATATCTGGCAACCCGTCACCTGGAGCTTTAATCAAGAGATGTTCAGTTGCATCAAATTCAGAAGTGACTAGAAGAAGAGTAGCAGTATGAAAACCGAACAGCAGCTATACACACCATGCGCGTCATTATTTAATATTCTACCACAGCCGGTACACACTGACACACCGGGCTCCTTCTCAGTGTGTGTGCGCGCGCGCATCTTTTGCATCAGTAAAATGCGATCGGTTGTGTCAAGTTGTAATCACGGATCGAATCAAATGAAGATTTTATCAGCTGGTTCAGTGGCCAATTGTTAGGAGTTAGAAATATATAATTTGCGCTGCATATTTAGTAATTTTGCCTCAGGTACCAAATCCGAGACAACCTGGAGGAGGTGCTCTGAGTTCGGCTGCTCCCGAACCGGGCCGCGGTTCGCGTGGATGTGAAAGAATCACGGACTCGGGTGCGCACTTAGTAAAGTGACCTGCGCATGCGTTTTAGCTGATTATGATGTATTTAGTTAAATAAAACACATGTAAGGGATAATAGTGTTCAGGCACGTGCACAGGTAGGGCTCAACCTGTGCAGAGCACATGCCCTTTTTGCTCTTACACTCGAAGTGCCCTTTCTTTGGTGGTGTTTTTTTTTTTTTTTTCTTATATAAATCAATGCTATTGGTCACCCTTTACGTCTGTCTGTCTGTTTTAAAATATTTAGCCAATGACAGTTCTTAAAAAGAGCTTGTGTAAATCTTGTTCGATCCTCAAACTATCGTGATTGAATGAAATGAAGCTCCGCCGCAGCCGCACAGCAGACAGCAGCTGAACGAAGTTTTGCAAGGGTAAACATCTTGTTGTTTGAATAAGTACTAAACACTTTGTCTATAAAAGCTCATATTTTATTTATTTAATGTCTGACTGAGACATGTGGGACCTGAGAGGGAGGTCTAGGCTAGCAACGTTAGTCAATACATAGCCTACACTTAAATAGCCTGTGCATAAAGTAGCATTTCAGCTTTTAGAAAATGCGATTTTGGTCAAATGTATTTACAACAGGAAAAACTGAGCGTCTAACAAACTAGTAATCCGTTGATGAAAATGTAGCCTATGCCGCCGGCGCCGTTTTAATGACGGACAAAATGCACATTTGCACGCATTCGCTGGTCAAAAAACCCGTAACTGTATTTGAGTTTGACTTTTGTAAAATGTTAACGATATATTCATAATACAACAACATATACTTTGTTTTTAGCATCGGAAAATCATAAGCACAGGCGCGCCCCCGTGCTGTTTTGTACTGAAACTACACAAAGCGACGAGTGATCCTCGTCACCTAGGTCATATTTCTAAGAAATTTTATTCTTTGATTTATGATTGCTGATACACTTAATTTATTAACATTTCATCTTGTTATGGTAATATTAAATTATGGTTAATTCAAGGCTGTTGATATGCACGTGCAATGTAGTTTTTTATTATTATTCTATACTCTCCGCTCGTCCTCACATGTATAATTGTAGTAAAACATGGTTTTACTCCAGTAATGTTGTAGTAGTAAAAAAAAAAACATTATAGAAGATCACTGTGAAATCTTTATATTTTATCATGCAGAATGTAATCCATTATTTAATTCATTCCAATGCTTAATTTATTTGATCCAAAATACAGCAAAAACAATAATATTGTGAACTATTTTTACAATCTAAAATAACTGTTTACTATTTAAATATTTTAAAAAGTAATTTATATCTGTGATCAAAGCTGAATTTTCAGCATCATTACACCAGTTCAGTACTCCTTTTCAATGCAACTGTACTTTTCACATTGCTTTATTTATTTATTTTCATTGCTGGCTTATTTTAGGGAAAGTGTAGTGAACAAGGGACCTTCAAGAAACTAATAAATGCCTGGTCCTCCACAGTATCAAGTTTTTGCCAGGTAGGCAGATACATGTTGGATATGCTATATTAATGGCATGGGTATAGTTTCTTATAATCTGGAATTGAGTTGGACATAATTATTTAAATTATATTTCAAATAGTTTGTCAAAAATACTTGACTCATGTTTATGTGTGACATTTAGAAGAGGGGAAGGTAGAGCAATTTTAACCAAATAATACAAATTAGCTTATTAAACCAAACAGAATAGCTAAACAAATATTTTATTGAACTTTGTTCTGCAGAGCAGAGAAAAATGATATATATATATATATATATATATATATATATATATATATATATATATATATATATAAGAACTATAACATTTATAAAAATAATTATAACTGATATAACTTTTTTTTGTACTTATATGAATTTTGATTACTTGGTAGAAAAAAAGGGAGGGGGTGCCCTTTTTTAGTTTCAGCACATGCCCCTCAAAAGGTCTATGCACGGTCCTGATAGTGTTGATGATTTACCTTGGATATGAGCGAGAGTAAGTCTGCAGTGTATTCGCACACACATAGCGCGTGGACTCAGGCCAACAAATTATTGGAAGTCCACGTCTCCTGTGTTTGCAATCAGCAGAAAGCCAAATGCGATACACTGTAAACCTGTGTTGTTCACTCAGCTGCGCATAACACCAAATTAATAAAAAACACAATATATTGACCCGCGTTCTGTTTTCTATCATGCGTTGTGCACGTTTGTGATGATGTAAGATCAAGATGACCGCAACCTATGACGCAAACGCACCAGGATTCGATACACTGCGGGGGACGCCGGGAACAATCGCGCTCGGGCCGCAGCAAACGATTTATTTTCGCCATTTAATAAACTAAATATTCAGTCAGATAGGTATTTGTTGTGAAAGAAACAGTTACAATTTCAAGCACTTTCAAGCATTTTATCCAAAATTTTATCCACTTCGACAAGCACTTTTCAAACCTTGAAAAGACAACATCAAAATTCAAGCATTTTCAAGAATTTCAAGCACCCGTACGAACCCTGATTTGATCATACATATTTCAAAGTTAAGGATTCATTATTTTGATATAGCTTGTGTTGGAACAAACACTATAACATCTTAGTTGATTAGTTTTTTGACAAAACATACTATATATTTAACATATGAGCAGAAACTGCTAACAAAAGCTTATTTGATGTCTATTTTCGAGTAAAACATAATCTATCCAAAACTAGTCAATGAAATGTTGTCTTTTATTTCGTCTGTAACAGTGCGCATCTGTGCGTTCATTCATTCATTCATTCATTCATTCATTCATTCATTCATTCATTCATTCATTCATTCATTCTCACACACACACACACACACACACACACACACACACACATGATTCAAATTTAAACAGTATGCTATTTTTGCGTTTACAGACACTAACGTTATTCTATATATTGCGATTAGAACAAAGGACAAGAATAAAACACTTACTCACTTCTCAGCTGGATCTGTTGCTACTCGAAGTGAAAATAAACCAGCACTTGTTCTGTAAATGTCCCAGGATTATTCCTCACAGCCGCGCAAGATGACAGTACAGTAGGTTACCAACCAGAATAATACTTTCAACGCCGCCGCTTTGCCGCGGCGGTGAAATTCGGGGTGTGCTTGCTGCCTTTAACCGCTAAGAGGCGCTACAATCACAGACTTTGAAAAGTGTCCGTTTATTCTCTCTATTGCGTAATCTGCCGCTGCGTCGCGGCTCATTCAGAGCGATTGAAAGCTGGTAGCAGATGCATTTAAGTGAAATGTAGTTAAAATAATTCATCACAATACTTAAATTAAATTGAATAAATAATGAAAACATTTCAATATAAAACATTGCAATAGAAACATATTAGGCTACATCAAGGCTTTGGAAGAGTATAAGACGTTGACGTAAACGTTCAGGCGGTGGTCTCTGTGGTTAACGCAACGACACGGAGATCCAAGAGGCCCGAGATCGAATCTCAATATAACAACATGTTGGCCGACAGCATTAATCTTTAACCGTTCTTGATGCTTAAATAGTTGACTGTTTATTTGCGAGTTTATTAACTGTTTATTTATTTAAAGTCAAGCGTTTTTTTTAATAATCAATGGCATATTACAACATTGCTACAGTAGAGCTGGGGGGTTGTAAGGGGGGGCTTCTTACATTCGCTTCATAAACACACGCACACTAGCACACACATGCAATCTTTTTTCTGCACCCGATGGATAGACTCATAATTTTCAAGCCCCACTGCCCCCATCGCCCCAACGCAATGCTAATGAAATACGCAACAAGCTTAAAATGTTCCAATTTATTGAAGTAACAAGTAGGCTAGTATCTCAATACAAACTAAACAAACAAAAACAAAAATAGAGAAAATAAAAGTGCTGCTGTGTCAAAATGTTTAAAAAGAAAAGAAGAGAAATCCATTTGGCAAGACAAAAAAATTAAAAAATTCAAACAGACATAACATAGGCTAATGTGTTTGATATGGGATTAAAATTATGGGCAGTGCATGAGATATAAACTAATGATTAATTATGTCAAAATTCCTTTGTTCCGATCAGAGCATTTCTGGATATTCCTCAGCTCGCTCATTCCGCTCAGGGTCGCGCGCTCAGGCTGTCTCCGACTAGTTTTTTTTCTAGTCAACTAGTAGCCTAGTTGTTTATTTAAGCCATCAGTGGACAAATCACCCCTTTATATTGATTTAATAACTTAAATAGGCTATACAGGGTAATGAGTGAGTGTTATAAAGCTGCACTCAAGCGCACGAGCCGGAGACAAAAATAGCAAGGAGACATTTAATTGTTTATTAATAAACTGGTGTTTTCTGCGTCGCTGCAAAGATGAAGATGCGATGTAGACTCGCCATGAACGAATAAAGATATAAAGGCATAAAAAGGAAAAGTTCCTCCCGTTGGCGCGCCCAACCTGTCACTTCTCTAGGCTATTCCCACCCATAGAGGGGCGCGCCCCACACTTTGAGCGGCAACTACCATCTGTAGTTAGGGGGGATCTAGCCGGTGTTCTGTCTCTCCCTCTCTCTGCCGTGCAAGCGGCCGCGCGCTACACAGTTTGAACCTACAGTCTATGGTTTGAACTTACATATTCACGTAGCCTTTCGAAAACAGGGACATTCATTGTCCCGGGAGAGTGCTTAAATTTCCCGGGACAGGTTATTAAAAAGAAGGACAATCCCGGTAAAACCGGGACCGGTGGCAACCTAACTTGCATTTAGACTTTATTTCATGCAAAAAAGAAACACACAATCTTATTCTTGCTACATTTTAAATTTGTTTTGCCAAAGAAATTGCAGCTAAATTAAACGAAACGGTACAAATCGAAAATAGTCCAAAGCAACATAAATTAAAGACATGAGTTTTGCCTCTCTCGCGCTGGATCTCAGCAAGTTTATTTAGTCTCCCTTGCTCAAACATTCTTAAACTCTACAGAACCAGTTGAAACAACTGGATTGAACACTTCAATTTAAATTTGTGTGTGAAAACACTTTAAATAGGCTACAATAAATAAACAACAATATTTATAATTTAATCAAATATGGGGACACATCGAGAGATGTAGCCTATCCTTAAAATAATTTTGCCTTTGCCATCGGGCTGGCTATCCGACACTCTCCATATGAATGAGGAACATTAACACCTATTGTCTGTCCCTCCAAACCCCCCACAGGCTCTCTGAGTCTGAGTCTGACTTAAAATAAAGGGAAGTCGCAATTCACACTTAAATCGCTCTTCTAGCATTAGGCTATTAAAGTGTTGATAATGAAAGAATTAAATGATTTAAGCTACATGTGGTATTTCTGTCATAAAAGTTTATTACTAAATATTTCATTATTTAAATAATTTAAGAAATAAAACTGGTTTGGGCCAGCTTTTTCCAAGCAAAACTAAATATAGCCTAATCTTCAAACGCATGTTCATTTTGTTGTCATGAACAAAATGCTCAACTCAATATTAAATTCTACAGGGATCTTTGGGTCCAGGCATGCAAAATGTGAATTAGTTATTTTTTAAATTATTATTATTCAAATAAATATCGGTGCTTCGTGGTAGCCTACTGCTGATAAACTAAATAACATTTAGATAATAATTATGAACTTTAAATGAAACAATATAGCAACACTTCGACGAATAAATGATTTGATCTGTTTTTACATTTTAATTCAGGGCGATTTAGTCTCTACATTTAATTAAACGAGATTTTCACCTTGTCATTTTCTCATTGCGAGGCGCTCACAATCACATCATAAACATATTTGAGCAGATTCTCTGTACCTCTCGTTTTCATATGGATTACATAATCAGATAACATTTATTAACCTTTTTGAAGGTTTTGAACGATGTAGGCTACCAACCCGATCTCACGACCAATTCGTACGAATTTGTACGAGTGGCTAATTCGTAACAATTCATACGACCTGACTCGTACGAATTTGTACGAATTTGTAGGATTTTTGGTAAATCGTACATATTCATACGAATTCCAAATTCGTATGAATTCATACGAATTACCTACCCCTGACCCCGCCCCTAAACCTACCCATCACGTGGGTTTAGACAAATCGTACGAATCCGTACGAGTGAGGTCGTATGAATTCGTACGAATTAGCCACATTTTAATCATTCGTACAAATTCGTACGAATTGGTCGTGAGATAGCGTTGAGGCTACTGTACTCTTATCTGTATGACCAAAAAAAATCACGTAGGCCTATAGCCTATTAAGTTATTTTAGCTGTTATGAGAAAAATAAATCAAATGAACGCGCTGCCTCGTTTGTCGAAAACTTTACTTAAAACCATGTTTTTAAAAACTCTATGTAGGTTATAGGGAATAAAACAAATATAGATATATATAGGCCTATATATCTTTTTTTATACAAAACTGCTTTTGAACAATTGGTATTATTAGCTACAGATCTAAAGTCGTTCTGTTGGATAGCCTATTTGTTCCTTAGTGTAAAATGGAAATGCATGGTAATATTATTTTATAAATATAAGCAAAAAAATATGTGGTGTAACAGAGTTTTAGAACTAAACAAATCTGCATTAATAGCCTAAAAATATATAGATTTTTTACAGAAGTCCATGTTTGTTCGGGATTTGAACGCAGGTCTGCCGATTGATGAACCGTCAGCTCTACCACTCGGCCATGTCGAAGCTCACTAAAGCCCAAACATTTATTTCACCAGTGTGTGTTCGCTCAAATGAGTGAGAACGTTTTGTTGTTAGCCTACTGTGAGTGTAGCCTACTTTACATGAATAAAATAGACCTTTTACAGTTTTAAAATATGATATCCTATCTGTATGACCAAAAATAACGAAGTAGGCTATAGCCTGTTATTTTAGCAGAAAAATAAATTCAAGTGAACGCGCTGCTGCGTTTGTCGAACTTAATTCAGTGGCAGAAGAAAACCCCATTTTAGAATACGCACTAGGCGTGGTGTGTCAAAATACTTAATTATAAACTTCAATATTTCGTTCAAAACCACATCAAAACGCTTTGTGACATTTTAAAAAGCCGTGAATGTATCAATGCCACTGGAACCAGGATCGTAACTGAAATGCGCTGCATGTTATCTCTCAATACAGGAGCAGAAGCGCTGGTTCAGATTTTATTGTTTGTTGTTTAAACGTGCGTGTTTTAGGCTATATTTAAAAATATATATACTATATTTGATAAGGTCTATTTAGGGTAGACCTATTCGCTATAGCCTACTGTGGAGGGGATAAATCACCCACCGGCAAATCGCACCTTGCTTAACCATGTTTTTTAAAATTATTTCTGAAAGAATTCCAGTCCTGCTGTCTGCTGTCCTGTCCGTGAAGTTTTTTGTTTGTTTGTTTGTTTGTTTATTTTTTAACAGAACTGTTTTTGAAGACGTACATTTAGTCAATCTGTTGGATGAGATTTGTTCCTTAGTGTAAAATGGAAATGCATGGTAATTATATAAAAAACATATTTATTCGGGTTTCGAACCCGTGTCTTTGAACTGCTTAAACCTTCAGCTCTACCACTCGACCACAAGTTCGGCTGTTTAAGCGTCAGTGTGCCCACAAACGACTGATGCACTCTTCAATCTTCTCATTCCTCAATAGTTTAGCATCATTGATTGCACCTAATTTATTTTCACTGACTGCGAGATAGGCCTCTTTTAAATTTTGATTCATAAAATGTTCTGCTCTAAAAGTTTGCTATATTCTATTTAAAATGTAGGCTACTTTTACATACGTTTTGCTTTCGCTAAATGTCCCTTTGCGCCACCTGGCGGTCATTTCGCGAATGACTTAGAAATGCGACTGGGTTTTTTTTGCCGCGGTGAATTCACCGCGGCAGACGCCGCGGCGGCAATAGGCATTCTGGTTGGCTACCTACTGTACATTAATCTGACTAAATATAGTGTGTTTACAGAGTTTATGTGGGCGTTTACACATCTCAATGTGTTGCTTCAGATCATTTGCGTTTAAATAGCGCGCGCTCTCTGTGGGCGTGTCACATTAGCAGAATAATGAGATGTGAGGACGATAATTAGAACGGCTAATGGTCAGATGGTCTCTCTTTTTATATAGATGACATAAACAGAGAATATTTATTTTAGTTTTGAATCAGATCATTTAAAAGTACAAACTTAAATGATGTTAAAGATATATTGCTCATGGCTGGGTGAATAGTATTCGCTGAGTTTTGTTTAAGTTTAGAGACGTGCTCCAGAAAAAAAGTTCACGGAGACTGAGAGGCAGAACGCACACCCTGTTTATTTTCTTTATTTTACAAAAGCACAATATTTTATTTCGATTGTATGTGGGCACATAAAAAAGTAGACATTTAACAGTTTATTTTCTCATATTTCTTAACTCTGTATGACCAGGAGTACTTTAAGTCTATTTTTCTGCTATGTGAATACAATCTGCCAAAACGAGCCGGCGCGTTTGCCGTCCCCAGAGGGTTAAAAACTAATGTGAGAAAGTTCTGCTGCATCAGTTCCGATAAATATTGTGCTTGTTACATATAAATGTTAAAATAAGTTTAACTTTTAATTTTAACTATACCAGCACTGACCTGCATCTCAAGCTTTTAACCACAAAAATCAATTCTGTGTGAATGGCCTGTAACTGATTTAAAAGATAAACATCGCATAATACACCATGTAAAATAAATGATATAAACTAATATAAACATAACTTATGTACATTACGTAAAAACATGTCCGCAGAGAGAACCAACGGCTTGGTTACATTAAGGCATGATCAAATCCTTGTTTAATATTATAGCCAAACAAAATATAATTCAAATATCAACTTACTCATTAATATTTGGTCTCTTCTGTATGATAGAAATGCAACAGCTGCTGTCATTTCTTGAACAAGAACATGTGCACGTCAAAACATGCAAACTCAGTGCAAGGGTTAAACTTTTATTTTTAATAATAATAATAAATATTTTTGAAATATTCGGTTGAATGCTGAATGTTGTGCTTGTTCAAATTAATACAATTAAAACTTTATAATTGAATAAATAAAATAATAAATATTGAGTGGCCAAGTTTTGCATTTATTATTGATATATAATATATAGGACCTCTCCCCTCTCCTCTCTCTCTCTCTCTCTCCTCTCTCTCTCTCTCTCTCTCCTCTCTCTCTCTCTCTCTCTCTCTCTCTCCTCTCTCTCTCTCTCTCTCTCTCTCTCTCTCTCCTCTCTCTCTCTCTTCTCTCTCTCTCTATATATATATATATATATATATATATATATATATATATATATACGCCCCTGTTTGATATACACTACCAGTCAAAAGTTTTTGAACGTTAAGATATTTTAAACAGTAATATTGTGAAATATTTATACAATTTAAAATAACTATTTTCTATTTGAATATATTTTAAAGTGTAATTTATTCCTGTGATCAAAGCTGAATTTTCAGCATCATTACTCCAGTCTTCAGTCAGTTCAGTGTCTCATAATCCTTCAGAAATCTGTTTAATATGATGATCAAAAAAAAAAAAAAAAAAATTTTAATATGATGTGATTATTATCTGTGTTTAAAACAATTGTGTACAATTTTGTTTTCAGGATTATTTGATGGATAGAAAGTTCAAAACAACAGTATTTAGCTGAAATTTTCCAGCACATGAATAAATTGCACTTTAAAATATATTTAAATAGAACGTTTAAATTGTATAAATTATCAATTGTGAAACAGTTTAAATTGTATAAATATTTCACAACATTTCTGTATTTTGAATAAAAAATAAATGAAGCCTTGGTGAGCAGAAGAGAGTTCTTTTAAAAATATTTAAAAATCGTTCAAAAAACGGTAGTGTAAATATTGGCTGTTAAGTTAGCTTGTAAAAGAATTAACATGTTTTGAACATGAAAGGCATTCTTTTTTCCTATAGCTCTAAGTGCCCATGCACATTTTTTTCTTTTTTGCCTTGTTTTCGCCTTAATTCTCTTTAAGTCATTCAACATTTTCTTCAACATTTAATGACGTGGAGAACAAGGTATTCTGAGCCAACCTGGTTAGTTTATTATGTTTTATCAATTTATTATTTTCAAATTATAGTTTTTTTTTATTCTTTACAATAAAGGACTAACATGGTAACTTCTGACCAAAAGGAAGGGCAATTATAATGAATTTCTGATGATCAGGAGGGGTTGTCAGCTCTGGCCCTTAAGGTCCACTTTCCTGCAGAGTTTAGCTCCAACCCTGATTAGTTGAGAGCCCCTGGTTTAGAATTTGCTCTTCTCCTGGCGAGCATCAGAAATTCATACATCTATTATAATAAAATTTTTGGTATTATAACCCCTGCTTGAAACAGCATCATTCATTTCAACTAAAAGATGAAGGCTGTTATATTAACGTTGCCCACTAGAGGGCGCCATAGGATAAGTAATCGTTTGTCTACTGTTTTTAATTTGGTTTCTATCCCTTTGAATGGAAATAAATGCATTGATCTATCATCTAATTCACGATTGTGTACTGACAGTAAGGTTTTATATAATTAATTTACATATAAATGTGTGAAATGTGAATCGCTAATGTTTGATGGTGGAAAAATATTTTAATATTTATATAAATAAAAGTTTATTTCTATTTATTTATTTTTAATTTCATAATGTTTTATTTAACAGGTGGTGATTTTAATAAATAGCAATAAGTAGTAGCAAGCTATTGCATTGAAAATAACAATACAATCAAACCCATCACTTGGATACCATGAATTCCTCCCTTCTGTTCCTTCTAATCACATCCTGTGCATTAATATATTTCTGTAGGCTACACTAATATTTTCTTCCACTATAATGCATGTCCCACCTGACCTGCCATTTCTTCATCATTTTAGATTTTTTAAATAATTGTATTAATAACTTCTTTATCAACAGGATTGGTTATAACATCCAGGATAGTCCCCCAGCACTGCACATTGTAAATGTCTTCCTCATAAACACCTGATTCCACTCATCAGCTCATTAGACTCCAAGACCTGAAGCGGGTGCATGTCAGATAAAGGAGATACAACATGTGCAGACTGTAAAACATGAAATGGGAACATGGTTGGGAACCCCTGCTCTACTGCAGTGTGTAGAAGAAGTAACCAAAAAGATCATGAAATTTGTAGACAAGGAGTCTCCATCCCTGCTCACGGAGAACTACTGTCCTAGACTTCAGTGCCAACACCTGTAATTATCAAGCAACCCTGAACACAGAGATGAACTGCTTTAACACCTAATTCAACTATTAATAAAATTGGGAGTCAATTATCTACTTTAGGTTCTGCTTGGCTCAGCTGTCTAGAATTTTATAGTAACATTATACAGTAATATTATAAAATTATTAATATATAATAATTTAGCGTTTTATTTATAACAAACATTTTATTTTTCTGTAATGCAACCTCTTAGTTAGTAAAAGGATATATAGGCCTATGAATTGCCAGGTGAATGTGCCAAGGAAGCCAAAGGAAAGTTAGATATAGACATTAAGGTAAATTAGCTAATACTGAGATTAAGTTAATAAAACAATGTGAAAAGTAGATGGCAGAAACAATGGGAGGAAGAAAAAAAACAGGAAGATGGCTTTAAAACATCCAAATAAATGCTGGTAAAGGTAGAATAACAAGGAGAAATAAAAAGGGAGATTCAATTATTTCTAGATTTAGATTTGAGCATAAATTTAGATGGAGTCACACGTTGGTGTCACGTGTCTGTGATAATGCGACGTTGGGTGTCACGCGTCTGTGATGATGCGACGTTGGTGTCACGCGTCTGTGATGATGCGACGTTGGTGTCACGTGTCTGTGGTGCGACGTTGGAGTCACGTTGGTGTCACGCGTCTGTGATGTGACGTACCCTTCTCTCACGTAAGTACACGACTGTTCTACTTCTGGTAGTTATCCGGGGACTTGTACCCTCCATCTGTAACGAAGAAGACGGCAAGATCGGTAGGTTCTCTCTCCTCTCTACCTCCTCTCTCTTCTCTTCATCTCTCTCTCTCTCTCTCTCTCTCTCTCTCTCTCTCTCTCTCTCTCTCTCTCTCTCTCTCTCTCCTCCCTCTCTCTCTCTCTCTCTCTCTCTCTCATTCCCCCCCATTTCAATTCAATTCAATTCAAATTGCTTTATTGGCATGACTGTACATATTACAATATTGCCAAAGCTTGGAACACATATAATGATTATAAAGACATAAAAAATAATAAAATATTATAACATAACTTAGCTTAAATTTAAATGTACAAAATAAAACAAGTGTACAAATTAAGTGTAGCAGATTAGATTATCTGTGAACATTCGATACCACAGTGTTTTAACATACATAAACACACACACACCCACACACATACAAATACACATTACTGAGGTCACTGTGGTGGGCAGTAGTTAAACACACTGAGGTCATACACACACACACACGCACACACACACACGTTCACCTGCTGTCTCTCAGGCTGTGGCACGCATACACGTATCTGGCAGCCAGTGCTGCGCTCTGTCCCTCTCCTAGTAGGATCTTTATCTGTTCTACTTCAGTCATGGCTGTAAAGTTGTGTATTACGTTATTGAGTTTATTAAAGTAGAGGTCTCTAATTGAGCTGTATTTGTGACAGTGAAGGAGGAAGTGTGTCTCTGTCTCGATCTCTCCTGTCCTACACTGAACACACACCCTCTGCTCTCGGGGTAACCAGCTCTTCCGGTGTCTGCCGGTCTCGATGGCCAGGTTATGTTCACTCAGCCTGTACTTGCTCAGGATCCGTCTCTGCTTTGTGTCTCTCACACTCTGGAGATATTCTTCCAATTCATAATTTGATTTCAGATTTCGATAGAATTGTAATTTACTTTGTGTTTTGGTTTCCTGTTCCCAATGTTCCAAATATGTATTTTTAGACTGTTTGGTAATTTGGTTTATTCTGATGTGTGTGTGAGGAGCAGTGCTGGTCTGAGACTGGTTAGGGTTAGTTGGGTTAGTGAGTCTCAGGACCAGCTGACTGAGGAGACTCTTTTCGGGGTTCAGTTCTTGGGTTTGTAGTGCCTTAAAATGTAGCGATTCTGTGGGACTTGATTTTAGATGCATCCAGAATTTAAGGGATCTTTTTTGCATATTAAGAATCAATGGGAATCGGCCTAATTCTGCCCTACACGCATTATTGGGTGTTTTCCTTTGTAATTTTAGTACCATTTTGCAGAATTCTGTGTGTAGGGCTTCTGTTGGATGTCTGTCCCATCTAGTGTAGCTCTGATCACTGAGTGGACCCCACACCTCACTTCCGTACAGCGCAATGGGCTGGATTACACTATCAAAGATTTTACACCAGATTGGAATTGGTAAATCAATTTTTTGGAATTTTTTCTTAATTGCATAAAGAGCTCTTCGAGCTTTGTCTTTGAGAGCATTCACTGCCACACTGAAACTCCCCGATGCAGTGATGACCAGGCCGAGGTAAGTGTACTGCATCGTGTGCTCTAGGCCGGTGCTGCCTAGACTGAACTGGTATCTGTTTTCCTGACATCTGGGCTTCTTCTGGAAGACCATAATGTTGGTCTTTGTGAGGTTGACTGCCAGGGCCCAGTTCTGGCAGTAGTTGTGCAGCAGGTCCAGGTGCTGCTGTAGTCCCTGTGCAGTGGGTGACAGCAGCACCAGGTCGTCTGCGTACAGCAGGAGTTTGATGCTCCTGTCCTGTAGAGTGAGTCCAGGGCCTGTAGACTGCTCCAACTGCACCGCTAGTTCATTAATGTAGATGTTGAACAGCGTTGGACTCAGGCTACAGCCCTGCCGCACTCCTCTTTTCTGGGTGAAGAATTCTGTGTGTTTGTTGCCAATTCGTATTGCATATTTGTTGTTCGAATACATTGATTTTATAATGTCATAAACTTTACCCCCTACACCACTTTGTAAAAGTTTATAGTATAATCCGTTGTGCCAAATAGAATCAAATGCTTTTTTGAAATCGACAAAGCATGCAAATATTTTTCCGTTTTTGGTTTGTTTTACGTGTTTATCGATTAGGGTGTGTAGGGTGTAAATGTGGTCAGTAGTTCTGTGATTTGGGACGAAGCCAATCTGACTCGAGCTCAGGACATTGTGTTCGTTAAGGAAGCTTACAATTCTATTGTTTAAAATACTGCTAAATAACTTCCCCAGATTACTGCTCACACAGATACCTCTGAAATTATTAGGGTCCAATTTATTTCCACTCTTGTGAATTGGGGTAATAAGTCCTTGGCTCCAGATGTCAGGAAAACAGCCTGAACAGAGTACGATGTTGAATAGTTTGAGCAGCGCCGCCTGCAGCTCCGGTGTGCTGTGTTTCAGCATCTCACCCAGAATACTGTCAGGACCACAAGATTTATTACCTTTCTGGCTTTTGAGTTTGTTTGTCAATTCTTCATGTGTAATTGGGAAGTCAAGTGGATTTTGATTATTTTTAATTGTCTCTTCATAAATTTGTAGATTTTGTTTGATCAGATTATAATTGTCATTGAGTTGTTTTGGTGGGATTTCTTTATATAAGTTTTCAAAATGATTTGTCCAAATTTCTCCATCTTGTATTGGTAGGTCTTGTGGTTTTGCCGTGCTCAGACTATTCCACATATCCCAGAACTGATTATGATTTATTGAATTTTCTAATTCTTGCATATTTTTGGTCAGATGGTGTTGCTTCTTCGCTCTAATTGTGTCTTTATATATTTTTAGTTTTGAAAAGTATTCAGTTCTTATGTCAGTGTTGTTTGGTTCTTTATGTTTCAGATTTGATAATTTTCTAAGTTGTTTTCTTAATGTTTTGCAGTCTGAGTCAAACCATTTTTCATCTTTTGGAGTATTTCTAGTGTATTTTTTGCCTTTCTTTTTCAATTCACTTTTCTGTGCTGCTTTTTTAAATATGTTATTGATTTCATTTGTAGCCGAATTAACACCATCTTTAGTTGTTTCGAATTTCTTATTAATAAATGTATTTATTAGATTTTTGAGTTCTTCAGAACTGAGGGCTTGGACAAACTTGTCTGCGCTGTCTGAAGCCCATCTGTATCTCTGCTGGACCTGATACATTCGGCAGGTTTCCAGTCTGTTTTGTTCTGGTGTGTGATGTGTTGTGATATGTTAGTTTGGTTATGGTCAGAAAGCGGAGTTTGCTGTTTGACAGTGAATGCATTGAAGGAGGATGGGTCCATGTAAGTGATGGCATAGTCAACTACACTAGCTCCAAGACCTGAACAACACGTGAACCTCCCTAAAGAGTCCCCTCGGATCCGGCCGTTCAGGATGTACAGGCCCGAGGCCCGGCAGAGCTGCACCAGCTCTCTACCGCTCTTATTCACTGTTTGGTCGAGGCTGTTTCTCTCTCTCTCTCTCTCTCTCTCTCTCTGAGTTGACTCAGTGATGGATTTCATCCAGTGATGAAATGTTTTCTGTGTTGACAAATCTTGTGCGATGTGGTCCGTTAATGACACGTCCGATTCGCGAACTAATGACTCATTTGAACCGATTCACTTTAATGAATGGTTAAAACGTCTCGGTTACTGATGTAACCCTCGTTCCCCGAAGGAGGGAACGGAGACGTGACGTCGACGTGACGACGTTAGGGGATCACTTCAGGGAGCCCTATCAACTTCGAGTGTCTACAGAACAAGCCAATGAACGTTGGCGTGCGTGAAACGCGTCACGCGCCCCGCCCCGCAGCGCGGGTATAAACAGGAAGCGGACGCACGCACTCATTGTTTTTCGCTGAGGAGCCGAGATAGAGACGGCCGTACAGCGATGGTCAGCAACTGTGGCGGCGGGACGTCACGTCTCCCGTTCCCTCCTTCGGGGAACGAGGGTTACATCAGTAACCGAGACGTTCCCCTTCAGTCGCTCACGTTCGACGTGACGTCGACGTGACGACGTTAGGGGATCCCATGGAAAACGCCATCGGTTGCTGCCACATCCAGCGCCCTACGCAAGACTCTCAGACCCCCAACTGCTGGGGCGGAAGATCTGCGTAGAGGGAGTTCAACTGCTGTTCCATATACCCACACCGTGAACTCTTGGATAACACTGGGAAAGCGTGCCTTCCCAGGGGAGAGGGACGCTGCGGAAGCCACATCCTGCCCGAAGGGAGGTAACATGTGGAGGATACACATATGGACTGGCCAGAAAGGCAGTGCAACATATGGAATGTCACTGGGGTGGCTCCAGCCTGAGAAGGGGGAGGCTACACCAGACAGTGACGGCAGAGCGGACTCTGCCAAGGGAAAGACACGGGCTCACCGCAGGGAGCTGGTCGTGGAAGAATACTCATATGGGATCGCCGCAGGGATCACCACATATGGAACCCAGCCTAGCACAAGTTACACAAGCATACGAGCACTAGGCCTGGCGTCGGACGCTCCGCAATGTCCGACTGCCGAAGGGGTGCGGAGGACTCACAGGGTTCGCCTGAGTGGGGAACTCGACTGGAGCAAAAAGCGCACGTATCTGCTCCATGTGGAGGGGAGTGGCGCAGCAAGCCGACACAAGAGTGGAAACTTCGGTGTTACCGGCTGGTTGAAGCGAGCACACAGGAAGAAACCGGCTCAACACGTAGGCTATAAAACCTAGCGAGCGTGTTAGGTGTCGCCCAGCCCGCAGCTCTACAGATATCTGTCAGCGAGGCGCCGTGTGCCAGCGCCCAAGAAGAAGCGACACCCCTAGTGGAGTGGGCTCTCAACCCGGGCGGGCAAGGCACGCCTTGGGCTTCGTAAGCCAAGGCGATGGCATCCACTATCCAGTGGGCCATCCTCTGCTTGGAGACAGCCTTTCCCTTTGCTGGCCTCCGTAACAGACGAAGAGCTGATCTGAGGTCCTGAGGCTTTGCGTTCTGTCCACGTACAGACGCAGAGCGCGGACGGGACAGAGAAAAGCCAGGGCTGGGTCTGCCTCCTCCGAAGGCAGCGCTTGCAGGTTCACCACCTGGTCCCGGAAGGGAGTGGTAGGAACCTTGGGCACGTATCCGGGCCGGGGTCTCAGGATCACGTGAGAGTTAGCCGGGCCGAATTCCAGGCACGATTCGTCGACCGAAAATGCATGCAGGTCCCCTACCCTCTTGATGGAGGCCAATGCAACCAGGAGTACTGTTTTACAAGACAGAACTTTTAACTCAGCTGACTGCAAAGGCTCAAAGGGTGGTCTCTGAAGTGCCGAAAGGACCAGAGACAAGTCCCAAGAGGGTATAGAGAGTGGGCGAGGAGGATTTAGTCTCCTTGCTCCCCTCAGGAACCTGACGATCAGGTCATGCTTTCCCAACGACTTGCCTTCAACTGCATCGTGATGTGCGGCAACGGCGGCAACATACACTTTAAGGGTGGAGGGAGACAGCCTTCGCTCCAACCCGTCCTGAAGGAAGGAAAGCACGGCTCTGACCGAGCAAGTTCGGGGGTTCTCCTCGTGAGAAGAACACCATTCAACGAATAGGTTCCACTTCAAAGCATAGAGGCGCGTCGTAGAGGGGGCTCTAGCTGAAGTGATGGTGTCAACTACCGCTGGGGGTAGGTCACCTAGAACCTCCGCGTCCCGTCCAGGGACCAGACATGGAGTTTCCAGAGGTCCGGACGCGGGTGCCCCGTCTCTGAGAGAGGAGGTCCTCTCTCAGAGGAATGGGCCAGGGAGGGGCTGTCGCGAGGAGCACTAGTTCGGGGAACCAGGTCCGGTTGGGCCAATACGGCGCAACTATCACGACCTGCTCCTCGTCCTCCCTGACTTTGCACAAGGTCTGTGCAAGAAGGCTCACTGGGGGAAACGCATAGCTGCGTAGGCCCGGGGGCCAGCTGTGTGCCAGAGCATCCGTGCCGAGGGTCCCCTCGGTCAGGGAATAGAACAACTGGCAGTGAGACGTGTCCGGGGCGGCAAACAGATCTACCTGTGCGGTCCCGAAGCGCCTGAAAATCAGCTGGACCACCTGGGGATGGAGTCGCCATTCTCCCGGTAGCACCTGCTGCCGTGAGAGCTCGTCGGCTGCACGGTTGAGCAGGCCAGGAATATAAATGGCACGAAGCGACCATAGATGCTTCTGACTCCAAAGGAGGAGATGGCGGGCGAGTTGTGACATGCGGCGGGAGCGTAGACCACCCTGACGGTTGATGTACGCAACGGTCGCAGTGCTGTCCGTACGGACCAGTACATGCTTGCCACGAAGCGGCGTTGCCTGTTGTACGTGGCCCCCCAGCCGGTGGCAGAGGCATCCGTGGTGACCACAGAGTGCCTGGACACTTGTTCTAGGGAAACACCTGCCCGCAGGAACGAAGGGTCTGACCACAAGCTGAGAGTTTGGCGACAGTGCGGAGTCACTTGGACCCGGCACGAGCCGCTCTGCCACGCCCATCTCGGGACTCGATCGTGGAGCCAGTGTTGGAGCGGTCTCATATGAAGCAATCCGAGCGGCGTTACCGCGGCTGCAGATGCCATATGCCCCAGGAGCCTCTGAAACAGTTTCAGTGGAGCCGCTGTTCTGCGTCTGAGCGTGCTCACGCAGTTCAACACTGACTGGACGCGGGCCTTGGTGAGGCGCGCTGTCATGTTGATCGAGTCCAACTCCACACTGGGAAAAGAGATCCTCTGCCCGGGGGTGAGTTTGCTCTTTTCCCAGTTGACCCGAAGCCCTATGGCTGAGGTGACTGAGCACCATGTCCCTGTGTTCGCACAACTGCTCTCTCGACTGGGCGAGAATAAGCCAGTTGTGACAGGGCCAGCCCGAAGGGTAAGACTTTGTACTGATATGCCCGTCCCTCGAACGCAAAGCGAAGAAACGGTCTGTGTCAAGGGAGAATCGAGACATGAAAGTACGCGTCCTTCAGGTCGATCGCTGCAAACCAATCTTGGGGACGGATGCATTTGTAAATGCGTTTCTGCGTAAGCATCTTGAACGGGCAGTCTGTTGAAGGGACCGGTTCAAGACACGCAGGTCCAAGATTGGCCGTAACCCACCGCCTTTCTTGGGTACAATGAAGTACGGGCTGTAGAGGCCGGTCTTCATATCGGCTGGAGGGACCGGCTCGATCGCGTCCTTCGCCAGTAGGACTGCGATCTCTGCCCTGAGCACAGGGGCACTGTCCGCCAGAACACGGGTGAACAGAATGCCCCTGAATACAGGGGGACGGCGGGCGAACTGAATCGCATAGCCGAGTCTGACAGTACTGATGAGCCAGCGAGACGGGCTGGGAAGCACTAGCCAGGCTCCCAGACCGCGCAAGCGGAACCGGAATGCAGGGACCCGACTCGGACGGCATAGCGGCCCGGAGTGGGGTCTGAGTGTGTGGTGCAACACGTACCTGCTTCCGTCGAATGGCAGAGTGAGTGTGCGGAAGCGCCAGTGCGTCCAGAACACAGCCACTGCTGCTCGCTGGCGAAGAAGAGGGGCTCGAGGGTGACAAGGCATAGCGTCGTCGACCGCCAAGCGCGCCCTCTTGGGACCCAGAGGTTTCAGAATTGCTCTTTAGTTGAAAATGAAGTTACCACTGGCCCGTGGGTCAGTGGCGGAACAGAAAAGGAAACAAAGATTCTCCACCCGGCCCTCCACCGGGGGAAGGAGCGGTGCCTTCACCACCTCCTGAAGAGCAACTTGATTCACTCTGGGTTGCCCGTCTCAGGGTCGTTAGAACCTCCTGGTTTGGCAGCGGGCTGGACGGGCATGGTCAACTTCCTGCGGCCTGCCCCACGCCGAAGCCTGGATGGTGGCTGCTGCTGCTAAGGCTTAGCGGGAGCGGAGGACGCCGCAGGAGGTCGACCTCGGCGACGAGCGGACGGAGGAGCTGCGGCCGGCGGACGGAGGGAGCAGCAGCGGTCCGCAGGGGCAGGATGTGTCGGATGGCTCTCGACCGCGTCGCCGAATAACCCAACCTGGGAAGAGGGGCATCCAGGAACCGACATTTATCGGTGTCCCTCATATCCGCGAGGTTGAGCCAGAGGTGGCGCTCCTGGACCACCAAGGTGGACATCGCCTGACCGACTGAACGTGCAGTTTCCTACGTCGCTCGGAGAGCGAGGTCGGTTGCCACACGGAGCTCCCGGAGGAGCTCTGGGTCAGAACCACCCTCGTTTATGTCAATGAGCGCCTGGGCCTGATGGACCTGTAGAAGCGCTATGGCATGGAGGGCAGAAGCAGCCTGTCCACAGGCTCTGCAGCCTTGGACGGGAGGCGTGGATTGCCCCGCCAGGAGGAAGCGGACGCCGGACACAATTGCATCGAGACGGCACGCTCCACCGGGGGAACATCCACATACCCCTTAGCCGCCCCGCCGTCGAGGGTGGTGAGGAGGGAGGAGCCACTAGGACAGCTTCTGGCACTATACAGCGCCTTCCACGTCCTAGTAAGCTCCTAATGCACTTCCGGAAAGAATGGCACTGGGGCGGATCGCTGAGAACCAGCACGGCCCGCCCCGAGATACCAATCGTCCAACCGAGAAGGCTCGGACGTGGTGGAGGGTTCCACACAAGCCCGACCCTCTCGGCGGCCCGGGAAAGCATAGCCGCCCATTCTGGATCTGACTCGGGCAACGCCACACTCCCAGAGAGGGGTAACGCAGCCGAATCCTCATCTCCAGAGGACTGAGCTCCCCCTCCGATGCTGCGATCGACATCTGATCGTCAGGTGGGGCCCCAAAGGACACGGCTGGCCGACAACGAGAGGGGCCAGTGCGTTCGTTTGGGGGCTCCAACGGCGGCAGCGCTTGAGAGGCGTGAGGGGCCCACGGAGATTGCCTCGGCGGGGAAGCCCTCACGGTAATCCTCAGATCACCCTGACCATGCGCAAAAGTAGGTCCATTCTGAGGTCCAGAATAAACACTAGATCTGGGCATAGGCGAGGGGACTGCACCTCCCTTGAGGTAAGCGAGTCTTGATCTAAGCGCTGCCATAGTCATATTCCCGCAATGAGAACATGAACTATTCACAAAAGCTGCTTCAGCGTGCTGAATGCCCAAACACGAGAGGCAACAATTGTGGCCGTCTGCTGGCGCCAGGGAACAACCGCACCCAGAAACGCACAAGCGGAATGTCATCCTGAAAAGGACGCAGCGTCACACTTGTGTTGCTCTTTTAGTTGAAAACAAAAAATATAAAGAGAAAAAATAACTCTCTCAGTGCTGAAGCACCCAGGGATAGCTGCGGTGTAATCGGGGTACACACTCACGAGAGGAACGCCCACCGAGACCGACACATACAGACACACACACACACACAAAGCAATGCTGTGAAAACAGCAGTTGTGAGCTGTAATGCTCGCGGCCACCGCTGATCGCGCCGTCACACCAGCACTGGAACAGAGTATTCTCTTTGAAGTCTTCAACGATCGATGCAGCAGTCTGCAGAAACTCAGAGTCAAAACGAAAGCTCGGCTCCGAAGCGAAAGACAATGAGTGCGTGCGTCCGCTTCCTGTTTATACCCGCGCTGCGGGGCGGGGCGCGTGACGCGTTTCACGCACGCCAACGTTCATTGGCTTGTTCTGTAGACACTCAAAGTTGATAGGGCTCCCTGAAGTGATCCCCTAACGTCGTCACGTCGACGTCACGTCGAACGTGAGCGACTGAAGGGGAACCACTGATCTGTCCAACACTGAAATCAAGAGACATCAATCAGAAACACTTTACAGTAAGGTTCCATTTATTAAAGTCTAGTTAACTACATTAGTTAACATTTTATTAATATTATTTTCTATGCGGATTTATTTACTCCATGACACAAAACCACCCTAGTCATTCTAGAATGATTCATTCTTTGAGGGGGGGATCTTCAGAATCATTTCAGACAGTCTTCTTAATGTGAAAACACAGCCATTATGCGTCAACAAAAGTGCCATGATGGTTTGATTGTTGATTTTCCAAACAGATTCTATGTATTTCAGACGCGTCACATCCATAACGCTGGTTTTTCCTCATAATACACTTCATAAAAATAAAAATATATATATATTTTAAACATTGATATTTTTCCTTCATCATGTGGATAGCAATATTTATACATTGGATTTAAAAGTTCACAGACTTTAAAGGAAACCGAACAGTATACCAAAAACTCTGTCTTTTTCCGTCACATCCATAACGCATGCATATTTTCCTTTTTTGGGGGTGCTTAAATATATTTTAGAAAAACATATTTTGCCTGTCAATTCCCCAGATTGGGTGCTCTGAGAATATGCATTTCAAATTTAAATATTGTAAGAAGTTTTTTTTTATCTGATACATTTCACCTGTCATTATGAGTTCAAATGTCACATCCATAATGCTGGAATTGCCCTTTTGCGTTATATGTATGGCATATTGGTCTTTTTGTGTTGTTGCTGGTTTTGCATTATATGTATGGCATATTGGTCTTTGTGTGTTGCTGCTGGTTTTGCGTTATATGTATGGCATAACGTTATTGGTCTTCGTGTGTTGTTGCTGGTTTTGCGTTATATGTATGGCATATTGGTCTTTGTGTGTTGTTGCTGGTTTTGCATTATATGTATGGCATATTGGTCTTTGTGTGTTGTTGCTAGAATACGTTTAAAATAGAGGGGCAGCAGAATTGTTTTTCGTCTAGAGCGGCAGAAGTGCATTTGCCGGTCCTGGGGTTGAGTTTCCATAAACAATAAAGTTTGTCGTTTTGTGTTCATTCTAAGAACACGTACACGTTATCTCATGTTTAGTCTGTTTAGACCTTCCCATACCTACTATTGTTATTAGCTAGCAGGAAAGAAAAAAAAAAGCTGTAAAGCACAGGGGGGAGCTTTACAGGGGGTATGGCTTATCTAAATGAGATGTAAATGAGCCCTATTGTCACTCCCAGCAGCAGAGAGAGGTGAGAACTGCACATCTTTAGCCCCTTAACGCCGACTGTCGCGAATTCGCATCAAACCCCTTCCATTCCGAATGCAGGCGAGATAGCGTGTGTATTCCCCCAATGCCTGTTTGTGCACATTCGATACATACCTAGGAACCTTTTGCACGCACTGGTTTCTCTTAGGACCGTTCGGAGTGGGAACTACATCCTGTTCACGGAAGCTAATGTTTTGGTTAGCAAAATCCACATATCATAAGTTGTGCTAAGATAAAAATATCTACCAACTTATTGATTGTTTCTATAGCTATGTTATTAAAATAGACTTCATGTGACGAATATTTTTTACGTACTCTGTATATTTCTGTTTGTCGTGAATTCGCGACATTCGTCCATAACGGCTGGATTCGGCTATAAATAGTGCTGTATTTAGATGGCTTTCAGCCAAAAAAAATATATATATTTTTTTTAACAAAAAAATAGCATGTTAGGATATAACACTATAAGAATATATCACTTATGCACTGGAGAAACAAGGAAAGAGATACACAGTGTAACATTGAATGTATAAAAACTACTGTCAATGTTAGGGAGTATTGCATAGGGAGTAAGGGAGTGTTTTGTTTCTTGCTGTTGTCAAGATTTATTATTTTGTCAATTAAAGTTTAGAAGTTCTAACAACTTTGTGACATAAATAAAATCTACATACCTGAGATGGGAAAATGTGTTTGATTAATTTTACCATTTTGTAAAAAATTTACCATAAATGCCTGTTGTCGCTAATTTGCATCATACCTAAATTTATATCTATTATATATGCTATAGACAAATTAACAATCTCAACTTAATTTAGCATCAGCTTGGAGCCAGAAACACACATAATACATTTTTTTATATAGTTCTAAATAAATTCAGGCGTCAAGGGGTTAGAGGTTGTTATCTTAACTTTTAGTTATTTTGAGTGGCTACCTTCAAATGGGCACAACGTCTCCAAATATTATCAGATTTCCATGTGTTACACATCGTTGGAAAGCTTGGAGACTACACTTTCAGAATCTATGAATAACTCAAAATGCCCCAGAACCGACTTGTGTCCCTACTTTCCCCGTTTGGTCACATTAGTGCTGTCAAACGATTAAAATATTTAATCGTGATTAATCGCATTAATGTCATAGTTAACTCGCAATTAATCGCACATTTTTATCTATTATAAATGTCCCTTGATTTCTTTTTGTACCATTATTTTTTTATAATTTAATGTGCTTCTCACTGTTATACATAAAAACAAGCAGCTTCTGCGTGCATGGTTTGGCATGACTTAATAATTCCTAAAAAGCGGACATCAGTTCATCGCGATCTCACACATCTCTGTTATTATCAGTGAAGCTGACTGCACAATTAATCTTTCATACACTTTGTTTGTTATAATTAGAGGATTTGCCAGCATACAGAATTCAGCTCTGAACAAAAAGTCAGTTTTAAGTGGTGAGGGGATCCTATCTTAAATGCTTCTGATTGGCCATTGCATTCAAGAAATCAACACATATGTCTGATTGGCTACATCGCTCAACGCTGCAAACATGTTATAAAAAGAAACTCTGGCCTGTAAATCGTTTCTATTTTGTTTTAGTTGTTCGTGTTGCTTTTCTTCAACATATGAATAAAAATGTATTAGTTATGTTTATTTTTATTTTTTATATATATATTTTTATTGATTTTACACAAACAATAAACAAACAGCCCAGCTATTACCAACATACATAACAGGGGAAAAATTATTCACAAACACACAAATTACACATCACATGTTACATCACATAATCTACATTATTGTTTACAACGAAACACAAACATATATATATATATATATATATATATATATATATATATATATATTATATATATATATATATATATATATATATATATATATATATATAAAAATAATAATAATAATAATAATAAAAAAATACAAAAAAAGATTCAAAGGAATTTATGACTTATTGGTGAAGACAAAATGCGGTCTCCCATCCTGCAGCAAACTAGCAAGATCACCAGGAAGGTAGTCAAGAAAAGGTTGGCAAACATTATAAAACAAATTGGCATTGCCCCTTAATATGGCACTGAGGCGTTCCAGAGGAAAAACCTTAAATATTTCTCTATACCACTGTGTGACCGAGGGAGGTTTTTCCTTAATCCACTGGAACAAAACACAACGCCTTGCTAGAAGTAAGAGTTTACCCATTAACAACAGTTGCCCTGCAGATAGAGAGAGCTGCTCTAGATGTAGATTCAGAAGGAACAAAACTGGTTCTGATTTAACTGTTTTATGAAAAATTGAACTTAGCTCCTGAGAAATATTCCTCCAATACCTGTGTATTAAGGGACATTACCAAATACAATGATAGTAGGTCCCTACTTCTTTCTTACACTTCCTACAGAGGGGAGAGACTTGAGGGTTGATCTTGTTTAGAAAATGAGGAGTGCGCTGCAATCTATGCAGTATCCTGTACTGACTCTCTCTAAGTCTATTACACATAAACAGTTTCTTAACAGAATCAAATGCATCTGACCAGATATCAATAAGATCAGTCTCCAAATCCTTTTCCCATGACTCCCTGCTTTTGTTAACATTGGCACAATTAAGAGAGTACAGTTTTCCATAAAAGAGTGAGATAATTTTTTTGTTATTGGAAGCAATTGAATTAAAAGTAAGGAGGAGGCCATCAATTGGACTCTCTATTGATTGGTCTGTTGAGAGTACAAAATTGGACTGTACAAAATGTCTAACCTGAAGAAAACCAAAAAAGTGGTTGTGTGGTATTTGGTATTTATTTTGAAGTTGTGAAAATGACATAAGGTTATTGTTTTCAAATAAATTACCCACGAATCGTAGCCCCTTTGAGTACCAAACATTGAAAATACTTTTCCCCACACCAGGAGGAAAAGCTTTATTTTGGGTTACTGGTTGTAATGCTAATGAAAAGCCTCTCTGACCAACATGTTTAGTGATATCACGCCAAATCTTTAGAGTGTTAAGCATGATGGGATTATTTTTAACCTCTGCCATGATTTCACCTTTGTTAATTGAAATAAGACTGATGGGGGAGAAAGGGGCACAGCACCAGGCATCCACTAGGGTTCCCTCCTGGTGGAGAAAATGATTGAGCCAGCCTGATATTATGCGTGCATGACAGGCCAAGTTATAATACAAAAAATTGGGAAGGGCTTGACCCCCTCTGTTTATGGGTAGTTGTAAAGTTTTCATATTTAATCTAGGTCTCTTTCCGTGCCATCTGAAATTTGAGAGCACTCTTTCTATACCTAAAAATGCCCTTCTAGTGATCCTAAGTGGTAGCATTTGCATTGGATATAATATTCTGGGAAGCACGTTCATCTTTATCAGGCTAATCCTACCCATCCATGACAAAGGGAGATCGAACCATCTTTCAAGATCACATTTAACTGCTGACAAAGTTGGCTTAAAATTCGATTTATACAATTCTTCAACCCTAGCTGATACCCTGACGCCCAGGTAAACAAAGCCATCACTCGACCATCTAAATGGAAAATTAACAAGATTTGTACGGTCTCCAAAGTCACCCAGTGGCAGGGCCTCTGATTTGTCATAGTTAATTTTGTACCCTGAAATTTGACCAAATTGACCTATAATTGCTACCAAAACGGGTATAGAATTCTCTGGTTTGGTGATAAACAGTAATATGTCATCAGCATAAAGCGATATTTTGTATTCAATATCTCCTAAAGTTACACCGGACAGTCCATTGTGATTCCTAATAGTCTCAGCAAGTGGTTCGAGAGCAAGAGCAAATAAAAGCGGTGAAAGGGGACAACCCTGACGTGTACCTCTACTCAAAGGAAAAATATCAGACACCGAGCCATTTACCATGACCCGGGCGGCAGGAGACCTGTATAGAAGCTTAACCCACTGAATAAAATCCGAGCCCAGCCCAAATTTATCAAGAACATCAAAAAGGTACTCCCACTCCACCCGGTCAAACGCTTTTTCGGCGTCTAAAGAGACCGCCAGAACCCTCTTCTTTGTACTATGCGAAAATTGTATTATGTTTAGGAGCCTTCGAACATTAGAGACAGAGTATCTATTCTTGATAAATCCAGTCTGGTCTGGTCTAACTAGGACAGGTAGCATCTCCTCCAGCCTTCTAGCCAGGAGTTTTGACAATATTTTACAATCAACGCCAATCAAACTTATTGGTCTATAAGACCTGCAGCAATCAGAAGGCTTATCTTTTTTTTTAAATCAGAGAGATGTGGGCCAGATTTAAAGTTGGTGGGAGCGTGCCGCTTTCAAACGATTCAGTAAACATGTTAGTCATGGGTCCAACCACCCGCTTAATCATCTTTTTATAAAATTCAGGCCCGAATCCATCTGGACCCGGGGCTTTCCCACTCTGTAGTGATTTAATGGTATCTGTAACTTCTTGTGCTGTAATTGGTCTACATAAGTCATTTCTACAATCTTCAGTTAAAGTGGGAAGATGTATTCTATCAAAAAATCTTTCCCTCTGCTCGGAAGTGTTTTGGCATTCGGAGGAATATAGTTCTTGATAATCCTTAAAAATTTTGCACATGGTTTTGGTTTCGAAATGCTCTGTGCCTTTACTATCCCTAAGCGATGGTACAACATGAGGCCCTGTCTGGCCCCTGGCTAGTCGAGCCAGAAGCCTCCCAGGTTTGGAGGTCATGGCGCCGCGCATGGCAGCCATGGTCGGATGGTGCGTCGTGTTTTGTTTTGTTTTGTTTGTTAACTCAGTGTCTTGTCATGATTTTCGGCGTTCTCTAACAAGAGAAGCGCTTCTAAACATCAGGCAAACAATTCCAGCGGATTTATTTCCCATTCTTATGCTCCCAGCGGCTGAATTAGTGGACATTCTAGTGGAAGCCGGGCTCGGCTTTGAGCGAACAAAGAAACGTTGGCGGAAAAGGGGAAAACGTGCGGGTGCTCTTGTGCGACTTCGCAGACGCGGTAACCGTACAGTGCTACCAAGCATTTTTCTCTCAAATGTGCGTTCACTATGCAACAAAATGGATGAACTCCAGCTACTGATGGTGAGAAGCAGAGACTTTCTTGCAGCGTCTGTCCTATGTTTCTCGGAAACTTGGCTAGGCGATCTGATCCCGGATTCTTCGTTACAACTGACCGGCTTTAGGTTGCTGAGAGCGGATCGAGACGCGGCTCTATCCGGTAAAACGAAAGGTGGAGGTATTTGCTTTTATATTAACAGTAGCTGGTGTGTAGATATCACAGCGATTCTGCAACATTGTTCCCCAGACTTGGAATCATTTTTTATAAACTGTAAACCATTTTACTCGCCTCGCGAGTTTGTGTCGTTTATTTTGGTCGGTGTTTACATAGCGCCGGGGGCTAATGTTAAAGAAGCCCATCACTTACTCGTCGATCAGATATTACGTGTGGAGCGAACAAATCCGGATTCCTTAGTTATCATTCTTGGCGACTTTAACAAAGGTAATCTTAGCCATGATCTCCCCAAATACAGACAACTCATCAAATGCCCTACCAGAAAAGATAACACTCTGGATCACTGCTACACTACGGTCAATGGAGCATACCACGCAGTTCCTCGTGCAGCACTGGGTCACTCTGACCATGCCATGGTCCACCTGATTCCTGCTTACAGGCAGAAATTAAAACTCTGTAAACCCGCTGTGAGGATATCAAAACAGTGGACCAGTGAGGCCCTAGAGGACCTGCGGGCGTGTTTGGACCTTACTGACTGGGATATGTTCAGGTATACTACCAATAGCCTGGATGAGTACACAGAGGCTGTAACGACGTATATCAGTTTCTGTGAAGACTGCTGTATTCCAACACGCACCAGGGTGCATTTTAACAACGATAAGCCCTGGTTTTCAGGTAAACTCAGAAGGTTGAGGCTGGAGAAAGAGAAAGCATTTAGGAGTGGGGACAGAGATAGATTCAAGGAGTCGAAAAACAGGTTTGAAAAAGCCGTGAAGGAGGCTAAACGACTGTATTCAGAGAGGCTGCAGCACCAGTTCTCTGTTGACGACTCCACTTCTGTATGGAGGGGGCTTAGGCAGATTACCAACTACAAGCCCAGAGCCCGCCACACCACTAATGACTCTCGCTTGGCTAACGACCTGAATGAATTTTACTGTAGATTCGACAGGAAATTAAACAGTCCAGTTCTACACCCCTCTTCACCAGGGCTCCCTCCCTTCACCACAGCGTTGGCTCTCTCCATTCAAGAGAGTGAAGTAAACAGACTCTTCAAGAAGCAGAACCCACGAAAAGCAGCCGGGCCAGACTCCATCTCTCCAGCCACCCTTAAGCACTGTGCGGACCAGCTGTCTCCTGTGTTCACCGCCATCTTTAACACCTCTCTGGAGACATGCCATGTACCAGCTTGTCTTAAGTCCTCTACCATCATCCCTGTGCCCAAAAAACCAAGGCCTATAGGACATAACGACTACAGACCCGTCGCCTTGACCTCGGTGGTAATGAAGTCCTTTGAGCGTTTGGTGCTGGCCCACCTCAAATCAATCACAGACTCTCTCCTGGATCCCCTGCAGTTTGCCTACAGAGCCAACCGGTCTGTGGATGACGCAATCAACATGGCCCTACACTTCACTCTCCAGCACCTGGATTTTCCGGCAACTTATGCCAGGATTTTGTTTGTGGACTTTAGTTCCGCCTTTAATAACATCATCCCTGCGCTGCTACAGGACAAGCTCACCAAGCTCAATATACCAGATTCTACCTGTAGGTGGATCACAGACTTTCTGACTGACAGGAAGCAGTGCGTCAAGCTGGGGTCACATGTTTCTGACCCCCGGTTTATCAGCACCGGCTCCCCTCAGGGCTGCGTCCTTTCTCCTCTGCTTTTCTCCCTTTACACCAACAGCTGCACCTCCAGTCACCCATCCGTCAAACTCTTGAAGTTTGCGGATGACACCACCCTCATTGGGCTCATCTCTAATGGGGATGAGTCTGACTACAGGTGGGAAGTTGACAACCTGGTGTTCTGGTGTAGTCAGAACAATTTAGACCTTAATCCTCTAAAGACAGTGGAGATGGTTGTGGACTTTAGAAGGAGCACAGCCCCACCTACTCCCATCAACCTGTGTGACTCCCAAGTAAGCACTGTGGAGTCCTTCTGTTTCCTGGGCACTATCCTCTCCCAGAACCTTAAGTGGGAACTGAACATCAGCTCCCTCGCCAAGAAAGCACTACAGCGGATGTACTTCTTAAGGCAGCTGAAGAAATTCAAGCTCCCAAAGAGAATGATGGTGCACTTTTATACAGCCATCATAGAGTCCATTCTTACCTCCTCCATCACCACCTGGCATGCTGCTGCCACGGCCAAGGATAAGAACAGACTGCAGCGTATCATCCGCACTGCGGAGAGGGTGATCGGTTGCAGTCTGCCTTCCCTCGAGGAGTTGTACTCCTCAAGGGCATTGAAACGAGCAAAGAGGATTGTGGCAGATCCCTCCCACCCTGGTAATTCCCTGTTTCAGCTACTCCCCTCTGGCAGAAGGCTGCGGTCCGTCAAGACCAGCACCTCACGCCATAAGAACAGTTTTTTCCCTTCTGCTACTGGCCTCCTTAACAAGGCCTGGAGCTCTTAGTGACACTGATCTCAAACTTGAACTCATTGCTATTTTTTGCACTTTGGCATATTTGTGCCATTACTTTGTTAGATACCCTGTGTGGGCACATTCTTGTGTTATTATAGCATGTACCCTATATGTTGTATGTTATATGTATGCACCTTCCTGCCAAAGTAAATTCCTTGTCTGTACAAACATTCAGGGCGAATAAACCCCCATTCTGATTCTGATTCTGATTCTGATTCTGATTATTGCCAGATTCGAATAATCTATGCCTAGCAAAAAAGATGGCAGATTCTGCTTTTTGAGACAAAAGTTGGTCTAGGGCAGAGCGGGCTGCTTCTAATTTTTTAAGTATAGATAATGAGGCTGTGGTCTTGAGGTCCCTATCCAGAGCTATAATTTGTTGCTCAAGTTCTATTTGTTTTGCCAGTATACTTTTTCTCTTAGCAGCAGTATATGAAATTATGGCTCCCCTCAGGAAGGCCTTGCCTGTTTCCCATAGAGTAGACGCAGAGATCTCAGGTGAATCATTTGTTGAAATGAAAAGGTCCCATTGTGATTCCAAACATGTTAAAAATACCGGGTCACTTAGAATAGAAGTATTTAAACGCCAGTGTCTAGATAGGGGGTTATAGTAAGGTGGCATGAGTTCTATAGAGACTGATGAATGGTCTGAGAGGACACATGGATTAATAGAGCAAGTTATAGTCTTGTCCAGGGTTAACCTCGAGACAAAAAAATAATCAATTCTTGAAAAAGAATGATGAGGGCGAGAGAAAAATGTGAAGTCTTTATCTTGTGGGTTAATTACCCTCCATGCATCAAATAAAACCAGGTCTGAACAGAGCCCCTTTGTAGCTTGGGCCATTTTGGAGGGAGGTAGAGTTTTAGGTGGGCTGTGGTCCATTTCTGGGGCCAAAACGCAGTTAAAATCTCCTCCAAGTATGACATATGGAGGGCAAATTGAGGAGATGTCAGCCAATAATTTAGAATAAAACACACTGTCAAATGTATTGGGGGCATAGACGCTTCCTATGAGAACACGTTCTCCATACAGACACCCAGTAACAGCAACATACCTTCCTCCAGTATCTTGTATGACTTTATCAAGTGTAAATGTAAGATTTTTATGGATAAGTATTGCTACTCCTCTACTCTTTGAGTTAAATGAAGAATAATAAATTTGACCGACCCAGTCCCGTTTTAATTTCAAGTGTTCCAGATCAGTGAGGTGGGTCTCTTGTAATAGTGCCACTTGTACCTTATCTTTTTTGAACATGGAGAGAATTTTCCACTGCTTCACCACCATACCTTTAACATTTAGTGTAATAATTTTTGTGTTACTCATGACGTAGACTACTTATCGAGTAGCAATTGAGAGTGATCCATTTAAGGTAGATAAAACCATGTATATAAAAAAAAAATAAAAAAAAACACACACATTACAGCTCACACTTATTGGACAGATACATTGTGCTGGGATTAACATGCCCATCTCCAACTGATGGGAAAACGTCAGAACTCTGAGAGAAAAGAAAAAAAAAAGAACAAAAAACAAACAAACAAGAAGCTACCCAATGGGTAGTGTTGTTAGAACACATGCTGCTGAAAGGAGTAAACGCTTCTGGAAAACAAAACAGTTTCCATATCTTACTCCCACCCCCACAACATAAAGTTAGCAAGCACAATATTATTCTGATCCGTCAGATCAGCAAAAAAGCTCCTGTAACTTTAGCTACAATATTACCAGTAACATCAAATCCCTCTTATTAATAGAGGACGAAACACAGTTGAGCCAACTCGGCTCTGAACCCATTTAAATTCTCATGCGAACTGTTTTAGTTTGCTGTGATAATAGTTTTAGAATATATAGTCTTCTGTATATATATATATATATATATATTTAATAAAACTTACTCAGTCCTTAGCGAACCAGCAGGTGAGACTCACAGACCGGAGTCATCTTCTGACTCTATTCCAACGTATTGAGAAAGTTTTCTGCAACTTTCCGTGTTTCAAATTTGTGCTCCGTACCGTTGTGGTTCACGGTGAGTGTAGCCGGGAATCGCATGCTGAAACGGATACCTTTGTCAATGAGGGCTTGACATACGCTATTGAAGGCGCGACGTCTCTCTCGAACCGCGGTAGACAGGTCTTGGTGAATAAAGATTTCTTGCCTTCGTACTCCAGGTTCGGCTTCGCCCTCAGTGCTGCCATTATCCTGGGTTTGTCTCTGGAGTTGTGAAGCTTAATAATCACCGGCCGTGGACGCGCTCCCCGTGATCCCAAGCTGCGATGCGCCCGGTCGATCTTAATACGGCGTTTAGTACCGGGGCTAACCTCTAAGCCGAGTACAGTCGGGAGCCAAGATTCAAAGAACTGTATAGGACGTTTCCCCTCCGTGCCCTCTTCCAGATTGAGGACACGGATATTGTCCCGCCTGCTCCGGTTCTCCATATCATCCATGTTATCTGCCATTATCTTAATTTTCTTCTCTGCTTCGGCGACTCTTAGTTCCAGCCCGGCCACTGTGTCTTCCACATCCGAAACTCGCTGTTCCGCCGCGGTGATGCGTTTGGACTGGCTCTCCAAAGTTGAAGAGATTTTTTCTAGAGTCTCTGAGAATTTAGAGAGCTTTTCGTCCATGGCATTAGTAAAACTTTGAGTTACCTCGCGGATCAAAGTCGTTGTGTCCACAGTAGGCAGAGCCCCATCGTCTTGTAATGGAGAGTCGCTAGCTGAGCTAGCATTAGCAGCTGAAGTATTTGTCAACTTCCGTGACTGAATTTTCGTCTGTTTCGACATGGTTAATCACCAGCACAGTTCACTTGTTTGTTGCCACTTATGTAGTTGCTATTTTAAGCAAAGAGGAGTGTAGTAAGTTGCAGGAATTCTAATTATTGTTGTGTGGGAGCGGGAGCTCAGCGAAAACACGTCTTCAGCCAGTCATAGTCACGTGCCCCGCCCAGTTTTTATGTTTTATTCATAGATATTATGAATAAAATTAATGAATAAATGAATAAAATATTATCTAGTTTATATTTCTAGTCCCACAAATCGTTTTATTCTCCCACAAACCGCACACACAGAGTGAGTGCATACCGCCCGCCTCCACGCTAGCACTCGGCCATCAAATCTAGTCCCGTGCCGCACTCTATTGCGTTGAGAGTGCACGTCTCTAAATCAAAGGCCTCCATTTCGGCGTCTCACGCTCGCCTTCCACTCGAAACATAACGTTAGCCTACTACTCTTTGGCCGGCGCTGGCTACTCGTGCCTGTTGTTTTGTGTCCGGTCTCGCTATCCGGTGTGGTGTTGTTTTTCGACAGCATGTGTTGCAGGGTTGTTGCAACAGCATGTGAAAAAAAACGACAAAGTTTGCTAGACCAAAAAGAACGTTAATCTTGCGATAAAAAAATGAACACTGTTAAAATGGGTTTGCGTTAACGCCGTTAATAACGCGTTTAACTGACAGCACTAATATATATATATATATATATATATATATATATATATATATATATATATATATATATATATATATATATATATATATATTTTTTTTTTTTTTTGTCCTCACGTTCTTTCTATATATATATATAAATACAGAACCAAATCTATAACTTTGAATATATATATATATATATATAATATATATATATATATATATATTCTACAGAATTGGTTCAAAGATAGAGTTGGAAACATCTTGAAAAAATGTGGCTTTTTCCACAAATTTTGTATGCATGCACATTGTATAAATATCCAAGGTAGAGATGCACAGATTGATCGGCTTGTGACCGGAATTGGCTGATTTTCACATGATCGGCCAGTCTGACATATGCTGATATTATGCCAGTCAAATGCACTCGGGCACCGCATGATTAACATCACGCAACATCAGCATCACATGTGCACACTGAACGCACACGTAGGAAACATTTTCTTCGGCATGCATGTTAATCAATAAGTGCATTCACACCTGAAGCAGGAACAGCGCGTGAGCGTCGAGCGAGCAGCAGCAGTGAAGCTCGAGTCTATTTTTGCTGCACTGCTCGCGCTCAATTTAAGTGAAAGCACACTTTTGATGGACAAAATAAATATGATTTCACACAAAAAGTGCCCAAAATGCACAAAATTTGCATGTCTGTTGTATTTTAACAATAACTGGAGTAGGCTATGTCAGAAAAGGAAATGAATTTTCTTTTTGAAATGAACACATTTTTTTAGTTGGAAATGGTTCTTCCATAACACTTCACTTTAGATGTGTGTGAATTTCCCACACCAGGAGTAATTTATATAGTTCTATTTTATAGCGATTACTGTTCAAAAAATGTTCTATGCAAAATGTTCTACTAAAGAAAAGAGAGAAAATAAATATTTGTGTGTGCTGTAAAGTGGTTAGAAAAAATTAAACCGGAATCAGCTAAAATTGGTATCGGCAGGTCAAACTCAATGAAAAATTGGAAATCGGAATCGGCCTAAAAAATTGTAATCGGTGCATCTCTAATCCAAGGTAAACATTTCTAGTAATTGTAGTAATCGAGTTAATTCTCATACTGTATTTTCAGAAAATTTTGGAATATGTATCCTCTTCCCAAATTTGTCACTAATAAAACACAATTAAAATAAAGGTTACAATTACAACATTAACAGTATTTCAAGTGTAATCTTTCTTTGTAAAAAGTATACATTTTATCATACATATTCAGGCCTACCGTTCGGTTTGGCCTAGAGGCCAACAGCATAGTAGGCATGAAGGTCTTAAATACTTGAACCCTGTTAATTGTTGCTTGCAGCTATATTTCATTCTATTTCTATTGTTTGTGTCATCTTTTTAAACACTTCCAACCTCACAGAGTCTAATCTGACTCCATTTTTAACCCTCTGGGGTCTGAGGTGTTTTCTGGGTCCTGGAGGTGTCCTGACATGCTCTGACATTTTTGCTTATTTCTGTTACTTGTGACATTTTCATGGATAAAGTCTGATTACACTGTATTCAGCACAAACTCTGCTACAATAAAATGTCAGCAGCATGTAGGTAAAAGTTAGTAGTTTGAGATAATAACGTTTATGCGTGGTTTGTGAAAAAAACTAAAAAGAATTGTCACTGAAATAAGGTCATGAAACCCATATTGATTATTTCATCACAAGACCTTTGAAATTTGTATCACATAGTCTATAATATTTGCTCAAACTATGTGAAAATCATCCTGACTACTCATTCAGATAAGACAATAAAGTCTTTGAAAATTTGTATGACGTGTTTTGTGTGAGAAAGCTTTATGTGAAGGAGGCGTGATCTCATTAATATTACTGATTTTCACACCTGAGAAAGACAAAGACCCTTTCATAATGGCCCTATTAGGTGCTATCAGGCCCTATCATTATGAGGAGCCTTGCACAAAGAATGAGGAGATTTAAAAAAGAATGGCTTTTAGATTGTTTGGATTTATTTACAACACAACATAATCCAAAGATACACAACAAAGGACAAAAAAGCACATTAGTAAACACACTGATCTAAAGACAGAGGCTTGAACAGTCACACAACTTTGTGCCATTCCTGAAACATTTTACATGAACATGGTAAAATGAAAAATCAAACACCTTGGAAATGACAGGTATGTACTGAGTCTCATGTGAATGTTGAAGTAGGCAGGACTCATCAGTGGCATCAGGTCCCTGTAAAAAATAAAATTAAAAAAAAAACATTTTTTTTATTTAAATAATTTATTTCATGGATCCGGGATACTATGCATCCTGATAAAGTTATCTTGGCCATTTAGAATTAAAATAGCCCCACATCACCACATACCCTTCACCATATAGACATGGTTTTATTTCAGTTAGCCTAATAGCTGGTTTGATTTGCATTGAGAGATGATCTTATGGAAAGTACCCTATCTCTAGGTATGGTGAAGAGTATGTGAATATGTGGGGATATTTTAATTCCAAATAATAATAACAATAGCATAGTATGCGGCCTATAAATCGTTAAAAAGGAACACTTCAGTACACTAGAGAAAAATATATGGATATGTTACTTCAAATGTTTCAATTTGTTACAAACACAGTATTTAACAGTAAACATTGTTCTAAACATTATAATAGTCACCATATTAGAGCAAACACTGATACTAGCCTAACATCATGCTGTGTTTTATTATCAAACATAAAAACAACCTTGTGTCGTACATGACATGTATATACATTTCCTGCCTGTCTAGGCTATAGTTCATATTTCTGTCGATTTCATAAATTTTAGTCTAGCAAGAGTTCAACTGGAATGTTAAGTTTATGCAACAATAACACTAACTAATATAATTCATAATACATATCTTACCTTACATCTTTCTTGTCTTCAAATCGCGTTCTTCTTCTGAGGTAACTAAATCCAATGTAAGCACACTGCGTGTCTTCCAAACTCGACGAAAAGCAGAGGACTGGTGAAGTTTGGTGCTTTGTTTTTTAGGTAATGAGCGCGTTTGCGTTCCTTCGTGGAGATTTGCATATCAATCTCCTTTGGCAGGGGGCGTGTGGTCAAATAAAAAATAATGAGCAAGCGTTTGAGAAACTGGACATCTTGTTGTTTATACAAATTACTTAGAGAAATTTGTTTTCGTTTTGAATCAGATCATTTAAAAGTACACACTTAAATGATTATAAAGATATACATCTCATGCCTGCGTGAATAGTATTCACTGAGTTTTGTTTCCAGTTTAGAGACGTGCTCAAGAAAAAAAAAGTTCAACGAGACGGAGAGGCAGAAAGCACACCCTGTTTATTTTCTTTATTTTACAAAAGTACAATGTTTCGTTTCGATTGTAAGTGGACACATAAAAAAAGACATTTAACAGTTTATTTTTTCATATTTCTTAAGTCTGTATGACCAGAAATGATCGAGTATTTTAAGTATATTTTTCTGCTATGTGAAAAAAATCGAGCTTGTCGCGCCGGCCGACCCCAGAGGGTTAATCAATGTAACTCAACCGATTGGGCTGATTTTTTTGTCAATTCTCTATATTTTTTGGACTAATTTGTTTGTTCATAATGTGGCAACCCTGCCCAGGCTTGTTGTTTCATAGTTCACTTGTTGTTTCAAAATAAATCAATGAGATGGAACAACAACAAAGACAGACTACTGGATATGGCAACAACAATAGACACTCGCATTGATGAGTGCTTGTGTAAAGAGATTTAGAGATAACATCTCTTAGCTTAAACAAGTAGCTACATATACATTTGTATCATAATAACTTCTGAAAAGAAATGGTGCATATGAGCTGTGTGTCATCTGAAGGTTTTAGATTCAGTCTTTGTCTTACACTGGAGCTGCTATCATCAGTTTTGTGGTCTGTGTGCGACTCAAATTCTCTGCTCTCGCTCGGGTATAAAACTTGTGCTGCAAATGTAAGCTGTTGTGTGGACAGGACATTTTGAAGAAAATCCGGTTGTCAATCCCATAAACACATAAGCATAAGAGTCTATGTCATGTTGAAATATCCTGCAAGAACATGTGAGACCTGCATTACTCCACAATCAGACTTTCAGACAGCATTAAACAAGATAATTTAGCTTAGGCTGATGCTCTACAGCACTCAGTAAATAATTTAACACAAATGGGTTTGAACCTTAGTTTGTTTAGTGGGTAGACCTGGAGCCAGGTTGGTAGAATGTACAGGCATGAAAACCTGAATATTTATTGTATGGGTTCCATTTGGTATTGAATAACATGTTTACCTTGCAGCCTTCACAAGCACTGACACCATAGTGGTACCCCGATGACTTGTCCTGGCAGACAAAGCAGGGTTTGTAGACACGAGGAGGGGGTAGAGGTGAAGGAGGGCTGGGGACCAACTCCTCAGAACTGGTGCTCTGAGTTTCAATGGCTGTAGGGGCAGAAAGAGACAAGAAACAAGACAGATTATGATTGAGATGAAAACTGGCTTTAGACTTGTAAGCATTTTACTTGAGAATACATGCAATGAATAAAATGGTAATTGATACATACAAGGAAAACAGCAAAAAAACACCACAAGTGCTTAACCTCTATGTAACTAATGCATGCACCTCTTTTGGAAATAAAGCATGTCAATTAAAACATACCAGTAAAAAGAATAATGTAAACGCTTGACTTGCATCTGACAAAAGTCCTGGGGCCATATATATATAAAACTTCTCAAAAATGATCTTAAGTATAGGCTTAAGCTTTGACTGAAGTGTCTTTTTTTTTTTTGTTGTTGTAAAAAGTAGGACTAACTATATAGTATAAGAGTATGAGCTATAAAGAAATTAAAAGCAACTTTCAGCAAAGTCTAAGACTTAAGTGCTAACTGGCTACTTCTAAACCTCTAAATCAGCCAATAGTGAGTCTGGACGGGTAGTCACAGCAGCATGACACCAATCAATGAATGTAATTATAATAAAATCATATAATTAAGAGACTGGAACATTTATTTTAATATAGTTAGCAACTTTATTAATCCCACAGGGGGCTATTTCAATAGGGCTTAAAACAGCACACAACACGGACATATCCAAACATAACCTATGTTAAAACATTAAAACATAGATAAAACATAATACATATTACAGCATGCTTCAAAATTTCTTATAAATGCCTAACAAACAACAAATTAAGCCTCAGATAGCCTCTGGCACAAATAAATGTACATTTATTTAAAATATTTGTTTTGCATTGTGTAAAATTATCAAATCAGACAGCGCAGGATCAGCGGGCTCTGGCAGCGCAGGATCAGTGCTGGACGGGACCAGCGGTGAAGGCTCAGGCCCAGCGGGCATGACGTGAACCCCAGCCTCGGCAGCAATCTTTCTGGCTGATCGCACTGACATCAGCGGGGGATCAGTCATACTAGATATCATCCGGGGAAGTCTAGGGACCGATCTGGTGGCAGGGCTGATGCGGGCAGGCGATGGGCTCAGGCTCTGGCGGGCAGGCGATGGGCTCAGGCTCTGGCGGGCAGGCGATGGGCTCAGGCTCTGGCGGGCAGGCGATGGGCTCAGGCTCTGGCGGGCAGGCGATGGGCTCTGGAGGATAGACGACGGGCTCAGGACTTACTGGACTTGGAACGGGCTGGAGTGGGAGATCTTCCACCATGTAACTGGATCCACACGCCCACAGTGTGTGATCCACGAACTCCAGGAATGACATTTAGGTCCTTTACCAGAATTATCTGGGCGAGAGGGTCTTTTAATCCACCCCAGAAACTTTGTGTCAACTCCTCCTTATCCTATCTCACATCATCATACAGGTCCATATAAAGTCCTGCATATTCTTCCAGGGAGCGTTCGCCTTGAAAGAGGATTGGTGTGTGAATTGGGTTCACCTCTCTCTTCTGGTTACGTCTCCTCTGGCTCATCTTCGGTTGTGGGTTGGTCGTTCTGTCAGGGTGTGTGCAGTTAGCTGAAGACGAGGATGCAGGAACTTCAAATTATAGTTGATTTGTTTACAAAATAAACTTCTTTAAGCATACAAGAACAAAATAACAAAACTCCAGGAACTTCAGGGTAACACAACCATACAAGGACGACGACCAACCAACACTGAGGGAAAAGACAGGGCTTAAATGAACAGGGCCTAATGGGATAATTAATAGAACACAGGTGAGGAAACTGAACACAAACAAGGAGCGGGAAAAACTAATAGGACTAAACCAAAATCAAAGACAGGGGGAAACACTAGAAATACTACTGAAATTGAATAATCAACTGTAAAAATAAAACACTGTTCACTGTATAAATTAAATATAAATTGATAGAAAAGTGATTCAGTCAAAAGTGAATTCATATTAATGAAACAGATGTCAACAGTTTATGAGGCTGCTGTCCCTTTAAGAATGAATGCACGGCTATAGTTACACATCTGATTTTCTCCCATTTGTTTTATTTTATGTAGGACATTAAATATTCTGTTTACATTGAATACTCCACAGTCCACACGAGGTACATGTTGACATACTGTAATTGTGTGAGTAGCTGTGAAAGAAGAAAGAATTTACAGAAGTCTAACACTTTAGAAAATAGATTTTTGAATTTGTGAATCGATGAAAATCGGTAGAAGATAGAATCGCGATTCATATATGAATAGATTTTTCCTGCACCCCTACTGCTTACTGTGGAATGATGGACCCAAGATATCACCGGTGCACTGCTGCAATTTCACCAAAAATTATTACTTTAATTTCTGCAGTTAGAGCATTGATTTGTAGAGTGAGAGAGGCTATTAAATTTATTTCTAGGATGGTTACAAAAAGAATACCTTGATGATCAAGCTTGCATTGTTTTATCAACTCCCTGTCATCATATAACTCAAATACATTATATGTTGTTGGAAAGTCTGTGGTCTCCTCCTCTCTGCCACCATCTTGTTACTCCTACCTAGGATACCTCTCCAGCACTCTTAAATAATTTAGGATCTGTGAACTAGTCTAAACACATAGGAACCTTTATGAATCAAACTTATTCTTCAGTCTAGGAATAAGATTATGTCATTCTTACAATTTTGACACACTTAAAACCAGTGGTGTAGTCTATGTGATACGCAGGTATACGCCGTATACCCACTAGAAAATGTCAAGGATTTCCGTATGCCCACTAGGAAATGTCAAAGATCTCTGTATACCCACTTTAAAAAGTGTGAGGATTCGTAACAACATCCTCTTTGTGAAAGAATTTTCATTCATAAATTCACCCCGCCGTGACGTCTGTGTCTGCGCAGTGACACGGATCAAATCGCGGAATCCAGCAACAAATGTAACTTAGCCTACTGTAAAGCGGAACGTCACGCAATTTGGCCATTTTTGAATGAATAAATCAAAAGTAATGATACAATCAAATCTCGATATGTACTAAGTGTCTATGAATATTAAAGCTCAAAAAGACTGCTATTGAAATAAACTGTGAATGTTCTGTGTGTTTCTGGGAATGAGCGCTCAATGTGTGCTCTACTACACACTGACGTGCGTGACACTTGTGGTGACTTCAGCGTCTATGAGGAGGACATGCACACATTTGAACTTCATTGCAGAGCTTTTATGAGAGTCACTTCACAAGAATTTTACCATTTCATTTGATAAAACTTTCGTCATTCATTCGTATCATATACACAATCACAAACTTTAAAGTCTTCATGACAACCTGTCAAAATTAAAGTTCCCTTTATCGAAAAAGGGAACTTCGAGATGCGTCGATGACGCCATGGGAACGCCTCCAGCGTGACTGCGTCTGAAGCATCTATGTCAACTTAGTCCAATGGAAAGAGAGAATGAGCGTCACGGGCGGGTGACGTCATGACCAGGAAATGATAAAAGCACTTCCGCTGCGAAACGCCACACTCTAAAAAATAAATCCGTAAAATAACAGAAAAAGTACTGGCAGCTCATTACCCGGACTTTGTCCCGTAATTAAAAAACAGAAATTTTCTGTTAATTCACAGTGTGCCCACTGTAAATAAAACAGAAATTTTCTGTTATTTAATGGTGTATGTATAGTAAAAGACCAGACACTTTCTGTCATTTAATGATGTATTTATAGTAAAAAAACAGGACACTTTCTGTTATTTAATGATATAACTACAGTAAAAAAAACAAATATTAAATAAATCCGTAAAATAACAGAAAATGTACTGGCAGCTCATTACCCGGACTTTGTTCCGTAATTAAAAGATGAAAAATGTCTGTTAATTTATGGTTTTCCTACAGTAAAAATAAAACAGATGAATTTAGGCAATATACCTACAGCAAATAGAAATTTTACTTTTCTGTTAGTTAACAGTGTAATGATAACTCTTGTTGAAAACATTTCAAACAAATCTTCTGTGATTAAAAAATATTTTTATTTACTTATAGATCTACAACAATTCCAAGAAAACTAGAATATAAAGGGAAAAAAAACACAAAAGGGAAAAGTATATAGTTTCTCATCTCTAAATTGTATCAAGTCTGGCAATTGATGACACTTTGTTAACATTACAACAATCACATCCACTGAATAAATTATATTTAAAATGTGTGAGGGGGAAAAGGTGTTTCAGAGGAACATGGATTGGGGTGGTACTCTTCTTGTCTTCAGGTAAGATGAAGGCTGTAAAAGAAATACAAAACACTATTACTGACATACAAAATGTGTCAAAACAAAGATTTTAGGTGGGGAAAACTCATCACTCACCAAGAACGTGTAGTAAATTCTTCAGAGCCACCGGACTGATTGGACCAGGTTCTGGTAGGACTGCAGACTCGGGTTTAGCCACCAAAAACTACAGAGGGGAGAGAACAGTATGTGGCCTATCCATCAAGATGTTTCAAATTTAGTTGCAGTGTACTGTAATGGTTCTGTCTGCGGTTTACCGTACCTGTCTGTCTCGCGGCGAGAGGCCTGCATCACGGCCCAGCTGTCCCTCCAGGTTGTTGTTGTTCTCTCCGTGCCGACACAGGTAGAGGGTTCAGGGCTGGACGTAGATGTTCATCAGGTAGATTATACTGGATCTGTTGAGAGTGCCGATCCCCGTCTATCACCTAGATGAAGGAGTGATCGGTATGTTCAGTTAAAGTTCCATTTTGAGATTTGACAAAATCTAAAACTTTACATGGTTTTTCGAAGTTGTTCATACATGAACTTAAGCAGTCTTGGAGGAATGTATAGACGTTTGGTTTCCTTCATCTCAGCCTTTTTGACCTTCGTTCAGGATTTCTGCACAGAAAAGTTGGATATGAAGATAGATATATTTTAGCTACGCAAGACATTAAATGAAGGAAAATGAACTACAAAGTATCATGCAGACCAGGTTGAGGTTTAAAAACAATTGTACAGTATTTTACGTTCGTTAAATTATCAACTATAAATAATCAGCCATCTCTAATTCTTTCAAATTCAAACACTGTATATAAAATGCTAAGACTTTTGTTTCCAGTGGACTCCAATTGCATGTCATGTTAGCTTGTCTGCTCAACTATACATTATAATATGTTTAATTATTTTCAACTAAATAAACAGAAACACAATAACATAATCTATAAATCATTTAATTAAAAATGTGTTGCTTACCTTTATATGAACTCCAGACAGGATAAGTGCCATTTTCTTCAGGTATTTTGAAGCTTACTGCCTCAATGGGGTAGTGATGTGGTCAATAATAACTTCTTGAATGACAGCAATCCTGAATGTCCACCACCTTAAACAAAAAAGATATTACAAAATGATTTTACAATTATAAAGATATTACATTACACGATCACTTCAGAAAACCGCTTTAAATGGGTAGTTCACTTTAAATTGAAAATTCTGTCATCATATACTCACCCTCAAGTTGTTTCAAACCTGTATGAATTTCTTTCTTCTGCTGAACACAAAGATATTTTGAAGAATGTCGGTAACCAAACAGTTAACTGGAGCCATTGACTTCCATAGTAGGAAAAAAAAAATACTATGGAAGTCAATGGCTCCAGTTAATGGTTTGGTTACCGACATTCTTCAAAATATCTTTGTGTTCAGCAGAAGAAAGAAATTCATACAGGTTTGAAACAACTTGAGGGTGAGTAAATGACAGAATTTTCGTCAATTAGACACGAAAACAACAGAAAAACTATTAAACAAACTGAGGAGGGATCTGGTAAAGACCAACGTTACAGGCAGAAGAGTAACAGATAATAGCAGTCATGTTAAATGTAAATTAATATTTCGTGGTCATTATTTGTGTGTGTGTGTGTGTGTGTGTGTGTGTGTGTGTGTGTGTGTTTGTCAGTGCGTCGTCTAAAACAAAAACAAGTCTAACGTAAACATAACGTTAACTTACCTCATTTGGCAGAAAAGGTGGTGTTTTTCTTGATCCAGCTGTAACAGTTACTGCATCTTCACACACAGTATCTTCACGTTGTATCTTCATGCCTTTTAAATCAAGCAAGTCTTAATGGCCTTTACTTTTCTTGACGATTCCTCTGGTAGCTTATGTTTGAAGGCATTAAATTGCTCCAAAAACACTAACGTTACTGCATTTTATCACAACTGGTTAACGGATGCGCTCGTCAAGAAATAAACCGTATCACCGACAAATAAAAGTAAATAAACCAAATTACAACGAGGGCACACTATAACACATATATCAGGGAACTTCCACGAGTGTATACTAGCTAAATCTTTTAATGTGTGACGATAAAATGATAAATGCGACGGCTCCGACATTCATTTGCCTAACATGCCAAATGGCAACTAAATAACGTTACGTTAACAGCTTATTTGAACATAAATTTCGTATTTTACCATAGAAGTGTCAGAATGGCTTCCACACACCCGAAATCCGACTTTAATAAGCAACTTTGGCCGCGGTCATCTGCGTGTGTAATGGCGGTTGCGTCTTAAACTTTAAGCGCCTCCAGGTTTTTGTTCCCACAATGCAACGCGTGTAATTCAAAATACGGGTAAATGACCTGTAAAAGACAAATACGGAAAAATCCTTCAAATTTATATGGTACATTGGACCGTAGTTTTACGGAATTTTTTTACAGTGCAGTTAGCTTCCTTGCCTCAGCAAGCGATCTGTGTCAAAACTGTCTCTGTCTATTTATTGTTGTCTGTTGCAATATTGTTGGAAACGTTATGGCGAAACAAATGTACAAACAGTGTGGTCCTCCCTGCCCGCGTTATTTAACGGGTGGGACACACACAAGCTTTGTGTCATTTGTTTGGGAGTAGAGCATGCGGTCTCAGCCTTTGAGGGGGCTGAGTACCAACATTGTGAAATGCTACCAAATTTAGCATGCTCTGCTCTCGCCTGTCACTCTGTATGATAGTGGCAGGCTCGCGATTCTCACGGAATACAGGACCCGCGTTTGCCGAGGCAGCGCGGAGAATGCATTCCCGGGGATCGCAGAAGGATCTTTTGGAGGGGTTGGAGACAGGTCCGAGGGCCTTTTCTCCTTCCTTACCCGGAAGATCCAGCGCTATCTCCCCGGTGTCGGAAGCACGCTCTGCAGTTTCTTCCGCCCGGGGAGAGAGAGCCCTTTTTTCCTTCAATACTCTTCCTCCGGGGAGGTGAAATATTAGAGTATAGAAAGTGAAAGCACACACTGTTGAATTAGATTCGCCATTTATTTCTCCAGCATATGATGAGCTGGTGGAGATTTTGTCCCGTGCTGTTAGTAAATTAAATATTTAATGGCCAGCTGAGAATAGGGACGCTCGTCCTAAAAACAAACTAGACGAGCGTTTCTGTATATCTATCACATTATCTCCACCACGAGGCTTCTCTCTTTTCCCTGATTTACACACTGAATATCTATATAAAAAAAGTGGAATAAACCGTATTCATTACTACTTTTCAGCCCTCATGTTAATGTTTATTCAAAGTTAGAGGGTTGAAAGATTACGGTTATGATATGATGCCCCAGGCTGAACAGAACATCAGAAAAATGCTATTTTTTCACCTGGTCCAGCATCGTCATTTAAAGCCTCTGCTTTGCCCACTAAGTCTAATACTAAACAAAACTACTTTGGTTTTATGGGTAAAGCTTATACGGCAGCAGGTCAGCTGGAGAATGTTTATAAAAAACTATGGTATTGCTCCAGACTTATCAGGCTGATCTGCTGGGGATCTGGATATAGCGAAAAATGAGCCTTCGGTTCTCTTCGGCGACGCATTCCATGCGGAAATGTAATATATGACATATATGTCCCTATATCGCAAGTGACGCCATCATATATGCTAAATATAAGACAATATATTGCTATCACATATATACATATCTCTAGATATATGTAGATGTAGGTTTATAACATATATAAATTGTCCATATTAAATGAGTATATTGACATATATTAATACAAAACATATATAAATTGTCCATATTAAATGAGTATATTGACATATATTAATACAATGTATATGATTATTGTTTATATAATATTATATGTTATAACCATATATTTCACTGATATGTTTAATTTATATATGCCAATTTATGTAAACAACATACATACATTTTACAGGCTTATGGTTTCCTTATTAATTCATTCCTTGTTTTCTTTAATTGAACATCTTGAACTTTTAACAAGTCTACACAATTCACATTTCATTTCAATTTCTATCCCATTTTAGAATTAGCACAATTTTTTATAAATACAATTATTTTTTTCATTTATTATTTTAACTGGCTCATAAAAACAAAACAAATACTAAACAAATTATATTTGCAAACTTAAATTTTATATTTGTCAAATAATCAATAACCATATGTCAATATAATCAATTTCTATATGTAAGAAAATACATACAAACACATTAATACATGCATTATGCAGATGCATAAAGAATAATACACAGTTAATATATGTCTCCTACAAAGCTTGGCAGAGCTGCAAACTGATGTCACTGATGTCAGATATGAAAAAAATTAAAACGTTCCTTCATAATATTAAAGAAAAGTCATAATATAATCACATCTGTGCTTCCAAAGGCATGTAGAAATACTTTCTGTCTGCATTTCAGGCCACGTATTTAGCATGCGTTCCACTCCACCCCAATATCCTACGTCATTGCCTAATGCCCTATCTTCATAGGCGCGCCAAAATTCAAACGCAATCACAAGACCGCTAAATTACGCGGCTACGCGCATTCAGAGACTAACGGATGAATGATCGCCCGGTTCGCCCATGTCGAGTGGAAAGAAGAAACGGATAATGAAAGTTGGAGCATTGTTCCAACATAAAAAAACTTCAATATTAATAATTTCTTAGACGGACTTGATGACCTGTAGGCTTTATTTAATTGAGTGGAGAGGTGGAATGAAGAAAACGTGAAGGCGGATGGCCGTGGCCGTACGAGACAACTAAAGTTATAACGTTGCAGGTAAGTTAATTTCTTATAATTCACTCATTGATATTGCACAGAGAATAAATAAGTTTAAATAATGCTGAATTGCATGAGCTATTTATAAGCTACTGATCATATCGCGCTATTAATTGAGCAGAAATTCACAATGTTGAACTGAATTCGTTATTTTTTTATTTATTTTCTTTTTTTACATCGAACGTTAACGTTACTATTAATACTGCTTTATTGTGTGCGTTGCATTTTCATGTTCTCATTTTCATGGTCTTGTTTAAGAGCTACGAGTAGGCCCAGATTATTAACGTTACACTGCAGTGCATCATTATAAGATATTTAAATGTGTGTTATGTAAAAATAATAGATTTCTGTCAGACACATGTAGTGGAGAATATAATACAATATTTGCCTTTAGAGTCTAGAACTAATACAATAATACTCAAGTAAAGTAAAAATGATAATCTTGCAGGATATTAAATCACTGTAAGTATGTGTGCTATTATTTTGAACACTGTCCCCCATCATGACATCAATACTTTTGTGGGTGCATAAGCACTATGTGGTCAGCCCATCTTTTGTTTTAATACATTTTAATACAGGCCAAACCCTAGGCTTGTTGAAGAGGAGACCAGTAATGATGGACCATAGCCCCAAAAGGTCACAACATTATTTTTTACTGAGACCCAAAACTAGCATCTGCATTGCTAATGTAAAAAAAAGAAAAATGTCTACCCACTATAACGTTGTTGCTTCAGGATAAAATAAAACAAAATCATTATTACTTATAACTTTGCAAATTAATTACTACATTTAGAAATTAAATACTTAAAATACTTAAAATGAATCATCCAAAATTAGGAGTACCTAATTATTTATATTAGTCTATCTCGACAGGATTAGTCATTTTTCACAGCCATATACAAGCAGTCTGAGTTGTTTATGTTGCTTTGCCTGTTTTTACTTATGTTAAAACTTATATACAAGTCTATATCTGTTTACCTTAATGCCGTCTGCTATTATCCACTCTGCTATTATTTCCGAGCTTACTGTTTTGGGCAAGCTGATCTTCATTTTCTGCTAAAGAAATTTAAAATGCTGATACTGAAACATTTTTTAACTGTTTTGGTTCCTAGAAATGCCCACACTCCTTGGTACAATGGGCAAGCTGGGGAAATGTCTTGAAGCGAAGGATCAGAGCCCACAGGAACAACTGGCATCGCCTTCCAGCACAGGACACTGAGTAAGCTGTTTTTCCAAACCACTACTGTAGTAACAGCAAGTTATGACAGTAAGGACTTATTAAAAAACAAATTCAAATACCAATAAAACAATTTGTCTTTTTTACAGATGCAGTGATCCAGAAATTTCCTGGAACCACCAGGGGCCAACTAGGGGTAGCTATTATTCAAACGGTCACTGAGCTGCGGACATCCAAAAAGACTCAACAAATGTAAAAAATGACGAGGCTGTATCATATACACTACCGTTCAAAAGTTTGGGGTCGGTAAGATTTTTTATGTTTTTAAAAGAAGTCTCTTCTGCTCACCAAGGCTGCAATTATTTGATAAAAAATACAAAAAAAACAGTAATATTGTGAAATATTATTACAATTTAAAACAGCGGTTTTCTATGTGAATATATAGTGAAGTGTAATTTATTCCTGTGATCAAAGCTGAATTTACAGCATCATTACTCCAGTCTTCAGTGTCACATGATCCTTCAGAAATTATTATAATATGATGCTCAAGAAACATTTATGATTATTATCCATGTTGAAAACAGTTTTTTACATTTTTATTTCAGGATTCTTTGATGAATAGAAAGTTCAAAAGAACAGAATTGATCTGAAATGGAAAGCTTTTGTAACATTAATCACTACCATTCAAAAGTTTGGGGTCAGTAAGAATTTATTTTTTATTTTTGGGGGAAAAGAAAATAAAATATAGCTGCGAGCAGCGATTACGGGCCCAAGCCGGTGGCACCGCAACCCTGGTGCACCAGGGTGGCGGTACCGCCGGCTTTGGCCCTTCATCGCTGCTCGCAGCTATATATATAATATATATATATATATATATATATATATATATATATATATATATATATATATATATATTAAAGCCGGTGGCCACCCTGGTGCCTTAGGGTTATTGTGCACGACGTGACACAAAATATCTGCTCGCTATCTGCCGAACGGCTCTGGTAGTCCCGCTTCAGCACTGATGATGTTGTAGAAATAGTGTGCTCTGGTTGGTCTGGATTATTCAGGATTTATTATTTTATACAGAAATAAGTTATTTATAATTCAGATGAGAATAAAGTTAGTGTTGATTAAAATGAAGGAAAACAAATATATTGATCTGAAATATAGCACATTCATTTTACATTTATTTAGGTTCAATTACCAAACATACAATCTTAATTTAATTTAAAGCAAACAATACATTTAAAATACATGGGTTGTATGCACATTAATATATATATATATATATATATATATATATATATATATATATATATATATATATATATATATATCCAAAAAGACAAGGCTTAAAAACTCTTGTCACTGTAACAGAAACAATCTCTCTCTCTCTCTCACACACACACACACACACACACACACACACACACACACACACACACACACACACACGTCAAGTCACTACATTTTAGATGCAATATTGAATAAGCAGAAAAATCGAATTTTCTGCTCTGAAAATATAAATAAGCATACAAATTGAATAAGCACTTTGAATATTCTAAACAGAATAAGCACTAGTCGTTAATGAATAAGTACTAGTACTTAATGGAATAGATACTAATATCTAAAAAATAAGTACTAGTAGCATGAAAATAGAGACTTCGTATTTCCAGAGCGTCCGCTTGTCCGGGACAAATGGATTTTTGAAGGACAAGTAAAAGAGAATTTTACTTGCCCGAACGGACAAGTCAAGTAGCCTGATTAGAACATCAATAACAAACAAAATACATAACTAGGGAATCACTAAACCGAGAGAATGATTCTGATTTTATTATATTTATTGTATGTTGTTGCGATCGATTGTGGATAATAAATAGGTTGCGCTGTTGACGCTCGCGCAGCCTCTCGAGGAGAAATCTATATGAGCGCAGCACACACACACACACACACATCAGTTAACAACATACTGTAACTGCCTCTAAAAATCTAAATGTGGAGTTTCTATATTTTAACATATGTGTTAAGCAGCCTCAATTGTTTTTCCTGAATACCATATCAAATTGTGACATTGATTTACTACAACAGTTCAATAAACAGTTAAAATGTAGTCACTTACATTTTAGATGTAATATTGGCTGTTTTTCTTCTGTTCCAGCAGCGAAAATAGTTCCAAACAAAAATCACAGCAGAACCACAGCGCATCTCACAGGAACACTCATTGTTTTCATTACTGAATGATTCAGCATTTTGACCCGAATCGGTTCGGTTGAGTCAAAGATTCAATGAGCAATTCCTAAACATCTGTCTCATTCTTGAATGAATCAACCGTTTAAACGAATCGTTTGAATGAATGAATAAATGACTCACTCATTAATACGGCCGCCTGCCGCCACCTATTGGCAATTTAGTGTTATGTTTATAAGTAGCCTAGTATACTTCTTTCCACTGTTTCTTATTTGTACATTTAAATCAATTTCATAACATTATTTTATGCAATTGTAATTTTTCAGTGTAAATGATTTAATTTGATCAGCCCTACCTAGGGTAACAGTAGCCTATGCTTCATCTTTCATTTTAAATTCCTAAATTTGATCAATAAATTCAATTATTTAGAATAATAAGACACTAGTAGGACATTTAATAATATTGGGGGAGGGGATGCCCTTCATGGGACACTATTATGCGACAGTATCGCACTTTAAGATATATAACTAACACCGTATTGCATTTAGGGTGATTGATAACATACATAATATTCAATATTCTTAGTCAATATCCACAACATTCAATATCCACAACATTCAATGCAGATATTACAATATGCCGATTTAAATATCAAAGCTGATTGAACACTGATGAGAATATTGCTTCAGAATAAATAAATAAATAAATAAATAAATAAATAAATAAATAAATCCGGACAAGCAACTTTTTTCTCAGACAAGTGAATGACAGATTTACTTGTCCGGAGGACAAGCACATGAAAAAAAAAAAAAAAAAAAAAAAAAATTATGCTCTCTCTCTCTCTCTCTCACACACACACACACACACACACACACACACACACACATCAAGTCTTTTAAATATACTATTGCCACCCACTGTCAATTTGATGTGTGTGTGGGTTGGTTTATGTGATTTATGAGGACACAAATTTGTATAATGGCATGTGTATTACACTGGTATTACAACTTATGGGTGGTTTATGAGGACATTTCAAAAGTCCTCATAAATCAAATGGCTTGAAAAACATAAAAAACAATGTTTTATTAAAAAAATTTAAATGCAGCATGTCTGTTATATGCCTTTATTAAAAAAACGTATTTAAAAAATACAAGGCTTAAGACATTTATTTTCTTTTTAATGAAGGCCAAACCACACAGCAGTGAAATGGTTAATCTAGCCCCACTCCCCCTCCCCCTCCCCCTCCCCACACTCACAGACACACACACAGAGAGCAGGCGCATAGCCCCACTCCCCTTCCCCCTTCCCACACTCACAGACACACACACAGAGAGCAGTCACAGAGACGTAGGCTCAGAGAGAAATGACCATATTCAAACCAAAATATCTGACTTCCTCTTGGTTATTGCTAATGACTGTAAATTAGAAAGTTGTCTGGCTGGAGGAGAACTATATAAATACAGATTTTTGTAACTCTAGATGAAACTAACCCCCCCACTTTTGTCAAAAGGTGGCGCTACTGAGTCCCTGCACCACGCCCGTTTCTGAAACTATGCACATGTCACCTGGCTAATAAATGTGATCTGTCTGTCGAGTTTCATGCAATTTTAAGCAATTTCAGGCATGCTAAGAGTCTCAAAAGCATCCAAAAAGAAAATTAAAGTTTGATGGATTGCCACAGCAACAGTTTCAAAGATATCAAGAATCCATTCACAGGTCTTCATCTGCCGTGTATTTACATTATACAGATGAAGTTTGAAGCAAATCGGGTAAAAATAAGAGGGTGATTTCAAAGCATTTTGAAAGTGACACACTTCCTGCTGCCAGTTGGTGGCGCTATAACTTTGACTCACAATAGTCACATCCATGTGATCGGCCTCTTACAACGAACACACTGCTGAAGTTTCATCAAGATCAGTTAATGTATGCTGAAGTTATGACACACTTCCCGTTTCACGTTTCTCGCCATAATTTCGTTTCCTCGCCACGGCCAAACCGTTCGAGATATCAAAAATCCCCTCGCAAACTTTCATCCTCAATGTCTTGACTTCACGCTGACCGAGTTTCGTGCCGTGTGTTTGAATTCTCTAGGAGGAGTACTTCACATTCCTTTGCATGCGTTTTCCAAACAAGCCTAAATAGCCGACTTCCTGTTGGGCTGGGGTAAAAAGTTAGAGTGCGAAGTATATATGAAACGATGAGATCTACATGTGTACCGAGTTTCATATTATTTCATGCAAGCGTTTTTTATTTATGGACCATGTTTACGGACCCTGTTCCAGGGGGCGCTGTCGAGCCCCCCTGCCACGCCCGGGTACCATCTTCAGCCCGGCCCTGATGGCCGCGGGTTCTGACATGTGTGCAAAGTTTCAGGAGTTTTTGAGCATGTTAAGGCCTCCAAAAGTGTCCAAAAGGTAGTAAAAAAAAAAAAAAAAATAATAATAATAATAATAATAATAATAAAATAATCCTTAGGAAAACAATAGGGCCTTCGCCCTTTGGGCTTGGGCCCTAATTAGAAAATACTTTTATTCATCAAGGATGAGTTAAATTGATCAAAAGTTACAGTAAAGACATTTATAATGTTAGAAAAGATTATATTTGAAACAAATGCTGTTCTTTTGAACTTTCTATTCATCAAAGAATCCTGAAAAAAATGTAAAAAACTGTTTTCAACATTGATAATAATCATAAATGTTTCTTGAGCATCATATTATAATAATTTCTGTAGGATCATGTGACACTGAAGACTTTAATGATGTAATGTAATGATGCTGTAAATTCAGCTTTGATCACAGGAATAAATTACACTTCACTATTTATTCACATAGAAAACCGCTGTTTTAAATTGTAATAATATTTCACAATATTACTTTTTTTTTTTTTTTTTTTTTTTTTTTATCAAATAATTGCAGCCTTGGTGAGCAGAAGAGACTTCTTTTAAAAACATAAAAAATCTTACCGACCCCAAACTTTTGAACGGTAGTGTACCTGTTGGTGGATTTTCCTTTTCTGGGCTTGTTTTATGTTTTGTTGTAAATTGTATTTGTATATAATAGTGATGGGAAGTCCGGTTATTTTCCGCGAATCGGTTCTTTCGGACAGTTTGTTTCAATTAACCGGTTAAAAAAAAAAACGATTCACCAGTTCTTTTACGTCCTCACGTAATGACATCAATTCTACCATCCCGGCGGATAAAAATAAATTCAGATAAAGGCATTTGTAATTACCCTAGAAATCTAGATGCACCCTAGCGGCAGCGAATTTGATTTTGCATCCAGTTACGTCTAGCAACTCTTCGTTGACTTGCGAGCTGGAAAAACCAAACTCAAGTCAGGCCAATCACATCGTGTATATAGTCGGTGGGTGGGCTTAACATAATGACGACAGAGTTGCAATGGTTCCGCCTCCATGTTCGGATCAGAGACGGGGCTGTCACGCATGCTCAGTATCTCCAGCTCATCAGTTCTCTGTATCGAAAGTGTCCGAAAGAAACCGTTTTCGGTTCTGTAGTGGTGATTGAGAACCGCTGTACCTGTCCGTTCGGTAATACGCGCATGCTCAGTATCAGCTGCTCATGCTCATCACTTCTCTCAGAACTTGACTCAGTTCAGTGAACTGTTGGAGTTACTGGAGTAATGTATTCTCCAGGATATTGTTTATTTCGAGTCAGAGGTGTCTGAAAGTGAGTAGTTGTGGATCAGCTCTGACGCAAGACGCAAACTGTTACGAACGATTCAGTCTGATTTGGCAACTGGTTCAACCGGTTCACTAAAAAGAACTGGTTCAAAAGAATGATTCGTTCCAGAACCGGACATCACTAGTATATAATATAGTTGTGTGTTCAATGTTCAGTAGTTTTCTAATTTTGCGCAGCTTAACAATTTTTCTTTTTAAATTAAAACTGTGAACTGTTTTAATAAAGTTTTAATGTTTTAACTGTTTTACTGTATTACTTCTTTTTTGCTAACTGCACCGTTTAACATTTAAGGCTTAGGCATGTCATGTGCATTGCATTGCAAGTGTGTAAGTACACGTCCATAACCTATATTTAAAAATATGTAAGAAATTAATGAAAGCATGTTTTTCACATTTGTTTAGTTTACATCATACATCAATGCAAAATATATTGCAATTAATATACATAATATAAGAACATAACATATTCAAAATATATGCACACAATGTTTTTGTATATGCCGTTTATATATTCCAAATACATTAATATGTTATATAAAAACATATTAGGGACATATATATATGTCACATGTATGTAAGCAATATACTATGCATATATGTGTAGTTTGTATATTGAACATTTATTCAAATAAATATATGTCATGTATATTGATAATTATATATGTGAGATATATATAAAAAACATATATAAAATATATGGGCTAGTTTTATATGTCAATATATGAAATTGTTCCATTTTCAAATAGGTTTTATATATGGGCAGATATATATGTACATATATGTTTTCACTTTCTATGTGGATATATTTAATATATGTATATTTCATATACGTACATATATTACATTTCCGTATGGGGTCGTTGTTAGGTGATGCAATATATATATATAAAAAAAATATATATATATAATAAAAGTTTCTCCCTCGCCGTGTCCAGCCCCCCTGGGGCTGCTGGGCGTGAGCAGCCCCAGCCGTCGAGTTCATCATATTATGTGCACAGAAAGAGAGTGCTGCGCCTCGTGTTCCTCCACGTAGATACTGAAGACAGACGCAACCCTCTCAACCGAAGTCGTATAAGCCTAAGTCGGATCTGAGGACCGTTCTTCAGGCGAAGAAAACTTCGGTTAAAAAAAAAAAAAAAAGGTCTTGATGTTTAGGCGTCAGGCTTGTGAGGACAGCCCCGACCGAAGTGGAATGGTGTACACCTCATTACACGAAATGCATGGATGCAGCTTTAGCCCCTCTCAGGCTTCAGGGCATACGCATTCTGAATTATATCGACGACTGGCTGATTCTAGTGGAATCAGAGCAGATGGCGGTTCGGCACCGAGGTGTCGGTCTCGCTCATATGCAGATGTTGGGTTTGAGGCTCAATGCCAAGAAAAGTGTACTTTCTCCAGTACAGAGGACCACTTTCCTTGGTGTGGTATGGGATTCAGTGACGATGAGGGCCAACCTATCGCCCATTCGTGTAGCTGCTATCCTGGTAGCCATCAAAGAGCTAAAGCTAGGTCAGTCACGCACTGTAAAACAGTTAGAGAAACTGTTGGGTCTACTGGCAGCAGCGTCCAATGGAATTCCTTTTGGCATGCTGTACATGAGACCTTTACAGTGGTGGCTCAGGACCAGAGGGTTCTCCCTGAGGGAAACCCACTTCGTATATCCAGGTCACGCGGCGATGCTTTCGGGCCTTAGTTATATGGAGGAAGCACTGGTTCTTAACCCAGGGTCCGGTGTTGGGAGCTCTTTGCCATCGAGCTACTATCTCGACAGATGCTTCCCTCACCGGCTGGGGAGCGGTAATGGAAGGCCGCTCGGTTCAGGGTCTGTGGAAAAGCCATCATCTTTCGTGGCACATAAATTGCCTGGAGATGATGGCCGTCTTCAATGCGTTGAGACATTTCCTTCCGGACCTAAGAGGCCATCATGTGCTCGTTCGAACAGACAACACATCAGTGGTCTCTTATCTGAACCGTCAGGGGGGTCTGCGGTCGCGTCCGCTTTGCAAATTGGCGCACCAGAGCCTCCTGTGGTCTCTGGGGAAGGTACTCTCCCTGAGGGCAGTGTATATTCCTGGGGACCAGAATATAGGAGCAGACATCCTGTCGAGGCTGGAGCTGAGGCCAGGGGACTGGAGACTCCACCCCGAGGCGGTGGAGAAAATCTGGGAGGCATATGGCAGAGCAGAGGTGGACCTGTTTGCGTCTCAGAACACGACACACTGTCGGTTTGGAATAAGCCTACTGCTAGTAGCACCACGCTGGCCAAGTCGGATCTGGTTTTCGGACCTGATCCATCTTCTAGACGGGCCTCCATTGGAGATCCCGATCAGGAGAGACCTTCTGTCTCAGGCCGGGTGCACAATATTTCACTGTAGAGACTCTGGAGCTTTCATTAATTCTCTTTTATTGAGTCACGAACTCGCAACAAATTTAAAAGGACAGCAGCGTTAACAAACATTCCTAAAAGGCCATGTGGTCAAGCCTGGGGACTCCTATCTCCCAAATAGGCGCCGATGAGTCTAGGGAACAAATGGACTTTGGACTTTTATGTTGACAAATGGTTTAGAGCGGTCCCCGAACAACGGGTTTTCTCACTTGAGACAACAAACAGGCCTTCTTCACCCCACCCCGGACGGAAACGAGGGGGGGGGGGGGAGGGAGCGCAGAACATACGTCCCTTTGTCTGTTTTTTCCCGCCGAACGCAATATACATTCTTGCACACACATACAGATGAACTCTAACTTTCTCCCCTAAGTCGTCACTAAAACATCTTCAATGTGTCAAAATACATGTAGAAGAACCGTAAATGTCCAAACTTGTATTACGAATGTTTTCAGGAATGTACGATCCTTATGAATGCCTGAATGTGTGCCTCCAGATGTAACTCTGTAATAGTACGTCTGTGATGTGAAATGTTTGATATCGTTGTAATCCTACAAATCTGATCCATCTATTAAGCTGTATATCCATATCGTGAAATGTATAACTACATGCATATGCTATTACCAAAGTAAGCTTAATTTTCTTCTTGGTCATAAGTTGCAAATTGACTCCGAACAACACCCACTCAGGGGGCGTACGCGCTCCTCGAGATGGGATGCTATCATTGGCCGGCGCGCCTTACCCAGGCGTGCCTAACTCATCTTTATAATCTCCAAAACAGAGACGATCGCTCTCTGTCCGTGTGTATCCTGTTCCTGTGTATTCTTTGTAATCTTCGTATTTTATTTTAATGTTCCTGTTTTACTTTAACTTCGTTTCATTTTGCGCATAGCTAGTCTGTTCTTAGTGTTCTCGTCTCCCGACTGAGACCTCCACGTGCGTTTCGTAAGTCTTGTCAGCACTCCGGTGAAAAGACTCTCTTCACGCATACAGAACTAAGCCAGAACGTTTGAATCTCCCGCGAATCAACCACGCTTGGAGTCAAAGAAACCCCCCCTCCATCTCTCTGGACGTCTAATCAGTGTTGGGAACGTTACTTTAAAAAAGTAATTAGTTATAGTTACTCACTACTTGTTCCAAAAAGTAACTGAGTTAGTAACTCAATTACTCTATAATAAAAGTAACTCGTTACCAGGGAAAGTAACTATTTGCGTTACTGTTAAAAAAAAGTTGCTATTATGTCAAAGAATTTTTTTTTTTTTTTGCAGTTTTCACAAGTCAGTTGAAATGAGTAAAACATGACAGGTGTTTGCACATAACTTTCTATATTTATTGCACGTCGACAGACAACAAGAGGTTTATCCTGCACTTCACTTCACTGCACTTATTAACCCAGCTCCTCACTAGCTGTCTGAGCCAGGGGTGCGTTCGGATTACACAGTTTATTCAATCAATACATAGGCTAGTAACACATAGGCGTCATTTTGTACTCACCACTTTTTGAAACAAATAAATAAAACATCTCCAGTTAACTAGCAGAGCATTAATTTAGTTCGCTATTAAATAAGAGATCTAGCGTTAAATTGTTTTGGTTTTGAACTCAAGCTGAGCGCTCGTTGCCGCGGCTGCATAGTTGTTCTCTTGTGGCGCGCGCGCCGCACGCAGTCTTCACTCGGATGCGCGCTCTTCAATCTATCGCCGTCGTGGAGACTTTCTATTCATTCCGGTGAAATCACAAAATAAAAAGCACACAAACGTTTCCCAGCTTGATATGGACTGTAAACACCGATGAACATATTCGGTTTTGATACGGGAGAAAAAAAAACTATTCTAGCGTGGATTAGAACCCATAACCTCTGACACGCTTGGCAAACAATCTACCACTAGACCACTACGGATCGATGGATTTCTTTACGGGTTGAGCAGAGAGGCTGCACAGTTTGACAAGTTTGTACCCAGCACTTCTGAAAATGCACTTCCGAATGCGTCCCCAGCACATTGCAAACCAAACTGACACCCGTGGTAACGGATCGCATTTATCGTCCAGTAACGTTAACGGCGTTGTAACGACGGGAAAAGTAATTAATTACATTACCCTGTTACTGAAAAAATAACGTCGTTACCTAACGCCGTTATTTTAAACGCCGTTATTCCAAACACTGTTAATAATTAACCATAATTCGTTGTGTTTAATTGTTATATACTTACCCTGAACAGACGGGTACGCTGTACACCCCTTTGTGGGTAATTTATTAACGTAAGGACCCGGTTCAAACTGTATTCAATAATTTGTTGATCATAGATTAATAGTTATTGAATATCTATCCCCAAACTTAAAATTGATAAAGAGCTTATGGACCGAATCTTTACATCACCCTCGTCCCGAGATTTGGAACCTGTGGGTTTGTTCTCAAAGGGGGCCCAACTCATTTAGAGTGGTCTCTCAACTGAGGTTGTTGAGACCGTTCTAGCTCCAGTTCCTAAGTTGCCTACCATTATTCCGAGGCCTATTGTGCTGCAGGTTTCTGTCCTCTCTCATTTTTTGGACCAGGAAAAAGCTGACCTCTTGTGCCCAGTGTACCACTGGACACTTATGTGTATCGGACATCCTCATCGAGGAAGTCCGACCTATCTCTGATTTACTTTGGATCACCTAAGAAAGGTCTTCCTGCTTCTAAACAGACGGTCAGTGAGTGGATAGTTGAGGCTATTTCACTTGGATGTGAGTACTCGGACCAGCCTTGTCCTTTGGTGGTCCGAGCTCACTCGACTAGGAGTATGGCGGCTTCTAAGCCTTACTGTATGGAGTTTTTTCTTCAAGATGTCTGTGATGCGGCGGGCTTCCTTTCCGCTCACATTCATCAGATTTACAGTTTAGACCTGGATGTTGCCCCAGGTTCTCAGGTGCTTAGTGCTTAGTACAACAGACTGACACTCAGGTACTTGAATTATGGCGCTTTGGGTATTCTCGTTCCCATGGCGTCATCGACGCATCTCGAAGTTCCCTTTTTCGATAAAGGGAACGTCTCAGGTTACTATTGTAACCATAGTTCCCTGAGAAACAGGGAACGAGACGATGCGTCCCTCTGCCATACTTCCTGCGTCCCTGCGATCGGCTTGCTTCGGCAAATTTCGAAGCTAACTGGCGTTTCGCAGCGGAAGTGCTTTTATCATTTCCTGGTCATGACGTCACCCGCCCGTGACGGTCATTCTCTCTTTCCATTGGACTAAGTTGACATAGATGCTTCAGACGCAGTCACGCTGGAGGCGTTCCCATGGCGTCATCGACGCATCGTCTCGTTCCCTGTTTCTCAGGGAACTATGGTTACAATAGTAACCTGAGACATTTTGTATAACTTGAAGAAAATATAACATAAATATTTTACTATTGCACAGTAGAGTATACTTCAAGTAGGCCTAATAATAATAATAATAGTTTATTAAAAAACACACAGAAGCTCAAATGTCTTTAATTTACAACCCACCAAAATAAAAGTTTTTAGAGATAAATAAAGTAACTCGAGGGAATTATGAAAGAAATTGCATAGTAAGATGTACTTTTTAAAATAGTATATCACAGTATACTCACTACAAAAAACTAGACTACACCACTGCTTAAAACTAAAAACTTAGTCTGAGTGGCTTTATACATTTGAAACTTTTCCTTGAAAGTCTACCTGAGTCTAATCTACAGCTCTGGTGCAAGTGAGAACCGAATAAGCTGCTTCACTCTCTATAGGTAATAGCTGATTTCTTAGACAATGACCTCAAATCTCAGACATTCACACTTGCCTTCACCACACAGGACACATGCAATGGATGCCTCAGAATTTTGCAAAAATGAGGCATCTTAGGATGACACAAAGGTAGTTCCAAAAGTTGGAAAGTTAAAGTTCTGTGTATTTCAAAGTAATATATATATATATATAAAACATAAAACATATACAGTGGTTTACTCAACCAGAATAATACTTTTACCACCGTCGCTCCCGTGGCGGTAAAATTCGGATCTGTATTTGCTGCCTTTTACTGCTAAGAAGCGCTACAATCACAGACTTTGAAAGGTGTCCGTTTATTCTCTCTATTGCGTAATCTAACCCCTTATTTACACTGCACACGTGTGCAGCGCATTATGGCTCCGACAAGGTTTTATTCCGTCCTCCACGCGGTGCCAACTCACACCAGGAGCGTTTCAGAAGCGAAGCAACTGGATGCGCGAGACCACGTGATTTGCCTGTCCGACAAGGTTTTTCTTGATTTTTGGATTTCTACCTTGCAGTCTATGTTTCTACCAAGGATATACTGGTGTACAATACCATTATGAGTTTACACGGGGTGTTTATTTTGAAATTGACAGGATATTTTTACTTTTATTTTGTATTTACGGTGCGGCTTGGGCGCGGCATCCGTCAAAAATAGACTAGGCGCCTATCTTTAGCGAAGCTGCGCGGAGAGCCGCATCTGGGACGCTTCTGAAACGCGCCGCATCGCGGCTGGTGTAAACACAAGCATTGACTAGAATGGCCGCGATCAACTCCGGTAGCCGCGTCGCAGCCGTAACGGTAGAGATCCACTTGTCCGTGCAACACTTCAGTCGCGCCGCACTCCACTTTATTCCTATGGGTGACGTCACGCGACTTTAACGCGCCTGCAAAGCATTCAGGGAAGGCGGCGCTTCATTTTGAAAATTGTCGCGCGTCCAAAAGCTGGGCGATGCCCAGCTTTATGCAAATAAATCCGCCAAACGCGACGCGTCTATCCAATAGAAGTAGAGCATATGGAGACGGGGGAAGTCTCTCGCAGGTCCTCTGTTCTAGACTGGCCGCTGGCTCAAAACCACGCTTGGGGCAGTAAACTTGAGGAACGCCCATCAAAGTACAAATGTGGGGAGGCGTTGCGACACCACGCGACTGTCGTGTCGGACAAGTGGATCTCTACCGTAATGCGCCGCAGTGCAGTGTAAATAAGGGGTAACGCTGCGCCGCGGCTCATTCAGAGCGATTGAAAGCTGGTAACAGATGAATTCAAGTGAAACATAAATGAATTCATAATCACAATACTGAAATTAAATTGAATAAATAGTGAAAACATTACAACATAAAACATTGCAACAGAAATATATTAGGCTATCAATGAGGCTCTGGAAGAACATAAGACAAAATTTAATAGTTTTCAGACGGTAGGTCAGTGGTTAACGCAACAGCACGAGTCTCACTGCGCTTCAAACGATCCGAGATCGAGTCTCACTGTAGCCAACATTCTGTTGGCCGACTTCATGATGCTTAAATTGGTAGGCTAACTGTTTATTAGCGAGTTCATTAACTGTTTATTTAATGTCAAGCGTTTTTTTAATTAGCAATGCCACATTAACATAAATTTGCTACATTCCAGAGCCGCTGCACGACCAAACTGATGAGGGAAATGAAAATAAATAATAAAAGAAAGCTGATCGCGTCAGAAAATGAAAATAATGATGCTTGTCTTTAATCTGCTAAATTATTGTTTTGTGAATCATTCACGAAATTGAGTTGACTGACAGTTATACCTGGCCATAGCAATGGGAGAAATTTTTCAAAACAGATCCATATTGAACAAATCAGAAAAGACTGATTTTGTTGACTTGACAGACTAACTAAATAGTATTACTTTCAATATAAAAACAAATGAAAATGTAAAAGAAGACTAAAATTAATTAAGTTTCGTCGACAGTTCATGTTTAGATAATGCCAGATTGTTAACAATCATACACACTGCTCAAACATTGTAAAACTCTATAAAAACCAGTTGAAACAACTCTTTAATTGTATATACAAATATACAATATGTATAATTTAATAAGATATAGGGCCTACATTTGGACACACCGAGAGATTTATCCTTAAAAAAATTTAGCCTTTGCCTGCTCATCAGGCTGGCTATCCGACATCTCCATATGAAAGACGAACATTAACACCTATTGTGCACGCACGATAAAGCCACTGTCCCTCCAACCCCCCCCCCCCCCCCCCACAGGCTCTCTGAGACTGACTAAACAACACACACACACACACACACACATTACATAATGTAAGCTACATGTAGTGATATGTCTGTAATGACACTTAATTACTAAATATTTCATTTCAATAATTCATTCAATTTCAATAAGTTTTTTTTTATTCAAATAAACCTCGAACCACAGTGCTTCGTTGTGCTGCTGTTAAACTAGGCCTAAATAACATTTATAGAATAATTATTAACTTAAATGAAACAATATTGCAACATTTCGACAAATAAATTATTTGATCTGCTTTTACATTTTATTTCAGGGCGATTTAGAATTTAATTAGAGCGAGATTTCCCCCGTCTTTCCTCATTGGGAAGCGCTCACATCATAGCTAAACATGTTTAAGTAGATCCTCTGTACCTCTCAGTTTCAGATGGATTACATAATCAGATAACATTTATTAAATATTTAGACATTTAAAGCCTTTAGACATTTAAAGCCTTTAGACATACCCGATTTCTTATTGTGACTGAGCTGAGGCAAGTGGCTTTCGGTTCATTTTTATGACGCGCAGTTCCCGGAGACAGAGACGAGACCACAGCTAAAATGTTGTTGTTAGCCTAATATGAATAAAAGTTTTACAGGTTTTGATTTTATTGTTTGTCGTTTAAACGTGCCTGTTGCATATCTCTATTTTATATATTGTATATGGTCTATTGGTGAAGTAGCCTATATAGCCTATATAGGGAATCCAAAAAATATATATAGGCTATAGCATATAGTGTGTGTGTGTGTATGTATGTGTAACAGAGTTTTAGAACTAGACAAATCTCTCTGCATTAATAATAGGATATAAAATGCATTAATAGGCTAATATAAAATTTACAAAAGTCCCAAGTTTGTTCGGGATTTGATCCCGTGTCATCTAAATGATCGAACAAGTTCTACCATTCGGCCATGATTTACTCTTTGTGAAATGACCAAACGATTGTTTGTCCAGTGTGTTCGTTCACATGAGCGAGAAAATGTTTCAATCGTTAGCATATTGTAAACCTTTTACAGTTTTAAAAGATGATATATTATCTGTATGACCAAAAATTACGGAGTAGGCTAGTCTTTTAAGTTCTTTTAGCTGTTATGAGAAAAAATATATTCAAGTGAAGGCGCCGCCGCTTGTCGAACTCTAGTTCAACATGCCAGATAAAACCTGATTTTAGAACAATGCGTAGCGCCACTCGGTGTGCCAAAACACTTAATTATAAGCATCAATATTTCGTTCAAAAACATCTCAAAACGCTTTGTGACATTTTGAAAAGCCGTGAATGTATTAAGGCCACTGGAACCAGGATCGTATCTGAAACGCGCTGCATGTTATCTCTCAATACAGAAGCAGAAGCGCCGGTTCAGATTGTATTATTTGTTGTTTAAACGTGCGTGTTGCATATTTTTAAAAATATATAATATATAATGATGAACTTCGGTTGTTCATCAGTCAGTGTGCGCGCACACGAGAGAAGCACTCTTCAATCCTCTCATTCCTCAATAGTTTAGCGTTATTGCACCTAATTTATTTCCACTGACTGCAAGAGAGGCCTATTTTAACTTTTGATTCATAAAATGTTCTGCTCTGAAAGTTTGTTATATTCTGTTTAAATGTAGGCCTACTTTTACTTAATTAAGTTTTGCTTTCGTTTAATTTAACCGAATCTGTTGTAGGCTAAATTATTTTTATTTTTATTATTTTTTGTTCTAAAAGTTTGTTCTATTCTGTTTCGTTTGTTTATTTTTATTTTATTTTTTACATATTCAATCAGTCTCATTCTTTTTTTTTTACAAGACCTTGTGCTGTGTTTTTTAATAAACAGATACAAACAGAGATATATAGCCTAATAGTTCGTACAAATAAACGTCTATATGTATAGGCTACTACTTTGTATACTATACATTGGATGATCGTTTGTTTAAATAACATTAACAAAATTGTCTGTCTTTAATTAATAATAAAATTATTACTTTAACATGCAGTTTCAACTTCACCAAATCTTTGTTTGTTTCATTATTGTAGCCTACAGAAAATGCAAATAGCTCTTGTTTTAATTTTTCATGTTTGTTGCATATTTGGAAATTGCCATAGTTGTAGTATTTCATCCTTACTGTTAATTGACATAGCCCCGCACTTACGTTTAAAAATGCGGCAATTGCGGCTGTTTTGCTAAATGTCCCTTTGCGCCACCTGGCGATCATTTCGCGAACGACTTTTAAATGCGGCTAGTTTATTTTTACCGCCGGTTTGCCGCGGTACGAGTCGCGGCAGTAATAGGCATTCTGGTTGGCTACCCACTGTAAATAAATGTGACTTGACTTGACTTAAACAACAATACTGAAAACAAACGACCGTCTTGTTTGAGAGAGTAACAGGATAGAGATTACACTTATTGTCAGTGGACAAAATTGATTTATCAAGCAAAGAGCAGAGTGTTGTGTAAGTGTGTGCAGATTAACAAGGGTACAATGTAAAAGTTGAATTAGCCTCGGGCTTTAGCTGTTTAATTTTCTGAGACCATGACCAGGTACATGTTTACATTTAATTCTGCAGTTTTGAGGGTATTAAGATTTGTTTCTTTTAAAGGTGCCCTAGAATGTGAAATTGAATTTATGTTGGCATAGTTAAATAACAAGAGTTAAGTACATGGACATGACATACAGTGAGTTTCAAACACAATTGTTTTCTCCTTCTTATTTAAATCTCGTTTTTGAAAAACACCCCTGAAAAACAGGCGAATCTCCACATAACACCGACTGTGACGCAACAGTCGGGATCATTGATATGTATGCCTCCAAAAATTTGCATATGCCAGCCCATGTTCAATGCCAGGCACTGCGAAGCGAACCATCGGAAGTTCTGCAGGTGAAGAAACAAGCGAGGATCATAGGGAAAATGGCAGATACATGTTATGTTTCAGCCAGGCTGTGCAGAGGAGGTGAGGACTTTTCATACCCTTCCCACAGAAAAGAAATATCAACAGGCGTGGTTGATGTTTATCTATAATCGGATACCACAACAGTTTAATTCGAAGTTGTTAGTTTGCTCTGCCCATTTCACCACAGACTTATTTTCTAACCTGGGACAATATCAAGCAGGCTTCTCTAAGTGAATAAATTATATACAGAAAGCGATCAAAGAACAATCTTTCCACACAGCGCGAGTTTATCTGGACACTTGCCAAACTCGTTATTAAATCAATGAAGCATGTTACACTGCACCACGAAGCTCTTACTGTATGTACATAATCGTGTTTGCATTGGTGAAAGCATTATAGAGAGTGCAGAAACTGCGTTGCAATAATAAGATCTTCAGTCTCGCGATCAACAGACTGTCATCTGCTCAATGCTCATCATGGCAACATTTTATGTGATAAAAATAGATTTAAATACTTTATAAACATCTCACGATTCGTTAATCTCGATAGCTGTATTAGTAAAAAACGTTTAATAGCTGTAGTAAAAGTATTCGAGAGAGTTTCACATGTAATACGTAGCTATTTCATATGCAAGCATGTCAGCCAATCACAGCAGTGGCCGGTTACACTGACTCCCACAGCAGACACGCCCCTTCAAATAGAGTGTTCAAATCAGAGGCTAAAATCAGGCTAGGAAAAATTAGCCTGACTCCGCCCTCCTTTGTACTTCCGCTCACTTTTCATTTCCCGTCAGTACTGCGTCTGGGATTGTGCTGTAGACTTTGGTTTTCAATTATCAATTTTTTACCGGGCCAATCAGCGAACAGAGGGAGTGGCTGAGAACGATGACGTTGATGTCGACTGCATTATTTTGAGTTGTAGTTCAAAATAAGAAAGATGCGAGCGAAGCCATTAGGTCCGTTGTGGCAACGCTGCCGAATATACTCGCAAGTTAAAGCCGGAGCAAGTACAATCTTTGCTTTGTTTTGTTGGTGGCCATCCTCCCCACGGGGTTGGGGAAAATACATATGTCACGACCAAACGTTAGCGATTGGTTATGGCAGATAGATTGACTCTGGCAGATCTAATAGTTTTAGACTTCAATAGAGTTCCCGTCTACAAGGAAGGTAACGCTTGTCAAAGGAGAGGTGCCAGACTCTATGTACAAATGAAATGTACGAGAGTCTGGTGGGACCAGGCTAAGGAAAAATTGCTTTTTATTTTTAAATTATGACTATTTTTGATCTAAAAAACATACTAACACTATAAGGGCAACCCAGGAAACATTATAAAATAATAAAATATCCCCATTCTAGGGCACCTTTTAAAATGCTCTTTATACTTGACAACCTGCAAAACAAACACTGTTCTTTCAGAAAACATGTCTTTGGAGATATTTACCAGCATTTCATAAGTCTTTGTTGAAATGTTTTTACAGAAACTCAAACTTTCAACAGCGCTAAAGTTTAGGGATGTCAACTGTTGACAGGATGACCAGTTTGACTCCAAATGACCCTCCAAAAAACACCGCAGAATTGTAGTCTCTCCAGGACTATAGTGTACACCAGTCAACCAAATCCATAGCCCATACTGATGCTGTTTTAAGGCCATTTCACACTGCACTGACAGACTACTAGGCTACTTAGTTTGAAAGTGCAGATTTAAAAATATTTATTACATAGCAATATTAACTACTTTTATGAAACGTTTATATTTATTTAGTTATTGGTAGTTTTTTGAAAATTAAAACTACTTACGTTATTACTGTATGTATGCTCATGGAAGATAAAATAAAACAATGTGAGTGCCTTGTATTGTCTATCACTATGCTCATCACTGATTTGAGGACTTTCAATACATGAAATCCATCATTCTCCATGATTACAACAAACTGTCATACTTGATATTAGATGTCTTTAACTAAACAAACATTGCTGAATAACAATTTTGCTGCTACTGATGTGGGATAGGCTTCATGGAGTGTAATTACAGATGTAATTACAGAAAAGAAATTACAGCTTTGATCACATGCAGGTATTTTTTTAAATACAAGTACAATATAGAAACATGTATATACACAATAAGGGCATTGTATCAAATTATTAATTTAAATGTTAGTACATAAGACACTTAATATAAAATGGGACTCAATAAATAATAATAATAAAACATTTTTAATGAACCAGACAACAATCAGGACGAGTTCAGATGAACAGGGTAAATAAATCCAGCTACAGTCTCTATTTAAGCAGACATTCATTGTCTACGACTGAAGTCTCTCTCTGAGTGCTTGATCTGGTTGTTTGGATGAATGAACCTTATTAATCTCATATCTCACTAAAGTGACACTCCTGTGAGGGAAGCCTGATTAAATTAATGAGTGCAGCCTGAAATTTGTTTTCATTTAAGTCAAGACTATTAGTGCTGCAGCTGGTGGTAGAAAACAAGGGTTTCCATCTAGAGAAGCGAGTCGCATGTACTATCCATGTCAGTACTCGCAACATTTGCTCTTCTGTTACTATTGTCCCAAAAACTAAAGTGTTACCTAATTTTTGAACACCACAATGACCACTAATGTTTACTCTATTTGACATGGTATATGAAGAGAGACTAGCTTAATATGATTAATAGCAGGGGTGGGAATCTTTAGGCACCTCACAATCCGATTATGATTCTGGGAGTCACGATCTGATTCCAAAATTATTATTAATCTACTTTTTTTGTATTAATTCCTTTTCTTCTTCTTTTTTTAATTAATTTAAATAATTTGTTAATTTAATTTTTTCTTATTCATTTTATTTGTTCTTAATAAATTAAAAAGTTTACTGACTTATTTAATTATGCACTTTTTAAAAATAATTACAAATTAAAAATTGTAATTAAAACAATTGTTTGTTAAGAATTTTAAATATATACACTATTATATGCTTCAAAACATAGAAGAGTATCTGAACATTTTCCATTCAAGAGCTGAAAGGGATTTTTCTCTCAGGTTAAAGGGACACGGGAGAAATAAGGATTTTAATGTTGCACTTCCTGCTTATAATGATGTAAAAATCATCATTTTGCGTCATTCTAAGCAGGAAGTCCCATATCTTTGAAAAGGGGTTGAAACTACAAACCTCATTTTTCCAGGGGCTGGGACCCACTCACACTACAGACCTATTACAGATCAGTGGCTGGGACTTCACTGTCTGAAACTAAAAACAATATCCTCCATCTTGTTTGGAAGCTAAGCTAACAATCGCTGTAGAGCCAGATGTGAAGTTACAACAATGGTGGAATGTACTCAATATGATATGGAAGAAGAGGATTTCGAAAGTCTGATGCTCGAATCACATGTTCGTTGCTACTTTTACGAGCCGCAATATAGCGAAGAGCAGCTGAGGCTGATGGAAGAACAGGAGGCAGAAGACCTGCCTGTCGCGGAGGAGTAGCTCTGGACTGGCTCGAGCTGGGATGGACTGGTGGTGTCTGTGCTCTCACTGTGCGCTACGGACACAGAGATAGTCCATCTGCTGCTGCAAAGAATTTCAATGATGGTAATTTCTCCTGGACTAAATCTCTTAATCAAACGAGCACACAGACGTTAGTGTTGTGATGTGAACCATCCTAGATTTTTATCATGCAATAATTCACCATTTAGAAAGAAATACAAATGAGGAGTAATTCACTAATGAGTTTGCCAACTAACTAGAAATCTTTGTGTGAAATGAATTTCAAACTCTGGTGGTAGCTAGCCTTGTAGACGGAAGAGTGATTTTGATAGGTCAGAGCCGGTCCGAGCCTTTTGGGGTCCCTAAGCAGAATTTGATTTGGGGGCCCCTCCCACTACGCGAAGTCACCTGTGCTTGACGATTATTGACACAAATGTCATGCAATAATGATACATTATAAAAGAATACAGTGAGGTTATGTATTAACCCCTTAAACCCTAAGCGTCCCGCCGGCGGGACACCACCCCATAAAAACAAATTCATAATCAAATTACTAAGCAACCACTGAATGTAATAACACAAAATAGGTATCATTTTAAAGCTTAGAATCTCAGCTTTTCAATGCAACTATCCATTTTATTCAACTACTAACAGGCACTGAGTTATTCCATTAGAACGGAGTGTACCACCGGGGGGTCATATTTTTCAAAACTACTGCATTGATCAACACAAAATAGGCATCATTTGAAAGCTTAGAGTCTACACTTTACAATGAATGTAGCCATTATGATTATCTCCAAAGTAGTGCTGAGTTATTTGCTAATAAAATGAAAAATAAATAAATAATAATTTATGAGGAAGAGAAAATTATTATGTACCGCAATGTGTCAAAAACATCATATAGCTCAGATAGTCATGTGTCATATGTCATTTGAAAGGTCTCATGGAGTAGAACACAACAAGCCCAATTATTTTGGGCTTTGACTAAACTTGACTGAGTTTTTATTAGTTAAGCCCTGCAAGATCCATATGTAAATAATATACTGATGTGGCATTCACGTGTCGTTTTTTCACTCGTAACTTCATGAAACATGGATAATTGCACATCCTTATTTAAAGCAGATTCTCAGGATTACAAAGAGCCTAAAGACACCATAATCCATCACTCAGATCTAAATATATTCCTCATTATGTTATAACACACAAAAAACAGCACAGATGCACATGAGTAAAAAAGTTGCTTAGACTTGGCGTTTTTGCGGGTAACTTCATGAAACATGCTCCGATCGTTAAAAATGGCACATCTTTATTTACAACAGACTGTCTCGATTAAGAAAAGACCAAAGGTACCAAAATCCGTCACTCAGATCTAAAGATATCCTTCATTGCGTTATAACACGTATAACCTCAGAGGCGCAAATAAGCTAAGTAAACAAATGTGGCTTTAAAGTAGCATTTAGGCTTTTACCTTCATGAAACATTCTCCGATCGTTAAAAATGGCACATCCTTATTTACAGCAGACTCTCACGATTAAAAAGAGACCAAAGTCACCAAAATCCGTCACTCAGATCTAAAGATATCCTTCATTGAGTTATAACACGTATAACCTCAGAGGCGCAAATAAGCTAAGTAAACAAATGTAGCTTTAAATGAGTTTTTACGCTGGTAACTTAATGAAACATACTCCGATCGTTGAAAATGGCACATCCTTATTTACAGCAGACTGTCACGATTAAAAAGAGACCAAAGTCATCAATAATCCGTCGCTTAGATCTAAAGATATTCCTCATAGAGTTCCTCATAGGCCCTGCAAGACCCATAGGTACATAATATACTGATGTGACGTTTTTCACTGTAACTTCATGAAACATACTCCGATGGTTAAAAAATTGACATCCTTATTTACAGCAGACTACGATTAAAAAGAGACCACAATCACCATAATCCGTCACTCAGATCTAAAGATATCACTCATAGCTTAGCTAATGTGTGTCTGTGGGGTTATGTGTTTATAACTCTAAGTAAACAAGTGTTGCAATAGCTGAACAAAAGGCTCCCTTTGTTCCAAGTGCTGTAACTTTGGATTACTTTATGCTATCATCAAAAAATAACGATCCAGGTGCAGGCCATACATAGGGGAACATCACAAAAAAAGAATTATTTTGCTACCTTATTTTCTTCCTGAGTTATTGCATGTCAAATAAGAAATATATGTAATATTATTAAAAAAATAAATAATTTTTTTGTCTTATCACCCGTTTCTCAGCATTAGATTGTCCAAATGTAATAAAAATGTATATATTCTAAAAATATAAAAAGTTTTCTAACAGATGATACCTACCTTATGACTCTCCTCTCTATAGTTTTGGAGTTATGAGTCTTTAAATGTGTGCATGTCACTCAGAAAACAAGAGTTTTATAAATGTCAATGACTGAACAAAAAGGCTCCCTTTGTTCCAAGTGCTGTAACTTTGGATTACTTTATGCTATCATCATAAAATAATGATCCAGGTGCAGGCCACACATAGGGGAACATCACCAAAAAAGAATTATTTTGCTACCGTATTTCCTTCCTAAGTTTTTGCATTTCAAATAAGAAAGATATGTAAATTATTAAAAAATAATAATAATATTTTTGTCTTTTATCAGCAGTTTCTTACCGTTAGATTGTCCAAAAGTAATACAAATGTGTGGAAATTGCAGTAACTTGCAAGAGACAACTTCTCACTTTGAGCACACAAATACGTGTGTCGTTTATTTCTTAAGAAAAAACTAACAGAACACCAATGGCGCTGACAAGCGTCCTACGTCATCACCCATTCAGAACATTTAAAGGGACCACGATCCCTGAACAGTTATGAGGAAAAACGCTAAGAACAAAGTACTGCATTTATCACCAACAATGTATAGAACTACATTTAACACAAAGGTGAATTATGTAAGTCACAGTCACTACAAATGTATATTTTCTAAAAATATAAAAAGTTTCCTAACAAATGATATCTACCTTTTGACTCTCCTTGCTATAGTTTTGAAGTTATGAGTCTTTACTTTTTTGTGTGTCATTCAGACAAAAAATCCCAAAAATGCCTTCAGGGCTTAAGGGAGGGTACCTATCATGGAATTTTGAAAATTACCTTTCATGTAGTGTGTAACATAGATCTAAGTGAACAAAAACATCCTGCAAAGTTTTAAATATGAAAGTTCACCGTATACAAAGTTATTGTCTCTCAAAAGTAAGAGTCGACTCTGAGTCGCTGATATGAATCGATAGACAAACGATGCTTTCTCTCTAGCTTTCGTACGTCACTTGTACAAGTTATTTGAATTCGACACGCCCACTCAGTGCGCGCGCCGAGCAGACAGAGAAACCTGACAACATCATGTCGACGAGACTCTGTTCTGAAGTGCGAATCAAAAGCAAACTTTTTTTTTCACTGCCCAGGGACAAGCATGTGAAGACTCATTGGCTAGAGTTTATATTTACAACTATACCACACAAGTATACCCACCTTGAGCTGTGTTCGCGTTATTTTAATGACGATCGCTTCACAAACACAAATGCTTTCAAGTGTGGATTCGCGAGTCGGCTGATATAGGAAGGTTCAATACCAAGTTTATTTGGATCAGCTTCCTCCTCCGAATCACAACCTGTAAGTACTATTAATAATTGTTGCTTTTATATGTGTGTGTGTGTGTGGTGTGTGTGTGTGTGTGTGTGTGTTGGTGTGTGTGTTGTGTGTGTGTGTGTGTGTGTTGTGTGTGTTGTGTGTGTGTGTGTGTGGTGCGCGCGTGTGCGTGAGAGTGAGAGTTACGCTCAGCAGCTTCTAGGTCTCCAATGTCATTTTTTTTGTTTTTTGAAATATGTGAAATTATGTGAAGCGTATTGTAGTACTGCAGTGCTTTATAAATATATTTAAGCTTTGGGCTAACGCAAAATATAACTGACTGCGTCATCTGACCAATCACCGCCGATTAGCGTCACGCAAAGGAGGGGTTTGGACAAATGAGTCTCAAACGAATCATTAGGGAGTCGGTGAGCAAATCAGGTAAAAATAAATCATATTATAAGACAACAAAAGTGTTTTTTGTCATTGCATGCATGTAAAACTGTTGTTGGGGACTCCCAGAACATTATTAGGAACATTTTAAATGGCATAATAGGTACCCTTTAATACAAAATAAATACAAAAATAGATGCCTACTTAAATAAAAAAGTTGTAACTTTTACTTTACTCTTTTACTACAATGACAATTATTGTTGAAAATGTTAGTAATATTACTTTACTCTTTTACTACAATGACAATTATTGTTGAAAACTGTAGAAATATTATTTCTCAACTGTCTCAATACATTGTAACTGTCCTCATAATCGTTTTTATTATTATTATTGTAACAGACTTTGTTGGATTGTGTCAGGGTTGCTGCAGGTAGCTGAAGACGAGGACACCGTGGCTGAGGTTTAGAAGATTTATTTACAAAATTAAACTTCCAAAAATAAACAGAAACAAAAGAACAAAACTCCAGGGCTTCAGAAAAGACACAACCATACATTGACGACGATCGACAAACACTGAGGGAAAACACAGGGCTTAAATGAACTGAACCAAACAAGATAATTAACTGAAAACAGGTGCAGAAAATTGGACACAAACGAGGAGCGGGAAAACTAACAGGACTAAACCAAAATCACAAAAGACAGGGGAAGACAAGATACAAAACAGAACTCAATACATCAAAACGTGACAGTACCTCCCCCCTCCCCGAAGGCGCGTCCTCGCGCCGTATAACATCCAAAGGGGTGGGAGGGTGGGCGCCCTGGAGGCTGACGAGGGCATGGTGCAGGTCCGGGAAGCCTCCAGGGCGGAGCAGGCTGTGGGTGTGGCCACGGCGGCGCAGGCTGTGGGCGCGGCCAGGGCGGAGCAGGCTGTGGGCGTGGCCAGGGCGGAGCAGGCTGTGGGCGTGGCCTGGGTCAACGGGCTCTGGCGCTGGGTCAACGGGCTCTGGCTCTGGCGCTGGGTCAACGGGCTCTGGCTCTGGCGCTGGGTCAACGGGCTCTGGCTCTAGGCGCTGGGTCAACGGGCTCTGGCTCTGGCGCTGGGTCAACGGGCTCTGGCTCTGGCGCTGGGTCAACGGGCTCTGGCTCTGGCGCTGGGTCAACGGGCTCTGGCTCTGGGTCAACGGGCTCTGGCTCTGGCGCATCATGGGACTCGGAACTGGACGGGGCCAGCACATCATGGGACTCGGAACTGGACGGGGCCAGCACATCAGGGGACTCGGAACTGGACGGAACCAGCATTTCAGGGAGCTTGGGGCTGGGCTCAGGCTCTGGCGGGCAGGCGACGGGCTCAGGCTCTGGCGGGCAGGCGACAGGCTCAGGCTCTGGCGGGCAGGCGACGGGCTCAGGCTCTGGCGGGCAGGCGACGGGCTCAGGCTCTGGCGGGCAGGCGACGGGCTCAGGCTCTGGCTGGATGTGGTTGACGTGAACCCCAGCCTCGGCAGCCATCCTCCTGGCTAATCGCACTGACATCAGTGGGGGATCAGTCATACAGGACATCAGCCGGGGAAGTCCATGGACCGATCTGGCGGCAGGGCTGATGCGGTGTGCAGGCTCTGGCGGGCAGGCGATGGGCTCAGGGGCTGGCGTGCAGGTGATGGGTTCAGGGGCTGGCGGGCTTGGAACTGGCTGGAGTGGGAGATCTTCAACGTGGTAGCTGGATCCACACGCCCACAGCGTGTGATCCACAAACTCCAGGAAGGATAGATGGAGGTCCTTGACAAGAATTATCTGGGCCAATGGGTCTTTCAGTCCACCCCAGAAACTCCTTGTTAGTTTCTCTTCCTCCAACGACACATCATCATAAAGCTCTAAATAGAGCCCCGCATACTCTTCGAGTGAGCGCTCCTTCTGGAAGAGGATAGGGTTTTCGAAAGGGCTCACCTCTTTCATCTTCCTTCTATTCATTTTCGGTTTATGGTCGATCGTTCTGTCAGGGTTGCTGCAGGTAGCTGAAGACGAGGACACCGTGGCTGAGGTTTAGAAGATTTATTTACAAAATTAAACTTCCAAAAATAAACAGAAACAAAAGAACAAAACTCCAGGGCTTCAGAAAAGACACAACCATACATTGACGACGATCGACAAACACTGAGGGAAAATACAGGGCTTAAATGAACTGAACCAAACAAGATAATTAACTGAAAACAGGTGCAGAAAATTGGACACAAACGAGGAGCGGGAAAACTAACAGGACTAAACCAAAATCACAAAAGACAGGGGAAGACAAGATACAAAACAGAACTCAATACATCAAAAGTGACAGATTGTACATGACAGAATCCAACAAAGTCTGTTACTAAAATACCGGTAATGATGTACTGGTGCTCGTTGTATGTGTGTATGCAATGTATTTTTCCCCTCGGGGCTTGCCGTAGATAGGAATGGGTCGTGCGCAGTGCACACTTGGTACTGGAGTGTCACAGGTTTTTGGAGTGATCTGATGTGTGGTATAATAAAGTGGAGAAGAGTTCAAACTGCTATGTTTATTATTTATTTAAACTGCTACCCTTACACATAGAAGGTTAAGTTCTCATGCGGCTGTTTTCTCCAACTTAAACCGATACAGTGACTATGCGCAGTTGCGCATGAATTGTCTATGCACACGCGAGGTGTCTAGATTATGCGCATGACTTAAACGCTGGCAGACACAGCAGCAGTTGTAGGCAGGTATATTGATCATGAAATCAGAATTTTCTTGTCTTGAATTCATTCATTCAGTCATATTCATTCATGTCACTTGTTTAAGTCATCTAAAAAAATATATATTTTTTAAAAACTCGATTGGGGGGCCCCCTAGTGGCCAGGAGGCCCCAAGCAGCCGCTTAGTTCGCTTATGCCTTGGGCCGGCCCTGCGATAGGTGGATACCTCATAGGCGCTGTTCTGGATGAGTGGGAGTGGCTTGCGGAGCTGTGCAATGTGGTGCATTGTGGGAGTTGTTGTCTTACATACAAATGCACCCTAAAGTTATTTTTCTGTCTTTTCTCGGTCAAGAAGGCACCAAAAACTTTTTTTTTCACATTCGACTACATATATGACCCACTTTCAATAAAGAAAGACTAATGTTGAAATGGGTGAAATGCTCCTTTAAATGTTGTTTGATTATTACTGATGACATCATAGACAGCGGGAGATCTAATTAGCTGCATTCACACTAATGCACATATATATTTTGAAATATAAGACGTGGTTTGTCCTGTCTGTTTAATCCCTTAAAACATAACTGACAGTATTTCATTTCACGTCATAAAAGCATTTTGAGATGCAAGAACATTCAACTAGCACAGCCGCATGCACGAGCGCTCTTCACAAAGTGCACGTTATCATTTGAAATTGAAAGCAGCCTTCTGTCAGTGAGTTTCATGAATGCATAATGCATAAAAGCATTTTGAGATGCAAGAACATTTAACTAGCACAGCCGCATGCACGAGCGCTCTTCACAAAGTGCACGTTATCATTTGAAATTGAAAGCAGCCTTCTGTCAGTGAGTTTCATGTTTTTAATATATAAGCCATCGCACATATGCGGTTAATATTCTGAAATTCTCAAAATCGATCCAGAATTGTTGGAGAGAGAATCACAATACATCATTTTTTTTTCTCCCACCCCTACTTAATAGATACAATGGAGTATTTACACAAGAGATCTCTAGTCCACAATCAAAATGGCAATAGACATCCTGCACACAACTACATGAATGTAGTGCTGCACATCTATCCATCTTAAATCTAAACTCCACAAATGCCTTTTGGCTCAGCCAGGACTCATACCTGGACTTCCTGCTGTGAGACAACCCACTGAGCCACCGTGCCACCTTACGGCAACACATTTATGACTAAATCATAATTGTAACACTATAGGTATTCTTCCATTATAACTCTGGGTCATTACCAGAGAGATGGAGAAATAGGATATCTGTAGAATATAAAAAATCATTACATTTACATTTTACTCATTGCTGTTTATTTTGGGGGTAGCGATGAGAGGTTCAGGACACCTGCGGACATATGAGGCACATAAAGGCATTTCCATTTACTCTTTCTGGTGGCAGGCTGCATTCACCACATGAGGTATATAGGAACCTTTCTCCATTTTCTAGGTGATTATATCTCATCTAAGTGGACGGGCGACTTCCCACATGCTAACATACACAGAGCAACCAATAGATGATAAAAGGACAATGTCAGACAGGCCAAAAAGAGGTTGGGAAAAATGGTGAGCTGTGCTGTTAAAGAAAGTCTCATGGTTTGTCTCACTGAACTCTTACCCTCTGGCTGAACCTACTGCAGGGTCAAAAAGAAAACTCACACCCATTCCAGGCCATTCACTCAGGAAAACAAACTAGAAACAGCACTGCTGATGCACACAGTCAACACAGGTTGCCATGGAAAGAAAGAGAATGGGAATTAAAATGAAAATAACAATTCTGAAGGAATGTGTACAGGATTCCTATTGGAACTTCTACCGACCAATCCTAAAGGAAATCTCAAAATGATCCAAATGGCAATTACAGCATAATACAAAACAAAAATGTATCTTTCATATATTTCCTGGAAGGATTCCTGGCAGGGCTTGACTGGGACAAAAAATCAGCCCTGGACACTTCATCCAGACCGGCCCACTATGCATGTAAACACACACACACACACACACACACACACACACACACACACACACACACACACACACACACACACACACACACACACACACACACACACCACACACACACACACACACACACACACACACACACACACACACACACACACACACACACACACACACACACACAACACACACACACACACACACACACACACACACACACACACACACACAGACACACAACACACACACACACACACACACACACACACACACACACACACACCACACACACACGTCTATACGTGCATTAATCTGCATGTAAAATTACTGATTAGAATTTATTTACTATCAAAACCAAGAAAAAACTAATCAAATAAAAAACAAAGAAAATGCAAATGATTTTATCAGGCTTTATTGTAAATAACTAAAGGTCTTAATTTATGTGCCGCTTATTATTCTAATAGAAATATAAATGCTTAGGGTATACTATATTACAGTTTTTCTCGATTGCTTAAACACTATAACCAGGCTTTTGAACTAAAATTTCAAAACCATAATGCCATTTATCAAAAAGCACACCCATTTCACTGAACTATGAACACTATGCCCCTGTTTTGACACATTAGTCAGATTTGTTGAACTGTCACAGCAAAAACTTTACACACAAATCCCTTCATTTCTCATTGCCTACACCACGTGGTCATTTAGAAAGCACTTGCATTCAAAATTGTTCACTCAAGTCAGCACAGCTTCAGCTTAGTTAGCACACAATTACCCAGATGAAAACACTAAGAGTCAAAATTGAACACACATCAGTCAGACCCTTCAATAGATAGATAAAAGGTTATACAATCTTTTATAAAAGATAAAAATCAGTTTACTGAGTTTTGGAACAATGGATCCACAGAGAAATTAAGCAATAGGTTGAGGAGGAAGAGGAAGAGGAGGAAGAGGATGATGAAGAGGAGGAGGAGGAAGAGGAACAGGAGGAGGAGGGAGAGGAAGAGGAGGAGGAGGGAGAGGAGGAACATGAGGAGGAAGAGGGAGGGGGGAAGAGGAACAGGAGGAAGGGTAGGAAGAGGAACAGGAGGAGGAAGAGGAGGAGGAAGAGGAGCAGGAAGAGGAGGAGGAGGAAGAGGAGGAGGAGAAGAAGGAGGAGGAAGAGGAGGAGGAGGAGAAGAAAGAGGAGGAGGAGTAGGAAGAGGAACAGGAGGAGGAGCGAGAGGAAGAGGAGGAGGAGGGAGAGGAAGAGGAGGAACATGAGGAGGAAGAGGAACAGGAGGAAGAGTAGGAAGAGGAACAGGAGGAAGAGTAGGAAGAGGAACAGGAGGAGGAAGAGGAGGAGAATGAGGAGGAGGAAGAGGAGGAGGAAGAGGAGGAGGAGAAGAAGGGGGAGGAGGAGGAGGAGGAGGAGAAGAAGGAGGAGGAGGAGAAGAAAGAGGAGGAGGAGGCGGAAGGCCAAGGACAAGAAGACAAGCAGTCTCGGATGAAATTCAAGCCACTTTAGTTGGCCACATTGGGTCACTTGTCCATGGTATGACTATGAGGGAGGCTGGGCAACGAGTACAGCCAAATTTAAGTGGCTTCACCGTCGCCTCCATCATCAGAACCTTCAGGGAGGTGTGGTGGCAAACAAATGTCTATCACTGAATAAGAGACAAACATTTCCAATTGTCTTTGATTAGGTTTATGTTCTTGCAAGAAAAGGCCAGCATTCGTACAGTCACACAGACTGGCTGCAGAGTGTGACAGTGAAAGGAGGGCATTCTTTCTCCTTTATAGTCTTGACTTCCAGAATGTTATCTTTCTAGGCCAATGATGGTATTTCAACCATATGTGGAACATTCTTAGACTTGTTCATCATATTGTATCCTTGAGTGGAGGCATGTACCAACACTCTTTACCATTCCAATACAATTCCATATTTGAATAAGGTTTGTGTGTGCTCTTTTACTGTCATATGATGCTCACACACATCTTACGTAAGAGTAGGAGAGACCACAAGCAACATGAATTACCAGTTTTGGAAATGTTGTTTTGAATTTATAGCACCAATGTGTAAGACTATGTTGTAGTGTGTGTATTTTTGAGGGCTTGTGTGTCCTGTCTGAGGGAAAAGTTTGGTTTTTCAGCAAGAGTGAATGGTTTTGAGTGTAGAGCTTCATTTTAACCTGAAAATAGGATGTTTGGGGAATTGGGTGAGACGTTATGGATTTGTGTTTACTGTTTTGAGAATACGAGGCATAGTTTCAAGAAATGTGTTTAGGCAATCGAGAAAAACTGTAACTATATAAACTATATTTCATGAGGTGCAACATCACTGCCATGACCTACAGAAGAAGCCTAAACAGTTCACTTTTCTCTGCAACTTTGTCAATGATCACATCAGAGTCAAGAGAGAAGAAATATAAATGCTTAGGGTATACTATATTAACTATATAAACTATATTTCATGAGGTGCAACATCACTGCCAGGACCTACAGAAGAAGCCTAGTAAACAGTTCACTTTTCTCTGCAACTTTGTCAATGATCACATCAGAGTCAAGAGAGAAAAGGATGTCCCTCTCCGTTGCCATCAACATAAAAGCTTCCAAGTGCTCCTGTGTTTTAATGAACTTAAGCGTTGAAAATGTACGTTCACAGGCAACCTGAGTGATTGACAGGGTGAGCAGGAACTTGTATGCCAGACCTAGAAGGTGGTAGGCATTTGACATCAGATTGAACCTCCCGAGAATCTGGTAGCAACACAGTGGACATTCATTACATGAGGAACACTCCTTCCATCGTATTTCAACCCCCATATCTTCGGTCTTGTCTTCCAATGTTTTGACCTTGTACTCATCGAGTGGATACATTTTCAATTTTTCCCACTGCAGAACAAAACTTCTAAATTCACATAGTAAATTCTCACCAGTTGCTTCACTGTCAAACCTCAACAGACATTTGCTGAGCTCTTGGAACATTAATGGTGGAAAAGAGGATGTCTTCAACTGAGTGAAGTTCCTGGGGTCTAGAAATGCAAGGTCAGCATAGAGTGTTCCATGACCCAGAAACCTCCTGTGTAATGTCTCAGTAGCTGTGTCCATGATCTGATTATGGACTGTGACTTCATAAACCTTTTCTGGATTTGTGACAGTTTCAGCATGAGGAATCTCTCCAGCCCTGTTTGTCTTCCTCCTCCTCCTTTTTGATGGCAATGCAGACTCAACTTCCAGCTCTATCTCTTTGTCTTGCTCCTGCAATTTTTTATTTGCCCACAGAACAAATTTCCCTGCAGCTGCATTGACTGAGGAAAAGTCTCTTGACATGCTTTTCAGGCTTTCATGTGTTGCCATTACCATTCTGTGGGCAGACAAAATATCCATCCCTTGTGTTTGGAGATATTTGGACAGTGGTGATGTCTGCTCAAATATCCTGAGGAAGGTGCTGTCAGTATCATCTCATACTTGAGCAGTTTTCATTATAATAACAATTATTTAATGACACAAGTGAAAATATAATAAATATGTAATATACTGCACATATTTAGCAAAATACTCCTTTCTATTTTTCAAGTCAACTATGCGTGCTATGGTCATTAAATGGCTTTCCTGAGGTAAATGTAACGTTCTTTGACAAAATTGTTCTCCTGCTGTTTTATTGATCTCTTTCCATGTTTAAAAAGCACTGATTGATCGATATTATTTATGAGGCATATACTGTTCGGTAAGTTGTACTGTATCTTTAACCCCTTAATGCCGACTGTCGCGAATTCGCATCAAACCCCTTCCATTCCGACGGCAGGCGAGATAGCGTGTGTATTCCCCCAATGCCTGTTTGTGCACATTCGATACATACCTAGGAACCTTTTGCGCGCACTGGTTTCTCTTAGGACCGTTCGGAGTGGGAACTACATATTCCACGGAAGCTAAAATTTTGGTTAGCAAAATCCACATATCAAGGCCGCAAATGTGGAGAAATTGCCCAAAATGAGTTAAGTTGTGCTAAGATAAAAATATGTACCAGCTTATTGATTGTTTCTATAGCTATGTTATTAAAATAGACTTCATGTGACGAATATTTTTTACGTACTCTGTATCTTTCAGTTTGTCGCGAATTCGCGACATTCGTCCATAACGGCTGGATTCGGCTATAAATAGTGCTGTATTTAGATGGATTTCAGCCAAAAAAATTTTTTTTTTTTTTTTTTTTTACAAAAAAATTGCATGTTAGGATATAACACTATAAGTATATATCACTTATGCACCGGAGAAACAAGGAAAGAGATACACAGTGTAACATGGAATGTATAAAAACTACTGTCAATGTTATTGTATAGGGAGTAAGGGAGTGTTTTGTTTCTTGCTGTTGTCAAGATGTATTAATTTGTCAATTAAAGTTTAGAAGTTCTAACAACTTTGTGACATAAATAAAATCTACATACCTGAGATGGAAAAAATGTTTTATTAATTTTACCATTTCGTAAAAAATTTACCATAAATGCCTGTTGTCGCTAATTTGCATCATACCTAAATTTATATCTATTATATATGCTATAGACAAATTAACAATCTCAACTTAATTTAGCATCAACTTAGAGCCAGAAACACACATAATAATTTTTTTTATATAATTGTAAATAAATTCAGGCGTCAAGTTAAATAAAAAGTAACAGATGATCGGTTTACTTGGAACTGAGGCGCTAAAGCGATCTGTCACGTCATATTTTCTAGCGCCAAAATTATTTGTATTGTCTGAATTTCGTAATAAAATGGACAGAACCTGAGAGCTGAGAATTTTAAATGTCATTTATAGATCAGTGAGTGGAGGCCTATTACAGCTGGAATATCGTAACATTTTTTAAACAAAACAATGCAGAAGGCTACGTGTATAATTAAATGTCTCACCTCAGCAGTCAGGCCCGCCCTGCTGACATCTTCACTCAAGTCTTTTGCTGGCCTTATTGCAGCTGCAGCTGCATTGACTGAGGAAAAGTCTCTTGACATGCTTTTCAGGCTTTCATGTGTTGCCATTACCATTCTGTGGGCAGACAAAATATCCATCCCTTGTGTTTGGAGGTATTTGGACAGTGGTGATATCTGCTCAAATATCCTGAGGAAGGTTTGTGCTGTCAGTATCATCTCATACTTGAGCAGAGCCTTAACAAATCCTCGTGCTTGAACGCGAGCAGTTGTTTTCATGGTCATATCCTCTTGTATTGCCGTCAATGCAAGGATGACATCCACATAGAGACAATTATCTGGATTTGCAAATGATCCAAACACTTTCCTGAGAGCATTATCTTTGGCCCCCCACCTTGTCTTGCCAATTGGTGAGAGTTGCCTCTGGTGCTTGCCCTGCCTCTCACTTTCCCACACATTCATCCTTTTGTATGACTCGCGAAAGAACACAGCAATATCATTGAGAACTGCAAACAGTGAACCACTTTCTATTACTGTTTGGGTTGTGTCAGCCAGAACTAGGTTCAGTACATGTGCACAACACCAAACATGCACTTGATTTGGTGCCACTTTGGACATCTGAGTAGAAAAGCCTTTGTATTGGCCCTTGCATATTAGACGCACCATCTGTAGCATGTCCAATGCACTTAGTTAGATCCAAATTGAGCTTGTTGGCAAGCTCTGAAACAAGACTGACAAAATATTGTCCAGTCGATTCCTTACACTTGACAATGCTGATAATCCTTTCGTGAATTCTGTCTGTAACATATCGTACAACAACAGAACACTGGTCTTGTGAAGTGATGTCTTGTGTGGTGTCAATCTGAAGTGAGAACATTTCAGCATTCTTTATGCCTCTCACAATGGTCTCCTGGATAAGCTGCTGAATGGTGTTAATGACAGAATTAATGGTTCTTGTAGACAGTAACGAAACCAGGGAACATCTGCCTTTTCTGCCATCTGCCGAAGAAATTGATGGCAAAATTTTGGAAGAAACCGTACAGCACCTTAAAACATCAACCTGCGCCCTTGACACACTTCCCACATCTTTTTTCAAAAGTGTGTTAAACAGCTTAGAAGCGGATCTACTAGAAGTGGTAAATGCCTCACTTTTCTCTGGGAGTTTTCCAAACTCCCTGAAAACTGCAGTTGTCAAGCCCCTCCTGAAAAAGAGCAATCTTGATAAGACCATATTAAGCAATTATAGACCGATCTCAAATCTTCCTTTTATAGGCAAGATCATTGAAAAAGTTGTCTTCAATCAGCTGAACAAATTCTTAAGCCTGAATGGTTACTTTGACAATTTTCAATCTGGTTTCCGATCGCATCACAGCACAGACAGCGCTCATAAAGATAATAAACGATATTCGCTTAAATACTGATACAGGCAAATTATCAGTGCTGGTACTACTCAACCTCAGTGCTGCATTTGACACTGTCGATCACAACATACTTCTTGACAGGCTGGAAAACTGGGTGGAGCTTTCTGGGATAGTCCTAAAATGGTTCAGGTCTTACTTAGAAGGGAGAGGTTATTATGTGAGTATAGGAGACCATAAGTCTGAGTGGACATCCATGACATGCGGAGTCCCCCAGGGCTCAATTCTTGCGCCACTCCTATTCAACCTGTATATGCTCCCAATGAGCCAAATAATGAGAAAGAACCGAATCTCTTACCACAGCTATGCAGACGACACACAGCTCTACTTAGCCCTATCGCCTAACGATTACAGCCCCATTGACTCCCTGTGCCAATGCATTGATGAAGTAAATGGTTGGATGTGCCAAAACTTTCTTCAGTTAAACAAAGACAAAACTGAAGTCATTGCGTTTGGAAACAAAGATGAAGTTCTCAAGGTGAATGCATACCTTCACTCTAGAGGTCTAACAACTAAAAATCAAGTCAGGAATCTTGGTGTGTCTCTAGAGTCAGACCTTAGTTTCAGTAGTCATGTCAAAGCAATTACTAAATCAGCATACTATCATCTGAAAAATATTGCAAGAATTAGATGCTTTGTTTCCAGTCAAGACTTAGAGAAACTTGTGCATGCTTTCATCACCAGCAGGGTGGATTATTGTAATGGACTCCTCACTGGCCTTCCTAAAAAGACCATAAGACAGTTGCAGCTCATACAGAACGCTGCTGCCAGGATTCTGAGCAGAACCACAAAATATGAACATATCACACCAGTCCTCAGGTCTTTACACTGGCTCCCAGTTACATTTAGGATTGATTTTAAAGTATTATCATTGGTATATAAATCATTCAATGGGCTAGGACCTCAATACATTGCAGATATGCTCACTGAATATAAAAACAGATCACTCAGATCATTAGGATCACATCAGTTAGAAATACCAAGGGTTCACTCTAAGCAAGGAGAGTCTGCTTTTAGCTACTATGCCAGCCGCAGCTGGAACCAGCTTCCAGAAGAGATCAGATGTGCTCCTATAGTAGTCACATTCAAATCCAGACTCAAAACACATCTGTTTAGCTATGCTTTTACTGAATGAGCACTGTGCCACTGTTCGTCCGACTGTTTTTACTGTACTTTATTTTATTTTTTATTCTAAACTGTTTTAATTATTCTTATTTGTTTTGATTATTTTATTTTCTCCTATGTAAAGCACTTTGAATTACCATTGTGTATGAAATGTGCTATATAAATAAACTTGCCTTGCCTTGCCTTGCCTTTTGCTCCAGTTTGATGAATCTTCTTGGATTTTTCAATATTCCTTTAAATGCTCTTTTAGACAGATGTCATACTTGCTTAACATGACTATAACCTCCAAGAAGTTACCATGATCAATATTGAAGTCATCAAGCATGTATGCAGCCTCATTCTCTGATCTATAGCTAAGGCCTCTTTTGCCAATCATCTTTACAACATCAACTACACGCTCCAGTACTTGTCGTTTCTTTCGGATTTGTCTCCTGTGTGAGGACAACTGACTTCCACTAAGTAAGTCTTTCACATCAGATTTAGAAGCATTTAAAAAGTATGCTTCTGCACAAGTTTTGTGAGCCATGCTCTTTTCATGTTCCTCTAAGCGCTGATGCACATGTTTCCAGTCTGTCATACCACTGCTGATAGTAGTATTAAGACCACTGTTCTACAGTAAACATGATTTATAAAGACCACTGATCTACAATAAAATAAAAGAGTAATTAAGACAAAGAACATTGTGTAGTGATTTATTTTAATTTTTCTTAACATAATCAAAGGCCCTTAAAAATCAATGAAGTAGACTGGTTTATATATTCAAATGCAGAGCTCAATGCTAGGAATCAAAATTGTACTTGCCCTGTCAAAAATAAACAAACAAAACAAAAAATATAGCTGCGAGCAGCGATTACGGGCCCAAGCCGGTGGCACCGCAACCCTGGTGCACCAGGGTGGCGGTACCGTCGGCTTTGGCCCTTCATCGCTGCTCGCAGCTATATTTATATATATATATATATATATATATATATATATATATATATATATATATATATATATATATATATATATATATATATATATATATATATATAATTAAAGCCAGTGGCACCGCCAGCCTGGTGCCTTTAGCGTTATTGTGCACGACGTGACACAAAATATCTGCTCGCTATCTGCCGAACGGCTCTGGTAGTTCCGCTTCAGCACTGATGATGTTGTAGAATTAGTGCGCTCTGGTTGGTCTGGATTATTGGGGATTTTTTAATTTATGCAGAAATAAGTTATTTATAATACAGATAGAGAATAAAGTTAGTGTTGATTAAAATGAAAGAAAACAATTATATTGATCTGAAATATAGCACATTAATTTTAAATTTATTTAGGTTCAATTACCAAACATACAATCTTAATTTAATTTAAAGCAAACAATACATTTAAAATATATGGGTTGTATGCACATAAAAAAAAAGAAGATATATCCAAAAAAGACAAGGCCTTAAAGCAGTGGTTCTCAATCTTGGTCCTATGGGTGCCACTGCTCTGCACATTTTATATGTCTCCTTTATCTGACACACCCACTTCAGTTAATAAAGCTCTTTCCTAACGAGCTGATGATCTGAATCAGGTGTGTTAAATGAGGGAGACATACAAACTATGCAGAGCAGTGGCTCCCTAGGACCAGGATTGAGATCCACTGCCTTAAAGGGTTAAACTCTTTTCACTGTAACAGACACACTCTCTCACACACACACACACACACACACACACACACACACACACACACACACACACACACACACACACACACACACACACACACACCACACACAACACACACACACACACAACGTCAAGTCACTTACATTTTAGATGCAATATTGACGGTTTTTTCTGTTTCAGCAGCGAAAATAGTTAAACAAAGATCACAGCAGAACCATTGCGCATCTCACAGCAACATGTTTTCTCATTACTGAATGATTCAGCATTTTGGACAAATTGGTTTACTCAAAGATTCAATTAGGGTTGTGCCGATAGACGATATCATAGTTAAGCCAGCATCGCGACCCAATGTTTCCATGGTGACGCGTCATGCTTGGCACGTGATTCACCACAGCCAAAATAGCGCTGTGTGACATGTAACGTTAGCGCTTTTATTTATAAATATTAACAAACCTGGTTACCATGTCATCAACTATCTTCTATTCTGATTCTCAAATGTGTGTAAGTGAGTTTGTTTTGTCGTTTAAAAAACAGTTTCTCCCGAAATACATGGCCGGTGAACTGGGAGAAGAATAGAGTTAACTTTATACTTACACTGTGTGTCTGATATGAATAAAATCCGTCGGCAAATATATTTGAATGGGTTGTTATTGCTGCTTCCATAGACACCATTGTGTATTTTACAAACTATACATGTATTGTTTTGCTATAAATTATATGCATTTAAATGTCTGAAACCTAAAATAAACATTATGTGGTTAAAAACACTGAATAGTTGTGATATAATATGACAAGCACTGAACGCGTCTGTCTCTGGCTCAGCGCCAGCCACAGCGCGAAAGCACAGTCTGGATCTGGCTGCTCTGTCACGTGTACATTGTACATCATGTACATTCGCTCCTAGTGGTCAGCTGCTGCAGACTCAGAGCGTGCCGAAATCAAAATGGCTGATGAGATGTAGAGGAAAATATCTCCGCGTTGTGCCTACGCCCCTTAGCTGTTCTAAATCCACTGTAAAACACGGCTTTGCGGGGCTTATTGCTTAAGTGAAAAATTAAAACGTTAGCCCCGCCCCTCCTCCCGATATCATCGTCCATCGCGATGTTTCACTGTACACATCGTCTGATGCCAAATTGGTAGACATCGCAAACCCTAGATTCAATGACCAATCCATACCTGTCTCATTCATGAATTCTCAGTCGTTCGAACGAATCGTTTGAACGAATGAATCAATGACTCGCTCATTAAGACGGTAGCCTGGCGACACCTAGTGACGGTTCAGTGTTATGTTTAAAAGTATCATTCTTTCCAACGATTTTTAATTGACTCATATTTAAAACAATCTCATAACATCTTTTAATGCATTGTTATTTTTCAATGTAAATGATGTAATTTGATCAGCCCTACCTAGGGTAACAGCCATATAGTATCTTATTATTCTAAATAATTGAATTTATTGATCAAATTTACAAATTAAAATGAAAGATGAAGCATACATTTAATAAGACTGGACTAGGGGTGCCTTGCAGATATTACAATTATGCACTTTTAAATATACCATTGCCACCCAACGTCAATTTGGTGTGTGTGTGTGTGTGTGTGTGTGTGTGTGTGTGTGTGTGTGTGTGTGTGTGGTGTGTGTGTGTGTGTGTGTGTGTGTGTGTATGTGTGTGGGTTGGTTTGTGTGGGTTGGTTTATGTGATTTATGAGGACACAAATTTGTATAATGACGTGTATTACACTGGTATTACAACTTATGGGTGGTTTATGAGGACATTTCAAAAGTCCTCATAAATCAAATGGCTTGAAAAACATAAAAAACAATGTTTTATTAAAAAAATTTAAATGCAGCATGTCTGTTATATGCCTTTACTTTATTAAAAAAACGTATTTAAAAAATACAAGGCTTAAGACATTTATTTCCTTTTTTAATGAAGGCCAAACCACACAGCAGTGAAATGGTTAATCTAGCCCCACTCCCCCTCCCCCTCCCCCTCCCCCTCCCCACACTCACAGACACACACACAGAGAGCAGGCGCATAGCCCCACTCCCCCTCCCCCTTCCCACACTCACAGACACACACACACCAGAGAGCAGTCACAGAGACGTAGGCTCAGAGAGAAATGACCATATTCAAACCAAAATATCTGACTTCCTCTTGGTTATTGCTAATGACTGTAAATTAGAAAGTTGTCTGGCTGGAGGAGAACTATATAAATACAGATTTTTGTAACTCTAGATGAAACTAACCCGCCCACTTTTGTCAAAAGGTGGCGCTACTGAGTCCCTGCACCACGCCCATTTCTGAAACTATGCACATGTCACCTGGCTAATAAATATGATCTGTCTGTCGAGTTTCATGCAATTTTAAGCAATTTCAGGCATGCTAAGAGTCTCAAAAGCATCCAAAAAGAATATTAAAGTTTGATGGATTGCCACAGCAACAGTTTCAAAGATATCAAGAATCCATTCACAGGTCTTCATCTGCCGTGTATTTACATTATACAGATGAAGTTTGAAGCAAATCGGGTAAAAATAAGAGGGTGATTTCAAAGCATTTTGAAAGTGACACACTTCCTGCTGCCAGTTGGTGGCGCTATAACTTTGACTCACAATAGTCACATCCATGTGATCGGGCTCTTACAACGAACACACTGCTGAAGTTTCATCAAGATTAGTTAATGTATGCAGTAGTTATGACACACTTCCCGTTTCACGTTTCTCGCCATAAATTCGTTTCCTCGCCACGGCCAAACCGTTCGAGATATCAAAAATCCCCTCGCAAACTTTCATCCTCAATGTCTTGACTTCACACTGACCGAGTTTCGTGCCGTGTGTTTGAATTCTCTAGGAGGAGTACTTCACATTCCATTGCATGCGTTTTCCAAACAAGCCTAAATAGCCGACTTCCTGTTGGGCTGGGGTAAAAAGTTAGATTGCGAAGTATATATATGAAACGATGAGATCTACATGTGTACCGAGTTTCATATTATTACATGCAAGCGTGTTTGATTTATGGACCATGTTTTCGGACCCCGTTCCAGGGGGCGCTGTCGAGCCCCCCTGCCACGCCCGGGTACCATCTTCAGCCCGGCCCTGATGGCCGCGGGTTCTGACATGTGTGCAAAGTTTCAGGAGTTTTTGAGCATGTTAAGGCCTCCAAAAGTGTCCAAAAGGTAGTAAAAAAATAATTAGAAGAAGAAGAAGAAGAAAAGAAGAAGAAGAAGAAGAAGAAGAAATATAGCTGCGAGCAGCGATTACGGGCCCAAGCCGGTGGCACCGCAACCCTGGTGCACCAGGGTGGCGGTACCGTCGGCTTTGGCCCTTCATCGCTGCTCGCAGCTATATTTATATATATATATATATATATAATATATATATATATATATATATATATATTATATATATATATATATATATATATATATATATATAAAGCCAGTGGCACCGCCACCCTGGTGCCTTTAGCGTTATTGTGCACGACGTGATATATCAGCCTGCTCGCTATCTGCCGAACGTATCTGGTAGTTCCGCTTCAGCACTGATGATGTTGTAGAATTAGTGCGCTCTGGTTGGTCTGGATTATTGGGGATTTTTTAATTTATGCAGAAATAAGTTATTTATAATACAGATAGAGAATAAAGTTAGTGTTGATTAAAATGAAAGAAAACAATTATATTGATCTGAAATATAGCACATTAATTTTAAATTTATTTAGGTTCAATTACCAAACATACAATCTTAATTTAATTTAAAGCAAACAATACATTTAAAATATATGGGTTGTATGCACATAAAAAAAAAGAAGATATATCCAAAAAAGACAAGGCCTTAAAGCAGTGGTTCTCAATCTTGGTCCTATGGGTGCCACTGCTCTGCACATTTTATATGTCTCCTTTATCTGACACACCCACTTCAGTTAATAAAGCTCTTTCCTAACGAGCTGATGATCTGAATCAGGTGTGTTAAATGAGGGAGACATACAAACTATGCAGAGCAGTGACTCCCTAGGACCAGGATTGAGATCCACTGCCTTAAAGGGTTAAACTCTTTTCACTGTAACAGACACACTCTCTCTCACACACAACACACACACACACACACACACACACACACGTCAAGTCACTTACATTTTAGATGCAATATTGACGGTTTTTCTGTTTCAGCAGCGAAAATAGTTAAACAAAGATCACAGCAGAACCATTGCGCATCTCACAGCAACATGTTTTCTCATTACTGAATGATTCAGCATTTTGGACAAATTGGTTTACTCAAAGATTCAATTAGGGTTGTGCCGATAGACGATATCATAGTTAAGCCAGCATCGCGACCCCCCCCCCCCCCATGTTTCCATGGTGACGCGTCATGCTTGGCACGTGATTCACCACAGCCAAAATAGCGCTGTGTGACATGTAACGTTAGCGCTTTTATTTATAAATATTAACAAACCTGGTTACCATGTCATCAACTATCTTCTATTCTGATTCTCAAATGTGTGTAAGTGAGTTTGTTTTGTCGTTTAAAAAACAGTTTCTCCCGAAATACATGGCCGGTGAACTGGGAGAAGAATAGAGTTAACTTTATACTTACACTGTGTGTCTGATATGAATAAAATCCGTCGGCAAATATATTTGAATGGGTTGTTATTGCTGCTTCCATAGACACCATTGTGTATTTTACAAACTATAAATGTATTGTTTTGCTATAAATTATATGCATTTAAATGTCTGAAACCTAAAATAAACATTATGTGGTTAAAAACACTGAATAGTTGTGATATAATATGACAAGCACTGAACGCGTCTGTCTCTGGCTCAGCGCCAGCCACAGCGCGAAAGCACAGTCTGGATCTGGCTGCTCTGTCACGTGTACATTGTACATCATGTACATTCGCTCCTAGTGGTCAGCTGCTGCAGACTCAGAGCGTGCCGAAATCAAAATGGCTGATGAGATGTAGAGGAAAATATCTCCGCGTTGTGCCTACGCCCCTTAGCTGTTCTAAATCCACTGTAAAACACGGCTTTGCGGGGCTTATTGCTTAAGTGAAAAATTAAAACGTTAGCTCCGCCCCTCCTCCCGATATCATCGTCCATCGCGATGTTTCACTGTACACATCGTCTGATGCCAAATTGGTAGACATCGCAAACCCTAGATTCAATGACCAATCCATACCTGTCTCATTCATGAATGACTCAGTCGTTCGAACGAATCGTTTGAACGAATGAATCAATGACTCGCTCATTAAGACGGTAGCCTGGCGACACCTAGTGACGGTTCAGTGTTATGTTTAAAAGTATCATTCTTTCCAACGATTTTTAATTGACTCATATTTAAAACAATCTCATAACATCTTTTAATGCATTGTTATTTTTCAATGTAAATGATGTAATTTGATCAGCCCTACCTAGGGTAACAGCCATATAGTATCTTATTATTCTAAATAATTGAATTTATTGATCAAATTTACAAATTAAAATGAAAGATGAAGCATACATTTAATAAGACTGGACTAGGGGTGCCTTGCAGATATTACAATTATGCACTTTTAAATATACCATTGCCACCCACCGTCAATTTGGGTGTGTGTGTGTGTGTGTGTATGTGTGTGTGTGTGTGTGTGTGTGTGTGTGTGTGTGTGTGTGTGTGTGTGTGTGTGTGTGTGTGTGTGTGTGTGTGTGTGGGTTGGTTTGTGTGGGTTGGTTTATGTGATTTATGAGGACACAAATTTGTATAATGACGTGTATTACACTGGTATTACAACTTATGGGTGGTTTATGAGGACATTTCAAAAGTCCTCATAAATCAAATGGCTTGAAAAACATAAAAAACAATGTTTTATTAAAAAAATTTAAATGCAGCATGTCTGTTATATGCCTTTACTTTATTAAAAAAACGTATTTAAAAAATACAAGGCTTAAGACATTTATTTCCTTTTTTAATGAAGGCCAAACCACACAGCAGTGAAATGGTTAATCTAGCCCCACTCCCCCTCCCCCTCCCCCTCCCCCTCCCCACACTCACAGACACACACACAGAGAGCAGGCGCATAGCCCCACTCCCCCTCCCCCTTCCCACACTCACAGACACACACACACACAGAGAGCAGTCACAGAGACGTAGGCTCAGAGAGAAATGACCATATTCAAACCAAAATATCTGACTTCCTCTTGGTTATTGCTAATGACTGTAAATTAGAAAGTTGTCTGGCTGGAGGAGAACTATATAAATACAGATTTTTGTAACTCTAGATGAAACTAACCCGCCCACTTTTGTCAAAAGGTGGCGCTACTGAGTCCCTGCACCACGCCCATTTCTGAAACTATGCACATGTCACCTGGCTAATAAATATGATCTGTCTGTCGAGTTTCATGCAATTTTAAGCAATTTCAGGCATGCTAAGAGTCTCAAAAGCATCCAAAAAGAATATTAAAGTTTGATGGATTGCCACAGCAACAGTTTCAAAGATATCAAGAATCCATTCACAGGTCTTCATCTGCCGTGTATTTACATTATACAGATGAAGTTTGAAGCAAATCGGGTAAAAATAAGAGGGTGATTTCAAAGCATTTTGAAAGTGACACACTTCCTGCTGCCAGTTGGTGGCGCTATAACTTTGACTCACAATAGTCACATCCATGTGATCGGGCTCTTACAACGAACACACTGCTGAAGTTTCATCAAGATTAGTTAATGAATGCAGTAGTTATGACACACTTCCCGTTTCACGTTTCTCGCCATAATTTCGTTTCCTCGCCACGGCCAAACCGTTCGAGATATCAAAAATCCCCTCGCAAACTTTCATCCTCAATGTCTTGACTTCACACTGACCGAGTTTCGTGCCGTGTGTTTGAATTCTCTAGGAGGAGTACTTCACATTCCATTGCATGCGTTTTCCAAACAAGCCTAAATAGCCGACTTCCTGTTGGGCTGGGGTAAAAAGTTAGAGTGCGAAGTATATATGAAACGATGAGATCTACATGTGTACCGAGTTTCATATTATTACATGCAAGCGTGTTTGATTTATGGACCATGTTTTCGGACCCCGTTCCAGGGGGCGCTGTCGAGCCCCCCTGCCACGCCCGGGTACCATCTTCAGCCCGGCCCTGATGGCCGCGGGTTCTGACATGTGTGCAAAGTTTCAGGAGTTTTTGAGCATGTTAAGGCCTCCAAAAGTGTCCAAAAGGTAGTAAAAAAATAATTAGAAGAAGAAGAAGAAGAAGAAGAAGAAGAAGAAGAGAAGAAGAAGAAGAAAGAAGAAGAAATAATCCTTAGGAAAACAATAGGGCCTTCGCCCTTAGGGCTTGGGCCCTAATAAATAATCCTTAGGAAAACAATAGGGCCTTCGCCCTTAGGGCTTGGGCCCTAAATAGCTATTGTTTTCTTTGTAAATAAGCTGCATTTTTTTATTTAACCTTTGTTTAACCATGGTAAAATCAGTTTCATTTCACAATTCCAATTTCAATACCACAATAGACTCTATAGACTAATTATTAAATTCAAACATTACTGAAGACAAGTATAAATGATCATAAATAGCACCGGTTTCAGGTACAGATATTGCATAATCAAATGTAAAATACTTTACTAAACCTGTCATATATATATATATATATATATATATATATATATATATATATATATATAATATATATATATATATATATATATATATATATATATATATATATATATATATATATATATATATATATCCTTGTTACAGCTGTTAGTCAAGAGCAGTGAGTTATTAGGGCCCAAGCCCAAAGGGCGAAGGCCCTATTGTTTTCCTTAGGATTATTTCTTCTTCTTCTTCTTCTTCTTCTTCTTCTTCTTCTTTCTTCTAATTATTTTTTTACTACCTTTTGGACACTTTTGGAGGCCTTAACATGCTCAAAAACTCCTGAAACTTTGCACACATGTCAGAACCCGCGGCCATCAGGGCCGGGCTGAAGATGGTACCCGGGCGTGGCAGGGGGCTCGACAGCGCCCCCTGGAACGGGGTCCGAAAACATGGTCCATAAATCAAACACGCTTGCATGTAATAATATGAAACTCGGTACACATGTAGATCTCATCGTTTCATATATACTTCACACTCTTACTTTTTACCCCAGCCCAACAGGAAGTGGGCTATTTAGGGTTGTTGGTAAAACACACGCAATGGAATGTGAAGTACTCCTCCTAGAGAATTCAAACACACGGCACGAAACTCGGTCAGCATGAAGTCAAGACATTGAGGATGAAAGTTTGCGAGGGATTTTTGATATCTCGAATGGTTTGTCCGTGGCGAGGAAACAAAATTATGGCGAGAAACGTGAAACAGTAAGTGTGTTATAACTTCTGCATACATTAACTAATCTTGATGAAACTTCAGCAGTGTGTTCGTTGTAAGAGCCCGATCACATGGATGTGACAATTGTGAGTCAAAGTTATAGCGCCACCAACTGGCAGCAGGAAGTGTGTCACTTTGAAATCACCCTCTCTATTTTTACCCGATTTGCTTCAAACTTGATGTGTATAATGTAGACACACTGCAGATGTAGACCTGTGAAAGGATTATTGATATCTTAGATACTGTTGCCGTGACAACGTATCAAACTTTAATATTCTTTTTGGATGCTTTTGAGACTCTCAGTGCACTTTTGGGGCCCTTAACGTGCTCAAAAACTCTTGAAACTTTGCACACGGGTCAGAACACGTGGCCATCAGGGCCGGGCTGAAGCTGGTATCCGGGCGTGGCAGGGGGAACGGGGTCCAAAAACATGGTCCATAAATCAAACACGCTTGCATGTAATGATATGAAACTCGGTACACATATAGATCTCATCGGTTCATATATCCTTTGTACTTTTACTTTTTACCCCAGCCCAACAGGAAGTCGGCTATTATCGTTTGTTTGGAAGCGTATGCCCCTGGAATTCGATATACTAATCCTAGAGAATTCAACCAATCGCCAAGAAACTCGGTGTGCATGAAGTCAAGACAGTGAGGATGAAAAATTGCCAGGGGATTTTTGATATCTCGAACGGTTTGGCCGTGGTGAGGAAACGAATTTATGGCGAATAATGTAAAATAGGAAGTGTGTTATAACTTCTGCATACATTAACTGATCTTGATGAAACTTCAGCAGTGTGTTCGCTGTAAGAGTCCGATCACATGGATGCGACTATTGTGAGTCAAAGTTATAGCGCCACCAACTGGCAGCAGGAAGTGTGTCACTTCCTAAATGCTTTGAAATCACCCTCTTATTTTTACCCCGATTTGCTTCAAACTTTATGTGTATAATGTAAACACACGGCAGATGTAGACCTGTGAAAGGATTATTGATATCTTAGATACTGTTACCGTGGCAACACATCAAACTTTAATATTCTTGTTTGATGCTTTTGAGACTCTTAGCATGCTTGAAATTGCATGAAACTCGAATGACACAGGTATGCATATAGTTCAGATCAAGCCGGACAACTTTCTAATTAACTGTCATTAGCTCAGACCAAGAGGAAGTTAGATATTTTGGTTTGAATATGGTCATTTTCTCTCCCTCTCTCTCTGAGCCAATATGGCGAGCCAATATGGCGAGCCATTCCAACATTTAATCATTTTAGTCTACTAGTCTCTATTTTCATGCTACTAGTTCTTATTTTTTAGATACTAGTATCTATTCCATTAAGTACTAGTACTTATTCATTAGCGACTAGTGCTTATTCTTTAGATACTAGTGCTTATTCTTTGGATATTCTTTTGAATACGTATTAGTGTCATGATCCTGGTTCTTTCTTCTTTCTCTGCCTCCCTCTTGTGGTCACTCTCACACACACACACAAACACGCACACATTTACGCTCATACTATCATGCTCATTATCTCATCACCTTCAGCTGATCTCACTCTCCTCATTCTCTGCGCTGGTTTGCACCAGCTGTTTCCGAATTCTCTCCTGATTGTTTTCCCTTTTTCTAGCTCTTCCTGTCCCTGGTTCATTGTCAGATTATTTTGATGTTTAACTCATGCTATACGTACACTCTAGTTTATCCGTGTCCTGTCTTGTCCTGTCCTGGAGTGTATTAATACTATTCACCTACTAGTGCAACTGTATTACCTGCTTTCTGAATTCTGTTCAGTTTCGGACGCCGAGATCCTCTACCTAGCCACTGATCGCCAACCAGCATCTACTCTCTCCACGTGAGGCTCGAGGGTTTACTGGGACAGCAGTCGCCTTTCGCATCCGCACGTTTGCTGTCCTGAAGAGGGGATTTCTGTTCTCGTTAAGAGCCGTGTGGCCGATTCCTGATTTGCGGCCAACTGGGAGGCAGAGACTAACTGTGTGTTTGATTTTTCCCTCTTCAAGCAAGAGATGATAAGAGTTTTTGATCGCTCTGCCTATGGCGAAGAGGCTTCACGCTTACTCTCTACGCTTCGCCAGGGGAGACGTGCTGTGGCTGATTTTTCCATCCAGTTCCGTACATTATCAACGACCTGCGGGTGGAACGCTCCAGCCCTGGTGGCGCGATTTCTGGAGGCTCTGAACCCAGATCTCAAGGACGAGATCCTTGCTCGTGAGGTACCGACCCAACTCGAGGCGCTCATCGATCTGGCCATTCGGGTGGAGAAGCGTTTCGACTCACGTCGCAGAGCCCGTGGAATGGACTCCGCTCTTCTCTCTCCTCCTGAGGTTACTCCTTCTCACTCCTCCAGTCCGAATTCTGAACCTATGCAACTCGGGGGTCTTCGCATCTCTCTCAAGGAACGTGAGCGACGAATTGCTAACCGCCTGTGTATGTACTGTGGCGCGGCAGGACATTTTGTCCCAGAGTGCCCGGTAAAAGCCAGAGCTCGTCAGTAGGAGGAGGGTTACTGGCGAGCGCTACTTCTAGGACCTCTCCGTCTATGTCCTGTACCACTCTACCTGTCCGCCTCCGCTGGATGAATTCCTCGGTACCCTGTACTGCCTTGGTCGACTCAGGTGCGGAGGGAAATTTCATCGATGAGACATGGGCTCGTGAGCAAGGTATTCCCCTCGTTGATTTAAGGACTTCCACCTCTCTGTTTGCTCTTGACGGTAGTTCCCATCCTAGGGTGCGGAGAGAGACTGTCGCCCTTACTCTCTCTGTCTCGGGGAATCATAACGAGACTATTTCTTTTTTAATTTTTCATTCTCCGTTTACACCAGTGGTTTTAGGCCATCCTTGGCTTGTACTTCACAACCCCCTTATTGACTGGTCAAACGGCTGCATCTTATCCTGGAAACTGTCATGTCATGTTAAATGTTTAACCTCTGCTGTTCCTCCCGTGTCTTCTGTTTCTGTTTTCCAGGAAGAACCAGGTGATTTGTCAGGAGTACCGGAGGAGTATCACGATCTGCGAGAGGTTTTTAGTCGTTCTCGGGCCACTTCTCTCCCCCCTCACCGCCAGTACGACTGTAGCATCGATCTCCTCCCGGGGACCACTCCCCCACGGGGTAGATTGTATTCGTTGTCCGCCCCGGAACGTAAGGCGCTCGAGGATTATCTGTCTGATTCCCTAAATGCTGGTTTAATCGTTCCATCGTCGTCTCCTCCGGGCGCAGGCTTCTTCTTTGTTAAGAAGAAGGATGGTTCCTTGCGCCCTTGTATAGACTATCGTGGGCTCAACGAGATCACTGTAAAGAATCGATATCCTTTGCCTCTGATGTCGTCGGCTTTTGAGATATTACAAGGAGCAAGGATTTTTTCTAAACTCGATCTCCGTAACGCATATCACTTAGTTCGTATTAAGGAGGGAGATGAATGGAAGACCGCATTTAACACTCCCCTGGGGCATTTTGAATATAAGGTTCTTCCGTTCGGATTGGTAAACGCTCCCGCAGTCTTCCAAGCTCTCATTAATGACGTTCTTCGCGATATGCTCAACATTTTTGTCTTTGTCTATTTGGACGACCTTCTGATTTTCTCTCCGTCTCCCCAGGTGCATGTTCAGCACGTCCGCCGAGTCCTTCAGCGACTCTTAGAGAATCGACTCTTTGTCAAAGCAGAGAAGTGTTCGTTTCACGTATCTTCGATTTCGTTTTTAGGTTCAATTGTTTCCGCAGAGGGGATCAGTATGGACCCAGGCAAGGTGTCGGCGGTAACTGACTGGCCCATTCCAGAGTCCCGCGTCGCGTTACAACGATTTCTCGGCTTCGCTAATTTTTATCGCCGTTTCATTAGAAACTTTAGCCAGGTTTCTGCGCCCCTCACTGCCCTGACTTCTGTCAGATCTAACTTTAGATGGTCAAACGCCGCTCAAGAGGCATTTGATCGTCTAAAGACCCTTTTTACTACTGCGCCCATTCTCCTCACTCCCGATGTTTCGAGACAATTTATCGTCGAGGTGGATGTGTCTGAGGTGGGGGTCGGGGCTGTGCTTTCTCAGCGCTCCGCCGCTGACGGTAAAGTACATCCCTGCGCCTTTTTCTCTCACCGTCTCTCTCCCGCCGAGCGAAACTATGATGTTGGCAATCGAGAGTTACTTGCTATTCGCTTAGCTTTAGGAGAATGGCGGCAATGGTTAGAGGGTTCTTCCATTCCGTTTCTCGTTTGGACAGATCACCGTAATCTCGAGTATATCCGTTCAGCTAAACGATTAAACGCTCGTCAGGCCCGTTGGGCACTGTATTTTACTCGCTTTGATTTCTCGATTTCCTACCGTCCAGGTTCAAAGAACGTTAAACCCGACGCTCTGTCTCGTCTCTTTGACTCTTCGGCGACTCCGACTGATCACGAGACCATCATCCCTTCTGGTCATATTGTGGGGGCAGCCATTTGGGGAGTCGAGAGATTGGTCAGACGGACCCTCTCTCGAGTCACCGCTCCTCCCGATTGTCCTAGGGGCCTTCTTTTTGTTCCTGTGTCGGCACGCCAAGCGGTCCTCAAATGGGGTCATTCTTCCAAGTTAGCTGCCCATCCGGGGGTTCGGGGTTCACTCGCCTCTATCCGTCAACGCTTTTGGTGGCCCACTTTAGAACACGACACACGCCGTTTTGTTGCCTCCTGCGTCGTATGTGCTCAAACTAAGTCTGGTAATTCTCCTCCGGCCGGCCTTCTCCGACCCTTGCCTGTGCCCGCTCGTCCGTGGTCGCACATCGCGCTCGACTTTATTACCGGGTTGCCCGCTTCAGATGGGAATACAGTCATTTTGACTGTAGTCGATCGGTTTTCAAAGTCCGCTCACTTCATTTCTCTCCCTAAACTTCCCTCAGCTAAAGAGACCGCCCAGATTATGGTTGACCATGTCTTTAAACTCCATGGATTGCCTACCGATGTAGTTTCTGATAGAGGTCCACAATTTGCCTCGTTATTCTGGAAAGAATTCTGTCGGCTTATCGGGGCTACCGCCAGCCTTTCGTCGGGTTTTCACCCCCAGACTAATGGGCAGGCCGAACGGGCCAATCAAACTATCGCTCGCATTCTCCGTAGTATGGTCTTTCGTAATCCCGCCTCTTGGTCTGGGCAGCTTGCGTGGGCTGAATACGCTTATAACTCTCATCCGTCTTCCGCCACTGGTCTTTCACCTTTTCATGGTTGCCTCGGTTACCAGCCACCTCTGTTCTCCGCGCAGCAGACAGAGTCCCAGTGTCCGTCCGTTCAGACCTTTATTGCTCGCTGTAGACGCACCTGGAAGAGAGTGAGATCAGCACTTTGTCGTTCCAAGAGACGCATGAGTAGAACGGCTAATAGACGTCGCGTCAAAAGCCCTCGTTACGTTCGCGGTCAGAGAGTCTGGCTTTCCACAGCCAATTTGCCCCTCCATTCCGAGTCTCGTAAATTGGCACCCCGTTTCATTGGTCCTTTCCGCATTATCAAGATCATCAATCCTGTCACTGTCCGACTCCGCCTTTCGTCCAGTCTCCGTCGAGTACACCCTGTTTTTCACGTATCATGCATTAAACCCGTCGTTCGTCCGCCTTCTAGTCCTTCTTGCCCCCCCGTCCGTATTGAGGGCGCTCCTGTCTATACAGTCAGCCGAATCTTGGACAGGCGCCGACGGGGCCGTGGGTACCAATATTTAGTCGACTGGGAGGGGTATGGCCCTGAGGAGAGAAGCTGGGTTCCTTCTCGGGACGTCTTGGATCCCTCGCTCATCGAGGATTTCCTTCGGTCTCTTCAGTCCACTGCCTCGGGTGCGCCAGGAGGCGCTCGTTGAGAGAGGGGTACTGTCATGATCCTGGTTCTTTCTTCTTTCTCTGCCTCCCTCTTGTGGTCACTCTCACACACACACACACACACGCACACATTTACGCTCATACTATCATGCTCATTATCTCATCACCTTCAGCTGATCTCACTCTCCTCATTCTCCGCGCTGGTTTGCACCAGCTGTTTCCGAATTCTCTCCTGATTGTTTTCCCTTTTTCTAGCTCTTCCTGTCCCTGGTTCATTGTCAGATTATTTTGATGTTTAACTCATGCTATACGTACACTCTAGTTTATCCGTGTCTTGTCCTGTCCTGGAGTGTATTAATACTATTCACCTACTAGTGCAACTGTATTACCTGCTTTCTGAATTCTGTTCAGTTTCGGACGCCGAGATCCTCTACCTAGCCACTGATCGCCAACCAGCATCTACTCTCTCCACGTGAGGCTCGAGGGTTTACTGGGACAGCAGTCGCCTTTCGCATCCGCACGTTTGCTGTCCTGAAGAGGGGATTTCTGTTCTCGTTAAGAGCCGTGTGGCCGATTCCTGATTTCTCAAGTTTTCCCCCAGAACTACTGACTTTTGTTTATGGACAGTTTGAATACGAATTAAAGACTGTTGATTGCCGCATTTCGCTGTTGGGTTCTCTTTCTACCTTCTACGCAACAATTAGTAGCTAATGAATAAGTACTAGTATCTATTTAATAGGTACTAGTATATCTAATGACTTAGTACTAGTATTTATTGAATAAATACTAGTATACATTAATAGCTACTAGTATCTAAAATGTCATTTTCTTTCTCTCTCTCTCTGAGCCAATATGGCAAGCCGTTTTAACATTTAATCATTTTAACCTACTAGTCACTATTTTCATGCTACTAGTACTTATTTTTTAGATACTAGTATCTATTCCATTAAGTACTAGTACTTATTCATTAGCGACTAGTGCTTATTCTGTTTAGAATATTCAAAGTGCTTATTCAATTTTTATGCTTATTTATATTTTCAGAGCAGAAAATCCGATTATTCTGCTTATTCAATATTGCATCTAAAATGTAAGTGACTTGAGTGTGTGTGTGTGTGTGTGTGTGTGTGTGTGTGTGTGTGTGTGTGTGTGTGTGTGTGTGTGTGTGTGTGTGTGTGTGTGTGTGTGTGTGTGAGAGAGAGAGAGAGAGAGAGAGAGAGAGAGAGAGAGAGAGAGAGAGAGAGAGAGAGAGAGAGAGAGAGAGAGAGAGAGAGAGAGAGAGAGAGAGAGAGAGAGAGAGATTGTGTCTGTTACAGTGACAAGAGTTTTTAAGCCTCGTCTTTTTGGATATATATATTTTTTTATTAAAAAAAATGTGCATACAAACCATGTATTTTAAATGTATTGTTTGCTTTAAATTAAATTAAGATTGTATGTTTGGTAATTGAACCTAAATAAATGTAAAATTAATGTGCTATATTTCAGATCAATATATTTGTTTTCCTTCATTTTAATCAACACTAACTTTATTCTCATCTGAATTATAAATAACTTATTTCTGTATAAAATAAAAAATCTCGAATAATCCAGACCAACCAGAGCACACTATTTCTACAACATCATCAGTGCTGAAGCGGAACTACCAGAGCCGTTCGGCAGATAGCGAGCAGATATTTTGTGTTACGTCGTGCACAATAACCCTAAAGGCACCAGGGTGGCGGTGCCTTTTATATATATAATATAAATATATATATATATATACCGGCTTTTATATATATATATATATATATATATATATATATATATATATATATATATATATATATATATATATATATATATAATATATATATATAAATAAAAATATATAAATATAGCTGCGAGCAGCGATGAAGGGCCAAAGCCGGCGGTACCGCCACCCTGGTGCACCAGGGTTGCGGTTCCACCGGCTTGGGCCCGTAATCGCTGCTCGCAGCTATATTTTTGTTTACATTTTAAGTGTTTTTATGATAAAAGTGCAATACCCCACCCATTGGTATTATGGTATTTGGTACTGGGGCCCAGCAAGATGGTTTGTACCCAGGGCCCAAAATTTGGTGCTACGCCCCTGCGTCTCTCTCTGTCTCCAGGAACTGCGCGTCACAAAGATGAACCGAAAGCCACTTGCCTCAGCTCAGTCACGATAGGAAATCGGCTATGTCTAAAGCCTTTAAATGTCTAAATATTTAGGTTAATAAATGTTATCTGATTATGTAATCCATATGAAAACGAGAGGTACAGAGAATCTGCTCAAATATGTTTATGATGTGATTGTGAGCGCCTCGCAATGAGAAAATGACAAGGTGAAAATCTCGCTCTAATTAAATGTAGAGACTAAATCTCCCTGAATTAAAATGTAAAAACAGATCAAATCAAGTGTTGCTATATTGTTTCATTTAAAGTTCATGATTATTATCTAAATGTTATTTAGTTTATCAGCAGTACCACGAAGCACCGAGATTTATTTGAATAATAATAATTTAAAAAAGAACTAATTCACAATTTGCATGCCTGGATCCAAAGATCCCTGTAGAATTTAATATTGAGTTGAGCATTTTGTTCATGACAACAAAATGAACATGCGTTTGAAGATTATATTTAGTTTTGCTTGGAAAAAGCTGGCCCAAACCAGTTTTATTTTTTAAATTATTTAAATAATGAAATATTTAGTAATAAACTTTTATGACAGAAATATCACTACATGTAGCTTAAATTATTTAATTCCTTCATTATCTTCACTTTAATAGCCTAATGCTAATGTATAGAAGAGCGATTTAAGTGTGAATTGCGACTTCTCTTTATTTTAAGTCAGTCTCAGACTCAGAGAGCCTGTGGGGGGTTTGGAGGGACAGTTCAGCGTGATGCAGGACAATAGGAGGTGTTAACGTTCCTCTTTCATATGGAGAGTGTCGGATAGCCAGCCCAATGGCAAAGGCAAAATTATTTTAAGGATAGGCTACATCTCTCGATGTGTCCCCATATTTTATTAAATTATAAATATTGTAGTTTATTTATTGTAGCCTATTTAAAGTGTTTTCACACACAAATTTAAATTGAAGTGTTCAATCCAGTTGTTTCAACTGGTTTTGTAGAGTTTAAGAATGTTTGAGCAAGGGAGACTAAATAAACTTGCTGAGATCCAGGGCGAGAGAGGCAAAACTCATGTTTTTAATTTATGTTGCTTTGGATAATTTTTGATTTGTAGCCTACCGTTTTGTTTAATTTAGCTGCAATTTCTTTGGCAAAACAAATTTAAAATGTAGCAAGAATAAAATTCTGTGTTTCTTTTTTGCATGGAAATAAAGTCTAAATGCAACCCTGATTACATTTTTTTTTAAAAAAACTGTTCCACCACTTTATTTAAACCTTGAATTGTTCGATGGGGTTCCAAATTTAAGTATTTTTAGTGTTTTTTACATTACACAATAATTTAGCAGACTAAAGACGAGCTTCTTCATTTTCATTTTCTGACGCAATTGGCTAACAATCTTCCTTCAACAGTTTTGTCATCTGTGCAGCGGCTCTACAGGAATGTAGCAATGTTGTAATATGCCATTGATTATTAAAAAAAACGCTTGACTTTAAATAAATAAACAGTTAATAAACTCGCAAATAAACAGTTGCCTATTTAAGCATCAAGAATGGTTAAAGATTAATGCTGTCGGCCAACATAATGTTATAGTGAGATTCGATCCCGGGTCTTTTGAAGCTCTACGAGCCTCGTTTTGTTGCGTGAACCACAGAGCTACCGCCTGAACGCTGTTTTTTTCAATGTCTTATACTCTTCCAAAGCCTCATTGATGTAGCCTAATGTTTCTATTGCAATGTTTTATATGGAAATGTTTTCATTATTTATTCAATTTAATTTAAGTATTGTGATGAATTATTTTAACTACATTTCACTTGAATTCATCTGCTACCAGCTTTCAATCGCTCTGAATGAGCCGCGGCGCAGCTTTTCAAAGTCTGTAATTGTAGCACCTCTTAGCGGTTAAAGGCAGCAAATACACCCCGAAAATTACCGCCGCGGCAGAGCGACGGCGGTGAAAGTATTATTCTGGTTGGTAACCTACTGTAATACAAAAATAAATAAAACATCTCCAGTTAACTAGCAGAGCATCCATTTAGTTCGCTATTAAATAAGAGATCTAGCACTAAAATCTGTTGTTTTTAAAATCAAGCTGAGCGCTTGTTGCCGCTGCTATCAGTTGCATGGATACTGTTGTTCTCTTGCGGCTCGCACACCTCCTTCACTCGGACTCGCGCTTCAATCTATCGCCGTTGTGGAAACTCTCTATTCGTTTCGGTGAGATCAAAAAATAAAATGCACACAAACTTGTCTCAGCACACCAGGCCGCCGGATGGTGTTGCTAAGAACTTGCAATGTATAACTATAAGACCGGCCCTCGCGGTCTCGAAACACTACCGGCCCACCGGGGAAAGTCTCGACTCTCCAGGTTGCCACTCCGCTACTGACCGACGGCCACAGTATCACTGTGTCTCATATGACTTTGTTATTTGTACACACTGTGACTATACAAATCACAACATATAAATAGGAAAATGTGGCCGTTATTTTGTCACTTATTGGGAGCAGTATGCTAGCTGAAGCATTTTATTTCCTGTCTATGTGCTTTTCAGCTTTGATCACAGGAATAAATTACACTTTACTATATATTCACATAGAAAACAGCTGATTTACATTGAAATAATATTTCACAATATTACTGGGTTTGTTTTGTATTATTAATCAAATAAATGCAGCTTTGGTGAACAGAAGAGACTTCTATTAAAAACATTAAAAATCTCACCGACCCCAAACTTTTGAACAGAAGTGTATATATATATATATATATATATATATATATATATATATATATATATATATATATATATATATATATATATATATATATATATATGAATACTCGTATTATTAAGCTCTACAGCACACTTCTTTTAAAAGCCAAAGCCAGCGGCACCGTCACCCCGGTGCCTTTAGGTAACTAAGGTGCCACCGGCTTGGGCCGGCAATCACTGCTCGCAGCTATATTTAGTTTTTTGTTTTTTTTAAACAGTGGTTTAATGAAAAAATTGTGTCTTTGTCTTTAAATTAATTCAATTACAATTAAACCTTTGCAAGGATTAAAAAAAAAAGATATGTTAATGCTATAAAGTGTCAACTATATAGGGAGTAATAACCTTTAACTATCTATTACAGGTTGACAACAGAGCCTAGACTTTTAGCCTAAATTTAGATGCTATTTATTTTTTAGATATAATCATCAACACCCAACACATTGTATGAAAACATGTAAACTGAACATAAGGCAGTTTTTGCATTTACTTCATTTACTTGTATTTTACTAATTCATTACTGAAATATAATATGTTACACAGTTGCTGTCATTTTCATGAAATATATTTTAAACATGCATTAAATAATCAAGTTATTCTGTAACTGAGGAAGAGATGATCGCGTTTACTCGCTCCGCACTGCCGCTTGAAATGAGGAGCCTAGTACAGTGATCTGTCACACCACATCAAAGAGGGCCAAAAAGACATTTATTGTTTGAATTTAGTGATCAAATAGACAGAATTTGAAAGATTACACCTTGCTAATTATCGAAAGTAACAAAACACGGAGCTTGCTATTATATGGTGTTAATGGTGGTTAGGCTACAAAACTGAATTTGTTGTGTACACAAGACATGAGGTCCAATGAGCCAGGGCTGGGCTGGGGTAGCAGGAGGCGGGCCGTGTTCGGTACGCCATGAGAGTATTGCGATACGTATCGTGGGTTCTGTATCACGGTTTTTCGGATTGGTTTGAATATCGTTACACCCCTATTATTACGAGAAATTTTCTCATTATTACGAGAAAGTTTCTCATTATTATGAGTTGATAAGTCATTATTACCAGAGATGTTCCGATACCCTTTTTCCCTTCCTGATACCGATTCCGATACCTGTACTCAGGGTATCGGCCGATACCGAGTACTGATCTGATACATGTGTGTGTACAGTATCTATACAGCTGCAATTCATAAGAAACTGTATGAATTGATATAATTATTTTATGGTGTGCTTCAGACTTATCCCTTAATTAAACATGAACAAATACATACAGTGAACTAAAGTATTTTTATTATCTGTCATACATTTCACAGCAATATAGTATTTATCTTTCTTAAGTGAAAAAATAACTTAAAATGCAACCAAACATCTAATACTGTAAACTGAAAAAGGTATTTTAGTTTAACAATATAAATGTATAAAAAAGTGCAACAAATAAATCTAGGAATCTAAAAAAATATTTATGAATAATATAAGAAAATAATCTCTTTATAATTTAAAGTTCATAAAAAAATTTGTTAAAGGTTCTCTAAGCGATCCTGGGTAGGGCTGCACGATGTATCATTTTAACATCGATATCGCGATGTGCGCATCCACGATAGTCACATCGCAGATGCGATGTTGCGTGATTCATGATCAGTAAACGTGCCAGCAGCTCCCCGGCCCGTAACGCGTGTGATTCGCGGATTCATTGCAAAGTTTAACCATCATAGTGTGAGAGTTTATCAATTTTCAAGTCATGTCAGTTTAAACATAAAGCTCAAGAAGACTGGAACTTGCGCGCTGTGTTTCTGTCAGCCTTACTAAAGCGTATTTTTGTCCCGCCAAAGTTTGACCGGTGAGTGATGTTGATCAGTGGTTCCTAAACCTGTCCTGGAGGACCACCAACACTGCACGTTTTCTATGTCTCCCTAATCAAACACACCTGATTCAACTTATCAGCTCATTATCACATTGGTTAATGAGCTGATGTTTTGAATCAGGTGTGTTTGATTAGGGAGACATAGAAAACGTGCAGTGTTGGTGGTCCTTCAGGACAGGTTTGGGAACCACTGATGTAGATGACTGACTGCTGCGCTCGTTTAACTGAGAGAACGAGCAGAGAGAGTGAATGCCCCGGTCGCGCGCGAGCGTGCACTCACTCACCGTCTTCAAACTGTCTTTCTCGCTCTCCCTCGCGCATATTATTGAATTGAGTTGACTCCGTGATGGATTTCATCCAGTGATGAAATGTTTTCTGTGTTGACAAATCTCAAATCTTGTGCGATGTGGTCCGTTAATGACACGTCCGATTCGCGAACCAATGACTCATTTGAACCGATTCACTTTAATGAATGGTTAAAACAACTGATCTGTCCAACACTGAACTCAAGAGACATAAATCAGAAACACTTTACAATAAGGTTCCATTTATTAAAGTCTAGTTAACTACATTAGTTAACATTTTATTAATATTAGTTTCTATGTGGATTTACTCCATGACAAAACCACCCCAGTCATTCTAGAATGATTCATTCTTTCCAAAATCCAAATAGAGCTATTTAAGTCATCTGGTGAAATTGTTTTATTTTGCAATATATATCAGAGAAAAATAAAATATCGCAATGTGATTTTTTACCAATATCGTGCAGCCCTAATCCTGGGTGACATCACTTCTTGTTGACTTTCAAACTATTGTCAAACAAAACAGAGGCTAGCTAGACCCTCCCTCCTCCTCATCCGCGTACTAACCCCTCAAACCCCACCCCCAAACCCTTCTTGTCGGTTATTGGCTGGAACAGTTTCAGGGTTTCCCATACATTCATTAATTTGTGGCGGGCCGCCACAATATCAACGCTGACCGCCACGGATTGATTTTCAGATTTTTAAACTATATAATATGGGTAAAATTGTATTTTATTGTAGAGCTGAGCGCAGCTTGCTCCCCCCTCTCTCTCTCTCACAAACTGAAAACGGAGGCGCGCGTGAATAGCCCCGCCTCTTCTTCGAACCAGTGTTGCCAACTTAGCGACTTTGTCGCTATATTTAGCGACTTTTCAGACCCCTTTAGCGACATTTTTTAAAAAAAGCGACTAGCGACAAATCTAGCGACTTTTTCAGACAAACCTCAGTAACCTCCAAATGTTGTGCCGAGCTCTTGCTTTCTCACTGCCGTCACTCTCTCTCTCTCTCTGCGTGACTGCGTCTCCCCTGTTCAGTGAATGGCTGAGAGGAGCAGCGGTTCATTCTTCTGTTGAGCACACTGCAGTTTTTTTTTCAGACGGACTTATCACTTATCTGCTTCTCTGTTGTTTTATATTTAAAAAATGTAGTTTGACCATTTTCATTTCCTTTTTTTCTTGTGCTTTCATCCAGTTCCCGAACTCTCTCAATTCAGATATTTTTAACATAGCCTACAAAATTTTGTCATTCACTATACCATAGCCAGGGCCGTTGCCAAGGGGGGGGCATTAGGGGGCCGTGCCCCCCCAGATGACACAACGTGCCCCCCTAATCATATGATCATTGAGCAAACTTACTATTGAGAGCAAAAAAACATATCCACATATTCCATAACGAAATGTCGTCAGCAGCATTTAGCACACATGTGCACTAATCTCTGTAACTTTAAATAACACATTGTCTTCAGAAATATGAAAATTAGTCGGGCCGGGCCCTTGATCTAGAGACGTGCGGCGCGGGACTAGATTTGATGGCCGAGTGCGAGCGCGGGTGGTAATCGTCTATGGTGGTAATGCACTCACTCTGTGTGTGCGGGCTGTGGGAGAATAAAACGATTCACAGGACTCCCGCAAATTATGAATATCAATGAATAAAACATATAAAAACTAATAAATTGTTATTAATCTGTTGCAGAAAAGAACAACTAAACAAAATTGAAACGATTTACATGCCAGAGTTTCTATTTGTAACATGTTTCCAGTGTGAGCGATGTAGCCAATCACAGACATATGTGTTGATTTCTTAAACACAACGGCAAATCAGAATCATTTAAGATAGACTCCCCTCACCGCTCAAAACTGACTTTTTGTTCAGTGCTGAATTCTGCATGCTGGCAAATCCTCTGTTTATAACAAACAAAGTGTAGAATCTGTAGATATTGTGAAATATTCATTGTGCAATCAGCTTCATTGATAATAATAGAGATATTTGAGATTGCGATGATGTCAGCTTTTTGGGGATTATTAACATGCAGTCATGGCAAACTATACCATGTCAAAAGTAGCCTATGCTTTTATGTTAAATTAACAGTTGTTTGTAAATTCACACCTCTGCATTTTGACAATGTTGTTTTGCACTTTATTTTGCACTTCATTGTTTTATAGTTGTATAGTGTTTGTTAAAATTCAGTTGTTGTTTCAGTTGTTATGTTTTGCACTTTTTAGCACAAATATTTTAAAATATTTGTATAGTTTGTTAAAATTGCACATTGCAAGTGTTGTTTTGAAAAGCTGGTTATTTATAAATCTAATTTGTTATTTAAATTTAATATAGTGTTTAATAATTGTTACATTTAGTACAGAGCCTGTAGTCTATCACACAAACAAGCCTATATGATAGGGCATTGGAATATTTTTTCAGAAATTTTAAAATAAAATGTTCAAACAAAGGGTGCAAAATATGCAACAAGAAGTCTGTGGAGCAGTCATAGAAGTGTAGCAATGGCATAGCAATAGCAATGTCTTTAAGTTATCTGACATTATGTGTCAACCCCCCCCCCCCCCCCACCCAATAAAAAAAAAAAACACACCACCACACATAGAATCTAATTCTGTGGGAAACACTGAGTTTGTTATGTTTCGTAGCGCGTAGTGGTGTCAACAATAATCGATTCGGCAATGCATCGCAATGCGGGAAATGCACAATTCAGCATCGATGCAGCAAAGTGCCATAACCGATTATTTCACTGTTTATTTTCTGGCCTTGGACAATAAAGTTTTGAAGTTTTAATTACTTCCGGGGGCATAATAACAACAATAAAGATGGCTGAGGTGGAGGGAGATGACCGCGTTTGAAAATGCCATATTCAATACCCTGTACCAATCAATTTAATTTAATTTAATGACATTGATGTCAAAGATACAGGAGTTATAATAGCAGCCAATAAAATCTGTTGTTCAATATGCTTGTATTGCCTCATGACTGATGAAAAATGTGCCTTGTTGTGTGCAGTAGAATTTCGCTGGGCTTTTTTTTTAGCATCGCAATGCATCGTAGAATCGAATTGAATCGAATCGTTACCTGGTGAATCGTAATCGAATCGAATTGTGAGGGCAGTGCCAATGCACACCCCTAGTAGCGCGGGTATTTTATTAAATAATTAAGGGGCAAAGACAAAACCAGTTCAATTTAATTGACTTTATTTTTTTATTTTTCCGCCAACCTCTCCAACAGCGAAAAAAAAGCGGTTTGACTTTCTCTGGCCTCTGATCCCTTCTCTCATCTGCCTCCCTCTGGTATTTAATATCCTCCTGTAGTAACTGTTGTGTCAACAGGATTGGATCCTCTCGCTTCCTTCTCCTTTTCTCTCCTCTGTGCCCTGCTCTCTCTTTGCTGCTGTCTCTCACTCTCTCCTCCTCCTCATCCTCGTCTCTCCCTTCATCTACCTCTTGTGCAATGCTTGGCCCTGGTTTTCCCTCTTGGATCGAGGCAATAAGCCAAGGGGGCGAGACTGCTGCAGACTGCCCTAATGCCTCGTCCATGAGGGCAAACCAGGTCCAATTTGCTGCTGTTGCCTTGCCATCCTCTGTCCCTTGACCTGTGGCAGGACACTTACATTCCTAAACAGTGAAGATCAGAAAAGTTGTGATGTACACTACCGTTCAAAAGTTTGGAGTCAGTACGATTTTAAATGCTTTTAAAAAGAATTCTCTTCTGCTAACCATGATATAAATACAACAAAATTCAGTTAATAGTATTAAATATTATTTCAGTGTAAATCAGCTGTTTTCTATGTGAATATGTAATTTATTCCTGTGATCAAAGCTGAATTTTCAGCATCATTACTCCAGTCTTCAGTGTCACACAATCCTTCACAAATCAGTATGAGGATTTGATGCTCAAGAAACATTTATTATTATTATAAATGGAAAGCAGTTGTTGGTCTGTCATTTTTTATTTCTTTCCTCCATAAAATAAAATTCTCACTGAACCCAAACTTTTGAACGGTAGTGTGTACATTACACCGCATCTATACTTAATGGAAGCAGGCCAAAGTCTATCAGGTTTACATTCAAGGCTTACTTCAAAAATCACAAGTTACATTAAAATGTGCAAAAACAATTATTTCCATATCTCCCACCTTGTACTTGGTTTTTAAATTGTCCCACTTTTTTTTTGCCTTACTCCCCCCGGTAAACAACTGCATTTTTTCTAGACGGAGACGTATAAACGCCTCCGTTTGTTCCTTGGTCCCTGTTAAAAAAGACGAGAAAGCTATGAATAACGCTGTGATTGGTAGGCGGCAGGCCTACAATATTAACGTTACATTACTGTGTACAACTTAAGTCGTTATTTATAAAAGAAATGCCGGTGACGGCAAACAAGCTAACAATTGTTAAAATGACAGGCTAGCCATCAATAACGTAATTTGTATAATTTGTAATTTCAATACGGTATATACTGGCATTTAAACGTTAAACTTTAATTATATGACGGTTATAACAAATGTATGGTAACGTAAATATACTTACATTTAAAAGCATATTGCCCCGTTATTGCTCCGACTCCGCTAATGTCCGACATTTTGTACTTTTTTAACAAGATAGCAAAGCTGCGCGCATAGGATTGTGGGCGATTTGAGAGCGCGAAGAGCGCGAAGTCTACAGATATGCATCCTTTCCTGTGTATTGGATATTTGCCGAACGAAGGACTCCGCCCTTGGTTGAAATTCTGAGGATCCTCGACATTGGAACAGTCCTTCGACGGATGTCGATGACGTAGCATCCTCGAAATAACGGCTTCCGAGGATCCTTCCTTTACATTGAGAAACGCCTGATGTGTAGATCGCGTGTTTCTCCAGACGAGCGCGTTTTGTGTTCTGGACATCTGCGACATAACAGTGGATTATTTACCAAGATGAGCTCACAGAAAACTACAAATGGGCTCATTTGAAATAAAACATCCTAAGGTAAAAGATGAAATAGAGTTTGTGGCCTATTTTTAGCTTAGAGTACCTGTAATCGGCGTAGAAATGAGACGTTTTTCTTTGTTTTTCACAGAAATCATATTTTACTGCACGATTCTGTTGATAATGTGAGCTATATGAGCTCAGATAATGTGAACTATGATGTTAAAACAATAAAACAAACTACACAGTCACATTTCTGAGAATGGGAGCTTTCTTTTGATGTATGATGTTTCTGTTTTGTGAGATGCATAAAACATACATATTAATATTTACATTTCTGCATCGTCATTTTGGGGGAGGAGCGATTTTTTGACGATTGTTTTTTAAAAGCTTTATATTCATTATTTGTTCCATATACACAAATATCATTATATTCTGTGTAAAGATGAGATTTTAAGATTTAAAATGATACTATATATGGGATGATGGTATCTCTAGAAACACACAAAAAATAAGTTTAAATATAATGACCTAGCTCTATTGCCCGCCCACGGGCGATCAGAGTGCAAGAAGTTAAAAACGTGTGACATCGCTTAGAGCACCTTTAAATAAACGGCATTTCAGTTTTGACAGCGGCTGGTCATCCAGAACAATGAACTCAATACTATATTTATCGCTCGTTGACTGTCTTTTGAAAACTTTGTTTGAATGAAGATTGTTGATTCTGGCGCGGCTCATCCTTCTCTGCCCTTGCCTTTGTGTAAATATTGTGTTCTGCGGGGTGACACGTCTTCAAATGCTTAAGTTACTCGTGTTGAAGTTGCTAATACTTGTTCCACCGCTCGAAATTGCAGTATGGCATATCATGAAACATGTAGCCCGTTTTACTGGCTGGTTGGTCCAGACTGAAATACTGCTAAACAGCGGGCATACTGCTATCGCGCGGCCCTTCGCTGCTCTAAACAGTGGTTGCTTGTGGCGGCAACAGCACAACTTCCTGTGAATATGTCGCCACAAGCAACCACTGTTTAGAGCAGCGAAGAAGAATTGATCTCCGATTTGCAGTGTTACGCAAAGCTAGCGTGTATAACTAGATATTGTTTGAGAAAATGGTATCGGATCGGTACATGGGTAGAAGTAGGGGTGTAACGGTACACAAAAATCACGGTTCGGTACGTACCTCGGTTTTAAAGTCACGGTTCGGTACGTTTTCGATACAGCAAAAAGAAAGAAATGCCAGAGAAATTTCCTATTTATTAAAAGAAAAAATATTTTTTATATAAGTGTGAGTTTTCCTACATCTTGAAACTCAGGTTTAAATGGGGGTAATTTTTGAAGGATGAATAAATAATGTTTTGGTCATCACATTAAAAATGACATTTAAATATATATTTATTTATATAATATTTGAGTTTTGAAGTGCTGGAAAAAGATGTGTGAAGTACTTGAAAGCATTTCACTCTTCCAGCCAAACTGGTTACAATTAGTGTTAATATAGTGAATGTTGCTGATCTGTGGACTTAAAGCCTAACGTTATTATTAGTTCATTCAACGGCACAATGTTTCTCCTGGTTTCCACGTCAGCGCTGTTTGATCTAATAGAGATCTACAATTAATAACAGAGACATGTGAACGCTTCTCACTAGATCTCGCAGCGATGTTATTACTTCAGTGGCGAATTCAAATGCTTTCTTTACTGGATCTCTTAGGGCTGTGTAGTAACAGTGTCGCTTGATCGAGGTCGGCTCGCGCTCCGTCTATGCTCGCGCTGCCAGACGGGCTTTGGCACTGCACAGATCTATGTTGCTGGTCCGAACTGATAAACGGTCCGTGATGCACAATATAATGAGTAGTGCAGTTTCGTTTCGCTTCTTTCATTACGTTTGCCATGTGATGTTGCGCAACGTTGCGGTGGTTGCGCTCGCGCCAGCGCGGATTTTGTCGGCAGGAAAAATGGTCCAAGGAATCGTTCGGTTTGTATGCGTACCGAACCGGAAGCCTCGAACCGAAACGGTTCAATACGAATACATGTACCGTTACACCCCTAGGTAGAAGTACTCACCGATACCGATGCCAGAATTTTTATTGGTATCGGCGGCATTTCCGATACTAGTATCGGAATCGGAACAACTCTAATTATTACGATAAAGTTTCGCATTATTACAATAAAGTTTCTCATTATTATGAGATGTTAAGTCATTACGAGACGTTAAGTCATTATTACGATAAAGTTTCTCATTATTTTGAGATGTTAAGTCATAACTACGAGAAATTTTCTCATTATTATGAGATGTTAAGTCATTATTATGAGAAACTTTCTCAATATAATGAGATATGTTGAAGATTTTATTATTTACAAAACAAGTAATTTAGCCTGATAAGAATACACAATTATTTATTTCTCTGTGTTTGACTTTGGATTTTCTCTGTGTGCCTGTAACAAGACCTTAAAGGTTGAGGCAGCAGTCAACTCTATTCTAAGATGTCACATGGTACATGACCTTCACCCATCTATAGGGTGTGTTACCTTCTATGGAAGATGATGTATGTATTTAACTCTGAACCCAAAAAGACTCGAGAGCGCCTGTGGGCCGGATGGCCAGAGCGCTCGGCTTTGTTGGAGCGCCGTTCTATGGAACGGAGCGGCGTTCCAGAATAAAGTCTAATTGTTTCTGAATCAAGGATCTCTGCGAGGTTATTTACAGAAAAGTTTAATCCACTTCAAATGGCGCCCAACGTGGGGCTGGTTCAGGAGCTGATGATGCTGAACTGCGGGGCTTTGCTGGACGAGGAACACAAACTAAAGGTAAGCAGTTTTGCTTGGGGGTTTGTGTTTTTCGCCCAGACATTTGCTCTTTGCGGTAAGCCCCTTTAAAAGCTTCTCCAAATTTAAAGAACTAAAAAAATTAATAAAAGGATCTTTGATTTCCAGAAATGTCTGCATGCATTGTTGTTGTTGATGTCGAGTAATGTGTAGTAGCGCGGGGGAGCTCCCATTAGTGTTTGCTAGTGCTCATATAATTCTAGGTGGATTTTATGATCACTGGTGCTGCTGAGTAAGCGCAAAGGTCGTACGTACGCAAGGATCTGTGTTTCCTATTAAGAGGGCCTGGAAGGATAATAGGTTAGCATGTACACAGATGAAGTATAGTATCTGTGTTTCTTATTAAGAGGGCCTGGATGGATAATAAGATAGCATGTACACAGAGGATTATACTTACTGATGAAGATATCTTGTCAAGAGGGCTTTGATAGATGACAAGAGTACTGATTTAGGATAATCAGTCTTTATCTGTGTTTACTTGTAAGTGGGCCTGGATGGATACAAGTCTAGCATGTGCACAGATGAAGTTTTGGCTTATGGATACCACATGTGTCATAGGTATGACCATGGACTGCACGGGTAAGCTAAATGAATCGCAGAGGTCTGTGATAGTTTAAAGTTGTTTTTCACTGTGTAGAGGAAGTGCATCAGTGAAGTATTGTTTGTAAAAACAGTGAGAAACACTGTAAGTAGAACATAGCTCTGTTTGTAGGATCCTGTGTTCTGTGTGTGTCTGATTGTGACTGTGGGTAAAAATAGGTGCGAAGGAATGTGTGTGAGCTTGAGGGACAAGCATGAATGATCAGTATTAAAAAGTAAAGGAAATAGTGAAAGAAAACAATTGTTTCAAGATATTAATCTTGCAGATTATTGTAGTATGAAATAAGATTAAAGTTATAAAATATATATTTAATGAATAAATATAATGAAAGATATTAATAGATAAAAGAAAGAAAAATGCACGTGCTTAATATATTATATCTTATATCTGAAGACGTCTAAAATTTGTATCTCATTATCCCTGAAGACAAAGTGAGAAAAAGTCCCCATTGTAAGATTAAGTTTGTGCTAAGAAGAAAAAATAACTTGTGTGCTAAAAGTGAACAGGATTGGGTGACCAAGATTCAAAAGTCATAAATAATTTACAGCAATCTTAGAACTGTAGTAAATGAGAATTGTTGAAAATGGGTGAGGAAAAAGTTTGTTCACCATGAGAGATTATTTTAAGCAGCATGCAACTAGGAGAAAGATTGAAGGCTGATTTTATGATAGGAAAGATTATTTAATTGGATTATACTAAGATAATTAAAGTTAGATTATTGAAATAGCTTGCTTTCCTGCAAAGAAGAATTGCTTTACTAAAAAACAGAATGGAAGAACTGCGGTTGTCAACCAGTGATTTTTATAAATAACTAGTGAAAAAGATGGTTAAATCCTTTGGATAATTTTTGGGAATATAGATAAAGAGCTAATAGTTCAAGGACAGTTTGAATTATTATTTGTAAAAGTTCAATTTGATTCATGCAGTTCTCTGAGTGTTCAAATTACAGATGGCTTCACTGACAGTGTCGAATGGAAGCAACAAGAGGGCAAAGGTCAGAGACACAGAAAGAGAACCTGCAGTGAGAACAAGAGTGTGTGAGGGGTTTCATCTCCCTCCTGAAGAAACTTTCTGCAAACTCAACATGAAGAAAGACTGAGTAAAGCTGGAAAAGGTGAAACTTTCACTTTCACTAAAGACTTTTTCCTCAGGACAAAGAGGAAAATCCTGAGATGCAAAGCTGTGGCAAAATGTACCAAAAGCCTGAACTCAGAAGAGGCAGAGAAACAGCAGAGCCTAAATTCCAGTCTACAACACCAAGACCTTTGAGTGACAGTTGATGACACATGCAGAGCGAGAGCCATGCAGCTTCAAGAGACAGAGATATCTAAAAACAGAGCAACAATTAACAATTAATTATTAGATTAACTTTATTCATTCTGATTATTCACTGGTCTCATAAGCACTTCTTTATATTCTCTGCTAACCCTCTCTGCTCTGTCAGTAGGTGTACAAGTCCAGCTCTTTAAGAAAAAGAAAGCTTTCTGAAAGAGAAAAGTGTGTGCCAAAATTATCGAACAATTAAAACAGAGGCTGGATTTGGTATAGTGAGGGCTATTAGATTAAACAAATATAGCATGATATAATTATTATATGGCAAAGAAAAGAGACACAAAATGTCAAAGAACGATACTTATTGTTGGCAAAACAATGATACTGGTCACTCCATTTTGTTTGGTAATATTCTAGAGATAGATTGGAGAAAAAGTTACTCCAAAGGTCCAAAATTATTAAATCATAAATACTGTAAAAAACTGGGATAATGAGATAGAAATGTTATTGGCCATGGATCCGAGATTAGGCAGAGATCTCCAATTTTCTTCTTAAAACAGCTCATGAGCAAAAAACCAAAAAGAATAGGAAAAATTAGAACAACAAATGAGAAAAGAACCAATGCATTTGACAAAATACAATTGACAGGCCTATGATTCTAAAATCTTGAATCTGTTAGAGTTTATAAAAGAAAAAAGATATTGAATCTATTAGAATTTGTAAAAAGAAAAAAGGGTTTATAACAATGGTGACTAAAACCTTACAACCAACGACACTTCTCAGCGCTGACATTTTTGTGGACATAGCTATGGTGACCTGACTGGACCTTGTGGCAAAATTTAAACCACAACCTGCAAGAATGCTGGCCAGCTCGTATGACAGTGTGTGTGAGAATGACTGAGTATGAACGGAATGAGAGATGGTATGAAAGAAACACCAAGGCAAATCAATTATTTTGCCAATACAGCTGTATTGAAACTATAACATGTGGGCCCACAGGGCAAAATTATGCCCAATAAAATAATGACCATGGATGAATTTGGTTAAATGTCCTGGTTGAAACTATAATGGCAATATGAAAAAACAAAGAAAGAATAAAAAAGAAAGATGACAAAGGAAAAAAAAAAAAATTGAAAACCAGTGCCACAACTGCGCAGCGCATAACATTTGACTTTCTTTGCAGCATAATATATCTGACTTTCTTTACAGCATATCAAGAGGAGCTGATCGTTGTCAAAAGTATGAAATATTGTCTGATAACTTTTGTCTTTTATCAAAGTGGGTTGAGTGTTATTCAGATGCATAATAAACAGTGTGCTGATAGTGTAACTCAAGACAAAGAGATAACTGAAGTTGAATTGACTAATTGTAAAAGTACAGAGGAAGATTATTATGAGAAAAATGTAAAGAAATTGCAATTATAATGATAAAAAGCTGAACTATATGAAAAACAATAGGAATATATGGATTAAAGCAATGCTGTTAATGAAAGCAGAAAGGACACCACTCAGCCCGCATGACCTTCTTACAGGGAACAACAATTAGAAAGACAATGGGACAGATAAACAGATGATTGAAATTACATGATGTTGTCACTAACAAAAATAATTAAGCTTTAATTCACAGATAGCAGCAACTATCCAGGCCGGGTTCTGGGACAAGGCTGAAAAAATAATAAATAAAAAGAACCATTAACTGTGTTTTGTGATTTCAGAATTGTGCAGTGATCAACAGGTGACACTTGACTCCATACCTCTCAACTAAAAATACACAACAGGGAGTGTGGGATCAAGGACAAGCTGACAATGACCAAAAGTCCATTGCAAAGGCACCATCACCTGGCCAAAACTGTAAAGATGACAAGACAGCTAACAGAATGATCAAATCATGAATGTAAAGAAGACAAGCTTGACCAGAAACACAAGAATGAGGAAAGCTGTGCAAAGAAGAAGACACGCACCAGAGATGAGTAAAACCTCAAACAAAAGTCAACTTCAACCAAATTTTCCTATGATTGAATGTTCAGCCTTGAATAAAAGTCAGTAATAACTTAATAATAACCCCACCAGAATAGAATAAAATGATTAAAGAGAAAAATATATTAAAGCAACGTAAAAAACAATGATAATGACAAGTTAAGAAAAGAAACTAAAATAATGATAACGATTAATTTAAGAAATTGATATAGCATAGTGGGAATTAAGACAATTCATGAAGGAAAATTTGAACTAAAAAGAACTTAATAATAATAAATAAATAAATAAATAAATAAATAAATAAATAAAGAACTTTTTAAATAAATCTTAATGGGTATTAAGATGCAATTGGGCAATACAAGGGTATACAACATTAATTTAAGGCTACAGTTGAAATTGAAGCAAGTATTAACATTGGGTATTAACAGATTTTAAAGATTTTAATTTTAAGATTATGAATTGATTCAATATGCTATTGACTAATTATAAAATTAAATCAAATAGTGTTTATAGAAAGTTTATAGACTTACAGGAAGAAATTGAAACAATAACAAACAGGACCTTCTAAACAATTTAAATTGCACCAGAGGGGGGTCCAAAAAATAAATATTTGGCATTCACATGAAGCATAGATTATTGAACCAACAATACTTTTGAATATTCTTAATCCAGATGCGTAATGGTATTCAACCAGTACGCAGAGGGGGGAGGTTATATATAAATTAAGGAAAGACAAAATTAATTAAGAATAATGATTTTAAATTAAAATGAAGTTAAAATAAAAGGCATTTTTGCAAAGTTTTGTAAAATGTGTGGAAAAAACAAAGTTAAGAAAAGAACAGCGACAAAAATAGGTCATATGTCAATATCAGAAGAACTATTAAAACAATTGTTCAGGATTATGTGGACATGATATAGATGGGTAAAAGCAATGAAATCAACAGAGGAGGGTCAGGAACAGAAATTAAATCTCTAATAGAGAAGTAATCCGTAGATTGGAAGTCTATCAGAAATAAGGTCAGATAAAGAGTCAGCTAAACAGAAGTATTGAAGATTAAAAATAAGTTGCATACGAACACAAGGAAGTTTTGATATTAAAGAAAAGTTTTAATAATAATTAAGTTAAAATGCTAATGGTTTAAATGGTTGATATAAAAACTTTTAGATTGTTAGATATACAGAAAAATAAATGTACATATAAGGAATATGTGAGAGTGCAAAAAGTTGTTCTCTAGAGTTATTTTTCTAATTGTCTAAAGAGTTTATTGAATGACTTTGAGGTAAATGTAACATTGCTCTGAAGCTTTCTTAGTTAGAGTTTATGAGACATACCGATAATTAGTTTATTCATGATAGTTTATTTAGAAATTAGTAGAAAAGGAGAAAAAGTATTCAGTTAAGGGAGTCTTGAACTGAAGAGCTACAATGAGAATAACACGTGAGATTAAAAAAAGTCAAAATGGTATTTATTGTTTAATTTGGAAATAAAAATAAACTGACTGTGAAATGTAAAACTTTGACAAAACGCGAAACATAGTGTGATTTATTGAATAGAAAGGTACACTACAATGTTCTGTTCGTTCATCAGCTAAAAACTGACTGACTAAAAGAGGGATTCTTTGAATTTAAGAATTGATATTGCTTCATAAAAAGTGATAAAAATAAGAGAGTTATTTTTACCCAGCCATATTTTGAATTAATAGTCATATGGATCATGCAAAACAAAAATGCATAATGAATAAATGGTAACACTTTATTTGAAGGGGTGTGCATAAGACTGACATGACACTGTCATAAACATGACATAACACCTGTCATGAACATGAAGGAGTCTTTATGAATGTTTATGACTGTTGTCATTAAGTGTCATTCGGTAAATTATGACACTTTTAATTCAAAGTTGACATTGTTAAAATGTCTTTGTTATGAAAACTTGACATTAACAAAGACAAAAATGTCTTTGTTATGACAACTTGACATTACCCAAGACAAAAATGTCTTGATTATGACAACTTGACATTAACAAAGACAGAAATGTCTTTGTTATGACAACTTGATATTAACCAAGAAATCATAACCTGTCAACCTGTCACAAATATGTCATAACAGGTCTAATTATCAAACTTCAAGCATTTTGCAGGGTAATAACTATTAATGACATCTTTATAACTAGTACAATGTGTTCCACTTTACTTGAGGACAAGTAAAATATTCATGACACAGTTATAATGGTGTCATGACGGCCAAAGTTGTGACAGGTTGACAGGTTATGATTTCTCGGTTAATGTCAAGTTGTCTTAACAAAGACATTTCTGTCTTTGTTAATGTCAAGTTGTCATAATCAAGACATTTTTGTCTTGGGTAATGTCAAGTTGTCATAACAAAGACATTTTAAACAATGTCAACTTTGCATTGAAAGTGTCATAATTTACCGAATGACACTTAATGACAACAGTCATAAACATTCATAAAGACTCCTTCATGTTTATGACATGTGTTATGTCATGTTTATGACAGTGTCATGTCAGTCTTATGCACACCCCTTCAAATAAAGTGTTACCGAATAAATTAGACAACTATGATAAAAAGAGATTTATTATAATGCTTTGTCTGCATTAGGAGAAGAACAATTAGATGAAAAAAGTAGAATGACTTATTTTAGGAGATCATTGTTGCAGTTTACTAAATAATATTGTGCACGAAGGAAAATTTAGCGATTACGATTAAGTTAAAGAAAACTTAAGAGCAGAAGTTAAGGAAAACTTAATGTAAAGTTTAGAAAATTATGAACATAAATAGGCTCAAATAGAAATGTTTTTTGGTGATGCAACATTGAAAAGTGGGTTATTATTCTGTTGTGTACTTGTATATTAAGATCAGTAATTGGAAAACCACGGTTAAACGAATGGAAATGCAGAAAAAAGGATAATGAAAACTAATTTGAGAGGGCAACCAAATTGATATCTACAACCCTGGATGTTGATTCAAGTACCTCAAGGAGGAGGACGAAGAAGATGATGATGCGTAAAGAGTCTGGGTCGAAAAAGTCTACACTGCAAGAAAAATGTTTAACAGTATAAGAGACTTTTATGTGTGACATATTCTACATAACTGTGACAAAAATGACAATACTTGTTAGGGAGAACTCCATTCTTTTACTTCTTCCAGTAAAACAAGAAAGAAAGAACGACTGAAAGAAATAAAAATGTATGGAAGAAGATGTTTGGCTGGAGTGCTCCTCTGGAGTGTGGTGGCTTAATCCAGTAATTGGAAAGGAGAATGGGTGACTCAAATTGAGTCACTAGGTAGCATAACTGAAGGAGCTGGATTTTGAAACTACACTCTGAGAAAATGATAGTGAATGTGGGGCTTGTAAGCCCCAGAGGAGGGAATGTTGAAGATTTTATTATTTACAAAACAAGTAATTTAGCCTGATAAGAATACACAATTATTTATTTCTCTGTGTTTGACTTTGGATTTTCTCTGTGTGCCTGTAACAAGACCTTAAAGGTTGAGGCAGCAGTCAACTCTATTCTAAGATGTCACATGGTACAGGACCTTCACCCATCTATAGGGTGTGTTACCTTCTATGGAAGATGATGTATGTATTTAACTCTGAACCCAAAAAGACTCGAGAGCGCCTGTGGGCCGGATGGCCAGAGCGCTCGGCTTTGTTGGAGCGCCGTTCTATGGAACGGAGCGGCGTTCCAGAATAAAGTCTAATTGTTTCTGAATCAAGGATCTCTGCGAGGTTATTTACAGAAAAGTTTAATCCACTTCAGATACTAAGTCATAATTATGAGAAAGTTTCTCATTATTATACAAATTTCGAGCGTACACCTGGCGTACACCCAAAACCATGGTGACTTTGAGATTTATCAATATGGACGTTGGCGTACGGCACGCTCAAATCCCACGCCAGCTCAGGAGGTGGTGTACGCACGTTTGAGTTAGTGCGGAAATGCGCAGAAAAACAATTCCTAACACCACAAAACGCACTGACAAACTAAAACATATGACAAAAAACAACAACAACAACAACACCATAGTAGGCTAATTATAAACTTCAGTGTAAAAATCTGTCACAAAGAACCGGCAAAAGTAATGATTATGAAAATGTAAAATATAGCAAGGAGATATTTTAATTGTTTATTAATAAAGAAGTGTCTTCTTTGTGTCGGCTGCAAAGATGAAGTTGAGATGCTGACTCGCGATCTTCGCAGTAGTGAACGCGCCAGAGAGAAATGCATATTTCAGATTACATAAGCAGAGAGCAGTCTGCAGTCTGTTTTCTTTCATTTTGAAGTGTTCTGTTTAAAAGTAGACATGTCTGAGGCAAGTAGGGTATCTTATACGCTGAGTTTCGGTTCATTTATGAGATGAGCTCAGTTCACGCGTCCTCCGTTTCATGATTAGGCCTATCTATCATCTGCTATTTATGCTTCTTATTTGTTAAAGGGGACATATCATGCTAAATCTACTTTTTTAGCCCTTAAAGGGTACCTATTATGGCATTTAAAATGTTCCTAATAATGTTCTGGGAGTCCCCAACAACAGTTTTACATGCATGCAATGATAAAAAACACTTTTGTTGTCTTATAATATGCATTTATTTTTACCTGATTTGCTCAGCGACTCCCTAATGATTCGTTTGACGACTCATTTGTCCAAACCCCTCCTTTGCGTGACGCTAATCGGCGGTGATTGGTCAGATGACCCAGTCAGTTATATTTTGCGTTAGCCCAAAGCTTAAACATATTGATAAAGCACTGCAGTACTACAATACGCTTCACATAATTTCACATATTTAAAAAAACAAAAAAAATGACATTGGAGACCTAGAAGCTGCTGAGCGTAACTCTCACTCTCTCACACACACACACACGCACACACACACACACACAAAAGCAACAATTATTAATAGTACTTACAGGTTGTGATTCGGAGGACGAAGCCGATCCAAATAAACTTGGTATTGAACGTTCCTTCAGTATCAGGCGACTCGCGAATCTGAGTGGCCGTGTCGAATTCAAATAACTTGTACAAGTGACGTACGAAAGTGCATCGTTCGTCTATCGATTCATATCAGCGACTCAGAGTCGACTCTTACTTTTGAGAGACAATAACTTTGTATACGGTGAACTTTCATATTTAAAACTTTGCAGGATGTTTTTGTTCACTTAGATCTATGTTACACACTACATGAAAGGTAATTTTGAAAATTCCATGATAGGTACCCTTTAAATGCCTTTTGTTGTATATTTGGAGTGTTTTAAGTACAGAAAAGTTGAAATTAGTCTCTTTAGTCTCGCATTATAGTCCTTCACGTCTATTGCGATCTCAAAATTCTGGCCAGTTGATAATACCTAGAATATCAAAATCGACTGCTGGCGGTAGATCCTTTTCCTATTTAGCACCAAAACTTTGGAACAATCTTCCTAACACGGTCCGGGAAGCAGATACAGTCTGTCAGTTTAAATCTAGACTAAAAACACATCTCTTTGGCTTAGCATACACATAACACATTATAGATTTCTATAATTCAATGTTAGGCTGCATAGATTAGATCAGCCGGAACCGGGAACACTTCCCATAATTCCTGATGTACTTTGTACATCATAAGAAGGATGGCGTCTACGCTAATATTAGTCTCTCTGTTTATCCCGAGGTTTACTGCGGACCGCCGGATCCAGGGCATATCCAGATCTGATGAAGGACCATCACATGGACACGTCGACACGCATTATCAGGGCTGTGAAGGTCCATGGACACCTCACCACTCATCTCCTCACCGGCCGGATGACCCAACCCAACCAGATGAACTGGATAATATCGTGAAAGTTCTGATCCCATCTGACTCCTGGCATTATGCTGCCTAACTCATAATCATACACTGTTCATTCGTTGGCCAAAGGAGGACTGGCCCCCCGACTGAGCCTGGGTTCTCCCAAGGTTTTTTTCTCCATTCTGTCACCTGATGGAGTTTTGGTTCCTTGCCACTGTTGCCTTCGCCTTTTGGCTTGCTTAGTTGGGGACATTTAATTTTCAATTGAATAATACTATTACAACATTGTTTTCCTGTTATCTCTGTAAAGCTGCTTTGAAACAATTTGTATTGTAAAAAGCGCTATATAAATAAAGGTGACTTGACTTGACTTGACTTCAGGAACTTCGTTGGTATCTTTATATTCTGTTTTGGTCACATTTTTCAACCGGTTTAGATTTTTCTGTAATCTATGACGTTTTGTTAACTATCATGTCACAGTATTTGCAGCGGAACTGCAAAATAAGGACATCGACTTCCGGCCAAACACTTTGAGAAATCCGCCATTTGTATTTCTCGCTGCGATTTTGTAGTCCAAGTTCAAGGATGCAGAAGTTACGAGAGGGTACGTCAAAATGTTCGGTGGTTGGATGTAGTAACCGAATCCGTTACCTAACGTAACCTCGGTTCTCTCTAGATGAGGGAACGAGTATTGCGTAAGCTAGCTTACGCTACGGGAAAGATTCCATCTTTCTGAGAAATTGAAGCCAAAAATTATCCTATAATTTTGTATCCATTGTCAACGCAGTTCAGCTGCAGCAGACCATGAGAGGGCTAGCTAGCCGCTCATTGGTTCGCTCACGGAGAACTGCTCAAGCCTATGAGGGAGCGCGGATGAACCCGCGACCAATGAGAGTCTGACTCGCTCTCATTACGTCACCGCCCCCGAAGCGGGCGTGGACGAGGCTATAAATACCCCGAATAGGCTGAATAAATCTGTTTTTTTCAATTCTGAAGCGAACATCGCCAGTAGCACAAGCACGGCCAGGAACGCAATACTCGTTCCCTCATCTAGAGAGAACCGAGGTTACGTTAGGTAACCGATTCGTTCTCTTACGAGAGGTTCTCTCGTATTGCGTAAGCTAGCTTACGCTACGGGAACCCATGGTCAACGCCGTGCGTGCTAAGCATCCACTATTAGTCCCGCGGGGCAACCCGGGGAACACCGAAAGTGGGAATGAATATATGTATCTGTGACAAACGGCCAGCGGAGCGGGCCGGTTATTGTGTAGTACATAAGCACATAAAAGAGAGGGACAGAGCGAACTCGGTCTGTGTGAATTAACCCCCTATAGTGCAGCTCAACCAGAAGAGCTGAAACATACTAGACTGCTAGTAGTTTAGCCTGCAAAGCGGGTACTTCCAGATTGTAAAATCTGACAAAGGTGGAGGGGGAAGCCCATCCCGCTGCCACGCAAATGTCGTGAATGGAAATCCCACTGGACCATGCCCACGATGAGGCCATGCCTCTAGTGGAATGAGCCCTGATGCCCAAAGGGCATGGCAGGTCTTTCGATGCGTATGCTGCTGCAATGGCATCAACAATCCATCTGGATAGGGACTGTTTCGAGGCGGCCAACCCCCTGGTGCGCCCGCCGAACGAAACAAAAAGCTGCTCGGATCGTCTGATCGGAGCTGTGCGAGTGACATATAATCTCAGAGCCCTGACCGGGCATAGGAGATTAGAATCTGATTCGCTATCGGAAGCAGGCAGAGCCGATAGGGATATAACTTGTGCCCTGAACGGGGTGCCAATCGCCTTGGGAACATAGCCATGCCTAGGTTTGAGAACGACTAATGAGTCATTAGGTCCAAACTCAAGACAGGACGCGCTGGTCGACAGCGCGTGCAGGTCTCCCACCCGTTTTACTGACGCGAGCGCGAGTAAAAAAACGGTCTTTAGCGACAGGTACTTTAGGTCCACGGTGCTTCGCGGTTCGAATGGGGGAGCTTTCATAGCATCAAGAACTATGGAAAGGTCCCAAATCGGCACCGAAGGGGGGCGCGGGGGATTCATCCTTCTAGCTCCCCTGAGGAAGCGGACTACCAGCCCGTCTTTGCCCAGTGACTGGCCGCGTCGGGGTTCAGCAAACGCCGCGACGGCTGCCACATGTACCTTAAGAGTGGACGGGGATCTGCCCTTGTCCAGCATCTCTTGGAGAAAATTTAGTAAGGAGGGAACCTCGCATAACCGCGGGTCCAGACCCCTATCTGTGTACCACTTCGAGAACACAGACCATTTTGACGCATAGAGCCCTCTGGTAGAAGCCGCTCTAGCCTGTATGATCGTGTTTAACACTCCCTCTGGCAAAGCAACGGGTAGTTGTTGATCACCCACGCGTGAAGCGCCCAGCGCTCTGGGTGGGGATGCCAGATCGAGCCGCGAGCTTGGGAGAGGAGATCTGCTCTGACTGGAATGGGCCACGGCGCTGTCTGTGACAGCTGCGTGAGCTCCGGAAACCAAGTCTGACCCTCCCAGTGCGGGGCTATGAGGAGCGCCGAGTGCTGCGCTTCTCTGATTCTCTGAAGCACCTGTGGTAACAGAGAGACCGGAGGGAAGGCATAAAGCGGGCGGCTGGGCCAGGTTTGGGCTAGCGCGTCCTCGCTCCTTGAGAAAAATATTGGGCAGTGGGTGTTCTCCGCCGAGGCAAAGAGGTCCACCTCTGCTCTGCCGAATAGACGCCACAGTTTCTGGACTGTAAGAGGATGCAGGGACCAATCCCCGGGGGGAATGGGGTTCCTGGACAGGCTGTCTGGACCGTCGTTCAGATGTCCCGGCACGTGCGTCGCCCTGAGCGAGAGCAGGTGACACTGAGACCAAACTAAGATGCGTTCTGTCAGCTGGAAAAGATTCCTGGATCTGACTCCGCCCTGACGGTTTATATAAGAGACCACGGCTATATTGTCCGAACGGATCAGCACGTGGTGGCCCTGAATGCGCGGGAGAAAGCGCATGAGCGCGTTCTCGACCGCCAACCTCTCCCAACAGTTTATGTGTAGGAGGCTCTCTTGAGCTGACCGGGGCCGAAGGCCGGTGAGCCCTCGCAGACCGCTCCCCAACCCGTGTTGGAGGCGTCTGTCGAGATGACTTTTCGGCGTGAAACTGTCCCCATGGAAACGCCCCGCTGAAACCATTCTACCACTGACCATGGCTGCAGAGCTGTGATACAGGTCTGCGTTACTTTTATCAGCTGGTGGCCCGTGGTCCACGCTCTGTGAGACACACGGCTCCTCAACCAAAGCTGAAGCGGGCGCATGCGCAGTAACCCCAGCTGGAGCACCGCGGAGGCTGAGGCCATACAGCCCAACGCTCTCTGAAATGTTTTCAAAGGCGTGAGTCTGTTCATCTGAAAAGATGCGGCGAAACGCTGCACACGGTGCGCGCGCTGCGTTGACAGACGCGCCGTCATCGTGACCGAGTCCAGCTCTATACCCAAGAAGGAGATAGTCTGACTGGGTTGTAGTACGCTCTTTGTCCAGTTGACAGAGAGGCCCAAAACTTTCAGATGGTCGAGGATAACTGTACGATGAGACAGTAACTCTCTCTGAGATTGTGCCAAAATCAGCCAGTCGTCCAAGTAGTTCAGTATTCGCAGCCCCTGACTCCGCAGGGGGGCGAGCGCCGTATCCATGCACTTCGTGAACGTACGGGGTGCTAGGGATAGGCCGAACGGTAGGGCGGTGTATTGATAAACCTGGCCTTCGAGGCGAAACGTAAGAATGGCCTGTGAAGGGGATTTATCTGGATCTGAAAGTATGCATCTTTCAGATCTAGTGATATGAACCAGTCCCCCTGGCGCACGTGCGCGAGGAGTTTTCTGATAGTGAGCATTTTGAACGGTCTCTTCATGAGGATTTTGTTCAGCGATCTGAGGTCTAATATTGGTCTGAGACCGCCGTCTTTCTTGGGGACAAGAAAATAACGGCCGTAAAACCCCGACTCGCTCATAGCCAGAGGCACCCTCTCTATAGCCTTTTTGCACAACAGAATTGCTATCTCTGAACGGAGCAGCGCGTCACTGCTTCTGGGTTCACAGTAGTTTCTAGCCGCGCTCGGAAGCGAGGAGGGCGGCGGCAAAACTGTAAGCGATAGCCTAGCTTTATTGTGTTTAACACCCACTGCTTCCCACGCTTTGAAGCGTGACGCTAGGGGGTGAATGGCTACATGGTCCCCGTCGCTGCACTTCGCGGGCTGCGTGAGCGCGCTGATAGTGTTTACAACAGCGGGACGTACACTCGGAGGGGAGTTTATGGGCCCTGTAACAGAGTGAACAGAAGTAAGACGCGCACAGGGCTTGTGGGCGCGCTTATACACTCTGAGACTCGAGCGGGCTTGGCCCGCTTTATGAGAGTGGACTCTGTGTGAGACAGGGGAACTGGAGTGTCTTTGTGTATGAGTGAACACAGTGTTGTGGGCACATTCTCTACACAAGTTTATGGACCGTGTAACAGAGGTGGGACGCGCGCACGGGTTCGTGGGCGCGCTTATGTACTCTGAAACTCGAGCGGGTTGGGACCGCTTTATGAGAGTGGACCCTGTGTGAGACACGGGAACAGGAGTGTCTTTGTGTATGAGTGAACACAGTGTTGTGGGCACATTTTCTACACAAGAGGCTTTTACTCTCTTTTGAGATTTCTCTGGGACGCCGTAAACACGGCGTTTTGTATACGAGTGAACACAGTGTTGTGGGCACATTTTCTACACAAGAGGCTTTTACGCTCTTTTTGAGATTTCTCTGGGACGCCGTAAACACGGCGTTTTGTGTATGAGTGAACACAGTGTTGTGGGCACATTTTCTACACAAGAGGCTTTTACGCTCTTTTTGAGATTTCTCTGGGACGCCGTAAACACGGCGTTTGTGCTCATGCAAGCGGGAAGGGATACCGGCTTGGTAATGGCGGGGTACACTGCTGTAGTAGCCGCGTGAGCGGGGACTAACAGAGGGCGAAACTTTGACGGCGATCCGGCCGCGGCGGGAGAGCGCCGTCCTTTTCACCACGCTAGGCAGACTTCGAGTAATCAGTTTTCAGCGCGATCCTCTGCCGAGGCCCCCGGGGAGGCGGCGGTCTGTGGCGGCTGTCAGAGCGAGCGAGGGCGGCCGCCCTGGTGTCGCTGAGAAGTCTGACTGTGTTTAGCTAGGCGCTAGGGTGGGGCTCGTGCAGGAGGCTGGTCACGTGAGCGGCCTGCAGAGGAGCTAGCGCGACGAGGCAGAACAAAATTCGCAGGAGATCCTCAATCCGCGGCTGAAGGGGGATTTTTCCCCCCGCTCTCGTCCCATTCACGAAGTACATCACTCTGTAGTAGACATGGGGTGCATAAGCTGCTTGGCCGGCGGCTGAAAGCTTGAAGTCGGACTGCAGGCTTTAGCGGGTAGCACAGGTGATGAGCGCCATCTCGCGGAGGGCGGCATAGACGTGCGGCGACCAGGTCCTCTACAGGGAAAATGGAGATAAAGCCCTTCTCTGCGGCTCCGTCCACAACGCGACGCGGGGTGGAAGAGTCAGAGCGAGTTCTAGCAGAGAGCGGGGCGTTCCAGGACTTCGTGAGTTCTGCGTGCAGATCAGGCAGAAAGGGCGCAGCCCGTTTAGCGGCGGGAGTCGAACGCTGGTGGAAGTAGCTGCGCGGGTCCCGGTGATTCTCGGGCCGAGGAGGCGTGAGAATCGGACCAATCCTCACCGTCTGAAGCGAGAAGCGAACATGTCTCCTTGGTGTCCGCGGCGTCAACGGAGGCAACAGAGCGGCCACTCGGCGGCAGCTGTATGTCCGGAAGCGGCGGAGATGGAGAGCGGGAGCGAGAGGCTCCGGCGGGATGAACGCTTCCGGCTGGGGGTCCGGCGGCCTCTGAGAGCGGCGTTTCTTTCTCCGCGGCGAAGTCAGAGGCGGCACGGAAGCATCTTAGTGGCCGAAGTCGAGCCCGCGGGGTCAACAATGGCATAGTTTCGCAGAGCTCGCAGCCGCCACAGCGGGGGCGAGATCGGCGTGCTCCAATCCGAGGCAGAGAGCGCAGAAGAGGTGGCGGTCCCCAGCCTCGAGGGGAGCGCGGCAAGAGCCGCCAGAAAATTTACGAGACATCTTGAAAAAGACGCTCGCTCTTTTAGATACAACAATATATAGGAAGCATTTTTGTAAAAAGGATACAATCCGTCGGATGGCGCTAGCTCACAGGACGGCTGAAGGTGGCGAAGACGGCCGGCTTCCTCAGTCTCCCAAACGCTCGCTAGAAGGTGCCTTTTCGACGACGGCGGCTTCTCTCTCAGGATCAGCAGATGCAGGTGCGTCGCTGAAGGATGAAAAATCAGATTTATTCAGCCTATTCGGGGTATTTATAGCCTCGTCCACGCCCGCTTCGGGGGCGGTGACGTAATGAGAGCGAGTCAGACTCTCATTGGTCGCGGGTTCATCCGCGCTCCCTCATAGGCTTGAGCAGTTCTCCGTGAGCGAACCAATGAGCGGCTAGCTAGCCCTCTCATGGTCTGCTGCAGCTGAACTGCGTTGACAATGGATACAAAATTATAGGATAATTTTTGGCTTCAATTTCTCAGAAAGATGGAATCTTTCCCGTAGCGTAAGCTAGCTTACGCAATACGAGAGAACCTCTCGTAAGAGAACCACACGCTTCATTACACCGTCTCCCAACATCAGAACCTCTTTGAAGCGCCTGTTTGAGTTTTATTTTTCACGGAAATGTCCCCACATCTGTGGGTAAAGTCATGTTTGTGTGCGCGAAGCACTTCAAGGATAAATAACGTTACTTCAGCAACCTACGCCAGTATAAAGAAGGATTTGCCGATAGACTTCGTCTGATTGAGGGGTCAGTTCCTTCTATCTTTGGAGACGACGAACAGAGCACTTCGGTAAGCTGTAAATAACGTTAATAAAAATACTTTCTTAAAACACACGGTGGTCATGGTTTAGCAGTTGTCTTGTTAGTGTGCTTGTTATAACAAGAGAAATAATCGACTTTCTTTAATTGTTTATAATATAACTTATATTTTGTTTTGTGAGTATTAAATAGTCGTAAATCATGCAGTATTGTAGTAGAGGGCATGGATGGAGAACTTACTGTAAATACAGTAGTGCTAACACACCAATGCGATACATCCATATGAAGACGTTGTTCAGCAGGTTCGTCATCTCTATTGTCATCTCGCTCCGACTCGAACATGTAAGGCTTGATGGACAAGTCTTCCGTTGTTGACATTTTGTTAATAACGTGTGAATAAAAAGTTTCTGTTCCACTAGATAATCGTATCTCTGCTATCAAACTACAATAATGGCCGAACGGGGTGGAGTTGAACCGAGTGTCACCTCTGCGAGCTGGATTTAAAGAGACCGCACCAAAACAGTTGATCTCAGACGCACATCAGAAAAGCGGTAGAAAAGTGGCCTGTGGAGCTATAATAATGAGGAATTCAGACCCAAGCATTGCAGTTCTGCTTTATATAGACCACAAATGTATGATTTATATGTAAAAAGGAATGATTTAAAATCATGATATGTACCCTTTAAATCCAGGTAATTGGTTGATGAAACATTGATTAAAATTAAGATACAATTAATACAAAACGAAATTCAGTTTAAAGAAAGGTTTTGTGCTTTATGTTTGATGTCTCTGTGAAAGTTTTAAAATATATTTTAGTGCCGCTTTCAGAGCGCTCACATCCGTATCATTGTTTTATCCTCATAAATGCGAACACGAATAAGAATATTACAAATGGACATGCAATTATTAATGTGAATGAATGGTACTCCACATCACATCATCATCACTATTGTACGTGATACGATATTAAATGCTAATTGTTTCAAAACACGTGCTGTAAAATAATGCATTGTGATAGGTCATTTGATCTCCACGTCGGAGAAGTTTCTCTGCTTTGCCGTCTTCCGAGTGTCCATGGCGTAAAATGAGGGCGTGGGGGAAGCGGAGACTTGAATATTTAGAGGCGTGTTATTCTAATGACGATCGTTTTCAGCCGCTGTATTTATCAAGGGCAGGTATTGCATACACCTAGATTTCAAAGGTACGCACACACTGTAAAAAATTGGGAGTAGGATTTACTTGAAAATAGTGTTGCTTTCGTCAACGAAAATTATGACGAAATATCGTCGTTAATGAACCTTTTTCACGTGACGAAAACGAGACGAGACGCAACGTAAATGCTGGTCATGTGACGATGACTATAATTAAATGTATAATGTAATATCGTTGACGAATAAAAACGAGACTAAATGTGGTTTACAAAATAAACACTATGCTAAAATGTCTCTTCATTTTCGTTGACCAAAACGAGACGAGACGAAATGTTATTTAACGTTATTTCGTCTCGTTTACTTGCGTTATTACCGGTATGCAGCATTTCTGTTTCCTGTGTTTCACTTCAGGCCAGGGGCTGCATCAGATCGCACTGCGCAGACGCAGGCGACATCACATCCTCAAGCCCCATTCACGCCATTATTTAGAAGATGCAGCTGCGTGAGTTGTTTCACACATACTCCGTGTGTAGTGCGTATGCGGTGCGGTGTGTATGCAGGAGCAGCTCGTGCTATTGTGTTTTCACATGTGCTGCGTTTGCAGTGCGCAGCTGATCTACGGCTGTAATACAACAATCACAACATTTATTCTCTATTTTTTTATTTCAAATCAATATTTCTAGCCTACATCCATTATGTCGCATTGTTGAGGTAGGCTACTGTGTAGATCTCTGCTCTGCTGTTATGCACGCACCGCTCCCGCGTGCGGTGTGAGCGCTCTAACCTAACATGGGTGCGGGAAAAAATACACACCGCAAATGGAGTAGGCTATGTGTGAAACAGGCGTTAGCAGTTAAGTCTGACACAGAGAAAGGGATTCGTCTTTGGGAGAAAAAGAAGAAATGACATTTGGAAAAACTTTAATTTCATCGTGTGTAGGCAACATGTTTGGTTGGTTGGTAAAATAAATATGTTCTAAATTCATATCAGAGCGTCTTCTGTGTCTGGAATAGCATTCTTGAGTCTATAAGGTAACAATAATTTAATAAGATAGACTAACAATAATAAGATAAGATTTTTTGAAATGGGTTTGGCTAAAAGAAAATGTTGGTTTCGTCTACTACTAGGTATACATATTGACTGGGTTAAATAGAATTGCATTACTAAAAAGAGACTAAAATACAATTTTCATGGACTAAAACTAGACTATGTCTTTCGTCGACTAAAACTAGACTAAAATGTCATCAGTTTTCGTCGACTAAAACTAGACTAAAATGTCATCAGTTTTTGTCGACTAAAACTAGACTTGACTAAAAAGAGTATGAACGTGACTAAAACTAATAAAAACTAAAATGACAGCTTGACACAAAGACTAGACTAAAACTAAAATTAAAACAGGCCGCCAAAAACAACACTACTTGAAAAAAGCTAGGAAAGTTTTTTCACTCAGAAAATGCTAGTAAATTTACAACGATTTGCCAAGTAAAAGCCTAAACATATTTATCAGTAGCTTTAATTAGAAATATTTAAGTTAAATTTACTTGGAATATGGAATTAAGTAAACTTTACTTAACCTAGTGAAGTGAAAGTAACAAAGAAAAATATAGCTGCGAGCAGCGATTATGGGCCCAAGCCGGTGGCACCGCCACCCTGGTGCACCAGGGTGGCGGTACCGCCGGCTTTGGCCCTTCATCGCTGCTCGCAGCTATATATATAAAGCCGGTGGCATCGCCACCCTGGTGCCTTTAGGGTTATTGTGCACGACGTGACACAAAATATCTGCTCGCTATCTGCCGAACGGCTCTGGTAGTCCCGCTTCAGCACTGATGATGTTGTAGAAATAGTGTGCTCTGGTTGGTCTGGATTATTCAGGATTTATTATTTTATATAGAAATAAGTTATTTATAATTCAGATGAGAATAAAGTTAGTGTTAATTAAAATGAAGGAAAACAAATATATTGATCTGAAATATAGCACATTCATTTTACATTTATTTAGGTTCAATTACCAAACATACAATCTTAATTTAATTTAAAGCAAATAATACATTTAAAATACATGGGTTGTATGCACATAAAAAAAAAAAAAAAAATATATATATAATATAATATATATATATATATATATATATATATAATATATATAATATATATATATATATATATATATAATCCAAAAAGACAAGGCTTAAAAACTCTTGTCACTGTAACAGACACAATCTCTCTCTCTCTCTCTCACACACACACACACACACACACACACACACACACACACACACACACACCACACACACACACACACACACACACACACACACACACACACACACACACACACACACACACACACACACACACACACACACACACACACACGTCAAGTCACTTACATTTTAGATGCAATATTGAATAAGCAGAAAAATCGAATTTTCTGCTCTGAAAATATAAATAAGCATACAAATTGAATAAGCACTTTGAATATTCTAAACAGAATAAGCACTAGTCGTTAATGAATAAGTACTAGTACTTAATGGAATAGATACTAATATCTAAAAAATAAGTACTAGTAGAATGAAAATAGAGACTTCGTATCTCCAGAGCCCGTCTAACTTGTCCGCTTGTCCGGGACAAATGGATTTTTGAAGGACAAGTAAAAGAGAATTTTACTTGCCCGAACGGACAAGTCAAGTAGCCTGATTAGAACATCAATAACAAACAAAATACATAACTAGGGAATCACTAAACCGAGAGAATGATTCTGATTTTATTACATTTATTGTATGTTGTTGCGATCGATTGTGGATAATAAATAGGTTGCGCTGTTGACGCTCGCGCAGCCTCTGGAGGAGAAATCTATATGAGCGCAGCACACACACACACTCAGTTAACAACATACTGTAACTGCCTCTAAAAATCTAAATGTGGAGTTTCTATATTTTAACATATGTGTTAGCAGCCTCAATTATTTTTCCTGAATACCATATAAAAATGTGACATTGATTTCCTACAACAGTTCAATAAACAGTTAAAATTTAGTCACTTACATTTTAGATGTAATATTGGCTGTTTTTCTTCTGTTCCAGCAGCGAAAATAGTTCCAAACAAAAATCACAGCAGAACCACGGCGCATCTCACAGGAACACTCATTGTTTTCATTACTGAATGATTCAGCATTTTGACCCGAATCGGTTCGGTTGAGTCAAAGATTCAATGAGCCATTCCTAAACATCTGTCTCATTCTTGAATGAATCAACCGTTTAAACGAATCGTTTGAATGAATGAATAAATGACTCACTCATTAATACGGCCGCCTGCCGCCACCTATTGGCAATTTAGTGTTATGTTTATAAGTAGCCTAGTATACTTCTTACCACTGTTACTTATTTGTACATTTAAATCAATTTCATAACATTATTTTATGCAATTGTAATTTTTCAGTGTAAATGATTTAATTTGATCAGCCCTACCTAGGGTAACAGTAGCCTATGCTTCATCTTTCATTTTAAATTCCTAAATTTGATCAATAAATTCAATTATTTAGAATAATAAGACACTAATAGGACATTTAATAATATTGGGGGAGGGGATGCCCTTCATGGGACACTATTATGCGACAGTATCGCACTTTAAGATATATAGCTAACACCGTATTGCATTTAGGGTGATTGATAACATACATAATATTCAATATTCTTAGTCAATATCCACAACTCTCAATGCAGATATTACAATATGCCGATTTAAATATCAAAGCTGATTGAACACTGATGAGAATATTGCTTCAGAATAAATAAATAAATAAATAAATAAATAAATAAATCCGGACAAGCAACTTTTTTCTCAGACAAGTGAATGACAGATTGAAAAAAAATGAAATGACACATGAAAAAAAAAAAAAAAAAAAAAATCCCTACGAACCATGACCTCAACTGACCACCTACCGGAACCAAACTTTTTGTTTTTTATGCTCTCTCTCTCTCTCTCTTCTCTCTCCTCTCTCTCTCTCTCTCTCTCTCTCTCTCTCTCTCTCTCTCTCTCTCTCTCTCTCTCTCTCTCTCTCTCTCTTCTCTCTCTCACACACACACACACACATCAAGTCTTTTAAATATCCCATTGCCACCCACCGTCAATTTGATGTGTGTGTGGGTTGGTTTATGTGATTTATGAGGACACAAATTTGTATAATGGCATGTGTATTACACTGGTATTACAACTTATGGGTGGTTTATGAGGACATTTCAAAAGTCCTCATAAATCAAATGGCTTGAAAAACATAAAAAACAATGTTTTATTAAAAAAAATTAAATGCAGCATGTCTGTTATATGCCTTTACTTTATTAAAAAAACGTATTTAAAAAATACAAGGCTTAAGACATTTATTCTAGCCCCACTCCCCCTCCCCCTCCCCACACGCACAGACACCCACACAGAGAGCAGGCACATCGTAGTCCCGCTTCAGCACTGATGATGTTGTAGAAATAGTGTGCTCTGGTTGGTCTGGATTATTCAGGATTTATTATTTTATACAGAAATAAGTTATTTATAATTCAGATGAGAATAAAGTTAGTGTTGATTAAAATGAAGGAAAACAAATATATTGATCTGAAATATAGCACATTCATTTTACATTTATTTAGGTTCAATTACCAAACATACAATCTTAATTTAATTTAAAGCAAACAATACATTTAAAATACATGGGTTGTATGCACATTAAAAAAAAGAAGATATATCCAAAAAAGACAAGGCCTTAAAGCAGTGGTTCTCAATCTTGGTCCTATGGGTGCCACTGCTCTGCACATTTTATATGTCTCCTTTATCTGACACACCCACTTCAGTTAATAAAGCTCTTTCCTAACCAGCTGATGATCTGAATCAGGTGTGTTAAATGAGGGAGACATACAAACTATGCAGAGCAGTGGCTCCCTAGGACCAGGATTGAGATCCACTGCCTTAAAGGGTTAAACTCTTTTCACTGTAACAGACACACTCTCTCTCACACACACACACACACACACACACACACACACACACACACACACACACACACACACACACACCACACACACACACACACACACACACACACACACGTCAAGTCACTTACATTTTAGATGCAATATTGACGGTTTTTCTGTTTCAGCAGCGAAAATAGTTAAACAAAGATCACAGCAGAACCATTGCGCATCTCACAGCAACATGTTTTCTCATTACTGAATGATTCAGCATTTTGGACAAATTGGTTTACTCAAAGATTCAATTAGGGTTGTGCCGATAGACGATATCATAGTTAAGCCAGCATCGCGACCCCCCCCCCCCCCATGTTTCCATGGTGACGCGTCATGCTTGGCACGTGATTCACAGCCAAAATAGCGCTGTGTGACATGTAACGTTAGCGCTTTTATTTATAAATATTAACAAACCTGGTTACCATGTCATCAACTATCTTCTATTCTGATTCTCAAATGTGTGTAAGTGAGTTTGTTTTGTCGTTTAAAAAACAGTTTCTCCCGAAATACATGGCCGGTGAACTGGGAGAAGAATAGAGTTAACTTTATACTTACACTGTGTGTCTGATATGAATAAAATCCGTCGGCAAATATATTTGAATGGGTTGTTATTGCTGCTTCCATAGACACCATTGTGTATTTTACAAACTATAAATGTATTGTTTTGCTATAAATTATATGCATTTAAATGTCTGAAACCTAAAATAAACATTATGTGGTTAAAAACACTGAATAGTTGTGATATAATATGACAAGCACTGAACGCGTCTGTCTCTGGCTCAGCGCCAGCCACAGCGCGAAAGCACAGTCTGGATCTGGCTGCTCTGTCACGTGTACATTGTACATCATGTACATTCGCTCCTAGTGGTCAGCTGCTGCAGACTCAGAGCGTGCCGAAATCAAAATGGCTGATGAGATGTAGAGGAAAATATCTCCGCGTTGTGCCTACGCCCCTTAGCTGTTCTAAATCCACTGTAAAACACGGCTTTGCGGGGCTTATTGCTTAAGTGAAAAATTAAAACCTTAGCCCCACCCCTCCTCCCGATATCATCGTCCATCGCGATGTTTCACTGTACACATCGTCTGATGCCAAATTGGTAGACATCGCAAACCCTAGATTCAATGACCAATCCATACCTGTCTCATTCATGAATGACTCAGTCGTTCGAACGAATCGATTGAACGAATGAATCAATGACTCGCTCATTAAGACGGTAGCCTGGCGACACCTAGTGACGGTTCAGTGTTATGTTTAAAAGTATCATTCTTTCCAACGATTTTTAATTGACTCATATTTAAAACAATCTCATAACATCTTTTAATGCATTGTTATTTTTCAATGTAAATGATGTAATTTGATCAGCCCTACCTAGGGTAACAGCCATATAGTATTCTAGTATTCTAAATAATTGAATTTATTGATCAAATTTACAAATTAAAATGAAAGATGAAGCATACATTTAATAAGACTGGACTAGGGGTGCCTTGCAGATATTACAATTATGCACTTTTAAATATACCATTGCCACCCACCGTCAATTTGGTGTGTGTGTGTGTGTGTATGTGTGTGTGTGTGTGTGTGTGTGTGTGTGTGTGTGTGTGTGTGTGTGTGTGTGTGTGTGTGTGTGGGTTGGTTTGTGTGGGTTGGTTTATGTGATTTATGAGGACACAAATTTGTATAATGACGTGTATTACACTGGTATTACAACTTATGGGTGGTTTATGAGGACATTTCAAAAGTCCTCATAAATCAAATGGCTTGAAAAACATAAAAAACAATGTTTTATTAAAAAAATTTAAATGCAGCATGTCTGTTATATGCCTTTACTTTATTAAAAAAAACGTATTTAAAAAATACAAGGCTTAAGACATTTATTTCCTTTTTTAATGAAGGCCAAACCACACAGCAGTGAAATGGTTAATCTAGCCCACTCCCCCTCCCCCTCCCCCTCCCCACACTCACAGACACACACACAGAGAGCAGGCGCATAGCCCCACTCCCCCTCCCCCTTCCCACACTCACAGACACACACACACAGAGAGCAGTCACAGAGACGTAGGCTCAGAGAGAAATGACCATATTCAAACCAAAATATCTGACTTCCTCTTGGTTATTGCTAATGACTGTAAATTAGAAAGTTGTCTGGCTGGAGGAGAACTATATAAATACAGATTTTTGTAACTCTAGATGAAACTAACCCGCCCACTTTTGTCAAAAGGTGGCGCTACTGAGTCCCTGCACCACGCCCATTTCTGAAACTATGCACATGTCACCTGGCTAATAAATATGATCTGTCTGTCGAGTTTCATGCAATTTTAAGCAATTTCAGGCATGCTAAGAGTCTCAAAAGCATCCAAAAAGAATATTAAAGTTTGATGGATTGCCACAGCAACAGTTTCAAAGATATCAAGAATCCATTCACAGGTCTTCATCTGCCGTGTATTTACATTATACAGATGAAGTTTGAAGCAAATCGGGTAAAAATAAGAGGGTGATTTCAAAGCATTTTGAAAGTGACACACTTCCTGCTGCCAGTTGGTGGCGCTATAACTTTGACTCACAATAGTCACATCCATGTGATCGGGCTCTTACAACGAACACACTGCTGAAGTTTCATCAAGATTAGTTAATGTATGCAGTAGTTATGACACACTTCCCGTTTCACGTTTCTCGCCATAATTTCGTTTCCTCGCCACGGCCAAACCGTTCGAGATATCAAAAATCCCCTCGCAAACTTTCATCCTCAATGTCTTGACTTCACACTGACCGAGTTTCGTGCCGTGTGTTTGAATTCTCTAGGAGGAGTACTTCACATTCCATTGCATGCGTTTTCCAAACAAGCCTAAATAGCCGACTTCCTGTTGGGCTGGGGTAAAAAGTTAGAGTGCGAAGTATATATGAAACGATGAGATCTACATGTGTACCGAGTTTCATATTATTACATGCAAGCGTGTTTGATTTATGGACCATGTTTTCGGACCCCGTTCCAGGGGGCGCTGTCGAGCCCCCTGCCACGCCCGGGTACCATCTTCAGCCCGGCCCTGATGGCCGCGGGTTCTGACATGTGTGCAAAGTTTCAGGAGTTTTTGAGCATGTTAAGGCCTCCAAAAGTGTCCAAAAGGTAGTAAAAAAATAATTAGAAGAAGAAGAAGAAGAAGAAGAAGAAGAAGACTAAATAATCCTTAGGAAAACAATAGGGCCTTCGCCCTTTGGGCTTGGGCCCTAAATATAGCTGCGAGCAGCGATTACGGGCCCAAGCCGGTGGCACCGCAACCCTGGTGCACCAGGGTGGCGGTACCGCCGGTTTTGGCCCTTCATCGCTGCTCGCAGCTATATTTATTTATATATATATATATATATATATATATATATATATATATATATATATATATATATATATATATATATATATATATATATATAAAGCCGGTGGCATCGCCACCCTGGTGCCTTTAGGGTTATTGTGCACGACGTGACACAAAATATCTGCTCGCTATCTGCCGAACGGCTCTGGTAGTCCCGCTTCAGCACTGATGATGTTGTAGAAATAGTGTGCTCTGGTTGGTCTGGATTATTCGGGATTTTTTATTTTATACAGAAATAAGTTATTTATAATTCAGATGAGAATAAAGTTAGTGTTGATTAAATTAAGGAAAACAAATATATTGATCTGAAATATAGCACATTCATTTTACATTTATTTAGGTTCAATTACCAAACATACAATCTTAATTTAATTTAAAGCAAACAATACATTTGAAATACATGGGTTGTATGCACATTTTTTTTTTTATAAAAAATATATATATATCCAAAAAGACAAGGCTTAAAAACTCTTGTCACTGTAACAGACACAATCTCTCTCTCTCACACACACACACACACACACACACACACAAAACACACACACACGCACACACACACGCACCACACACACACACACACACACACACACACACACACACACACACACACACACACACACACACACACACACACGTCAAGTCACATTTTAGATGCAATATTGAATAAGCAGAAAAATCGGATTTTCTGCTCTGAAAATATAAATAAGCATACAAATTGAATAAGCACTTTGAATATTCTAAACAGAATAAGCACTAGTCGCTAATGAATAAGTACTAGTACTTAATGGAATAGATACTAATATCTAAAAAATAAGTACTAGTAGCATGAAAATAGAGACTAGTATGTTAAAATGATTAAATGTTAAAATGGCTTGCCATATTGCCTCAGAGAGAGAGAGAGAGAGAAAATGACATTTTAGATAATAGCACCTATTAATAGATACTAGTATTTATTCAATAAATACTAGTTCTAAGTCATTACATACTAGTACCTATTAAATAGATACCAGTACTTATTCATTAGCTACTAATACGTATTCAAAAGAATATCTAAAGAATAAGCACTACTATCTAAAGAATAGGCACTAGTACTAAAGAATAAGCACTAGTCGCTAATGAATAAGTACTATTACTTAATGGAATAGATACTAGTATCTAAAAAATAAGTACTAGTAGCATGAAAAAAGAGACTACTAGGTTAAAATGATTAAATGTTAAAACGGCTTGCCATATTGACTCAAAGCATCAAAAGCATCAAACAAGAATATTAAAGTTTGATGCGTTGCCACAGCAACAGTTTCAAAGATATCAAGAATCCCTTCACAGGTCTTCATCTGCAGTGTATTTACATTATACAGATGAAGTTTGAAGCAAATCGGGTAAAAATAAGAGGGTGATTTCAAAGCCTTTAGGAAGTGACACACTTCCTGCTGCCAGTTGGTGGCGCTATAAATTTGACTCACAATAGTCACATCCATGTGATTGGACTCTTACAGCGAACACACTGCTGAAGTTTCATCAAGATCAGTTAATGTATGCAGAAGTTATAACACACTTCCTGTTTCCATTATTCGCCATAAATTCGTTTCCTCGCCACGGCCAAACCGTTCGAGATATCAAAAATCCCCTGGCAATTTTTCATCCTCAATGTCTTGACTTCATGCTGACTGAGTTTCGTGGCGATTGGTTGAATTCTCTAGGAGTAGTATATCGAATTCCAGGGGCATACGCTTTCAAACAAACCATAATAGCCGACTTCCTGTTGGGCTGGGGTAAAAAGTAAAAGTACAAAGGATATATGAATCGATGAGATCTATATGTGTACCAAGTTTCATATTATTACATGCAAGCGTGTTTGATTTATGGACCAAGTTTTCGGACCCCGTTCCAGGGGGCGCTGTCGAGCCCCCCTGCCACGCCCGGGTACCAGCTTCAGCCCGGCCCTGATGGCCGCGGTTTCTGACCCGTGTGCAAAGTTTCAAGAGTTTTTGAGCATGTTAAGGGCCCCAAAAGTGTGCTAAGAATCTCAAAAGTATCCAAAAAGAATATTAAAGTTTGATGCGTTGTCACGGCAACAGCATCTAAGATATCAACAATCCTTTCACAGGTCTACATCTGGCATGTGTCTACATTATACACATCAAGTTTGAAGCAAATCGGGTAAAGCCTGTTTGATTTATGGACCAAGTTTTCGGACCCCGTTCCAGGGGGCGCTGTCGAGCCCCCCTGCCACGCCCGGGTACCAGCTTCAGCCCAGCCCTGATGGCCGCGGTTTCTGACCCGTGTGCAAAGTTTCAAGAGTTTTTGAGCATGTTAAGGGCCCCAAAAGTGCGCTAAGAATCTCAAAAGTATCCAAAAAGAATATTAAAGTTTGATGCGTTGTCACGGCAACAGCATCTAAGATATCAACAATCCTTTCACAGGTCTACATCTGGCTTGTGTCTACATTATACACATCAAGTTTGAAGCAAATCGGGTAAAGCGTGTTGGATATATGGACCAAATTGTCGGACCCGTTCAAGGGGGCGCTGTCGAGCCCCCCTGCCACGCCCGGGTACCAGCTTCAGCCTGGCCCTGATGGCCGCGGGTTTTGTCCTGTGTGCAAAGTTTCAAGAGTTTTCGAGCACGTTAAGAACCCCAAAAGTGCCCGAAAGCATAAAAAAGCATGAAAAAGCTTAAAAAAAGGAATATTAATGTTTGATGCATTGCCATGGCAACAGTGTCTAAGATATCAATAATCCTTTCACAGGTCTACATCTGGCATGTGTCTACATTATGCACATGAAGTTTGAAGCAAATCGGGTAAAAATAAGAGGGTGATTTAAAAGCATTTTGAAAGTGACACACTTCCTGCTGCCAGTTGGTGGGGCTATAACTTTGACTCACAATAGTCACATCCATGTGATCGGGCTCTTACAACGAACACACTGCTGAAGTTTCATCAAGATTAGTTAATGTATGCAGTAGTTATGACACACTTCCTGTTTCACGTTTCTCGCCATAATTTCGTTTCCTCGCCACGGCCAAACCGTTCGAGATATCAAAAATCCCTCGCAAACTTTCATCCTCAATGTCTTGACTTCACGCTGACCGAGTTTCGTGCCGTGTGTTTGAATTCTCTAGGAGGAGTGTTTCACATTCCATTGCATGCGTTTTCCAAACAACCCTTAATAGCCGACTTCCTGTTGGGCTGGGGTAAAAAGTTAGAGTGCGAAGTATATATGAAACGATGAGATCTACATGTGTACCAAGTTTCATATTATTACATGCAAGCGTGTTTGATTTATGGACCATGTTTTCGGACCCCGTTCCAGGGGGCGCTGTCGAGCCCCCCTGCCACGCCCGGGTACCATCTTCAGCCCGGCCCTGATGGCCGCGGGTTCTGACATGTGTGCAAAGTTTCAGGAGTTTTTGAGCATGTTAAGGCCTCCAAAAGTGTCCAAAAGGTAGTAAAAAAATAATTAGAAGAATAATAAAAAAATATAGCTGCGAGCAGCGATTACGGGCCCAAGCCGGTGGCACCGCAACCCTGGTGCACCAGGGTGGCGCTACCGTCGGCTTTGGCCCTTCATCGCTGCTCGCAGCTATATTTATATATATATATATATATATATATATATATATATATATATATATATATATTAGGGATGCACCGATACCGATACCAGTATCGGTATCGGGCCCGATACTGAGCTCATGTACTTGTACTCGTACTCGTAAAAATGCCCCGATACCAACAACCGATACCAGGCAGCATGTGTACAGTGTCAGAAATTATAATGGGGATAAAAAAAGAAGGCTGTATATGAAATAAATGTATCTTATCAGTGGAATATTAAACAGAATATATTAACGCGTCGTCTATTTAACTATATGGTGCGCAAGCTGATAAGAGAAAAACACGGAGAGGATTGAGCGCGCTACGACACAGATGCGCGAGCTGGTCGAGCGCAACCCTTTTTCACAGACGTCAGTGGAAAGTTTGTAGTTCAGTCGGATGTCAATGGCAAATCAAGTAAAACGAGGCATGTAGCTTATTAATAACGTTAACTGACGAGAGATAGAGAGATAGAGAGAGAGAGAGAGAGAGAGAGAGAGGCACTTCTGTTGAATGCTGTTGATTGCGGATCGTTCACTCAGCACGTGTTATTTGGATTAAAACTAAATCGTATATGTAAGTAAAACATGAACTGTTACCTTACTTATGTTTAACGAGTGGTAGCCTACATTATTACAGGACATTTGCAGGTCAAGAATTTCCATGAACTTCAAACATCCACAGCGCGCGCCCCGAAAACCACCAGACAGCGCGCGAATACTGAATGGAAGTCTTTCACGCATTGCGCTTGTACGGACGAATTCACACAAATCTATGTAAAAACACATTGGCGAGTATCCTAGTAAAAGTCTGTTATATATCTCAAGTGAACGTAGACAGTATAATTCAAATGGCGTCAGTGCGTTCGGCCTTAAAGGGGCGGCACTTTAATAAATCTGCTGCTGTGTTTTAATGTTAATCAAACAAAGGACAAATAAATTACTCTCTGCTCTTGGCTAAATAGGCTACCTCTATCAACTTTACAAAAAGATCCATATATATTTAATTTATGCAGTAATAAATATGCAGTGCATGAAATATATATTTGTTGAACTAATTAAGTTTAAATTTAATAAACAACTAATATGATTGATATTATTTTGGTTTCTCTACCAATACATTTAAAAATTACAAATGCATGAATTGAAAATTAACTGAAAATTAAAAATACAGTTATCGGTTACCGTATCGGTATCGGCGAGTACCAAAAATGAAAGTATCGGTATCGGACTCGGTCTGGAAAAAGTGGTATCGGTGCATCCCTAATATATATATATATATATAAAGCCAGTGGCACCGCCAGCCTGGTGCCTTTAGGGTTATTGTGCACGACGTGACACAAAATATCTGCTCGCTATCTGCCGAACGGCTCTGGTAGTTCCGCTTCAGCACTGATGATGTTGTAGAATTAGTGCGCTCTGGTTGGTCTGGATTATTGGGGATTTTTTAATTTATGCAGAAATAAGTTATTTATAATACAGATAGAGAATAAAGTTAGTGTTGATTAAAATGAAAGAAAACAATTATATTGATCTGAAATATAGCACATTAATTTAAATTTATTTAGGTTCAATTACCAAACATACAATCTTAATTTAATTTAAAGCAAACAATACATTTAAAATATATGGGTTGTATGCACATAAAAAAAAAAGAAGATATATCCAAAAAAGACAAGGCCTTAAAGCAGTGGTTCTCAATCTTGGTCCTAGGGTGCCACTGCTCTGCACATTTTATATGTCTCCTTTATCTGACACACCCACTTCAGTTAATAAAGCTCTTTCCTAACCAGCTGATGATCTGAATCAGGTGTGTTTAAATGAGGGAGACATACAAACTATGCAGAGCAGTGGCTCCCTAGGACCAGGATTGAGATCCACTGCCTTAAAGGGTTAAACTCTTTTCACTGTAACACACACACACACACACACACACACACACACACACACACACACACACACACACACACACACACACACACACGTCAAGTCACTTACATTTTAGATGCAATATTGACGGTTTTTCTGTTTCAGCAGCGAAAATAGTTAAACAAAGATCACAGCAGAACCATTGCGCATCTCACAGCAACATGTTTTCTCATTACTGAATGATTCAGCATTTTGGACAAATTGGTTTACTCAAAGATTGACGATATCATCGTCCATCGTGATGGCTGACAGACATCACGATGTTAAAGTCCCCATGAAATCAAAATTGACCATACTTACTTTGTTTGCCTAAATTGATCGTTTTGTGGTGAACAATTCATCCGTGCAAGTCAATCCACACAAAAAAATTTTTTGGCTTCGTAATCTTTAATCAAATTCTGAAAATGCCCCTCCCCTCTGCACTGGAGGACCTTGCCCGATGACGTAGGCTTGATGGTTTGGGTGTCTGCTTAACATCCGTAATCACGCCCCTCCAACTGACAGTAGACAGGCACACAGCGTGTGAAAGGAGAGATGGCGAGGAGGTGCATTTTTCTAGATCCAATCAGGTGCTAGTTGGAAAAAAAAGCCACGCTCACTATTTTGCCTCATAAGTATTCCGTTTCTCTCGGAAATACGTCACAGCACTGGAGAAAAGCCGTTTGCAACTTCCGGTTCATGGGGACTGTAGAGACTCGGGAGCTTTCATTAATTCTCTTTTATTGAGTCACGAACTCGCAACCAATTTAAATCCAGAACAAAGGGACCTAACTTTAACAGACATTCCTAAAAGGCCATGTGGTCAGCCCTCGGAACCTCTATCTCCCGAACTGGCGTCTTCAAGTCTAGAGAGTACACCCTAAAGGTGTCATCTACGCTGACAAATTGTCTTAAGTGTTCCCCAAACAGCGGTTTCTTTCACTTGAGACAACACCCAGGCCATCTTCTCCCTCCCAGCGGAAATCAGGGGGAGAAGCGCAAAAACAGATGCTCCTTTGTCTGTTTCCCGCCGAGCGCAACACGCGTTCACACCCACGTCCCTGCACACACGCACATACATATGAACTCTGATTTCCTATCTGTAAATCGTTACTAAAATATATTTGCTGTTTTAAATACATGTAAAAGAACTGTGAGTGTGCAAACTTGTATTACGAATGTTTTCAGGAATGTACGATCCTTATGAGTGCCTGAATGTGTGCCTCCAGATGTAACTCTGTAATAGTACGTCTGTGATGTGAAATGTTTGATATCGTTGTAATCCTACAAATCTGATCCATCTATTAAGCTGTATATCCATATCGTGAAATGTATAACTACATGCATATGCTATTACCAAAGTAAGCTTAAGTTTCTACTTGGTCATAAATTCATATTACCGCTGATCTCCACCCCAATCAGGGGGCGTGCGCGCTCCTCGATATGGGATGCTATCATTGGCCGGCGCGCCTTACCCAGGCGTGCCCAGCTCATCTTTAAATTCTCCAACACAGAGACAATCGCTCTCTCTGTCCGTGTGTTCCTGTTCCTGTGTATTCTTTGTAATCTTCGTGTTTTATTTTAATGTTCCTGTTTTATTGTAAACTTCGTTTTATTTTGCGCATAGCCAGTCCGATCTTAGTGTTCTCGTCTCCCGACTGAGACCTCCACGTGCGTTTCGTAAGTCTTGTCAGCACTCCGGTGAAAAGACTCTCTTCACGCATACAGAACGTTTGAATCTCCCGCGAATCAACCACGCTTGGAGTCAAAAGAAACCCCCCTCCATCTCTCTGGACGCCGCCCGCACACCAAGAACTTACAGGTCTGAATGCAAAACTTGTTCAAACCAAATTTTAGACGTTGTAAAGTATATCTCCTGTGGCTGTCTCTAAAGGGTTTACTCTAAACTGTGCTAGCAATTGTATTTTCCTTGTGTTTTCTTTTCTTATTGTTTTATTTCATTTTGTTTAATCTATATCCTGTTACATGTAGTCTAGTTCATTCATTAAACCTCATTTTATACTTTATTGACTCTGTGGTTGTTGCTCGTATAACAAAGCCTCTTTAATATAAAAGATCCTAGCTACAATCTGATAATCGTTTAAGTGCACAAAACATTGTCAGTTAATTTAAGCTAAAATAGACCATAAGTCATTTGTACCCTTTTAGCCTAAATACACGGCGGACGTGTGAATGAGCGAGGAGGGGTCAAATGCTTTGGTATTGTTGAAGATCAGCCATTCCTCTGTGTAGGATGTATATTAATAATTAACCATAATTCGTTGTGTTTAATTGTTATATACTTACCCTGAACAGACGGGTACGCTGTACACCCCTTTGTGGGGAATTTATTAACGTAAGGACCCGGTTCAAACTGTATTCAATAATTTGTTGATCATAGATTAATAGTTATTGAATATCTATCCCCAAACTTAAAATTGATAAAGAGCTTATGGGCCGGAAACCCTACAGAATTTTGGTGGAGAATTGATAGGCAATATTTTAAGCTTTGTTGTGTGAGCAATTAATGCAGTGGCAATATTGTGTTTTTTGCTGTGTTTTGAGTAAGAAACGCGAGCGCGCCGCGCGCCGCGCATGTTGCAAGCTGAAAGCCAAGTTTCAGCCGAGCACATTACAAACTGCTAAATTCACCTAAGCGTGTAATCGTTGTAATTGCTAAAATGAATTACAGTTCGTAATACTGATATTCACGGTTAAAGTATTGAATGTAAACTGTAGTTCGCAACAAAAGAGATATTACCTCTGTAAAGACGTTTACATGTTAAGATATTTTCTTTGATCAGCCTGTTTTCAAAACGAGAATCTTTTGAGCAGTGCGATAGAGGAATTGAATACAGCGACGCTCCTGTTTTCAACCTGAAAGGCCTGATATATATAATCGTTAGATTAACGAAAACTCCTGGTTTCAACTTTGGCTGAGCTAACCAAACGTTAAACCAAAACATTTTAAATCATTAAAGTGCTAAATGATAAATGTATTGAGAGTTAAAACCACAGACGTCAATTCCTGTTGGTATTGTTATGTAAGTGCAGTGAATTAAATCTGCTTTACTAAACCCGTGGAACATAGCACTGTAAATCCGCCTGAATCTAAATTATTTGCAGTATATAGGATTCTGCGCGTGCCCTAAAAAGGTACAATTGAAGCGTGTGGTTGTGATTCTGTTGCTGAACACTAGAGCGCAGCCTTGCGCCTCAGTCTCAAATCACCGCCACACCCTCTTCTTCGACGTGAGCGTAACAGCGCCACCGTGTGGACGCTCCAGATAAGGTCACTCTCTCCTGAATTTTTCCTTTCTAAGTCAGTTGTAGTTCTTCACAGGAAGTGACTCACGGGGAACGCCCCTTGTGGCCTTCAACGCTGAGTCAGCTCTTTGTAATTCTCGATTTCTGTTGAGATTCCAGCCTATTTTCAGTTGGGTTGTTCTAAGGCTGTCACTGATTACTTTACAGCAGTCGTGATTAGCATTAGAAGTAATCCATCCGTTAATTTTCAGAGTCTCATTCAGATTGGTCTAAAGAAAACTTTGAAGGTAAAACTGAATTAAATTCTCACTTCACTTTATGAATTAGGTTACGAATAATTCTACTTGATTTCGTTTTCTGTCCGGATAAGGTTATTGATTGTCCCTCAGATAAATCAATAAATCTTATTAAATTCTTTACCTTTTTCCTTCTCGATAAATTAATGAGTTTGATAATTTGTTTTAATAAATTGATAACTCTTATTAATCGTCTTTCCAAAAAAAATTAATTAATAATTTTTTTTATTAATTTTTTTTTTTATTTTATTTTTTTTATTTTATTTTTTTTTAAAAAAAAATAATTAATTTTTCTCTTCCAAAAAAAAAAAATATAATTTTTTTTATTAATTTTTTTTTTCTCTCTCTCTTTCTCGCACTCAACCCTGCCGTCTCTTAAAGTGATATTTCTATCACGACGGTACCCACACTATCTTAGGTGTTATTCAACATCACCGTCTATGCTTATTTGAATTGAATTCAAACCAGTTGACTTACAATTTCGATTAAGTTGTTTCCCTAGCCGGCTAACCACTGGAAAGTACCCCCTCTTGTGGCCCAAAACCGCCACTACAGCCTACTTACTCCTGTGTTTATCCTGCCTTACTCACTGACCCTTCTCCGTAGGTTATTCTGACAACTAACAGTGTCACAATTCCCTCTCTGCTTCTCTCTCTCCCATTAGGTAACCAGGTTTTGTATTTTCTACACATACAGATACTCAATTTTGTTTTAGACAAAGTAAGCTTTGAAGTAATTCTAGAGTCACCTTTCTCTATCACATTTGTTATCTACAGGTAGATTTCTCTTGCGCTGGTGTGATCTGACCGTCATATCTGGTTGGTGTCCAGTGGGCGGGGTCGTCTGACCGGCGTAACCAACGCTTGCTGTGGGTGAGTCGCGGACCTCCCTGTCTCTCCATTGGTGCGGCACGCAATAAGACATCAGCAATTTGGCGCTCCCAATAAGGGGAGGCTCACCACGCGATAAGACACAAGGCAATTTCGGACCTAGTACACAAACCAGGGCCTAATAGGGGGCTACTCGAAAGAGGGTTCTGGGGAAAAGTCCCCTTTGCAGTGTCGTAAGCAGGTGACCTCCCGGGCGTGCCAGTTGTGTTAAAGTCTATGTTGTTTGGGAGGGCGCATGGTGGTTGAGGCACAGGAGAGGCCGTGGACATCTCGGTTAAGTGCTTGGAGCGACGGAAAGATTGTCCTCGACGCTGGCTCCCGCTAGTGTGATTTCAGGTCACCCCAGACAAGCTAAATTAAGGTAAAGCAAAGACATCCACTTAGTATAAACCACAAGAATATTAGATATTCTCCCGTGACATTTAAGAAGTGTCCACCCCTTTTTCTCAGAAAACCACACATAGTCGGCTCAAGCCCTCTTAGTCCCCGTAACCATTTCTGTACTATTGTTTACTCTATCTTAACAGATCCAGTAATTCCTTTTGTTTAATCTCACCTTAAGTTTTTCTTGCTATTCTTCTGTTACTTCTCTCTGTTCTGTGTGAACTGTGCCTTCCAGGTCACCAGAGACAGAGCCTACAGAGACACCCCAGGAGAGCTAAATAACAGACTGACAGCCGAGCCGTTAGCACCAACCGTGACCTACTAGGCTCCGGTCCTGTCAAAATCTTGATTTAGGCCCTGCGCTGACCTAAACAATTTGTCCCTACCTAACTGTCTGCATCAGTTAGTCAAAGTACCGTAAACGGCATCGCCGTATTAAGGGTATAAGCGCATAAATTGTAGAACAAATTTGCATTTGGTCTGTTTGTGTTTGTGTGTGTTGTGCTCCTCTCGCCTGCAGTAAGCCAGCATGTCCCGGTCTCCCAGCCCCGCAGCCCACTGGGACAGCCTTGAGACATGGCTGAAGGCCATGACAGCCACCGTCCTGCCCGAGGATACCGGCGACTCCGAGCCCCGGAACCAGGCGCAGCTGGACACCGACCTGGACCTGCTGATGAGGCACGACCCAACACAAAGCTACAGCCACAAAGAATGGGCCCGAATCGTGGGAAACCTGGCCCACACACTCGTCGCACAAGCCCGCCTTCACGAGAGACACGCCATCGACCTGGAACAGGAGACAGCAACTCTACGTCTCCAAGCGGAGGAGGCCCGGCGCGACCAAGCAAAGACCCAAAGTCGGCTAGACCAGCTACTACTCGAGAACGAGGAGCAGGACGAGGAGGAAACGGACCCAGAGTCACGGAAGGAAGTAGAAGAACTTCAAACTGCTCTGGAAAACCTTCGTCTAGACACCGACCAAAAGGAACTGAAAGAGAGAAAAGCCAGAGAGACACTCACCGAAAAACTGCAACAAGGTGAAGCTCTCCTTGAGAGAGCAAACAATGAACTAAAAGAAAGAGACGCCAAAGCCAAAGCCTGTGAGAAACACTTAAAGGCGGCCAGAGCTGAAATTAATGAACTTATCCAGCAAAAAGAACTTTATAAAGATGAGCTCGACGCTGTCCACCGTGAGTTAAAACACTCTTATAAACTTCAGAGTGACCGGGAAAGGGAGACACACACTACCAAGTTCTCCCTGACCGGTCAGTCTGCACACTTCAGCCAAGAACACAGAACGGTGAAAGGAGACGGACATCCACCGTCCCAGACATCAATGGACAGCCTGCAAGAGCCCTCGCCCTCAGGAAAAGGAGGTGCGTCACAGCCAACCCTTGCCACTTACCACGGCATGGCCTTTAAAGAACTTGACAAGCTTGCTAGGAACATTCCTACTTTCACGCCAAATCCTGCTGGAGGCCACGATGTGCACGCCTACTTGAAAGACATTGACTTCCACTTATACACTGTTCCCCATGTTACCCCGTGGGACAGATTATACCTGCTTCGGATTACTTCGAGTCGGGATGTACGCAGTTTTCTGGATCGCCAACCAGATACCGTCAAAGCGGATTACCAACAGCTGCGACAGGCGTTCATCAGGGAATTCTCTGATCCAGACACCGATCAAGGACTCATCACCGCGATGAGCCTCAAGCAGGCAAGACTGGAAACGCCGCAGGCCTTTTACACTCGCCTCCGACAAGCATACTTCGGGGCACGGAATGATCCCGGGATGGAGGAGGACTTTAACTTCAGAACTTTGTTTCTCCGCAACCTGCATCCCACTGTGAGCCATCACTTAGGGGTCCTGGCCTGTCCTCGCACAATGTCTACCCAGCAACTGAGGGACCTCGCCCACAAGGCGTTTATCAAGCAGAAAATTGTTTCTGAAAAGACTGTAAAAACTCCCTCTATCTGCCCTATCACTGATCAGCATCCAGAGCTGTCACTAGAGGGCACCACACGACACCACCCTAACAGACTTTCTAATAACGAGCCAAGACCGTTTCAGGCCAGCAGAGGGCGACGCAGCTACGAGGGTGCTCGTCCTAAGCATCAGGGCGAGCGACCCTGAAAGATCATACAGCAGCCCACGGCACCCCCACACCCAAAAAGGGGGGGCCACCTGGGAAACCAGCCGACGGCCCAGACAGAGCCGGACTCCAGCGACAAGAACGTCCAGTCCAGACAGTCCGCAGCGAACTCCCTCTCGGCAGGCCTCTAACAGATCCAAGCCCAAATCCAAGCCTGCTGCAAAAGAAAACAGTGAGTCCACGTCAGAGACCGCAGAGATCCTGAAGATCCTAAAAGGGCTTCTTCAAAAGAAAACTGACAAAGAGGACAAGCCAGACTCTGCGTGACTAAGGGTAAGGATTAAAACCCTTCCTGACAGCCCTCCTACTGAACCAAGCACCACGAACACTGTTCTCCTGACACAGACCACAGAACCAACTGTCATAACACCAAGTGACAGTGACACCCACTCACTGCTGTCAACAACCGCACATCCAGAAGCGGACAATCCAACACAGCATACCAGTGAGAAAACCCCAGAGATACCAGAAAGTGCTGTTCTGGTCGTGTGTCTCCCCAACGAATCCCAAGACACTGACCCTAACTGTTTATCGATCGCCACACAAGCCCCCACATTAAAACTCCTAGGGAACCTGGTCGAAAAAGGACTAGCACGCAAACTTTATCTCTCTATCACATTGGAAAATGTGGTGAGGCTCGAAGCTCTGGTCGACACCGGATCGGACCTCACTTTGATATCAGCTGAACTCTTTGAAAGACTCAGTTTTGAAGCTAACAGACAGAACAGAACTCTGAAATCTCAGAATTGTGAGCTGAATGTGCGATCTTACAGCCAAACTGACATCCGGCTTGAACAAATAGCTCCCCTTCACTTAACCCTTGGTCACATGAGCTTGATACACCCCGTGTACATTTCACAGATGAACACGTTTCCCCTTCTCATCGGCAAAGATCTACTAGATCGCTTCGAGCCCCTGCTGGACTTCAGACAACTGAAGATTTGGGCTCAAGTGCGAGAACCTCTCCCCTGTCAGCCACCCAGGTCAACTGAGCCAGACTGTCAGGTCACGGGAACTGTCACCGCCAGCCATGGGAACACAGGCTCTGCACCTGAGCGAGATTCAAGGTCGTTACTCTGCACTTTTCAACTCCCCAAAGACTCTGAGTCCTTCTGCCCCAAGGTCACCACCGACCTGCAGCTGAATGGTGTAACCACTACTGACATTGTACTCGCCCTATGGGCCGACAACTGTGCTATCAGCCTGTCACTTTTCAACGAGCTAATTAAAGTCACACCAAACCTTCCTTCTGCAAGCAAACGCACACGTTTCCCTTTGAACTCATGCCCATTAAACCTGGTGACTGCAAAAGGTATCTGTGCTTTGAACTTGAACTGGAACCATCGGTGCCTGACTCATTACTTCTTGATCCTTCCGGACCTGCCCCACGATGTTTACATTGGAGCAGACATCCTGATTCGCCTCCAGGCGCATGTGGATTTTATTAATGAGGTACTTTGGGCCCCACTGACTTTACAAACAGCTGTTGTTACTACACACACTGACAGTCTTCTGTCAGGCCAAACCATCCCAGAGGTTTGCACTCTAATCAGCGAACAGGCAACTGTAGTACCTGCGTACACCAAAGGGGTCGCTGTTCGGCTCAACATACGACGTGGCCAAACCCTAAACAACACACTGGGTTTCTTTCAACCTTCACCCGAATGCGTTGAACTTGGACTCACACTTGAAGCCACACCCCTCACTGAATTGTCATCTCGTGCAGTCTACATCCTTTTCAACAACTGCATAGCAGTGGACATTGCAATTCCAAAAGCCTATCGGCTAGGATGGCTCGTGAGCTATGATTTTCCTGATTTTGAACTGACTTTACCTGTCATTGGGCCTATTCCAGCTTCAATGATACCAGAAGGATGCACAGGCGACACACTGCACACAGCACCCTTCAAAATCATCTCCATCGCCTCAGTCATGCCGATGGACAAAGATCAAGTCTGCAGAACGGAACTGACGGAGGACCAACACCTTGCCGTGTACACAGTTTCCAAACAGCCTATCTGCCAGATTGAAACACCTGCTGCACCCACGCCTGCAAACACCACGAGCGGTTCACCCACAGAGGAGCCATATCCAGGATTTGAGTCTCAAGTTCAGCAAATTCTAAAAGACGCCGACGCAATCAAAGAGGATGCAGATCGACAAAGACTCAGACAAGTCCTTTACAAATTCAAAGCGTCATTTGCCAAAGACTCTCTAGACTGTGGTCTCACTCACCTGCACACCGTGCGCATTCCAACGCACCCTGACGCTCCTCCCACCTTTGTCAGACAGTACAAGATCCCCATTGCATCACATGAACCGGTGCAAGAAATTATTGACTCTATGCTTCAAAAAGGTGTAATTCGCCCATGCAATAGCACCTATTCTGCTCCTATCTGGCCGGTAATTAAACCGAATGGCCGGTGGCGCCCCACGATCGACTACCGCAAGTTGAATCGACAGGTACCACTGTCACGATGGCCGATGACCCAATTGCAGCAGGAGATCCCCAGAATCAGAGGAGCCACAATCTTCTCTACGCTCGACGTAGCTTCAGGTTTCTGGACCCTGCCGGTACATCCAGAAGACCAGCACAAGCTAGCTTTCACGTTCGGTAACAGACAATTCACTTTCACCAGGTGCCCTTTCGGCTATGCCAACTCACCCGCTGAGTTTAACATCTTCCTGAACAAAGCATGCCCTGATGCGAGAATGAGAGGAAATCTCATCTATGTGGACGACGTGCTGATGAAGAGCACAACAGTTACCGAGCACCTGGCAGAAATAGACTATGTTTTGAACCAGTTAACAGCTGCAGGCGCCAAGATCGCCCTCCACAAAGGTCAATGGTGTCGAACCAAGGTCAACTACGTGGGACTGCTGATCGGGTCGCAAGGCATCGAACCACAGTCCAGCCGCATACAAGCTGTTCAAAACATCAAACCACCCACCAACCTTTCAGAACTGCGAAGCTTTCTGGGAGTGTGTAACTACTCACGGCAGTTCATAGAAAGCTACTCAGACATTGCAAAGCCACTAACTGCCCTGCTGAAAAAAGACTGCCCTTTTGTCTGGACACCCGTCCAGGACAATGCCATGAATGAGCTGAAACGTCATCTGTGCACAGCTCCATGTCTGGCCTACCCTGACCCACAAAAATAATTCTACTTGGAAGCGGGATTCTCCAACCACTGTCTCAGCGCTGGTCTGTACCAACGACACGATCAAGACAAAAGAGTTGTAGCGTATGCCAGCAAGACACTCCTTCCACCAGAGACTAAATTCTCAGACTGTGAAAAAGCGCTGCTTTGCACTGTATGGGCCATACAACGGTTCTCCAACTACATTGGAGCTCAGAAAGTTATCATAGAGACTTGTCATCAGCCTGTCATGTTCCTCAACAGCCAACGCATCCGCGATGGCGTGGTCACCAATTCCCGCATCGCCACGTGGTTAATGGCCCTCCAAGGGCGCAATGTCGAAGCACGGTATGCCCAGAACCACAAATCTGCGCTAGGCAACGGCCTGGCTGCCTGCCAGAACTGCACTGATAACGCACCACCTGTAACGGCTAATGTGGAAGAACCACAACAGCAGACATGTCACAGATACTTCGATGACAACACGTGCCAAGGTATGCCCACAGCTTACGTCGATGGATGTTCCTACAACCAAGAGGGCATCCGCCAAGCTGGTGCGGGTGTGTTATGGGTAAATGATCTGCCATGCCCACCACAACACTTTAAGCTGGGGCCTCAGTCATCACAATATGCTGAGGTGGCAGCGATTCTCATAACTATGCAAATCGCAGCGACACATAACATCAAAGAATTCCTTATCTGCACAGACTCGAACTATGCCAGACTAAGTTTCACATGCCACCTTCCAGGGTGGAAACAAAATGGCTTTAAGACGTCAAACAGCAAGCCTGTCAAACACCAACACTTGTTTCAGGCATGTGACGACCTGACTAGACAACATGACATGATTGTCTACTGGAAGAAGGTGAAAGGCCACTCCAAGCAACCGGGCCTCGACAAGGACCTAAATGACCAAACCGATGCCCTTGCCAAGACTGGCGCACTGCACGGTAACATATGGTCACCTCCAGCCCAACCACCAGCCTTTGATGTGGCAGTGCTAACCCGCAGCAAACGAACTTTTCCTGCCGCACTGCCTGCTTCCCAGCCTCTCACTCTGACTCCGCAGATGTCAAACAACGACATAGCAGACATGCAAGCCTCTGACACGTCCATAAAGACTTTTCTAAACCACCTCTCTGACCCCTCCAACCACCCACTCACACCGTCTGATCTCACTGACGACCCGTGCCTCAGACGGCTGCATGACATCAAGCACATGCTCCGTGTCATTCACAACATTCTGTGGTATGCACCTGAGGACAACACAGCGCCAAGGCTTGTGATCCCTCAGTGCCTAAGGGGGGTGATGCTGATGTATGCTCATGATGCGCCAAGTGCTGGACACCACGGTACCCGTGCCACCTATAAGACACTGAAGCAAGTAGCGTATTGGCCCCGCATGCAAGAACACGTGGCGGAATATGTCAAAGACTGTCTAATTTGCTGTCAGTTCCAACCTGCAAATCCGAATCACAGAGCTCCACTGCAACGCAGAAGAGTCACATTCCCCTGGTCAGACCTCCAAATCGACTGGGTAGGACCTCTGCCAAGGTCAACAAGGGGCAACAAGTACTTCCTCACAGTCGTGTGCCAGTTCACAAAATGGGTAGAATGTCTTCCAGCAGCCAATGACACCGCCCAGACCACGGCATACCTTCTGATGAATCACATCTTCTCCAGATTCGGACTGCCAATGAGTGTCAACTCAGACAGAGGTACCCACTTTACAGCTGAGATTATGCAGCAGATCTGGAAACTCCTGGGGGTCCACGTTCAACTACATATCAGTTTTTCACCGATCTCATCTGGCCAAGTTGAACGTTCTAACAGGACTGTGGTCAGTATGCTGAGAAAGTATGTGGCTGCCAACCAGAAGGACTGGGATGTGAAACTCCCGCTGGTGTTAATGGCCCTCAGAGCCACTCCCCAGGACTCAACTCAGGTGTCTCCCTTTGAACTAATGACTGGACGACAGATGACACTGCCACTGCACCTGTTGTATCAGCCAGGGGACTCCAGTCTCATCACAGCCTGCACCACTCATCAGTACCTCGATGAGCTGCACCAGCATTTGAAATCAACCTTTGCTTTCGCCCAACAACAGCTTCAAAAGAGCGCAGAGGGCCAGAAAGCCTACTATGACCGGAAAGCGTCACACCAGGAACTGGCCGTGGGTGACAGAGTCTGGTATTACAGCTTCGCACAGCCACCACGCACAGCCTCCCAGCGGCTGTCAAAGAAATTCCTGCCCCACTGGACAGGACCTCATGAAATTGTTGACAAACTGTCCCCAGTGGCGTACCGAATCCAATTGAGCCGGGGACAGAAAGACCCAGTGCTCAAATGGGTTCACCGCAACCAGATTAAGAGACATTCTGCTGCTGGCAGAGAAAGGCGGGGAGGGGCCAATACAAACTAACCTGCTTACCATCCTAGGAGCGAAACGACTGTCCTGCCAACGCCAAGGACAACTCTCGCTGACACACTGCTTCTCTCTCTCTCTCCCTCTCTCTCCACATCTCCCCTTTCACCTCTAATAGGATGCTGCTATGGTTTGCAATCTTCTGCCTTCAGTCGACCAGAGGACAACCGCCACCTGACGTCATCACACCTGGCCCGTCGACAGGCATCGTGCTGAGAGAACAACCAGGCCTCCTGATCACCAACTGTCGGACCCACACCCAGAAGGTGTACGTTCGACTCGACCCCCGCAACGTGTACAGAGCACATTACCCCAGCGCAGTAGCCCAGTACAGCTGGGCCGGAGCCCGGTGGACAGAGGATGCCATCGCCCACGCCGAGGCCGACGTCAGACACATGCTAAACCAACTTGAAAAGATGACCGTCACCCAAGCGGAATTAGGCGGACACAACCGCCGCCCCAAACGGTTCCTTGGAGCCCTCCTGGGAGCCGCAGCTGCAGTGGGAACTCTGTTCAACATTGGTATGTCAAGCGTCAACGCTGTTAACCTAGCCACCGTGAGACGACATGTGGCTGAAATCCAGACAGAGATTCCCCAGTTAAAAGAGCAGCTCACCGTGCAGAGTGCTTCTCTGCAGACCATCGGAAGGACCTTAAAGGGAACTGTGGTCATTCTCAACACCCACAGCGTCATGCTGAACCAGACTGTGAATTCCATGAAACAGCTGTTCACTGTTTTCCAAAATGACTTTGCCCAAACTCAGCTGGTCACCGCCCTGATGACGGACATGTTAAGGGAGGTGAGCTCATCTATTGACAGCTTAGCCATGGGTAGGATCCCACCCTACCTCATACCTCTGAGCCTTGTCCAGAACGTGCTGGCTTCCGCCATCACCACGCCAGCTGATCCGCTCCAAGTACACCTGGCCTACTCTCTGGGCAGCGCCATCCCACTCTATGTCGACCCAGAGCAGAGAGAAATGGGATTCCTCCTGAACTTACCCATCATCGAGTCAAGCCGAATCTACAGACTCAAAGACATTGTCAACGTCGGGTTTTGGAAAGGTAACACGCACATCAAGATCCGCACTCCAGAATCGAACCTGGCTCCAAACCTGCACATGTGCACCTTGACGAAAGACATTCATTATCTGTGCCCTAGCAAACCATTCCTTAGAGACAACACTGATGGAATTTGCGGACTGCAAACCATGTCCAGCGACAACCGCTGCCCTGCCGAAGCTAAGCCTCGCATACAAGTGGAAGAAACCCGAGCAGAGATCATCGGTGACCGGTGGCTTGTCAACACTCCGGTACTCACTGCCACTCTCACCTATGACCAACATGACACCGCTACCCGTGTCAGCCTACTCAACCAGAGCATGTGGATTCAAGTACCTAAGGTGCCATCCTCCACGTAGACGATCTGGCATTGTATCATCTTCCGAGCCACGAGTACGAAACAGAATTGGAAATTCCCTCTTTCTTCAAAGACCACAATTTCACCCTGAGTCCAGAGCTGGAACTGGAAATTGAGACAGGGGGGTCACAGCTAATTGACATTGCTCCTCTTGACTCCGCCCTACAAGCTTTGTCTCGACAGCCCACTTTGACTGCTTCACCTGTTGCCCGAGCCTGGACCGCAGCAGACACTGCGCTCTGCCTCTCTATGGTAGTCAGTCACATCCTAACATTGGGCTTGGCTTTCATCCTGTACAGGAGACTCAACGAGACACGAGCATCTACCGTCAGGCTCTCCAAAGCCGTGTCCGGAGGCTTCCGACGAAACCCCCGAAAGGAGGATAACACGCAAGAAGCCGCCGGTAACCTCATTGAGCTAAGCCCTCAGCCCTGATAATCACCTGTTATCCGAATTCATGATTCACCTTCCATCCTCCCATGCAATGATTGTCGGCAGACGATCTCTCCCCAGGGACATCATCTCCCGAAAGGGGGGAAAACTGTAGAGACTCGGGAGCTTTCATTAATTCTCTTTTATTGAGTCACGAACTCGCAACCAATTTAAATCCAGAACAAAGGGACCTAACTTTAACAGACATTCCTAAAAGGCCATGTGGTCAGCCCTCGGAACCTCTATCTCCCGAACTGGCGTCTTCAAGTCTAGAGAGTACACCCTAAAGGTGTCATCTACGCTGACAAATTGTCTTAAGTGTTCCCCAAACAGCGGTTTCTTTCACTTGAGACAACACCCAGGCCATCTTCTCCCTCCCAGCGGAAATCAGGGGGGAGAAGCGCAAAAACAGATGCTCCTTTGTCTGTTTCCCGCCGAGCGCAACACGCGTTCACACCCACGTCCCTGCACACACGCACATACATATGAACTCTGATTTCCTATCTGTAAATCGTTACTAAAATATATTTGCTGTTTTAAATACATGTAAAAGAACTGTGAGTGTGCAAACTTGTATTACGAATGTTTTCAGGAATGTACGATCCTTATGAGTGCCTGAATGTGTGCCTCCAGATGTAACTCTGTAATAGTACGTCTGTGATGTGAAATGTTTGATATCGTTGTAATCCTACAAATCTGATCCATCTATTAAGCTGTATATCCATATCGTGAAATGTATAACTACATGCATATGCTATTACCAAAGTAAGCTTAAGTTTCTACTTGGTCATAAATTCATATTACCGCTGATCTCCACCCCAATCAGGGGGCGTGCGCGCTCCTCGATATGGGATGCTATCATTGGCCGGCGCGCCTTACCCAGGCGTGCCCAGCTCATCTTTAAATTCTCCAACACAGAGACAATCGCTCTCTCTGTCCGTGTGTTCCTGTTCCTGTGTATTCTTTGTAATCTTCGTGTTTTATTTTAATGTTCCTGTTTTATTGTAAACTTCGTTTTATTTTGCGCATAGCCAGTCCGATCTTAGTGTTCTCGTCTCCCGACTGAGACCTCCACGTGCGTTTCGTAAGTCTTGTCAGCACTCCGGTGAAAAGACTCTCTTCACGCATACAGAACGTTTGAATCTCCCGCGAATCAACCACGCTTGGAGTCAAAAGAAACCCCCCTCCATCTCTCTGGACGCCGCCCGCACACCAAGAACTTACAGGTCTGAATGCAAAACTTGTTCAAACCAAATTTTAGACGTTGTAAAGTATATCTCCTGTGGCTGTCTCTAAAGGGTTTACTCTAAACTGTGCTAGCAATTGTATTTTCCTTGTGTTTTCTTTTCTTATTGTTTTATTTCATTTTGTTTAATCTATATCCTGTTACATGTAGTCTAGTTCATTCATTAAACCTCATTTTATACTTTATTGACTCTGTGGTTGTTGCTCGTATAACAAAGCCTCTTTAATATAAAAGATCCTAGCTACAATCTGATAATCGTTTAAGTGCACAAAACATTGTCAGTTAATTTAAGCTAAAATAGACCATAAGTCATTTGTACCCTTTTAGCCTAAATACACGGCGGACGTGTGAATGAGCGAGGAGGGGTCAAATGCTTTGGTATTGTTGAAGATCAGCCATTCCTCTGTGTAGGATGTATATTAATAATTAACCATAATTCGTTGTGTTTAATTGTTATATACTTACCCTGAACAGACGGGTACGCTGTACACCCCTTTGTGGGGAATTTATTAACGTAAGGACCCGGTTCAAACTGTATTCAATAATTTGTTGATCATAGATTAATAGTTATTGAATATCTATCCCCAAACTTAAAATTGATAAAGAGCTTATGGGCCGGAAACCCTACAGGACTTTAAGCAAAGAACGTATATTTACAAGAAGTGAAAGCCAATAGAACGTTCCATTGCAACACCAGCGCCCAGCAGCAGCGCTACGCTTCCGCCATTTTGGGGTGAAAGCCATATATTTAGCCCAGTGCAGAGGTCATTTTTAGGTTGAAATAATTATGTAAAAAGAGGAGGCAGCGCCAGATTTTTTAACGCAGGTGCCGAGGGGGTGCTAGATCATTGACAGGGGGAGCTGCGCACTTATAGCCTATATTGTGCTACTATTATTAAATGAGCAAAACTTCGATATTTAATATTCAATCATTTTAATTATCACAACTAAAGTTTTAATTTTACTAAATTGAATAAGAACAACATTCAGCATTCAATCAAATATATTTAAAGATGTATTATTTATAATGTTATTTCAACATAATATCTCGTTATTTCAACATATGTGAGTGTGCAACATAATCAGAGAGTAGCCTATTTCTTTTCGTTTGGAATAGTTTCGTTTAAATATTTAGTTGCAAGCTTTCTATATTTCTCATGTCTGAGGCATATTTCGGTTAATTTATGATGAGATTCGCTCAAGACGAGCGCCGGCGCCGGATGTCATGATTATGTCTGCTATATTTGCCATTTATTAAATTCAGCCGATTAAATTTAAAAAAAATAAAAATAAGATAGAATTTATACAAAACGAAATTAATTTTAAAGAAAGGCTTTCTACAAAACACAGCGTAGGCTAATGAGTCAAAATCATGTATGAGCCACTTCATGTCTCCCGATATCATACTCATGCTGTTCACTTTTCATAATCAATATGGGGAAAAAAACATTATAATATTTGAACAAATATGAAACTAAATGCGCTTATTTAATGGCTACAACAACACGTATACAGTATTAGGCCTACAAACTCTCTATTTGTACAACTATTAGGCCTATACAACAGCAATAGAAACAGCTTTACAGTAAACTTCTTATATCGTATATTAATGACCGTTAAAGCAAGACTATGTAAACAAAAACACACAGCCACTGTACAAAATTGTGGCAATTATAGGATAACGGACACAGCAATGCATAATGTTCCATAAGATCATCATGTTTGTAGCATGATCCAGGGGATTAAAACGTACAAAATATATTTCAGGCCAAGTGGAGTTGGTAACTAATAATAGTAGTAAATGTGTAAAGTTGCATAAAATGGAAATATTCTATAATGCAAGAAAAAACTACCTCAAAAAAACTGTTATCTGTGCTGTTGTCCAGTAACTCCCGTTGGAATATTCATCCCAAAATGGCGGCCGCGCTCCCGAAGCGCCACCTAGTGGCTGTTACCAGAAAAGCATCAGAGTTTCGCCTCTTGTGCCTCTTTGCTTTAAGCCAGCATCGCGATCCCCCCCCCCCCCATGTTTCCATGGTGACGCGTCATGCTTGGCACGTGATTCACCACAGCCAAAATAGACATGTAACGTTAGCGCTTTTATTTATAAATATTAACAAACCTGGTTACCATGTCATTAACTATCTTCTATTCTGATTCTCAAATGTGTGTAAGTGAGTTTGTTTTGTCGTTTAAAAAACAGTTTCTCCCGAAATACATGGCCGGTGAACTGGTAGAAGAATAGAGTTAACTTTATAGTTACTTACACTGTGTGTCTGATATGAATAAAATCCGTCGGCAAATATATTTGAATGGGTTGTTATGGCTGCTTCCATAGACACCATTGTGTATTTTACAAACTATAAATGTATTGTTTTGCTATAAGTTATATGCATTTAAATGTCTGAAACCTAAAATAAACATTATGTGGTTAAAAACACTGAATAGTTGTGATATAATATGACAAGCACTGAACGCGTCTGTCTCTGGCTCAGCGCCAGCCACAGCGCGAAAGCACAGTCTGGATCTGGCTGCTCTGTCACGTGTACATTGTACATCATGTACATTCGCTCCTAGTGGTCAGCTGCTGCAGACTCAGAGCGTGCCGAAATCAAAATTGCTGATGAGATGTAGAGGAAAATATCTCCGCGTTGTGCCTACGCCCCTTAGCTGTTCTAAATCCACTGTAAAACACGGCTTTGCGGGGCTTATTGCTTAAGTGAAAAATTAAAACGTTAGCCCCGACCCTCCTCCGATATCATCGTCCATCGCGATGTTTCACTGTACACATCGTCTGATGCCAAATTGGTAGACATCGCAAACCCTAGATTCAATGACCAATCCATACCTGTCTCATTCATGAATGACTCAGTCGTTCGAACGAATCGTTTGAACGAATGAATCAATGACTCGCTCATTAAGACGGTAGCCTGGCGACACCTAGTGACGGTTCAGTGTTATGTTTAAAAGTATCATTCTTTCCAACGATTTTTAATTGACTCATATTTAAAACAATCTCATAACATCATTTAATGCATTGTTATTTTTCAATGTAAATGATGTAATTTGATCAGCCCTACCTAGGGTAACAGCCATATAGTATCTTATTATTCTAAATAATTGAATTTATTGATCAAATTTACAAATTAAAATGAAAGATGAACCATACATTTAATAAGATTGGACTAGGGGTGCCTTGCAGATATTACAATTATGCACTTTTAAATATACCATTGCCACCCACCGTCAATTTGGTGTGTGTGTGTGTGTGTGTGTGTGTGTGTGTGTGTGTGTGTGTGTGTGTGTGTGTGTTGTGTGTGTGTGTGTGTGTGTGGGTTGGTTTGTGTGGGTTGGTTTATGTGATTTATGAGGACACAAATTTGTATAATGACGTGTATTACACTGGTATTACAACTTATGGGTGGTTTATGAGGACATTTCAAAAGTCCTCATAAATCAAATGGCTTGAAAAACATAAAAAACAATGTTTTATTAAAAAAATTTAAATGCAGCATGTCTGTTATATGCCTTTATTAAAAAAAAACGTATTTAAAAAATACAAGGCTTAAGACATTTATTTTCTTTTTTAATGAAGGCCAAACCACACAGCAGTGAAATGGTTAATCTAGCCCCACTCCCCCTCCCCCTCCCCACACTCACAGACACATACACAGACAGCAGTCACAGAGACGTAGGCTCAGAGAGAAATGACCATATTCAAACCAAAATATCTGACTTCCTCTTGGTTGTTACTAATGACTGTAAATTAGAAAGTTGTCTGGCTGGAGGAGAACTATATAAATACAGATTTTTGTAACTCTAGATGAAACTAACCCCCCCACTTTTGTCAAAAGGTGGCGCTACTGAGTCCCTGCACCACGCCCGTTTCTGAAACTATGCACATGTCACCTGGCTAATAAATGTGATCTGTCGAGTTTCATGCAATTTTAAGCAATTTCAGGCATGCTAAGAGTCTCAAAAGCATCCAAAAAGAATATTAAAGTTTGATGGATTGCCACAGCAACAGTTTCAAAGATATCAAGAATCCATTCACAGGTCTTCATCTGCCGTGTATTTACATTATACAAATGAAGTTTGAAGCAAATCGGGTAAAAATAAGAGGGTGATTTCAAAGCATTTTGAAAGTGACACACTTCCTGCTGCCAGTTGGTGGCGCTATAACTTTGACTCACAATAGTCACATCCATATGATCGGGCTCTTAGAACGAACACACTGCTGAAGTTTCATCAAGATCAGTTAATGTATGCTGAAGTTATGACACACTTCCTGTTTCACGTTTCTCGCCATAATTTTGTTTCCTCGCCACGGCCAAACCGTTCGAGATATCAAAAATCCCCTCGCAAACTTTCATCCTCAATGTCTTGACTTCACGCTGACCGAGTTTCGTGCCGTGTGTTTGAATTCTCTAGGAGGAGTACTTCAAATTCCTTTGCGTGTGTTTTACCAACAACCCTAAATAGCCCACTTCCTGTTGGGCTGGGGTAAAAAGTAAGAGTGTGAAGTATATATGAAACGATGAGATCTACATGTGTACCGAGTTTCATATTATTACATGCAAGCGTGTTTGATTTATGGACCATGTTTTCGGACCCCGTTCCAGGGGGCGCTGTCGAGCCCCCCTGCCACGCCCGGGTACCATCTTCAGCCCGGCCCTGATGGCCGCGGGTTCTGACATGTGTGCAAAGTGTCAGGAGTTTTTGAGCATGTTAAGGCCTCCAAAAGTGTCCAAAAGGTAGTAAAAAAATAATAATAATAATAAATATAGCTGCGAGCAGCGATTACGGGCCCAAGCCGGTGGCACCGCAACCCTGGTGCACCAGGGTGGCGCTACCGTCGGCTTTGGCCCTTCATCGCTGCTCGCAGCTATATTTATATATATATATATATATATATATATATATATATATATATATATATATATATATATATATATATATATATATATATATATAAAGCCAGTGGCACCGCCAGCCTGGTGCCTTTAGGGTTATTGTGCACGACGTGACACAAAATATCTGCTCGCTATCTGCCGAACGGCTCTGGTAGTTCCGCTTCAGCACTGATGATGTTGTAGAATTAGTGTGCTCTGGTTGGTCTGGATTATTGGGGATTTTTTAATTTATGCAGAAATAAGTTATTTATAATACAGATAGAGAATAAAGTTAGTGTTGATTAAAATGAAAGAAAACAATTATATTGATCTGAAATATAGCACATTAATTTTAAATTTATTTAGGTTCAATTACCAAACATACAATCTTAATTTAATTTAAAGCAAACAATACATTTAAAATATATGGGTTGTATGCACATAAAAAAAAAAGAAGATATATCCAAAAAAGACAAGGCCTTAAAGCAGTGGTTCTCAATCTTGGTCCTAGGGTGCCACTGCTCTGCACATTTTATATGTCTCCTTTATCTGACACACCCACTTCAGTTAATAAAGCTCTTTCCTAACCAGCTGATGATCTGAATCAGGTGTGTTAAATGAGGGAGACATACAAACTATGCAGAGCAGTGGCTCCCTAGGACCAAGATTGAGATCCAGTGCCTTAAAGGGTTAAACTCTTTTCACTGTAACACACACACACACACACACACACACACACACACACACACACACACACACACACACACACACACACACACACACACACGTCAAGTCACTTACATTTTAGATGCAATATTGACGGTTTTTCTGTTTCAGCAGCGAAAATAGTTAACCCTCTGGGGTCGGCCGTCACGCGGCCGTGATCTGCTCACTTTTTTTCTCATCAGTGCAAAAGAGACTCAAATTACTCTGTTGATTTTGATCTTACATGTAAGTGTTATACATCATTCAAAACTGTTAAATGTCTTCTTTTATTTGTGTACACTCATAATAAAAACAAAATGTTGTGTTTTTCGTAAAATAAAGAAAATGAACATGATGCGCGTTCTGCCGTCTCTCTAAATGTAAAGCTCATTCTGAAACGCGACAGAACATGACCTGTAACTCAGCTAATACTTGTCACTGTGACATGAAACATATGTCTTTACAACACTTTGAGTCTCTATTTTTAAATGATGTAAATCATATCAAAAACAAATATTCTCTGTTTAAGTAATTCGTATGAAAGCAAGGACGTACAGTTTCTCCAGCCTGACCTCATTAAAGTTAATGTGACCACGCCCGCGTGCAACAGCTGCTCGCATACTAATGAGCCATGTGGAGGAACGCAAACTGTTAACGACCTCAAAACAGAGAATCCGCGTGCTGTGCTGTTTATCTTGGATTTACATCAGACGAGTTAGAAGAACACAATTTGATTATAAGAAGGATTTATAAGGTAAGACATGTCTTTGTTAGTAGCATGTTAGCAGCATGTTATTGTTGCATAAACTTGTAGCTACTAGTTAAACTGGTGCCAGACTAAAATGTACGTTATGAAATGTGATTGGAGTAAAACATGAAGCCTAATGCTAAATGTATATACATAAAAACATATGTTTGATAATTAAACAGCACGATACAGAAGGCTCGTATGATTGTGAATATTATGTTTAGACTTGTGTTTATTGTGTTTGTGGATATCTGCTCACACGAAGGTATGTATAATTATGTAAGAATATGCGATCGAGCCGGACCAAAAAACTATGAAACGTTATTAAACGTTATTATAACGTTTCATAGTTTGGTCCGGCTCGATCGCATTCAGTAAATGTTTGCATGCGCTGAGTTTGAGTCACGCGCGCTGTGGGTTTGAAAAGCAAAACAAACCAATCATTAGGCTTTATGGTTTTACTCCAGCAATCTCATCTCATAACGTTGTAACGAATGGAAACGTTTTAAGTAACATGATAATCCATATAGTTTTCTCTAATGTAGTGTTACTGAACTTTTTAGTGATTTATAGGCTGCCTAGCTGCTACAGGCTATTGTTATTATTTCATGCAGCCCTACATATGCCTACAACTACAAGGCACAACATATATTGGGAGTTCATATATGTAGTATATGTATGTATTTAGTAAATTTCATAATTTGAACCAGACAAATCTAAAATAGTTTCTCCTAATATCAGCATGTTCACAGCTGTTTTTTTGTTTTCTAAAAAAGGTTTTTACAGGGACCAGCACTGATGAGTCCAGCTGACATTCACGTGAGTCTCTGTACATGAACATGGTGAAAAATCAAACACCTTGGAGATGACAGGTATGTAACCTATATGTTTTAGGAATGGCACAAAGCTGTGTGACTGTCCAAGTCTCTGTCTTTAGATCAGTGTGTTTTACTAATGTGCTTTTTTGTCTTTGGTTGTGTATCTTTTTGATTGTGTTGTAAATAAATCCAAACCATCTAAAAGCCATTCTTTTTTAAGTCTCTCCTCCTTCTTTGTGCAAGGCTTCTCACAATGACAGCACCTGATAGCACCTTATAGGGCTATTAGGGGAGGGCCTTTGTCTTTCTCAGGTGTGAAAACACTATATACTAATGGGTTGTTAACGCCCCTCCGCATAAAGCTTTCTTACACAAAACACGTCTTACAAATTTTAAGTCAATATATTGTCTTATCTGAATGAGTAGTCACGATGATTTTCACATAGTTTTGAAGCAAATATTCTAGGCCACATGATACAATTTTCAAAATTCTTGTGAAGAAATAATTAGTATGGGTTTAATGACCTTATTTCAGTGACAATGTTTTTTTGTTTTTTCACAAACCACGCATAAACGTCATTATCTCAAAACTAAAAACTTGTACATACATGCTGCTGACATATTACTGTAGCAGAGTTTGTGCTGAATACAGTGTAATCAGACTTTAGCCATGAAAATGTCACAAGTAACAGAAATAAGCACAAATGTCAGAGCATTTCAGAACACCTCCAGGACCCAGAAAACACCTCAGACCTCAGAGGGTTAAACAAAGATCACAGCAGAACCATTGCGCATCTCACAGCAACATGTTTTCTCATTACTGAATGATTCAGCATTTTGGACAAATTGGTTTACTCAAAGATTGACGATATCATCGTCCATCGTGATGGCTGACAGACATCACGATGTTAAAGTCCCCATGAAATCAAAATTGACCATACTTACTTTGTTTGCCTAAATTGATCGTTTTGTGGTGAACAATTCATCCGTGCAAGTCAATCCACACAAAAAAATTTTTTGGCTTCGTAATCTTTAATCAAATTCTGAAAATGCCCCTCCCCTCTGCACTGGAGGACCTTGCCCGATGACGTAGGCTTGATGGTTTGGGTGTCTGCTTAACATCCGTAATCACGCCCCTCCAACTGACAGTAGACAGGCACACAGCGTGTGAAAGGAGAGATAGCGAGGAGGTGCATTTATCTAGATCCAATCAGGTGCTAGTTGGAAAAAAAAAGCCACGCTCACTATTTTGCCTCATAAGTATTCCGTTTCTCTCGGAAATACGTCACAGCACTGGAGAAAAGCCGTTTGCAACTTCCGGTTCATGGGGACTTTAAGCAAAGAACGTATATTTACAAGAAGTGAAAGCCAATAGAACGTTCCATTGCAACACCAGCGCCCAGCAGCAGCGCTACGCTTCCGCCATTTTGGGGTGAAAGCCACTCGGCAGTCATATATTATACATATATTTAGCCCAGTGCAGAGGTCATTTTTAGGTTGAAATAATTATGTAAAAAGAGGAGGCAGCGCCAGATTTTTTAACGCAGGTGCCGAGGGGGTGCTAGATCATTGACAGGGGGAGCTGCGCACTTATAGCCTATATTGTGCTACTATTATTAAATGAGCAAAACTTCGATATTTAATATTCAATCATTTTAATTATCACAACTAAAGTTTTAATTTTACTAAATTGAATAAGAACAACATTCAGCATTCAATCAAATATATTTAAAGATGTATTATTTATAATGTTATTTCAACATAATATCTCGTTATTTCAACATATGTGAGTGTGCAACATAATCAGAGAGTAGCCAATTTCTTTTCGTTTGGAATAGTTTCGTTTAAATATTTAGTTGCAAGCTTTCTATATTTCTCATGTCTGAGGCATATTTCGGTTAATTTATGATGAGATTCGCTCAAGACGAGCGCCGGCGCCGGATGTCATGATTATGTCTGCTATATTTGCCATTTATTAAATCCAGCCGATTAAATTTAAAAAAAATAAAAATAAGATAGAATTTATACAAAACGAAATTAATTTTAAAGAAAGGCTTTCTACAAAACACAGCGTAGGCTAATGAGTCAAAATCATGTATGAGCCACTTCATGTCTCCCGATATCATACTCATGCTGTTCACTTTTCATAATCAATATGGGGAAAAAAACATTATAATATTTGAACAAATATGAAACTAAATGCGCTTATTTAATGGCTACAACAACACGTATACAGTATTAGGCCTACAAACTCTCTATTTGTACAACTATTAGGCCTATACAACAGCAATAGAAACAGCTTTACAGTAAACCTTTTATATCGTATATTAATGACCGTTAAAGCAAGACTATGTAAACAAAAACACACAGCCACTGTACAAAATTGTGGCAATTATAGGATAACGGACACAGCAATGCATAATGTTCCATAAGATCATCATGTTTGTAGCATGATCCAGGGGATTAAAACGTACAAAATATATTTCAGGCCAAGTGGAGTTGGTAACTAATAATAGTAGTAAATGTGTAAAGTTGCATAAAATGGAAATATTCTATAATGCAAGAAAAAACTACCTCAAAAAACTGTTATCTGTGCTGTTGTCCAGTAACTCCCGTTGGAATATTCATCCCAAAATGGCGGCCGCGCTCCCGAAGCGCCACCTAGTGGCTGTTACCAGAAAAGCATCAGAGTTTCGCCTCTTGTGCCTCTTTGCTTTAAGCCAGCATCGCGACCCCCCCCCCCCCCCATGTTTCCATGGTGACGCGTCATGCTTGGCACGTGATTCACCACAGCCAAAATAGACATGTAACGTTAGCGCTTTTATTTATAAATATTAACAAACCTGGTTACCATGTCATTAACTATCTTTATTCTGATTCTCAAATGTGTGTAAGTGAGTTTGTTTTGTCGTTTAAAAAACAGTTTCTCCCGAAATACATGGCCGGTGAACTGGGAGAAGAATAGAGTTAACTTTATAGTTACTTACACTGTGTGTCTGATATGAATAAAATCCGTCGGCAAATATATTTGAATGGGTTGTTATGGCTGCTTCCATAGACACCATTGTGTATTTTACAAACTATAAATGTATTGTTTTGCTATAAGTTATATGCATTTAAATGTCTGAAACCTAAAATAAACATTATGTGGTTAAAAACACTGAATAGTTGTGATATAATATGACAAGCACTGAACGCGTCTGTCTCTGGCTCAGCGCCAGCCACAGCGCGAAAGCACAGTCTGGATCTGGCTGCTCTGTCACGTGTACATTGTACATCATGTACATTCGCTCCTAGTGGTCAGCTGCTGCAGACTCAGAGCGTGCCGAAATCAAAATTGCTGATGAGATGTAGAGGAAAATATCTCCGCGTTGTGCCTACGCCCCTTAGCTGTTCTAAATCCACTGTAAAACACGGCTTTGCGGGGCTTATTGCTTAAGTGAAAAATTAAAACGTTAGCCCCGACCCTCCTCCGATATCATCGTCCATCGCGATGTTTCACTGTACACATCGTCTGATGCCAAATTGGTAGACATCGCAAACCCTAGATTCAATGACCAATCCATACCTGTCTCATTCATGAATGACTCAGTCGTTCGAACGAATCGTTTGAACGAATGAATCAATGACTCGCTCATTAAGACGGTAGCCTGGCGACACCTAGTGACGGTTCAGTGTTATGTTTAAAAGTATCATTCTTTCCAACGATTTTTAATTGACTCATATTTAAAACAATCTCATAACATAATTTAATGCATTGTTATTTTTCAATGTAAATGATGTAATTTGATCAGCCCTACCTAGGGTAACAGCCATATAGTATCTTATTATTCTAAATAATTGAATTTATTGATCAAATTTACAAATTAAAATGAAAGATGAAGCATACATTTAATAAGATTGGACTAGGGGTGCCTTGCAGATATTACAATTATGCACTTTTAAATATACCATTGCCACCCACCGTCAATTTGGTGTGTGTGTGTGTGTGTGTGTGTGTGTGTGTGTGTGTGTGTGGGTTGGTTTGTGTGGGTTGGTTTATGTGATTTATGAGGACACAAATTTGTATAATGACGTGTATTACACTGGTATTACAACTTATGGGTGGTTTATGAGGACATTTCAAAAGTCCTCATAAATCAAATGGCTTGAAAAACATAAAAAACAATGTTTTATTAAAAAAATTTAAATGCAGCATGTCTGTTATATGCCTTTATTAAAAAAACGTATTTAAAAAATACAAGGCTTAAGACATTTATTTTCTTTTTTAATGAAGGCCAAACCACACAGCAGTGAAATGGTTAATCTAGCCCCACTCCCCCTCCCCCTTCCCACTCTCACAGACACACACACAGACAGCAGTCACAGAGACGTAGGCTCAGAGAGAAATGACCATATTCAAACCAAAATATCTGACTTCCTCTTGGTTGTTACTAATGACTGTAAATTAGAAAGTTGTCTGGCTGGAGGAGAACTATATAAATACAGATTTTTGTAACTCTAGATGAAACTAACCCCCCCACTTTTGGCAAAAGGTGGCGCTACTGAGTCCCTGCACCACGCCCGTTTCTGAAACTATGCACATGTCACCTGGCTAATAAATGTGATCTGTCTGTCGAGTTTCATGCAATTTTAAGCAATTTCAGGCATGCTAGGAGTCTCAAAAGCATCCAAAAAGAATATTAAAGTTTGATGGATTGCCACAGCAACAGTTTCAAAGATATCAAGAATCCATTCACAGGTCTTCATCTGCCGTGTATTTACATTATACAAATGAAGTTTGAAGCAAATCGGGTAAAAATAAGAGGGTGATTTCAAAGCATTTTGAAAGTGACACACTTCCTGCTGCCAGTTGGTGGCGCTATAACTTTGACTCACAATAGTCACATCCATATGATCGGGCTCTTACAACAAACACACTGTTGAAGTTTCATCAAGATTAGTTAATGTATGCTGAAGTTATGACACACTTCCTGTGTCACGTTTCTCGCCATAATTTTGTTTCCTCGCCACGGCCAAACCGTTCGAGATATCAAAAATCCCCTCGCAAACTTTCATCCTCAATGTCTTGACTTCACGCTGACCGAGTTTCGTGCCGTGTGTTTGAATTCTCTAGGAGGAGTACTTCAAATTCCTTTGCGTGTGTTTTACCAACAACCCTAAATAGCCCACTTCCTGTTGGGCTGGGGTAAAAAGTTAGAGTGCGAAGTATATATGAAACGATGAGATCTACATGTGTACCGAGTTTCATATTATTACATGCAAGCGTGTTTGATTTATGGACCATGTTTTCGGACCCCGTTCCAGGGGGCGCTGTCGAGCCCCCCTGCCACGCCCGGGTACCATCTTCAGCCCGGCCCTGATGGCCGCGGGTTCTGACATGTGTGCAAAGTTTCAGGAGTTTTTGAGCATGTTAAGGCCTCCAAAAGTGTCCAAAAGGTAGTAAAAAAATAATAATAATAATAATAATAATAAATAATCCTTAGGAAAACAATAGGGCCTTCGCCCTTTGGGCTTGGGCCCTAATAATAAATAATCCTTAGGAAAACAATAGGGCCTTCGCCCTTTGGGCTTGGGCCCTAATAATCCTTAGGAAAACAATAGGGCATTCGCCCTTAGGGCTTGGGCCCTAATAATCCTTAGGAAAACAATAGGGCCTTCGCCCTTTGGGCTTGGGCCCTAATAATCCTAAGGAAAACAATAGGGCCTTCGCCCTTTCGGGCTTGGGCCCTAATAATCCTTAGGAAAACAATAGGGCCTTCACCCTTTGGGCTTGGGCCCTAATAAGAAATTTTAACTTGGCTAGTACAACGTTGAGTAATATCAATTTAGTTGAAATTTCCTTTGCATTACATTTCACTCAAACAATAATATTGAAATACCAGTATGTGCTTTACTTTTATTTATAAGTAATTTATACTACATCATGTCAGATTTTAAACATTATGTGAATGCAAAGACCTCAATACTTGGTAGATAATACACAATGACGGTAACATTTGATGGATCGTTTTTGTGTTTGAATGTGTCATTTTGAGCAGAAAATTTACTCGAAATGTCACAAAATGGCAAGTTACTATAATCCTAAAAACAAAAGCAATGATAAAACAGTGTAAATACAGCTGGAAACCAGTGAAAAATCAACCTCATTAATTATTCAAGGTTCAGTGCATGATGGGAACCCCAGCATCAGAAAAATTGAGTAATTTTTACTTAATTTTATTAAGTTGATATTTACGCTTTTATTTCTACTCGCTTGAATTAAGTACTGATATTGAATTTACTTAGTTTTTTTAATTCTTACCTGAACTAACTTTTTCATGTAAATTACCTTGTTTTTTTTCAGTAGTGTTTACTTCACCACAAAATCATTTTTTACAGTGCAGCTTCATACATCAGGCGGTGAGAGGAGTGTAAGCATAATCTTACGCCAACATATACGCCCGTTTCTACGCAAGAATGATAAATGAGGGCCACTGTGTGCACAGTATATCACTGCTTAACACTGAAAGGAGGAACTGTTTTTAGCAAACTCACATTTTCCATGTTCCTTATTAATATGGTAAAGGGTTCCATTAGTCAAAATATGTCAATTAAAATACTCAGCTGACCCTGTTGAAAGGCTTTTCAATTCAAGCAGAATTAAACTGAATATTATTTTAACATAAATGAAAACATGTATATAATACTATAAAAAGTATCAAATAAAGAACAAAAGAGCAAATTCATCCTTATTATCTTGCTGTAAATTCATTTCACCACAGATGAACACAAGCTGTTTTATAAGAGCAAAGTAATAATACACACTAATGACAACCATTTTCTAATTCTATGAGATGCAAAAAAGGTTGAGTGATTACTAAAGAATCTGTTGGCCTATAGAAAATTATTCAATTACTCATAGCTACTTAACCAAATTACACACTACATAAGATTTGTGAAAATTATGCTGAATTCTGTTACATGATCCTGTAGTACAGATTTTGATTTATCTCAATACAGTTGCACTTTTAATCTTTGGTAAGATCAAGCAGGTCTAGGGAAAGGTCAAGATAGAGCTCATATAGAGAAGATATTCAGTCACATTGAGTGAATGGGTTGTGGTAATTGCTTCAGGACAGCATGAATGCGGGCATCTCAGGGAGCTTGAGTGGGCTGTTGACACTGTCAGACGGCTGCCGTCTGATCAGTGCCACTTTCCGTTGATTTTTGTCCACTGAGCAAATATGGATGGGGAAATGACAGTGAACATGCACTCAGTGCTATCTTCATGAGGGTTATTAGGACGTAAAAATAAATAATGCTTTTTACGGTAAAGGACCAATCAGACATTTGGATGACTTGCGTGAAGGATGTGCTTTCACACTGAATAAGCACTCAAGCAAACTCAGATAATGTTTTTTTTTAATGTTATGAAGTTAGACATGTTTAAAGTTATTTTTGTGTATCTGTCTGTCATGGGTTGGAGTCGGTGGGTGTCAAAGTCATGAATGTTTACAGAGCACATTCCTAAACCATAACCATCATAGACGGGAAACAGCTTCCAGTCCACACCGTGCAGATATGTTCGGTTATGTAAAATGTTGGTGGCATGTTTTTGGACATCATAGGCATGTTCCAGGTATTTCGATTTTGGCTACACACCAGATAATATGAGAGGAAAATATAGGCTAGTATCTCAGGCTTGGAGAAAGTGAGAAGCTCTATGACATGTACAAATTAGAGCAAGAACATTTCATTTAATAACATTCTGCTATAGGTACCTAATATTTCATTATTTATTGGACCATAAACATTAACTGATTACTAAAATGTTTGGTAACACTTTACTAAACATTGTCCATGCAACAAATTATTAGTAATTATTATAATACATTTTTATTGTAAAAACAATTATTAGTTTTATGGTTACTTCAATTATATTGAATTATTACTAGCTTTAAATGTGCCAACATTTTAGTTTCATTGTACTACGTATCAAGTTATTATCCAAAAAGAAAACATAGTAGGCTAATACTTTGTTAATACCTTTAATACTTTAGATGAATATTTTATGTTATCAGTAGTGTATGGTATAATTTATAATTGTATCATATTTTTTATTATAGTAAAACCTTAGAGCAAACCTTTCCAAAAAATAAGTAGGCTACCAGGATTTTACCATAGTACAGTGATTAATCAGATGCCAATTTCATGGAACTTATACAATGCTGTCAGATAAATTCCAAGAATCGATTCCACACTGTTATTTTCGATTCTTTTTTTTAAAATACCAACACCGTGTCAAACATTGTCACGTCTTTTACCGTGCCACGGTGCCACACAGCGAGAAACTTTGTACACCTGGCGTGACAAGCGAGACGTATTGCGTGCTGTTCTGTCATAAATAAAACGAGGCATTTACTTCGGGGATTTGTCACGCGTGCTTCCTGCGTCAGGTGTAGACAGACACAGTGTAAAGACTATGAATATGTTCACCATATAGCTACATGGTAGATTCTATTTATATACATAGGCCTACCTACACACACGTACACAGGAGAGAAACCGAAGTGTCCGAGCATTAGAAATTAATTGGTACATGGTAATATATAATTACTATTTAAGAGGCACGGAAGTTCGATTTATGGACAACAATAATCAGTAGGCTACAAATGTCTTATTTAATAAATATAAATAATTCGAACACATAAACATTCAAATGGTGGATTAAATAAAATTGGATTTATGTAGTAAGATTTTATAATCACTGCACCACAACCAGGTTTTACAGTTCTTAAGCATAAAAAAAACAATGACTCTGAATCAGGCCCGGATTGGCTAATCGGGAGCACCGGGAGAATTCCCGGTGGGCCGGTCTGTTTTATTGGCCAGGAGGGCCGGTCCGTGTTGACATGTCACTGGGTTGAATGCTTTCCAAGTCACAGCGCAGCCCCGCTATTTTTTATGATTATTTTCTCGCAGCCCCACAAAAAAAAAAGTCAGTTGTTGATGTGTGAACAAAAAATAAGAGATACAAAACATGGATAATAGAAGCGCCTCAGGGCCCACCCAACATATCGCGACGATAACCGACCTCATCATCAGCACTCAAACGCCGCTCGTCGGCAATGGCAAAATGTTTGAGATGACCGATCAAAGCAGGATTTATGTTCACAGAAGCGCGAGCCGCGGCCGCGCGCGGATCCCAATGCGACGCTTCACGAGATAAGATTCAAGTGGCTAAACTAAACAGCTGTTTTACGATAGAAGTTTTAAACGACAGACATAAATAATCAGCAATGCAAAAACTGTATCAATCAAAGTTCAGCTTCGGGAAGGGGACATTTACAGGTAAAGATAAAAGGTAACACTTTACAATAAGGTTCATTAGTTTACTACATTAGTTAACGTTAACTAATAATGAACAATACTTCTTCAGCATTTGTTAATCTTTGTTAATAGCTATTAATTTCAACATTTATTAATATTTTATTAAAATATTGTTAACATTAGTTAATGCACTGTGAACTAACACGAACAAACAATGAACAGCTGTATTTGTATTAACTAACATTAATAAAGATGAATAAAAACAGTAACAAATGTATTGCTCGTGGTTAGTTCATGTTAGTTAATAAATGAACTAATGTTTAATAAATTAATCTTATTTATTAAGTGTTACCAGATAAAGAGACTGAGAGAAGGAGGACGAGAGAAGGAGATGGAGATAAGAGAGGAGAGCAGGTAGAGCAATAGCCTATTGCATACTGTGCCCAGAATGAGAATAACTTTATTACAATGGATTTTTAACACAGATATACATAAGTTCTTTGCCAATGACAGTGCAAAAATAATATTCCTCGAACCCCCTAGTAAGATCACTTGTTGGACCTCTGTATTTATAAAACGCTGTGTACGGCTATTGCACTGAATAGAAAATTATTTTTTTGAAAAATACAATGAATTACAAGGCTGTACAGAACAGTGCACTATTGCAGACTTATATACTGAGGTTTTAATTACATTATTTTAAGATAGTCAGTCGGGAACTAAAGTGGGCCGGTCTAAGGCATGAAACTCCAGGGCTGAAAATGAGTCCCACTCCGGCCCTGCTCTGAATTTTATTCACTGACATCGGGATGTTGTCAGTGCAAGTCGGTATCACGAGAGCTGTGGAGATGATCATTCTGCAATTAACCAGGGCAGTGTTGGGAAAGTTCATTTTCTACATGAACTAGTTCAAAGTTCAGTTCACAAATTTTTAAATAAACTAGTTCAGTTCATAGTTCATATAGCCTACTTCAAAAAAAATGAACTATAGTTCATAGTTATTTTTTTCCATATGTTGCTGCGAGCAATTATTATTGCCACAGCCCATATACAACCACCGAGCAATTATTTTATCGACTGGCAAAGTTTGCACAGAAATGTAAGATTTTTCCCATCCTCACCGACCTTGTCATAAAACTCGTTTAAATGCGACGCCTCCTCGCTCGCTGCTTTGTCGACGACATGCTGCTTTTTGTTTTGATGACGCATGCGGCGGTGCGCGACACTGGTGGCTGATGTTGCCAGATTGGGTGTTTTTTTTCGCTACATATTAAGGCCTGTTTACGGTGTGTTTTAGCTGGGTCGCCTGGAAGGCTCTAGAAATCTGGCACCCTATTGAACAAAGTTAAACAGAGAGCGCGCGTTCACAGACACCAGAATGAACGCGTTAACGTTCATCAGACAGTAATTCAGTAAGTTCAGTTCACAGCACTGTTTGGTGGTTTGTAAAAGGCTGTGAACTAGCTGGCCTAATCATTTATTTAGTCTGAACTTTATTGCTTTACAGGTGACGTCTGAAGTGATTGTGTTGACAAATTAAACCGGCTACAGGCCGCGGTTTTTGTTAAAAAAAAAATCTTAGAGGAGTCGATTCCTTTAATGGAATCGATTCCAACCTTTGGAATCGATTCTCAATTCCCAACGCCTCGGAATCGAGGAATCGATTCTTTTTGGAATCGATTCCCAGCCCTACCATTATCTTATACCATGGTGTTTACATGTTTTAATTTGTTTTATGCCATTGTACATGTCCAACATATTACCATGGTAAGTGATCAACATAACACCTGTATTACCTTGGTAACTTACTCTGATATAATACCATGGTAGATAGTCTTGCCATGATCTTTTTTGTTATGGTTAATTAATACTTTATTACAATGAATTTTTGCAAACGGCAATTAAAGGCTGATATTTCATGCATACGAATCATTATAAAATATTGATAGTTGAAGGAATGAAAGTATAGACCTACAGTGTTTGTTGCGTCGGTGTTGCCAGCTGAAACACGCTTTGAATGCTTTCTCCTGCAACATGCATGACGAGGAACTGGACGAGTAAAACTCCAGCATGTGTCCCGATAACACATCCATACAGTCAAACATCATGCACTTTATTTCACTGAAGACTAAAATAATACGATAACAATTTGGTTGTCCTTCAATTGTTCACATAAACTCCATCAAACTCTCACTATGGTTTGGTACGCGCGAATCTCTTTCCGATTCTACAGTCATCAGACAACAGAATAATGCGATCCATCCCGATGATCACTTGCGATTTTCCTGCTCTTTCAGAATAAAAATGATCACTAAACGGATATAAATAAGGTTCCGATCGGTGTTGTGACCGGTCCCGTTCCGGTTAGCGACAGTGGTTATCTGTAATGATAAAATATTTTATAAATTATATCGCGTTTAAACACGCAATGGCGGATTTCGGCTCCTGCATGCGTGCGGCTCATTTCCTACTAGTTCATTCCGACACAATGAAAGATTGAGTTGCCTAATATATGCGAGTGAACTTTCTATGAACCCTTCCGAGGCTGCTAACCTTCAAATGACCCACACAAGTGTGACATCACACGCACGCGCGCACACACACACACACACACACACACACACACACACACAAACACACACACACCAGCAGCCCTGCAACGCAGGAGAGACTGAGAACAGAAGCAGAACTCAAAACAGAATTTCCCTAGAAAGAATTATTATACACATTCATATTTTCCTGAGTTACAAGCATTGCGTAAAGAGTAGGCTACAGTACAGAAAATTAGTTTAGCTGCCCTTGTGAAAAATAAGTATCCTACACTTTATCCAGCTTATTACAGAATAAAAAAAGAAGGATATACTTTAAAAGACTTTAAAATAATTTACTTAATAAGACAATACTTATTACAGAAATAATAGTTTAAAAGAGTATACTTAAAGGTAGGATACACAATTTTGGATTGGCTAGCAATAGCAAGCTAGCTTTGAAAGTTTAACCCACCCAATTAATTGAGGCTGTTTCATTTACATGTATAATATTTTTGTTTGTTTTGATTTTATATTTTTCCTTACCTGTGCATGAAATGTTCAGACATGTTTTATTTATTATTTTGTTTTCGCTGAGGGATAAAAATAAAGAATTGCGTCGATGGGTGTTGTCATCACATGCGCAGATGGGAGTTCTCTTACGAGAGGTTCTCTCGTATTGCGTAAGCTAGCTTACGCTACGGGAAAGATTCATCTTTTCTGAGAAATTGAAGCCAAAAAATTATCCTATAATTTGTATCCATTGTCAACGCAGTTCAGCTGCAGCAGACCATGAGCGGCTAGCTAGCCGCTCCCCAGCTAGCTAGCCGCTCCCCAGCTAGCAAAAATTGTGCGGGCCAAAAGCGGCCCGAATAAGGCTAAAACACTCGGCCGATCCTCGGCATGAATCTAGGTCCGATTGCTCTGTGAGCACTCGGTTTTAACGCGGTCCGATTAAGGCTTAAACTACGGTGGCCGAGAGGTGCAAAACAAATCACAATTATAAAAACAAAATAACAAGTCAGAAAACACAATAACAATTCAGAAAGCAAAATAACAATTCAGAAAACACAATAACAATTCAGAAAACAAAATAACAATTCAGAAAACAAAATAACAATTCAGAAAACACAATAACAAATCAGAAAACAGAATAACAAATCAGAAAACACAATAACAATTCAGAAAACACAATAACAATTCAGAAAACACAATAACAATTCAGAAAACACAACGACATTTCAAAGAAAACGGAAAAGGTAGGTACATTTTGAGAATGGCAAACTTGTCGCTGATTGGACGAGACACCTGTCAATCAAGCTTTACAGGAAGTAAGAAATTTGTGATCAACTTTGTTTTGCTAAATGCGAAAATGGAACACATTAAACATTACTTTGAAGAAGGACATTCATATGCCGTGATTGTGGACATGCTGGCGAAATACCACGATATTAAAACTATTTACAAGATTACTAAAAATATTTTACATAATTCGTGAGGCACACACGCACATTTGCACACACAAGCAAGGTCTCTCGCTCTCTGTCTCTACCACTCTGCCGTGCGCGGTTTGGAGCTCGCGAGCTCTGGAGCTCCGAGTTTTTAACTAATTCGCGGGCATCAGGGAGCCGCTATCAATGTGCGGGGAACTTCCGGGAGACTTGGGATGTCTGCATATCACTCCATGGGGCCAAACTATCTTTGGCATGTTGATGGGTGCGATAAACTTAAGCCATTTGAGCACAAGCTCATTTTAATGTCGTGGTATGTCGCCAGCATGTCCACAATCACGGCATATTATTGTCCTTCTTCAAAGTAATGTTTAATGTGTGTGTTCCATTTTGATCACAAATTACTTACTTCCTGTAAAGCTTGATTGACAGGTGTCTCGTCCAATCAGCGACAAGTTTGCCATTCTCAAAATGTACCTACCTTTTCCGTTTTCTATGAAATGTCGTTGTGTTTTCTGAATTGTTATTGTGTTTTCCGAATTGTTATTGTGTTTTCTGAATTGTTATTGTGTTTTCCGAATTGTTATTGTGTTTTCTGAATTGTTATTGTGTTTTCCGAATTGTTATTGTGTTTTCCGAATTGTTATTGTGTTTTCTGAATTGTTATTGTGTTTTCCGAATTGTTATTGTGTTTTCCGAATTGTTATTGTGTTTTCTGAATTGTTATTGTGTTTTCTGAATTGTTATTGTGTTTTCTGAATTGTTATTTTGTTTTTATAATAGTGATTTGTTTTGCACCTCTCGGCCACCGTATTAAACACTCGGCCGAGCGCTCGGTTTTAATGCGGCCCGATTGCGGAACCCCGAGTGAGAGGACGTAACGCTCCCCTCCAATCCCGTTCCTTGTTTGGGCTTATTTAAACTATTGATTTTTCATTCATGTCAGGTTAATACTAAAATAGCTGAGCAGCCGTTATTTATGCAAGATAAACTAAAATAAAACAGCACAAGGAAGACAGGTTTCATGTTTAATGCATTTTTTTATTGGACCACACTTCTCTCCCCTCTGATGAAAGGAGGACACTACTTTTATTAACAAAGTCGGCTCATCACACACACACACACACACACACACACACACACACACACACACACACACACACACACACACACACACACACACACACACACACACACACACACACACCACACACACACACACACACACACACACACACGTCTGGTTCGCTATCTTTTTAGGGACTCTCCATAGGCATAATGATTTTTATACTGTACAAAATGTATATTCTGTCCCCTTACACTAACCCTACCCATTACAGGAGACATTCTGCATTTTTACATTTTCAAAAAACATGATTTAAAAGCTGTTTTCCTCATGGGGACCGCTGGCTGGTCCCCACAATGTAATATAAACAAGGGCGCACACACACACACACACACACACACACACACACACACACACACACACACACACACACACACACACACACACACACACACACACACACACACACACACACACACACACACACACACACACACACACACACACACACACATTAATAACAGATATTGAAATATCACAGCATTAATGTAAAATCAAGGAGTTCAAAATACTAATTTCCAATATCAAATTTGTAACTTTAAATTATTTAATCCCACTGCGTTTTTTTAGGTCTATTTTGTCTGCCTGTTCGCCCTCTGGCTTCGGCCACCATCCCTATCAGAGGTTGCAGCCACCTGGTGATGAGGAGCTCTATTTCCTTTTCTGTAGAGTCTTTGGTCAGGGCATTCCGGCGGACTGCATCTGAGAAAAAACACAAGATAGAAGAGGGCAGCATGACCATGTGATGTTACTCAGCAACCACCAAAACTTAATTTGGATGCAGGGCTCTCCTCTACACTTACATTTCTTTTTAATTAAAAAAGTTTAGGAGCACAGTCAAACATTTAGGAGCACCTGATGTGACCTGATCTGATCAATGACAAATTAACCTTCCCATTATAAGGCGATTTATATTTGACGGGTTTGTACAGACTCTGTCAAATGAAATTCCAGGACTTTCAAGGACTTAAGGACTTTAAGCACTACTTTTTTTGGATTTCACAGACTTCAATCAGCACTTATCAAACAATATCTTATTTTTATTTATTTTATTTTTTTACTCAAATGACATATTTATGGTATCTGATGTTTCACTTCATAGAGATCAATCCATTGACCAGCGCTGTCAGGCATGGGAAATTAGCCTGGCTGCGCCCTCCTACGCAGCCCTAGTTTTCCTAACTTTTGAGGAAAAATACAATACGGAGATGTTACATACAGCAAAATGTGGCAAAACCCAAACATCAAAATTCAAGACCTTTTAAAGTCTTTTTAAGGTATTATTTCCAAATTAATAAATTCAATGCTTTTAAGGCTTTTTAAGGCCCCACGGGAACCCTTTTAGTTATTTAAGGAATATAGCATGAGTGAGAGTGGGTACTGACTTTTAGGAATGATCCGATTAATGTATAAATTAACTTACCAGATTGTTCCTCTCCTCTGGATTCTTTAATGTCTCCTCCAAACATTGTAGCTCCTCAATAGTTGAAAGTGGAGCCCAAAATGTGTTAGGTCTGGCGTGAAGTCTGGAACTGCTTAACTGCTGGAGATTTTTTGGAGCTGCACAGGATGAGCAACTGCTGCTCTGATAGAATCGAGCTGGATGAGGATCTCCTTGGCAATTGCTAAGACAAGAAAAAGCAGGCAAAGCAGATTAGTTTACAAATTATAAAACATTATATGTAGATATGTCAGAGTAAACCGAGAAAGATCACTTTGTAGAATTCCTACCTGTAGGCACAGCCTCTCGAGAAGACCTGTTCTGTTTGTCATGTGTGGGGTGTTCTAAAATTTAAAAAAAAAGCCACAAATATGTTACAAGACATGTAAATTTACATTACATTAAGATATTGCACTTTGTGCATTGGAAGCACTTATTTTAACAGATGTTGGTTTTGTATAGCTAACTCTGTAAAACAGAAAGCAAACATTTTTTATTTTATTTATATTTTATTCATTTTTACATAAGTTGTAACGTTAGCATATTCCTTTTGTAAAGCTACAGAACATGTTTGACTCATCAATGTTTTGTAAGTTTGAGCCATATGTTTATTAAGGTCTGAAATAAAACAAGATGAGAACTTAAATATTCCCAGCACTTTCTGTGATATAGTATGCTTGCTTATCATAGGAAGTAATAAGAAATTACTCTTTACATTAAGGTAGCCTAGTGAGAACAGGGTGTTTGGGGAATCACATTTTTTCATCGCATACAATTGCATAAATATTCCGCCACATTTTTTAAGAAAACGTGCCGCATATAAGGATTTTTGCCCGCAACAATCACAAAAAAACCTCCGCATTTTTCTGGAAGGACAGGTTAATGCTAACTGTCTATAGTGCATACGTTACTTCAGTTTGCCCCATAAAACTACAACTAGAGGCAAATTCACACCACACAGACAAACGCCAGCAAACATGAAAAATAAGCCAACAGCCACCGACAAATTCGAGCACCCACGGAAAAACACGAGATATTGCCCATTCATTTTAACCAATACAATTAAAAGATTGCAGCTTTCAGACACGACTTTATTTTCGATATTGTTAAATGTCAAAGGTGCTTCTGTTACAGGTCCCACGCAAAAGGCCATTAAATGCATTTCACGACCACGTCATGTCACAGCGTTCACAAAATGGCGGACGGTCTGCACATATTCAATATCTTCACAACCCAGAACATTAAAGGTGCTCTATGTAACAATTAGCGGCCTCTAGCGGTGATGTTTCAGATTGCAACAAGAGCGCTCCTGCTCGTGTGCGTGTGTGTGCTCGATCTCAAGAGCGAGCATTCACTACCGGCCACACGGAGACTTTCAACGCAACAGCGAAAGCGTCACACACAGGGTTGCCAGGTCTGCACAACAAAACCAGCCCAATTGCTCATCAAAACTAACCCAATCACGGCCAAAAATAGTCAAATAGCGTTCCCGGGTGTTTCCCCGATAACAATCATGTTCCAGTGGGTAAAACAATCGCGTCAACCAGTGCACTACACAAACAACCCGCGGAAACAGTGCAGGCATACGGACCTGGCAACACTGACATGCTGGAAACTCATGAAAACTCCCACTGCAACGTTACAATAATAGGCTACTTTTATCAGCTTGACGTTGAACTAATGCTCCATGCTCGTATGATAACGTTACATTGACTGCATTTAGCCGACATGTGATGTTATCTAGCAAAAGGCATTTCACTAACTATTCGTGTATCTTTCACAATCAGCAATGTCAACATAGGTGAGTGTATACCGGTAATATGATAACGAAAACGGTGAACTAGACTGAACAATGTCAGTGTAACAGTAAGACAGTAGGAAGTAGCATTACTGTACTGAACGTGTCTGGAAATGTTTATTATATACAATATGATAGTAGTGGGATGAGTAACGGTAGACAGTAGATCTAGTACATAAAATAAGTTACACCTAGCTACTTTTTGTTACCCTGGAACAGTCTTTTGTATCCATTTAATGTCTTATGTAGTTTACCTTGCTATTTTATTAGAGTTTACTAATGATTCAAAAGCTCTGCCGATGTTGATCCGTGTTTTCGTCCTGAGTCGATCAGATTCTCGTTTGGCCTGACGAGCTTCAGCAGATAAAACTCTTTTTTGTTTTTTATATATTTGTGGAGTCTGTGTTGTGCTGGAGGCAGGTCGTTTTGGAGTGTTATCAGACTCCATGTCGTTAGCTGATAGCTGAAGTGCCGTCGGTCGCATAGACTGTAAACAAGGAGAGAGGGTCGGGAGCGCGCATGCACGTCACTTCCGTTGGATTTCGCGGCAAATCCGACCCGGAGACTTCACATATAAATATAAATATTGGCCTTCAGAAGTAATAGCAAAGAGTATAGAAGCACAAGAGGCGAAACTCTGATGCTTTTCTGGTAACAGCCACTAGATGGCGCTTGGGGAGCGCGGCCACCATTGTGGGATGAAGATTCCAACGGGAGTTACTGGACAACAGCACAGATAACAGTTTTTTGAGGTAGTTTTTTTCTTGCATTATAGAATATTTCCATTTTATGCAACTTTACACATTTACTACTATTATTAGTTACCAAATCCACTTAGCCTGAAATATATTTTGTACGTTTTAATCCCCTGGATCATGCTACAAACATGATGATCTTATGGAACATTATGCATTGCATGTGTCCGTTATCCTATAATTGCCACTTTTGTACAGTGGCTGTGTTTTTGTTTACATACTCTTGCTTTAACGGTCATTAATATACGATATAAGAAGTTTACTGTAAAGCTGTTTCTATTGCTGTTGTATAGGCCTAATAGTTGTAAAAATAGAGAGTTTGTAGGCCTACTACTGTATACGTGTTGTTGTAGCCATTAAATAAGCGCATTTAGTTTCATATTTGTTCAAATATTATAATGTTTTTTCCCCATATTGATTATGAAAAGTGAACAGCATGAGTATGATATCAGGAGACATTATGATTTTGACTCATTAGCCTACGCTGTGTTTTGTAGAAAGCCTTTCTTTAAAATTAATTTCGTTTTGTATAAATTGTATCTTATTTTTTTTATTTATTTTTTTTAAATTTAATCGGCTGGATTTAATAAATAAGCAAATATAGCAGACATAATCATGACATCCGGCGCCGGCGCTCGTCGTGAACTTGAGCAAATCTCATCATAAATTAACCGAAATATGCCTCAGACATGAGAAATATAGAAAGCTTGCAACTAAATATTTAAACAAAACTATTCCAAACGAAAAGAAATAGGCTACTCTCTGATTATGTTGCACACTCACATATGTTGAAATAACGAGATATTATGTTGAAATAACATTATAAATAATACATCTTTAAATATGTTTGATTGAATGCTGAATGTTGTGCTTATTCAATTTAGTAAAATTAAAACTTTAGTTGTGATAATTAAAATTATTGAATATTAAATATTGAAGTTTTGCTCATTTAATAATAGTATACAATATAGGCTATAAGTGCGCAGCTCCCCCTGTCAATGATCTAGCACCCCCTCGGCACCTGCGTTAAAAAATCTGGCGCTGCCTCCTCTTTTTACATAATTATTTCAACCTAAAAATGACCTCTGCACTGGGCTAAATATATGTATAATATATGACTGCCGAGTGGCTTTCACCCCAAAATGGCGGAAGCGTAGCGCTGCTGCTGGGCGCTGGTGTTGCAATGGAACGTTCTATTGGCTTTCACTTCTTGTAAATATACGTTCTTTGGTAATAGCAAAACTCGACAAGTGGATCATTGTAATGTGTGATTACAATCCCTTCACACACAGGCAATAAAAAAAGGATTCATTTTAGTAGAAAAATTCCATATAGCACCTTTAATACACAAAATATTTGCAGCATGAACATACATCGGAATTACAGGACTCGTGTGCATATTAAGTTGTTATCATACCTATAAAAACAGGAGCAAACGTGTCATTGTAATCATAATGCGAGGGCGCCGGCGGAATTCTGCTCCTCTATAAGAGTCCCCAGTTCATTTTCATAATAAGAGTCCCGATCTCACTCAGCAACAGACAATGACCCAGCTTTTAGCATGACTTATACCAAAGTCTCACATCATTCCTCTATTAAAATTTACGTAAGTGAAATAAACATTTTCTTACAGGATCAAAATACTTTCTGACAATGTGTTGCTATTTGTCTGTGCGGTGTGAATTGGCTTTAATCCAGCTGAAATTTTGTTCCACTTTATTTTCTTCCACAGATCAAAGACTGTGCTCGTAAATATTATTCACGTAAATTGCATTCAATAAAAATGGCGTCTAATGTACTAATTCTTGCTGCAAAGAAGAGCTAACAGCCCAGCTAGTGTTAGCTTCGTTCGCGCCATAAAAATCGGAGCCACTTTCATATTAACGTTACCTAACTTGCACTACTTTACTTAGACATGATAAACAATTTGATGTTGTCCTAATTAATAATTCTTAATTGAATTCTGAATTCTTTCTTTTCGTTTCATCTGGGAAGCATGTCAAAGGACCACGAACAAAGTTTAAACGGATCGATAATAATCAACATTTAACCAGCCACAGTTCGAAATGTAGAGTTAATATAGGATGTTAAGGGAACTCGATTGAAACTATGCTCGGCGTGAAATGTTGACCGCGGTCAAGCCAGCCGCAGTTTGAAAATACACGGTCAAGCCAGCCGCCAAACAAATGGGGTGTGTTCGCCTATTACTATGAATACGGTAATGTCAGTAACACAGAGGGAACGTGCTCTCTCTCTCCTCTCTCTCTCTCTCTCTCCTCTCTCTCTCTCTCTCCTCTCTCTCTCCTTCTCTCTCTCTCTTCTTTCTTCTTTCTTTTTCTCTCTTTCCTTTTTCTTTCTTTCTTTCTTTCTTTTTCTCTTCTTTCTTCTTTTTCTTTCTTTCTTCTTTTCTCTTTTTCTTTCTTTCTTCTCTTTTCTTCTTTTTTCTTTCTCTTTCTATCTTTTTCTCTCTCTTTCTCTCTTCTTTCTTCCTTTTTTCTTTCTTTCTATGTTTTTCTCTTTCTTTCTTTCTTTCTCTCTTCATTTTTCTTTCTTTCTATCTTTTTCTATCTTTCTTTTCTCTCTTTCTTCCTTTTTTCTTTCTATCTTTTTCTTACTTTCTTCCTATCTTTCTTTCTCTTTCTTCATTTTCTCTCTCCCTTTCTTTCTTTCTTTCTTTCTTTCTTTTCTCTTTCTTCCTTTTTTATTTTTTCTTTCTTTCTCTTTCTTCTTTTTCTTTCTTTATATCTTTTTCTGTTTCTTTCTTTATTTCTTTCTTTCATGTTAGTTGCACATATTTGTGAGAGACAATGTAACAAGATGCTTTCTTTTTTCTCTCTTTTTATAGGTCACATCTCAAGAAATAGTTTTATGTAATGTTTACAGCACAAGAAGACAAAATAAAGTATTCACTCTTTCTAAATACATTTACTGAATATGATTTACTGTTCTCTTGTATTCAATGTACCATACAGTATACAAACCCCATGCGAAACACGATGGACATTTTCGACTTCAGAGGCCCTTAAAGACCTCATTTCTAATAAGTAGAAAAAAATAACAGTCCGGTTTAATACGGGACGTCCCATACAGTACACACACCTCATATTAATCCATTTTACTGTAGCATTTTGGAGATATGCCCCTTTAATTGACTTCAGAGGTGTATAAATAACTCATTTCTAATAAGTAGAAAAAAATAGACTTCAACTTCAATTGACTTCAGAGGTGTATAAATACCACATTTCTAATAAGTAGAAAAAAATAATGGTCAGGTTTAATACGGGACGTCCCATACAGTACACACCTCATATCAATCCATTTTACTGTAGCATTTTGGAGATATGCCCCTTTAATTGACTTCAGAGGTGTATAAATAACTCATTTCTAATAAGTAGAAAAAAATAATGGTCAGGTTTAATACGGGACGTCCCATACAGTACACACACCTCATATCAATCCATTTTACTGTAGCATTTTGGAGATATGCCCCTTTAATTGACTTCAGAGGTGAATAAATAACTCATTTCTAATAAATAGAAAAAAATAATGGTCAGGTTTAATACGGGACGTCCCATACAGTACACACACCTCATATCAATCCATTTTACTGTAGCATTTTGGAGCTATGACACTGTAATTGACTTCAGAGGTGCATAAATACCACATTTCTAATAAGTAGAAAAAAATAAAAGTCAGGTTTAATACAGGACGTCCCATACAGTACACACACCTCATATCAAACCATTTTACTGTAGCATTTTGGAGATATGACACTGTAATTGACTTCAGAGGTGCATATATACCACATTTCTAATAAGTAGAAAAAAATAACAGTCAGGTTTAATACAGGACGTCCCATACAGTACACACACCTCATATCAATCCATTTTACTGTAGCATTTTGGAGATATGCCCCTTTAATTGACTTCAGAGGTGTATAAATAACTCATTTCTAATAAGTAGAAAAAAATAAAAGTCAGGTTTAATACAGGACGTCCCATACAGTACACACACCTCATATCAAACCATTTTACTGTAGCATTTTGGAGATATGACACTTTAATTGACTTCAGAGGTGCATAAATACCACATTTCTAATAAGTAGAAAAAAATAACAGTCAGGTTTAATACGGGACGTCCCATACAGTACACACACCTCATATCAATCCATTTTACTGTAGCATTTTGGAGATATGTCACTTTAATTGACTTCAGAGGTGTATAAATACCACATTTCTAATAAGTAGAAATAAATAACAGCCAGGTTTAATATGGGACGTCCCATACAGTACAGACACCTCATATCAAACCATTTTACTGTAGCATTTTGGAGATATGCCCCTGTAATTAACTTCAGAGGTGCATAAATACCACATTTCTAATAAGTAGAAAAAAATAACAGTCAGGTTTAATACGGGACATCCCATACAGTAGGCCTACACACACCTCATATCAAACCATTTTACTGTAGCATTTTGGAGATATGCCCCTGTAATTAACTTCAGAGGTGCATAAATACCACATTTCTAATAAGTAGAAAAAAATAACAGTCAGGTTTAATATGGGACGTCCCATACAGTACACACACCTCATATCAAACCATTTTACTGTAGCATTTTGGAGATATGCCCCTGTAATTAACTTCAGAGGTGCATAAATACCACATTTCTAATAAGTAGAAAAAAAATAACAGTCAGGTTTAATACGGGACATCCCATACAGTAGGCCTACACACACCTCATATCAAACCATTTTACTGTAGCATTTTGGAGATATGCCCCTGTAATTAACTTCAGAGGTGCATAAATACCACATTTCTAATAAGTAGAAAAAAATAACAGTCAGGTTTAATACGGGACATCCCATACAGTAGGCCTACACACACCTCATATCAAACCATTTTACTGTAGCATTTTGGAGATATGCCCCTGTAATTAACTTCAGAGGTACATAAATACCACATTTCTAATAAGTAGAAAAAAATAATGGTCAGGTTTAATACGGGACGTCCCATACAGTACACACACCTCATATCAAACCATTTTACTGTAGCATTTTGGAGATATGACACTTTAATTGACTTCAGAGGTGTATAAATAACTCATTTCTAATAAGTAGAAAAAAATAACAGTCAGGTTTAATACGGGACGTCCCATACAGTACACACACCTCATATCAATCCATTTTACTGTAGCATTTTGGAGATATGCCCCTTTAATTGACTTCAGAGGTGTATAAAAAACTCATTTCTAATAAGTAGAAAAAAATAAAAGTCAGGTTTAATACAGGACGTCCCATACAGTACACACACCTCATATCAATCCATTTTACTGTAGCATTTTGGAGATATGACACTGTAATTGACTTCAGAGGTGTATAAATAACTCATTTCTAATAAGTAGAAAAAAATAACAGTCAGATTTAATACGGGACGTCCCATACAGTACACACACCTCATATCAATCCATTTTACTGTAGCATTTTGGAGATATGTCACTTTAATTGACTTCAGAGGTGCATAAATACCAAATTTCTAATAAGTAGAAAAAAATAACAGTCACATTTAATACGGGACGTCCCATACAGTACACACACCTCATATCAATCCATTTTACTGTAGCATTTTGGAGATATGACACTGTAATTGACTTCAGAGGTGCATAAATACCACATTTCTAATAAGTAGAAAAAAATAAATGTCAGGTTTAATACAGGACGTCCCATACAGTACACACACCTCATATCAAACCGTTTTACTGTAGCCTTTTGGAGATATGACACTGTAATTGACTTCAGAGGTGCATAAATACCACATTTCTAATAAGTAGAAAAAAATAACAGTCAGGTTTAATACAGGACGTCCCATACAGTACACACACCTCATATCAAACCATTTTACTGTAGCATTTTGGAGATATGACACTGTAATTGACTTCAGAGGTGCATAAATACCACATTTCTAATAAGTAGAAAAAAAATAATGGTCAGGTTTAATACGGGACGTCCCATACAGTACACACACCTCATATCAAACCATTTTACTGTAGCGTTTTGGAGATATGTCACTTTAATTGACTTCAGAGGTGCATAAATACCACATTTCTAATAAGTAGAAAAAAATAACAGTCAGGTTTAATACAGGACGTCCCATACAGTACACACACCTCATATCAATCCATTTTACTGTAGCATTTTGGAGATATGACACTTTAATTGACTTCAGAGGTGTATAAATACCACATTTCTAATAAGTAGAAAAAAATAACAGTCAGGTTTAATACAGGACGTCCCATACAGTACACACACCTCATATCAAACCATTTTACTGTAGCGTTTTGGAGATATGTCACTTTAATTGACTTCAGAGGTGCATAAATACCACATTTCTAATAAGTAGAAAAAAATAACAGTCAGGTTTAATACAGGACGTCCCATACAGTACACACACCTCATATCAAACCATTTTACTGTAGCATTTTGGAGATATGTCACTTTAATTGACTTCAGAGGTGCATAAATACCACATTTCTAATAAGTAGAAAAAAATAATGGTCAGGTTTAATACGGGACGTCCCATACAGTACACACACCTCATATCAAACCATTTTACTGTAGCATTTTGGAGATATGTCACTTTAATTGACTTCAGAGGTGCAAAAATACCACATTTCTAATAAGTAGAAAAAAACAACAGTCAGGTTTAATACAGGACGTCCCATACAGTACACACACCTCATATCAAACCATTTTACTGTAGCATTTTGGAGATATGTCACTTTAATTGACTTCAGAGGTGCATAAATACCACATTTCTAATAAGTAGAAAAAAATAACAGTCAGGTTTAATACGGGACGTCCCATACAGTACACACACCTCATATCAATCCATTTTACTGTAGCATTTTGGAGATATGACACTTTAATTGACTTCAGAGGTGTATAAATACCACATTTCTAATTAGTAGAAAAAAATAATGGTCAGGTTTAATACGGGACGTCCCATACAGTACACACACCTCATATGAATCCATTTTACTGTAGCATTTTGGAGATATACCCCTTTAATTGACTTCAGAGGTGTATAAATAACTCATTTCTAATAAGTAGAAAAAAATAATGGTCAGTTTTAATACGGGACGTCCCATACAGTACACACACCTCATATCAATCCATTTTACTGTAGCATTTTGGAGATATGACACTTTAATTGACTTCAGAGGTGTATAAATACCACATTTCTAATAAGTAGAAAAAAATAAAAGTAAGGGTTAATACAGGACGTCCCATACAGTACACACACCTCATATCAAACCATTTTACTGTAGCATTTTGGAGATATGTCACTTTAATTGACTTCAGAGGTGTATAAATAACTCATTTCAAATAAGTAGAAAAAAAATAAAAGTCAGGTTTAATATGGGACGTCCCATACAGTACACACACCTCATATCAAACCATTTTACTGTAGCATTTTGGAGATATATCCCTTTATTTGACTTCAGAGGTGTATAAATAACTCATTTCTAATAAGTAGAAAAAAAATAATGGTCAGGTTTAATACAGGACGTCCCATACAGTACACACACCTCATATCAATCCATTTTACTGTAGCATTTTAGAGATATGACACTGCAATTGACTTCAGAGGTGCATAAATAACTCATTTCAAATAAGTAGAAAAAAATAACAGTCAGGTTTAATACGGGATACGGGACATCCCATACAGTAGGCCTACACACACCTCATATCAAACCATTTTACTGTAGCATTTTGGAGATATGCCCCTGTAATTAACTTCAGAGGTGCATAAATACCACATTTCTAATAAGTAGAAAAAAATAACAGTCAGGTTTAATACGGGACGTCCCATACAGTACACACACCTCATATCAATCCATTTTACTGTAGCATTTTGGAGATATGTCACTTTAATTGACTTCAGAGGTGCATAAATACCACATTTCTAATAAGTAGAAAAAAATAACAGTCAGGATAATACGGGACGTCCCATACAGTACACACACCTCATATCAATCCATTTTACTGTAGCATTTTGGAGATGTGTCACTTTAATTGACTTCAGAGGTGTATAAATACCACATTTCTAATAAGTAGAAAAAAATAACAGTCAGGTTTAATATGGGACGTCCCATACAGTACACACACCTCATATCAAACCATTTTACTGTAGCATTTTGGAGATATGCCCCTTTAATTGACTTCAGAGGTGCATAAATACCACATTTCTAATAAGTAGAAAAAAATAACAGTCCGGTTTAATATGGGACGTCCCATACAGTACAAACATCTCATATCAAACCATTTTACTGTAGCATTTTGGAGATATGCCCCTTTAATTGACTTGAGAGGTGCATAAATACCACATTTCTAATACGTAGAAAACAATAACAGTCAGGTTTAATACGGGACGTCCCATACAGTACACACACCTCATATCAATCCATTTTACTGTAGCATTTTGGAGAATATGCCCTGTAATTAAATTCAGAGGTGCATAAATACCACATTTCTAATAAGTAGAAAAAAATAACAGTCAGGTTTAATATGGGACATCCCATACAGTAGGCCTACACACACCTCATATCAATCCATTTTACTGTAGCATTTTGGAGATATGACACTGTAATTGACTTCAGAGGTGTATAAATAACTCATTTCTAATAAGTAGAAAAAAATAACAGTCAGATTTAATACGGGACGTCCCATACAGTACACACACCTCATATCAAAACATTTTACTGTAGCATTTTGGAGATATGACACTGTAATTGACTTCAGAGGTGCATAAATACCACATTTCTAATAAGTAGAAAAAAATAAAAGTCATGTTTAATACAGGACGTCCCATACAGTACACACACCTCATATCAAAACATTTTACTGTAGCATTTTGGAGATATGACACTGTAATTGACTTCAAAGGTGCATAATACCACATTTCTAATAAGTAGAAAAAAATATCAGTCAGGTTTAATACAGGACGTCCCATACAGTACACACACCTCATATGAAACCATTTTACTGTAGCATTTTGGAGATATGACACTGTAATTGAATTCAGAGGTGCATAAATACCACATTTCTAATAAGTAGAAAAAAAATAATGGTCAGGTTTAATACAGGACGTCCCATACAGTACACACACCTCATATCAAACCATTTACTGTAGCGTTTTGGAGATATGTCACTTTAATTGACTTCAGAGGTGCATAAATACCACTATTTCTAATAAGTAGAAAAAAATAACAGTCAGGTTTAATACAGGACGTCCCATACAGTACACACACCTCATATCAAACCATTTTACTGTAGCATTTTGGAGATTTGTCACTTTAATTGACTTCAGAGGTGCATAAATACCACATTTCTAATAAGTAGAAAAAAAATAACAGTCAGTTTAATACGGGACGTCCCATACAGTACACACACCTCATATCAATCCATTTTACTGTAGCATTTTGGAGATATGACACTTAATTGACTTCAGAGGTGTATAAATACCACATTTCTAATTAGTAGAAAAAAATAAAAGGTCAGGTTTAATACGGGACGTCCCATACAGTACACACACACCTCATATCAATCCATTTTACTGTAGCATTTTGGAGATATGACACTGTAATTGACTTCAGAGGTGCATAAATACCACATTTCTAATAAGTAGAAAAAAATAAAAGTCAGGTTTAATACAGGACGTCCCATACAGTACACACACCTCATATCAAATCCATTTTACTGTAGCATTTTGGAGATATGACACTTTAATTGACTTCAGAGGTGTATAAATACCACATTTCTAATAAGTAGAAAAAATAAAAGTCAGGTTTAATACAGGACGTCCCATACAGTACACACACCTCATATCAAACCATTTTACTGTAGCATTTTGGAGATATGTCACTTTAATTGACTTCAGAGGTGTAAAATAACTCAATTTCAAATAAGTAGAAAAAAATAAAAGTCAGGTTTAATAGGGACGTCCCATACAGTACACACACCTCATATCAAACCATTTTACTGTAGCATTTTGGAGATATTGTCACTTTAATTGACTTCAGAGGTGCATAAATACCACATTTCTAATAAGTAGAAAAAAATAACAGTCAGGTTTAATACGGGACTCCCATACAGTACACACACCTCATATCAATCCATTTTACTGTAGCATTTTGGAGATATGTCACTTTAATTGACTTCAGAGGTGTATAAATACCACATTTCTAATAAGTAGAAAAAAATAACAGTCAGGTTTAATACGGGACGTCCCATACAGTACACACACCTCATATCAAACCATTTACTGTAGCATTTTGGAGATATGCCTGTAATTAACTTCAGAGGTGCATAAATACCACATTTCTAATAAGTAAAAAAATAACAGTCAGGTTTAATACGGGACATCCCATACAGTAGCTACACACACCTCATATCAAACCATTTTACTGTAGCATTTTGGAGATATGCCCTGTAATTAACTTCAGAGGTGCATAAATACCACATTTCTAATAAGTAGAAAAAAATAACAGTCAGGTTTAATACGGACATCCCATACAGTACCACACACCTCATATCAAACCATTTTACTGTAGCATTTTGGAGATATGTCACTTTAATTGACTTCAGAGGTGCATAAATACCACATTTCTAATAAGTAGAAAAAAATAACAGTCAGGTTTAATACGGGACGTCCCATACAGTACACACACCTCATATCAAACCATTTTACTGTAGCATTTTGGAGATATGTCACTTTAATTGACTTCAGAGGTGCATAAATACCACATTTCTAATAAGTAGAAAAAAATAACAGTCAGGTTTAATATGGGACGTCCCATACAGTACACACACCTCATATCAATCCATTTTACTGTAGCATTTTGGAGATATGCACTTTAATTGACTTCAGAGGTGCATAAATACCACATTTCTATAAGTAGAAAAAAATAACAGTCAGGTTTAATACGGACGTCCCATACAGTACACACACCTCATATCAATCCATTTTACTGTAGCATTTTGGAGATATGCACTTTAATTGACTTCAGAGGTGTATAAATACCACATTTCTAATAGTAGAAAAAAATAACAGTCAGGTTAATACGGGACGTCCCATACAGTACACACACCTCATATCAAATCCATTTTACTGTAGCATTTTGGAGATATGCACCTTTAATTGACTTCAGAGGTGCATAAATACCACATTTCTAATAAGTAGAAAAAAATAAAGTCAGGTTTAATAGGGACGTCCCATACAGTACACACACCTCATATCAAACCATTTTACTGTAGCATTTTGGAGATATGTCACTTTAATTGACTTCAGAGGTGTATAAATACTCATTTCAATAAGTAGAAAAAAATAACAGTCAGGTTTAATACGGGACGATCCCATACAGTACACACACCTCATATCAAACCATTTTTACTGTAGCATTTTGGAGATATGCACTTTAATTGACTTCAGAGGTGCTATAAATACCACATTTCTAATAAGTAGAAAAAAATAACAGTCAGGTTTAATACGGGACATCCCATACAGTACACACACCTCATATCAATCCATTTTACTGTAGCATTTTGGAGATATGTCACTGTAATTGACTTCAGAGGTGTATAAATACCACATTTCTAATAAGTAGAAAAAATAACAGTCAGGTTTAATACGGGACGTCCCATACAGTACACACACCTCATATCAAACCATTTTACTGTAGCATTTTTGGAGATATGCCCTGTAATTAACTTCAGAGGTGCATAAAAACCACATTTCTAATAAGTAGAAAAAAATAAACAGTCAGGTTTAATACGGGACAATCCCATACAGTACTACACACACCTCATATCAAACCATTTTACTGTAGCATTTTGGAGATATGCCCTTAATTGACTTCAGAGGTGCATAAATACCACATTTCTAATAAGTAGAAAAAAATAACAGTCAGGTTTAATACGGGACGTCCCATACAGTACACACACCTCATATCAACCATTTTACTGTAGCATTTTGGAGATATGTCCTTTAATTGACTTCAGAGGTGCATAAATACCACATTTCTAATAAGTAGAAAAAAATAACAGTCAGTTTAATACGGGACGTCCCATACAGTACACACACCTCATATCAAACCATTTTACTGTAGCATTTTGGAGATATGACACTTTAATTGACTTCAGAGGTGTATAAATACCACATTTCTAATAAGTAGAAAAAAATAATGGTCAGGTTTAATACGGGACGTCCCATACAGTACACACACCTCATATCTAACCATTTTACTGCAGTATTTTGGAGATCTATGTCATTAATCTTCTTTAAACAGCTAAAAACCTCATTTCTAATAAGTAGAAGAAATGAATGGTCAGGTTTAATACGGGACGTCCCATACAGTACACACTCCTCATATCAAACCATTTTACTGCAGCGTTTTTGAGATATGTCACTTTATTCATATTTATACGCCTATAAAAACCTTATTTCTAATAAGTAGAAAAAAATAACAGTCTGGTTTAATACGGGACATCCCATACAGTACACACACCTCATATGAATCCATTTTACCGTAGCATTTTGGAGATATGTCACTTTAATTGACTTCAGAGGTGTATAAATACCACATTTCTAATAAGTAGAAAAAAATAACAGTCCGGTTTAATACAGGGCGTCCCATACAGTACACACACCTCATATGAATCCATTTTACTGTAGCATTTTGGAGATATGTCACTTTAATTGACTTCAGAGGTGTATAAAAACCTAATAAGTAGAAAAAAAACAATGGTCAGTTTCTATACGGGACGTCCCATACAGTACACACACCTCATATCAATCCATTTTACTGCAGTATGTTGGAGATATATGTCATTATTCTAATTTAAACAGTTATAAAAACCTCATTTCTAATAAGTAGAAAAAAACAATGGTCAGTTTCTATACGGGACGTCCCATACAGTACACACACTTCATATCAATCCATTTTACTGCAGTATTTTGGAGATATATGTCATTATTCTAATTTAAACAGTTATAAAAACCTCATTTCTAATAAGTAGAAGAAATGAATGGTCAGTTTCTATACGGGACGTCCCATACAGTACACACACCTCATATCTAACCATTTTACTGCAGCATTTTGGAGATATATCCTGACTCTGTACATGATAGGCTAATGGCTGATTATGACAGACACGCAACAACTTCAAGACTTGAACAAACATGTGCATTGAAAAACTAGAGCCCTGATCGCTCTGGATGACCTTCAAAATGCCAAAGACCGAAATGAACTGAGTTAGAGCTTTCACTACCACCTTAGTGGTAATGGCCCTCAATGGATACGCAGCAGGATACTGAGTTCTTTGACACACAAACAATAGGCATTTACAACCAGACTTAGAGCATGGAAACAAACCCACACAGTCCACAATCAGGTGCTCAAATGGTTCATTCACAACCAAAATGGGTATTAATAAAGCAGGGTTAACAGACTGATTGGGCTCTCCCGTTAACTGACACACATGACATGTCTTAATGTATGCCGCAACATCTCTCTTCACCCGTGGCCAAAAGAAAAGCTTCAAGATGCTATGTCTTTTTCACCCCAAAGTGCCCACTCTCATCATGAGCCGTTTTCAAAACCAGGGGACGAAATTTAGCCGGTACCACCAACTGAACGACAACATCCCCAATAAAGTCAGTGCCCAGACTAGACCATTTCCTAAGCAACAAGCCATTTTGTATAAAATACCCACTTGCTACATTGTTTATCTCCTTAGCAGATACAACACAATCAAACATCTCTTTAAGGGAAGAGTCACGTTGCTGTTCCTGTAACAACTCAGTTTTTGACACAGATAGTGGAAAGTCCGACAGTGATGGAGCTACAAACTCAACTTCACTCCCATCCAATTCCCTCTCAGACTCCACTTTATTCATAGCTCGTGTACTTACTCAGGCTGAGAAAACTTGAGGTAAGTCAGCGGCAATATGGTCAACAACAGACTTAACTGGGCAAGATGTAACAACTGGCAAAAGAGGAGCGTCAGCCCAAATACGGCTACCAGCCAGCCTGTTACCCAGAAAAAAGTGAATCCCTTCAATGGGCAATGCTGGACGCACACCTACAGCTACCTCTCCTGCCACCAGTTCACAGTCCAGGACCAACTTATGTAACGGTATGGGCAAAAGAGTTAAACCCATGCCACGACTTAGCATACAGTCACCTGTATCATTTTCTTCTGACAGCGGCAATACAAATCCCACAATATAAGAGTCAAAGGCCTCTGTGTCCCTCAGAATTTTTATTGGAACCCTAGCCTCACTTCCTACCAGTGACACAAACCCATCTCTAATAAAAGGGGCATAAGCTGCCAAGATATTTAGTTGAAGATCCACTGTAAGTAACTCAGATACACAATCCGTAACAACCGGCGCAGCTGCTGCCACAGGTGAAACCTTAGATATTACAGTTTTGTTCCTAAAATGCAGCAGTGGACAATCAGCCTTCCAGTGACCCTCTTCATGACAGTAGTTACAATTAGTGTTATCAACATTACCTCGCGATACTGCTTCTAACTTTGGCGCACCAGCTCTCCAAGAACGCTCACGTGTTATAGCACGTTCTCTAAAACTCCCTTAATGGAGTAACACATACTCATCTGCTGATGCAGCCGCACTTGCCGCCGTGACACATTTTCGCTCACTAACATATGTTGCAATGTAGCTAGGAAGCATATCTTTGAACTGCTCCAAAACAACAAGGTCACACAGATCCTCAAAAGTAGTGACCTCCAACGCAGCCAACCAACGTTTAAAATGACCAGTTACATCCCGAGCAAACTCCATATAAGTTTGACCAGTACATCTCTCCCAGGTGAAACCTAAAACGTTGGCGATACGCTTCTGGTACCAGCTCATATGCCTTTAACACAGCAGACTTGATTTTTACAAAGCTAGAGTTATCTTCTGCACTCAAGGATGAATAAGCTTCCTGTGCTCTTCCTGTCAGCACACACTGAAGCATCAAAGCACAATCTGCATCAGGCCAACCTCTAGCGTTAGCAATACGCTCAAATAATACAAAAAAAGTATCCGGGTCCTTTTCATTAAACTGTGGCAGTAGTCTTAAATTATTAATATCAAAGGAACGCACAGCTCCAGACGACTGCCTGCTCTGATCTTCACTGGACTCCTTACGCTCATTTGCCAAAGATAAGCGGTGCCCTTCCAGATCTAATTTGGCCTGCTCTACTTCTTGCCAAATCCTCTCCACCTCAATCTGCTTTTTAATTTGTAACTCATGTTTACGTTGGTCATGCTCAAGCTGAATCAACAAAAGTTCCTTTTGCTGGTCAAACGTTAAGCCCTGAGTCTGAATAAATGCACCAACAGAAACTGGAGAATCATCGTTTACGTCTACAGGCAACACACCTTTCTCTCTCAACTCAGACTTCAAAACTACCCTAATGTTCTCTTTAAGGCGTTTGTCACCTACCACTATAAAGAAATGCTCCGCAATCTTCAGTAACTGCTCCCTAGTACAACGATCCAACGCGTCTTCCGACGGAGCTGTAATAAACGCATCACAATCTGCCATAACAACAAATTAAAATTGGCAACAGACCCAGCAAAACAGTGCTGCTTACTCATGCATACTAAGATAACTAAATCTCACGCAGTATGGAGTTTTCCCGCTATCTTAATCAACCCAACTAACTAACTTAACCGTAGTCTTCATGCAGCTACTTGTGGTGGGTATTTATGCACTAATGACCCCTGGCCTGAAAGAGCAACTAGCACACTAGTGACCCTCCCAAAACCACGGATATGCTCCCAAGCTAAAAGCTTCACCCACGTTCACCGCAACACTACCAAGGATCCGCTCAACAAGCCCAAAAGTGGACCGTCGCTACAGCCTACAAGAGAAAACTCCAACCACTCTTATCAGCAGTACGCATACAAGAACCCAGTCACCTGGATTATCTGTTAACTGCAGAACAACAAATAATTTGTAAGAAAACAAGTCATCTACAAATATATTTTAAATGCCAATCAACAAACCTTCAATTACCCTGCTCAACCAACCACTGTATATCACCACGGCGAATGAACAAACAAAGGACCAAACCATTACCAAAGTAAAACAAGCTTCTTACCATTCCAACGGGCTGCCACGTTCCCAACAAACTGGATCCCAATTCATAGACCAGGCTACAACAATACTATGGCTGTCCTGATCCCATATTTTATTGAATTTCCCGAATACTAAGACCGGCACGAGCCCCCATTTTGTCATGATCTGGCTCAAGGGTCATGACAAAAGAGGGAACGAGGCAGCATAAATGATCAAAAAGGGATTTATTTAACAAAAGAGTAACTAAACATAACTAGTTGAATGTGGAAAGTATATCTCTGTAACATAAATAAACCCAAAACAAGATGTGGCAGCCGGGATGATCAGTCCATGGTTGGTGTCTGGATTGCAGAGAAGGGAGAAGAGAGTGTAGTTTGACCAAGTGGAGCTTTATCTCCACTGGCTCACAAGTTCCAGGCGCACCCAATCACCAATCACCTCAACAGAACAAAGATGATTAGCAACACTGGATCACACAGAGGCCGTCACAATATGAATAAAGTGACATATCTCCAAAACGCTGCAGTAAAATGGTTAGATATGAGGTGTGCACACTGTATGGGACATCCCACATAGAAACTGACCATTGTTTTTTTTCTACTTATTAGAAATGAGGGTTTTATAGGTGTTTAAAGTAGAATAATGACATATATCTCCAAAATGCTAGAGTAAAATGGTTAGATATGAGGTGTGCACACTGTATGGGACGTCCCGTATAGAAATTGACCATTGTTTTTTTTTTTTTTACTTATTAGAAATCATGTTTTTATAGGCCTCTGAACTAGTAAAATGTGACATATCTCCAAAATGCTACAGTAAAATGGTTAGATATGAGGTGTGCACACTGTATGGGACATCCCGCATAGAAACTGACCATTGTTTTTTTCTACTTATTAGAAATGAGGGTTTTATAGGTGTTTAAAGTAGAATAATGACATATATCTCCAAAATGCTAGAGTAAAATGGTTAGATATGAGGTGTGCACACTGTATGGGACGTCCCGTATAGAAACTGACCATTGTTTTTTTTTTACTTATTAGAAATTATGTTTTTATGGGCCTCTGAACTAGTAAAATGTGACATATCTCCAAAATGCTACAGTAAAATGATTTGATATGAGGTGTGCACACTGTATGGGACGTCCTGTATTAAACCTGACCGTTATTTTTTTCTACTTATTAGAAATAAGGTTTTTATAGGTGTATAAATATGAATAAAGTGACATATCTCAAAAACGCTGCAGTAAAATGGTTAGATATGAGGTGTGTGTACTGTATGGGACGTCCTGTATAGAAACTGACCATTCATTTCTTCTACTTATTAGAAATGAGTTTTTTAAAGGTGTTTAAATTAGAATAATGACATATATCTCCAAAATACTGCAGTAAAATGGTTAGATATGATGTGTGCACACTGAATGGGACGAGCCGTATAGAATTGTTTTTTCTACTTATTAGAAATGAGTTATTTATACACGTCTGAAGTCAATTAAAGTGACATATCTCCAAAACGCTACAGTAAAATGGTTTTATATGAGGTGTGTGTACTGTATGGGACGTCCCGTATTAAACCTGACCATTATTTATTTCTACTTATTAGAAATGTGGTATTTATGCACCTCTGAAGTTAATTAAAGGGGCATATCTCCAAAATGCTACAGTAAAATGGTTTTATATGAGGTGTGTGTACTGTATGGGACATCCTGTATTAAACCTGACTGTTATTTTTTTCTACTTATTAAAAATGTGGTATTTATACACCTCTGAAGTCAATTAAAGTGTCATATCTCCAAAATGCTACAGTAAAATGGATTGATATGAGGTGTGTGTACTGTATGGGACGTCCCGTATTAAACCTGACTGTTATTTTTTCTACTTATTAGAAATGAGTTATTTATACACCTCTAAAGTCAATTAAAGTGTCATATCTCCAAAATGCTACAGTAAAATGGTTTGATATGAGGTGTGTGTACTGTATGGGACGTCCCGTATTAAACCTGACTGTTATTTTTTTCTACTTATTAGAAATGTGGCATTTATACACCTCTGAAGTCAATTAAAGTGTCATATCTCCAAAATGCTACAGTAAAATGGATTGATATGAGGTGTGTGTACTGTATGGGACGTCCTGTATTAAACCTGACTGTTATTTTTTTCTACTTATTACAAATGAGTTATTTATACACCTCTGAAGTCAATTAAAGTGGCATATCTCCAAAATGCTACAGTAAAATGGTTTGATATGAGGTGTGTGTACTGTATGGGACGTCCCGTATTAAACCTGACCATTATTTTTTTCTACTTATTAGAAATGTGGTATTTATGCACCTCTGAAGTTAATTAAAGGGGCATATCTCCAAAATTCTACAGTAAAATGGTTTGATATGAGGTGTGTGTACTGTATGGGACGTCCCGTATTAAACCTGACCATTATTTTTTTTCTACTTATTAGAAATGTGGTATTTATGCACCTCTGAAGTTAATTAAAGGGGCATATCTCCAAAATGCTACAGTAAAATGGTTTTATATGAGGTGTGTGTACTGTATTGTTACGATGGGACGGATACAAGAGGCGTGCGGATCCATGTGCAAGGCTTTTAATCAGCGAGATGCGTTCAAAACAGGCAGAGACTTAATCATAAACGAACAGGCAAAGGTCAGAACCAGCAGAAACAACCGTGAAGAGTGGGCCAAAACGTAGTACAAAACCAAGCAGATGATCAGGACAGGCAGCAAACACTCATAGTCGGAAGGCAAAGCAGAGGTATCAGAGGCAGGCAGCAGACAGGGAGATATCCAAAACAGAAGAGTCACAAAACGAGCAGGCAGACACAGAAATGAACGCTCAGTAAGGTTTCACAATAGTTAAACAATACTCCGCAACCAGAAAGCTCATGTATCAGTGATTTATAGTCCCTGATATTGACTACAGGTGTGGAAATAATCAAAGCAATGGAGTGTGGGAAATGTAGTCCAAAGTAACCTGTAACTGTGTGTGCAGTGAAAAAGTCTCAATTGTGAACAAGTAACCTCTAGTGGTTATAGGATGGAAACAGCAGGCATAGAATGTCACATGTATGGGACGTCCTGTATTAAACCTGACTGTTATGTTTTTCTACTTATTAAAAATGTGGTATTTATACACATCTGAAGTCAATTAAAGTGTCATATCTCCAAAATGCTACAGTAAAATGGATTGATATGAGGTGTGTGTACTGTATGGGACGTCCCGTATTAAACCTGACTGTTATTTTTTTTTCTACTTATTAGAAATGAGTTATTTATACACCTCTGAAGTCAATTAAAGTGGCATATCTCCAAAATGCTACAGTAAAATGGATTGATATGAGGTGTGTGTGTACTGTATGGGACGTCCCGTATTAAACCTGACCATTATTTTTTTCTACTTATTAGAAATGAGTTATTTATACACCTCTAAAGTCAATTAAAGTGGCATATCTCCAAAATGCTACAGTAAAATGGTTTGATATGAGGTGTGTGTACTGTATGGGACGTCCTGTATTAAACCTGACTGTTATTTTTTTCTACTTATTAGAAATGTGGTATTTATGCACCTCTGAAGTCAATTACAGTGTCATATCTCCAAAATGCCACAGTAAAATGGTTTGATATGAGGTGTGTGTACTGTATGGGACGTCCCGTATTAAACCTGAGCATTATTTTTTTCTACTTATTAGAAATGAGTTATTTATACACCTCTGAAGTCAATTAAAGTGGCATATCTCCAAAATGCTACAGTAAAATGGATTGATATGAGGTGTGTGTACTGTATGGGACGTCCCGTATTAAACCTGACTGTTATTTTTTTCTACTTATTAGAAATTTGTTATTTATACACCTCTGAAGTCAATTAAAGTGGCATATCTCCAAAATGCTACAGTAAAATGGTATGATATGAGGTGTGTGTGTACTGTATGGGACGTCCTGTATTAAACCTAACCATTATTTTTTTCTACTTATTAGAAATGAGTTATTTATACACCTCTGAAGTCAATTAAAGTGACATATCTCCTAAATGCTACAGTAAAATGGTTTGATATTAGGTGTGTGTACTGTATGGGACGTCCCGTATTAAACCTGACTGTTATTTTTTTCTACTTATTAGAAATGTGGCATTTATACACCTCTGAAGTCAATTAAAGTGTCATATCTCCAAAATGCTACAGTAAAATGGATTGATATGAGGTGTGTGTACTGTATGGGACGTCCTGTATTAAACCTGACTGTTATTTTTTTCTACTTATTAGAAATGAGTTATTTATACACCTCTGAAGTCAATTAAAGTGGCATATCTCCAAAATGCTACAGTAAAATGGTTTGATATGAGGTGTGTGTACTGTATGGGACGTCCCGTATTAAACCTGACCATTATTTTTTTCTACTTATTAGAAATGTGGTATTTATGCACCTCTGAAGTCAATTAAAGTGGCATATCTCCAAAATGCTACAGTAAAATGGTTTGATATGAGGTGTGTGTACTGTATGGGACGTCCTGTATTAAACCTGACCATTATTTTTTTCTACTTATTAGAAATGTGGTATTTATGCACCTCTGGAGTCAATTAAAGTGTCATATCTCCAAAATGCTACAGTAAAATGGATTCATATGAGGTGTGTGCTGTATGGGACGTCCCGTATTAAACCTGACCATTATTTCTTTCTACTTATTAGAAATGTGGTATTTATGCACCTCTGAAGTTAATTAAAGGGGCATATCTCCAAAATGCTACAGTAAAATGGTTTTATATGAGGTGTGTGTACTGTATGGGACATCCTGTATTAAACCTGACTGTTATTTTTTTCTACTTATTAAAAATGTGGTATTTATACACATCTGAAGTCAATTAAAGTGTCATATCTCCAAAATGCTACAGTAAAATGGATTGATATGAGGTGTGTGTACTGTATGGGACGTCCCGTATTAAACCTGACTGTTATTTTTTTCTACTTATTAGAAATGAGTTATTTATACACCTCTGAAGTCAATTAAAGTGGCATATCTCCAAAATGCTACAGTAAAATGGATTGATATGAGGTGTGTGTACTGTATGGGACGTCCCGTATTAAACCTGACCATTATTTTTTTCTACTTATTAGAAATGAGTTATTTATACACCTCTAAAGTCAATTAAAGTGGCATATCTCCAAAATGCTACAGTAAAATGGTTTGATATGAGGTGTGTGTACTGTATGGGACGTCCTGTATTAAACCTGACTGTTTTTTTTTCTACTTATTAGAAATGTGGTATTTATGCACCTCTGAAGTCAATTACAGTGTCATATCTCCAAAATGCCACAGTAAAATGGTTTGATATGAGGTGTGTGTACTGTATGGGACGTCCCGTATTAAACCTGAGCATTATTTTTTTCTACTTATTAGAAATGAGTTATTTATACACCTCTGAAGTCAATTAAAGTGGCATATCTCCAAAATGCTACAGTAAAATGGATTGATATGAGGTGTGTGTACTGTATGGGACGTCCCGTATTAAACCTGACTGTTATTTTTTTCTACTTATTAGAAATTTGTTATTTATACACCTCTGAAGTCAATTAAAGTGGCATATCTCCAAAATGCTACAGTAAAATGGATTGATATGAGGTGTGTGTACTGTATGGGACGTCCTGTATTAAACCTGACTGTTATTTTTTTTCTACTTATTAGAAATGAGTTATTTTATACACCTCTGAAGTCAATTAAAGTGGCATATCTTCAAAATGCTACAGTAAAATGGTTTGATATGAGGTGTGTGTACTGTATGGGACGTACTGTATTAAACCTGACCATTATTTTTTTCTACTTATTAGAAATGTGGTATTCATGCACCTCTGGAGTCAATTAAAGTGTCATATCTCCAAAATGCTACAGTAAAATGGATTGATATGAGGTGTGAGTACTGTATGGGACGTCCTGTATTAAACCTAACCATTATTTTTTTCTACTTATTAGAAATAAGGTCTTTAAGGGCCTCTGAAGTCGAAAATGTCCATCGTGTTTCGCATGGGGTTTGTATACTGTACGGTACATTGAATACAAGAGAACAGTAAATCATATGCAGTAAATGTATTTAGAAAGAGTGAATACTTTATTTTGTCTTCTTGTGCTGTAAACATTTACATAAAACTATTTCTTGAGATGTGACCTATAAAAAGAGAGAAAAAAGAAAGCATCTTGTTACATTGTCTCTCACAAATATGTGCAACTAACATGAAAGAAAGAAAGAAAGAAACAGAGAAAAAGATAGAAAGAAAGAAAAAAGGAAGAAAGAGAAAGAAAGAAAAAATAAAAAAGGAAGAAAGAGAGAAAGAAAGAAAGAGAGAGAAAATTAAGAAAGAGAAAGAAAGATAGGAAGAAAGTAAGAAAAAGATAGAAAGAAAAAAGGAAGAAAGAGAGAAAGAAAGAAAGATAGAAAAAGATAGAAAGAAAGAAAAAAGGAAGAGAGAAAGAAAGAAAGAAAGAGAGAAAAACATAGAAAGAAAGAAAAAAGAAGAAAGAAAGAGAGAGAGAAAAAGATAGAAAGAAAAAAGGAAGAAAGAGAGAAAGAGAGAAAAAGATAGAAAGAAAGAAAAAGGAAGAAAGAGAGAAAGAAAAAGAAAGAAAGAAAGAAAAAAGGGAGAAAGAGAGAAAGAAAGAAAGAAAGAGAGAAAAAGAAAGAAAAAGGAAGAGAGAGAGAGAGAGAGAGAGAGAGATTTGATTGATTTTTGAAAAAAACTTTATTTACAATTTTCAACAGTAACTCTTCACAATAAATATTAACAATATCTCTTCACAATATTAAAACCTTTAGAAAGAAAAAAAATCAAACATAGAAGACCAAATCACCTTCACAAACGTCTCAGGTTACTATTGTAACCATAGTTCCCTGAGAAACAGGGAACGAGACGATGCGTCGAACGACACGGTGGGAACGCCTCTTGCGTGATTGCGTCTGAAGCATCTATGCCAACTAGTCCAATGGAATGAGAGAATGAGCGTCACGGGCGGGTGACGTCATGAACCAGGAAAGGATAAGAGCACTTCCGCTGCTCGCCGGCATTTAGCTTCGACAGTTGCCGAAGCAAGCCGATCGCAGGGACGCAGGAAGTATGGCAGGGGGACGCATCGTCTCGTTCCCTGTTTCTCAGGGAACTATGGTTACAATAGTAACCTGAGACGTTCCCTTTATCGAAAAAGGGAACTTCGAGATGCGTCGAACGACACGGTGGGAACGAGAATACCCAACCCGCCATAATTACAAGTACCTGAGTGTCAGTCTGTTGATCTAAGCACTCAGCACCTGAGAACCTGGGGCAGCATCCAGGTCCAAACTGTAAAATCTCACGAATGTGAGCGGAGAGGACCAGCCCGCCGCATCACAAACATCTTGAAGAGATACCCCCTGCAATATGGCTTTAGAAGCCGCCATACTCCTGGTCGAGTGGGCTCGGACCACCAAAGGACAAGGCTGGCCCGAGTACTCGTATGCAGTGAAATAGCCTCGACTATCCACTTACTGACTGTCTGTTTTGAAGCAGGAAGACCTTTCTTAGGTGATCCAAAGCAAATCAGTAATTGGTCGGACTTTCTGAATGAGGATGTCCGATGTACATATGTGTCCAATGCTCGCACTGGACACAACAAGTGCAGTCTTTCCTGGTCCGCAGTTGCAAATGGAGGAGGACAGAAAGCCTGCAGCACAATAGGCCTCGGAGTCAAGGTTGGAACCTTAGGGACGTATCCCTGTTTTGGGTATAGGAACGCCTTGACCATCCCCGGTGCAAATTCAAGGCAGGTGGGGGGACCGAAAGAGCCTGAAGGTCGCCAACTCTCTTTAGGGATGAAATAGCTAGCAGAAAGATAGTCTTGAAAGTCAGGAACTTTTCTGAGACCGAATCTAAGGGCTCGAATGGGGCCCTAGACAGGCCTTCTAGAACTATAGTCAAATCCCAAGCTGGCACCTTAGTGCGGATTGCAGGCCTCAGCCTCAAAGTGCCACGAAGGAAACGTGTAATCAGGGGGTCTCGACCCAAAGATATACCTCCCACCATAGTAAGGTAAGCCGCAATGGCTGCCACGTAAACTTTTAGTGTGGAAGGACAAAGACCTGACACAAAGCGCTCCTGCAGGAACTCGAGTACTGTGTTGACAGAACAGTTAACTGGATCCCACTGGTGTCGGTGACACCATAGGAGAAACTCTCCATTTAAGCGCATAAAGTTTCCTCGTAGCCGGAGCTCTGGAGCTTAGGATGGTCTCAACAGCCTCAGCTGAAAGACCACTATCTATAAGTTGGGCCCCCTCAGAGGCCAAACCCAAAGATTCCATATCTCTGGCCGAGGGTGAAATATTGTGCCCCCGGCCTAAGACAGAAGGTCCCTCCTCAAAGGGATCTCCAATGGAGGCCCGTCTAGCAGAAGGATCAGGTCCGCAAACCAGATCCGACTTGGCCAGCGTGGTGCTACTAGCAGTAGGCTTATTCCATACCGACGGACCCGCTCCAGAACTCCTGGGAGCAGAGCAACAGGGGGAAAGGCGTACAGACGTAGCCTCGGCCACGTCTGCACCATGGCGTCCAGCCCCAGGGGGGCTGGGTGCGTCAGAGAATACCAGAGAGGACAGTGTGTCGTGTTCTGAGACGCGAACAGATCCACCTCTGCCTGACCATATGCCTCCCAGATTTTCTCCACCGCCTCGGGGTGGAGTCTCCAATCCCCTGGCCTCAGCTCCTGCCTCGACAGGATGTCTGCTCCTATATTCTGGTCCCCAGGAATATACACTGCCCTCAGGGAGAGTACCTTCCCCAGAGACCACAGGAGGATCTGGTGCGCCAGTTTGCAAAGCGGACGCGAGCGCAGACCCCCCTGGCGGTTCAGATAAGAGACCACTGATGTGTTGTCTGTTCGAACGAGCACATGATGGCCTCTTAGGTCCGGAAGGAAATGTCTCAACGCATTGAAGACGGCCATCATCTCCAGGCAATTTATGTGCCACGAAAGATGATGGCTTTTCCACAGACCCTGAACCGAGCGGCCTTCCATTACCGCTCCCCAGCCGGTGAGGGAAGCATCTGTCGAGATCACAACTCGATGGCAAAGAGCTCCCAACACCGGACCCTGGGTTAAGAACCAGTGTTTACTACATATAACTAAGGCACGAAAGCATCGCCGCGTGACCTTGATATGCAAGTGGGTTTCCCCTCGGGGAGAACCCTCTGGTCCTGAGCCAGCACTGTAAAGGTCTCATATACAGCATGCCAAAAGGAATTCCGTTGGACACTGCTGCCAGTAGACCCAACAGTCTCTCGAACTGTTTACAATGCGTGACTGGTTTTGGGTTAAGAACCAGTGTTTACTACATATAACTAAGGCACGAAAGCATCGCCGCGTGACCTTGATATGCAAAGTGGGTTTCCCCTCGGGGAGAACCCTCTGGTCCTGAGCCAGCGCTGTAAAGGTCTCATGTACATCATGCCAAAAGGAATTCCGTTGGACGCTGCTGCAACAAGACCCGACAGTCTCTTGAACTGTTTTACAGTGCGTGACTGGCCTAGCCTCAGCTCTTCTGTGGCTGTTAGGATACTAAATCCCGTACCACACCAAGGAAAGTGGTTCTCAATACTGGAGAAAGCACACTCTTCTTGGTATTGAGCCTCAACCCCAACATCTGCATATGAGCGAGAACGACACCTCGGTGCCGAACCGCCAACTGCTCTGATTCCGCTAGAATCAGCCAGTCGTCGATATAATTCAGAATGCGAACGGGTGACAAAGCTAGGCCGAAAGGAAGAACCCGATATTGGTATTCTTTGCCCCTGAAAGAAAACCATAGGAACTTCCTGTGCTGAGGGAGGATGGAGATATGGAAGTATGCATCCTTTAGATCTATCGTGACAAACCAGTCCTCGGATCTGATTTGGGTCACGATCTGTTTGAGGGTCAGCTATCTTGAACTTTAGTTTCCGAACTGACCGAATTAACAGGCGAAGATCTAAAAAAGGAACGCAACCCTCCATCCTTTTTTGGAACAATAAAATAATGGCTGTAAAAACCCGACTCTCTGACGGGTGAGTACACCTGTTCTATAGCTTCTTTTGCTAACAGGGCCTTTACTTCTTGTTCCATTACCAGAGCCTGCTCGGGATGCACCACTGTGGGCAGCACCCCGCTGTAATGAGGAGGACGAGAGCCAAACTGGATTCTGTATCCTCTCTCTACAATCTGCAGGACCCAATGAGAAATATTCGGCAGAAGCTTCCACGCTGCCAAAAAATTTACTAAGGGAACCAGCCTCTCGAGGCTGGCCTCTGGTGTTACTGAGAGAGCCAAATCTGGAGCCTGAAACATAATGGCAGGAACTACCTGACCTGACTACTCAAAAGCCCCCCTCAGAGGGCGCGAAACCAATGCTGTGCCGCAGCATAGCATCAGCGACTCGCTGGAGACCGCTGCGCCCTGAAGCACCGGAGGTGGCAGGGTTGGCAGGAGGGTCTCGTGAGGACCCCGAAATGGAACGGGCACCGTGTAATGAGGTGTACACCACTCCACTTCGGTCGGGGCTGTCCTCACTTTCTGTGCACATAATATGATGAACTAGACGGCTGGAGCTGCTCACGCCCAGCAGCCCCAGGGGGCTGGACACAGCGAGGGAGAAACCTTATTATATATATTTTTTTATATATATATATATATAATGCATCACCTAACAACGAACGCAAGGAATGCGTCGCCGAAGAGACGCGAAGGCTCAAATTTCACTATATCCAGAACCCCAGCAGATCGGCCTGATAAGCCTGGAGCATTATACTATAGTTTTCTATAAACATTCTCCAGCTGACCTGCTGCCGTATAAGCTTTACCCATAAAACCAAAGTAGCTATAATTAAACCTACGCGCTGCCTCGGCAAACGCGAGATCCCAGCCACAGAACCTTATTTTGCAAAGTACACTCGAAATCTAAGCGGTGCCTCGGCAAACGCGAGATCCGAGCTAGATTCTGATTACAACATTGAACCTACGCGCTGCCTCGGCAAACGCGAGATTCTTTAGTGATAGGTTTATTGAGCAAAGCAGAGGCTTTAAATGACGATGCTGGACCAGGTGAAAACAGCATTTTTCTATTTTTTTTTTTTTTTTCCAGCCTGGGGCATTATATCATAACCGTAATCTTTCAACCCTTGAATAAATCTTTAACACGAGGGCTGAAAGTAGTAATAAAATACGGTTTATCCCACAATTTAAATATTCAGTGTGTAAATCAGGGAAAAGGGAAGCCTCGTGGTGGAGATAATGTGATAGATGTAGGAAACGCTCGATATTTTTAGTTTTTAGGAGCGTCCCTAATCTCAGCTGGCCATTAAATATTTAATTTATTAACAGCACGGGACAAAACCTCCACCAGTTCATCATATACTGGGGAAATAGATGGCGAATCTAATTCAACAGTGTGTGTGCTTGCTTTCACTTTCAATATTCTAAAACATTTAACCTCCTCGGAGGAGAATATGAAGGAAAAAGGGCTCTCTCTCCCCGAGCGGAAGAAACCGCAGAGCGTGCTTCCGACACCGGGGAGATAGAGCTGGATCTTCCGGGTAAGGAAGGAAAAAAGGCCCACGGACCCGTTTCAAACCCCTCCAAAAGATCCATCTGCGATCCCCAGGAATGCATTCCCCACGCTGCCTCGGCAAACGCGGGTCCTGGGAATCGCAAGCCTGTCACTATCATACAGAGTGACAGGCGAGAGCAGAGCATACTATTTCACAGAGTTGGAACTCAGCCCCCACCTTTTTTTTTTCTTTCAAGGGCTGAGAAGTATGCTCTACCCCAAACAAATTAAACAAAACTCGTGTGTGTCCCCACCCGTTTAAATAAACGCGGGCAGGGAGAAACACACTGTTTGTAATTTGTTTCGCCATAACGTTTCCATACAATATTGCAACAGACAACAATAAATAGACAGAGACAGTTTTGACACAGATCGCTTGCTGAGGCAACAGAAGCTAAATGCCGGCGAGCAGCGGAAGTGCTCTTATCCTTTCCTGGTTCATGACGTCACCCGCCCGTGACGCTCATTCTCTCATTCCATTGGACTAGTTGGCATAGATGCTTCAGACGCAATCACGCAAGAGGCGTTCCCACCGTGTCGTTCGACGCATCTCGAAGTTCCCTTTTTCGATAAAGGGAACTGTACATAAAGCACCATGACTGCACCATATCAAATCAAAAGTTGAAAGATCACTCATAGTTTTATAAAACCGAAAGTCAATCAAAACTCTTGACTTGACCAAAGTTAAAAAAACACACGTTAACATCATCACTGCCCTCTTGTTCCACTCTGTTTTTCCTGCTAATATAAATAGCCATTTTTGCTTGCCCTAAGATGAAATTCAACAATTGACAGGTGAAACGATTTTTCGGAAAGTACTTGACACCCAAAATGAAGGTCTCAATACAAAAGGTTTCATCAAACCTACAAAACAATTCTCTTAATCTCACAAACAAAGGTTCTAATCTAAAACAATGCATAAAAGCATGAAAAACAGTCTCCTTTTGAGGACAGAAAGGGCAAGCAGGATTAACTTCAGGATTCAACTTCGAGATAAAAGAATTGACAGCAATGGCACCATGGAGAATTCTCCATTGTATATCACCAAACCTTTTAGACAATGGTGGCTTATATAAAGAACTCCATTCAGGTTGTACATCTTTTCTCAGTTTAAAAACAGAACACCATGGTGTATTAGTTCTCTTTTCTAACATTTTCTTATTAAAGGTGCATAACGCAGGTCTCTGAGTTTTTGCAGAACTACACCCCCTCTGGCGCAAGCGAAACTGCAACCAGAGGTGTGCACGCTCATGGAGCACACGCACACGCACGCTTGCACGAGCACGAGCTGTTCATAACCAAAGGAGCATCAGCCGCACAAATCTTTTGTTCACAGTCATAATGTCTTCAGAGGTTATAAAGTTATAAATCTGCAAGTCATTTTACATATATGAAAGGAAAGGCATTTGAGTAAATTACACATTTATGTGTGAGGGGAAAACGGGGGTAGAAGAAAACAGTTTTTGTTTCCATTTATCTCCATGTTGAACTGTTTTATGCGTTTACTGTATCCACTTATGATTGTATTATTATGGAAACACGTTCATGAACAATATTTAAGTTATTCATTTGTAAAAGCTTAAAATAATAATCATACCATACACAGTTGGTCAACAAAGTACACTCAAATGTCTCAAGGTAATAATCAAATGGCACTATATCCGCTTTCATAACAAGTAGTTATAGGAACTTAGTTATAGGAACTGTCCACTTCTAATCAGTTCTAAGAACTACTCTCCCCCAAACTCGGTTTTGCTGTTTGCGGTCGCACTGGCCAGTGGCCAGAACCGATGAGTAAGGGAGTGACGCGAGCACGGTGGCGCCACATACAACAACAACAAACCAGCATGGAGGAGGCTATCGCAATGTTCCCGTTCTGCCTACCGGGATCTTAATAACGGAGTACGAACGGCGGCGTTTAAAGACTATGGTGGAAAGTCTAAAGTAATATGATGGAAGAAGATAGAAGAGCAGGACGCAGGCAAAGGACGCAAGGCTACCGGTCGGCCATACACAAAAACATAGTTAGCATCTTTTATGGGACATGTTTTATGTTTCATGCTGTACTATTCTTCCAAAGACAATTCCTAGTTTATAAACCTATTCAGTGACAATGGTAACGTTAGTCAAATCAATTCTGATTGTACATTTATCTAGCTTAGGCTAAAGCATTACACATTTTACGCATCGTCATTTGTTGTCAAAGATTTGCCGCATCAGACATTAGAGACTGGGGTATATCTTACCGTTTTATCAAGAAAACAGCCAACTGAGGATCCCGTTTGAGCCCTAGAGCAGACCGGAGATCTATCCATTTGTTGAAAGCCTTCCCGATGCTGACTCTCGTCTCGTCTTATTCCGACACCTGACTCCAATTTGGTCATTTTGGTCAATAACTAGACAAAAGTTTTCTTTTCTTTGTCTTACGTGGAGTTTGCGTTGGGGTTTGGAATGAACTACAAGCCGGTCTCTTTGAATCCATCTTCTACTTTTGTGGAAAGTTGACTAAAGTTTTGTCGCTTGAGTTGTCTTCGCTGATACGGAGAATGGCGGCTAACAATAACAAACCTCCGAAACATCGCCTGGTGAGCGTGAACGCGCATGACGTCACGCCCAGTCTCAGATTCGAGCCCGAATCCCTCTTATTTATTTTACTGTACAGGACTATAGAGGCAATCTCAGTGATCAGAGAAGGGCTCATTCAGCCCATCAGGCAATTGTTTACGCATGTATGGGTTAAAAAACGGGTATTTTTAACATGAAATGTTGCGCAATGCACCTTTAAATACCAAAACACAGGCTCTATACAATTTTTTTCCTTCACTAGACAAGAAATCTAAAAACAAAGATTCACCTGATTTCAGCAAAAAACCTGTACCCTCTTCAAGAATGGGTTGAATAATCAAACATGGAAAGGGATCATCAACATCAGGAGTACAAACCCCTTTAAAAAAATCTCTTAACAAAAGTTCCTCTTCACCTGTAAAACAGGCTTTAAGTTTGACCAAAAAAACGAGTTAATAAACGAACAGATCTGATTCCTAATTGTTCGGATACGGCGTCCACATGCTCAAATTGAGGCCCGGTTAATGTCAACAAATGTCCCAACGTAAAGACCTTGGCTTTCAGAAAAATGTGGTTAAACCCCGGCAAATAGCAGTGAGTGGCCATGTCCAAACGGGCCCCAAGTATCAGTGGCTCCTGCAATAGCCAGTGGAGAGAATATGAGTTCTCAGTCTTATGAACACGAAAAAAACTCCACACCTTGAAGAGATTTCGATAAAAGGCAGGCAGTTCCGATACATCCAGTTTAGTTGGATCCATTAAAAAGAGAGATCTGTCCAGACCAAACCCTCCAATGGTGTGCAAAATAGTACAACTCAAAGCACGCCAACTGAAATCTTTAGAACCATCAAGTAACCTCTTTAAAAACTGTAACCGAAAGGCCGCCATTCTACTTTGTAAGTGAATCAAACCTTGCCCACCTTCATCTTTGGGGAGGTATAAAACACTCTGTGGGACCCAGTGTAGTTTGTCCCAAAAAAAGTTCACCAGAGCAGCTTGAGCTTCCATTAAAAACTGTGGAGACGGATCTACACATGCCAATTTATGCCAAAGTGAAGATGCCACTAAATTGTTTACAATGAGAGTTCGCCCCCTATAAGACATATTCGGTAATAACCATTTCCACTTTACCAAGCGCCCTTTAATTTTTTCCATCAACCCCTCCCAATTTTTTTGTAACACACTGTCATCCCCTAGATAAACTCCTAGATATTTTATACCTCCATTTCCCCAAACCATCCCATCCGGAAGACAAGGTTTCCCATCAGCCCATTGTCTTAATAATAAAGCATAACTTTTTTTCCAATTAACCTTTGCAGACGACAACAGTTTAAATTCTTCCAATAAATTAGATAAAATTTGCACATCACTTTGTCTGTTAATCATCACCACAATATCATCGGCATAGGCTGACAATCAAATATTTTTATTACAAACTGGAAAAGACAACCCACTTAAATGGCTCCTTATCTGCTGAAGCAATGGCTCAATAGCCAAGGAATACAACATTCCAGACAAGGAGCAACCTTGTCTGATACCCCTGAGAACCTGAAAGGGAGCACATAAGCCACCATTTATTTTTAGGATACTCTCAACGTCACAATAGAGTACTCTAATCATGTCTATACAATTTTTGCTAAAACCAAAAGCTGTTAAAGTACTCCACAAATATGAGTGCTCCACTCGGTCAAAAGCCTTCTCCTGATCCAAAGATATCAAGCCACAGTCCAAATTTAACAACTTAGAGACATGAAAAATATCTCGAATTAAAGAAATATTATCAACTATTGATTTACTAGGGACACAGTACGTCTGATCTGGATGGATAACCTGACCCAACACTCCAGCCAATCTGGTACTCAAAGCCTTAGAAAGAATTTTATAATCACTGCAGAGAAGCGAGACAGGGCGCCAGTTCTTAATATCTGTAAGGTCCCCCTTTTTTGGAATTAGAGTGATCACCGCTCTTCGGCAACTCAATGGCAACCCGCCCTTCGACAAGCTGTCCTTGAGTACCTCCAGCAGATCTACACCCATTTCCAACCAAAAAACCTTGTAGAAGTCAACTGGGATGCCATCCATTCCTGGGGCACTCCCAGACTTCATGGTTTGCAGGGTCTTATAGAGCTCTTCCAGGGTCAGCACACCTTCAAGCTCATCGTTGACTTCCTCTGACAGCTTTGGTAAGTTGTCAAGGAAAACGTTACCAGCACCACACTCTGACTTAAGCTCGCTCCTATACAAATTTTTTAAAAAATTAACTGCTCTTCCCCGAATACCGGCCAGATCTGTCAATAACACTCCATCTTCGGAGCGCAAACCATGAATAAACCGTTTCTGACCATTCTTCTTTTCCAAATTGAAAAGTATTGGGATGGTGCATCCATCTGATCAATGCTTTGGAAACGTGAGCGGACCAGAGCCCCCTGTATCTTATGCCCCAGTAGATCAGCTAAGGAGCAACCAAGGAGCTTTCTTCCTTGAACAGGTTTCTAAATAATGTGTCTTGCCAGTAGATTGTGCCAGATTTTGAGATTCAATTATTCTCCTTCCAAAAGCTCTAAAGAACAAGTCAACTCCTTAGTAACGTTGTGAGTATACTGTTGTGTAAACTGCCTTATTTGTATCTTGCCGACATCCCACCACTGTTGCAATGAGTAAAAAGAGGACTTCTTTGTTCTGTGAGCATCCCAGAAGTACTTAAATGACTCCTTAAAAAAATGATCACTTAACAAATTAGTATAAAAATGCCAGTATGCGCTTTTTGGTTTTAATGAGCTCAAAATAAGCTTACATTGCACCATACTGTGATCCGAAAAACTTACTGGTGTTATATAACATTTATTGAAAATACTAAGATGGTGACTAAAACTGTCAAATCTGTCCAACCTAGCTAATGACATAACCTTATCACGCGTGTGAACCCAAGTGTACTGTCTCTCATTACAATTTGAAGATCTCCAAATATCACATAAATCATACTTTTTAATAATATGAATTAAACGTTTACGTGAACCCAAATGAGGCTCAATGTGATTCCGATCAAGATTATCCTCAGTACAATTGAAATCACCACCAAGGAACAAGAAGTCTTCAGAACAACAGTTATGTAGAGTTGAACATAGTATGTCTAAAAAAGACATTCTTTCAACAGGTGCAGTTGGAACATATACACAAATAAAAATAAACACATAACTTTCAACAACAGCTCTAACTTTTAAAAGCCTACCTTTTATTATCTCATCAACATCATAAGATATGGGACTAAAATTCTTTGCAAATAAAATGGCTACTCCCCCACTTAAAGAAGTGTTATGGCTTAACACAGGGATGCCATCAAACTCCCTTGCCCAATCAGCAGCATTTTTTAAGTCGCTATGAGTTTCTTGTAATAAAACAACATCAATATTTTTTTGCTTAATTACTTCATATATTGTAGTTCTTTTTCCAGAATCCCTTGCCCCATTAACATTCAAAGTAGCTACATGAACTTCACTCATAAATAATAAAAAGGAAAAGAAAAAACACCCAAAAAGCCACAGCACATCAGCCATTTTATTTTTTAAATTAACTGACATCATTGATTAAAGCAATATTTAGATTCCTCACAATTTTCTTAAGTCGATAGACTTCTTTATTAGTAAAGCAACTCTCTGCCATTAAGCTTTTTGCCTTTTCAGCGAACTGTTTTACATCAGGAAAATATTCCTTCACGCACACTCCTCTTTTATTTTTTGTTGATCTGAGGAATAACTTAATATCCTCAAGTTCATAATCCCGACCACTAAACTCCCCCTGAGAAAGTGTCACACTGGAGTCAGAAGACCCACCATCACTTTGTGTATCTTGATCCATGCTTTCTTGCATTTCACTCGTTTTACTTATTTTGGCATCAACCATTTTTTCAATTATCTTCCTTTTATTGGAAGGCATTTTGAAAAAATGTTCTTTCTCCACACAATCCTTTACACATTCGTCTTGCAAAATCACTGAATTACTCTCACTTTCTATTTGCTCAACATGTTTATCTTCAGAAACCGGTGCCACACTCTGTAAATCCTCAACACTAGCCTCTAAAGGCATTTTGGTGGGCACCGTATCCGACTCCGAGTGCCCACAGCGTAGTAGAGTCGACGCAACAACACTCCCACTGGGAACACCCGCAACCGCAGCGGCCGCCCCCCAACTAAATCCACAGCACCATCCTCGCCACCATCGCCTACAATATTCCCATTCACTGCGTTTACTTCCTTTTCTGCAACTTTGTCGGGACAATTACGAATTAAATGTCCAGATTTACCGCAACCAAAACGTCTCGGGTTATGACTATAACCCTTGTTCCCTGAGAAGGGAACGAGACAATGCATCGAGAATCGACACTTTGGGGACGCTCCCTTAGCGTGCGCCTCTGAAGTAAAAATGAAACTATTCCAATCCTGATTGGTGTTGCGTCGTGACGTAACATGTGACGGCATAACCGGAAGCATAAAGGTGACGCTGACGCATAGAATGCCAGCCTCGCAATGAAGCAAGACGCTCTAAGGCCTCGAGGGGCGTGGCAGAGCGATGCATTGTCTCGTTCCCTTCTCAGGGAACAAGGGTTATAGTCATAACCCGAGACGTTCCCTATCGAGGAAACTCGACAATGCATCGAGAATCGACACTTTGGGGAACGAATGCCCACTAGGCCACGCACCGAAAACAGGCCTGCCCCGGAGTGAAACTGATTCAGGCACTCAGCTAGGACGAGAGCACATGTGCGCCAGGCGTACTAGGGAGGAGCAGAATATAGAACCTAACAAAAGTGTGTGGGGTAGCCCAACCGGCTGCCTCACAGATCTCCTGGATGGGAACTCCCGAAAGGAGGGCCCTAGAGGACGCCATGCCTCTAGTAGAAAGAGCCCTAACGGCCAAAGGTGAAGGCAAATTGCGCACCTTGTAGGCCTACTTATGGTTTGTAAAGCCGGGAGCCCCTAATAGGTGATCCAAAACACACTACAGTAGGTCCGACCTCCTCCAAGAAGAGGACCTCTCAAGGTAAATACTCGGAACTCTGACTGGCAGAGCAAGGAACCTCTCCTTTTCTGCCGACACATGAGGTGGAGGATGAAATACTTGCAGGACCATGGACCTAGCCATGATAAATTGCACTTAAGGCACATAGCTGGGTCTCGGATGCAGGATGGCCTTAACTCCGCCGGGGGCACATCCCAAGCAAGCTGGCGATAATGCCAGGGCTTGGAAATCTCCCAGTCTCTGTAAAGAAATAGCTAAGAGAAAGGCTATCTTGAACGTGAGGTCCTAGGCGAAGCCGACTGGAGGTATTCGAAGGGAGCCAGGAATAGCCCTTCGAGAACCACCGTCAGGTCCCAGGAAGGAACCCTGGACCTGACTGTCGGTCTCATCCTCCAATACCATGGAGAAATAGTATGACCAGTTGGTGCCTCCCCAAAGGCCCAACATTTAGTGGTGCATGGAATGCCGCAATGGCAGCCACGTACACTCTACGTGTGGATGGGGAGAGATTCGCAGAGAAACGATCTTGAAGAAACTCCAGAACGGAAGCCATTGGGCAGTTAACTGGGCCTAACTCAAGTTCTCTACACCAAGTGGAAAAACATTCCACTTGAGGCCATATAATCTCCTAGTAGACGGAGCCCTAGAGATAAGTATGGTTTCGACCACCCCAGATGATAGACCAGCATCTAGGTACTGAGCCCCCTCAGAGGCTAGACCCACAATTTCCACAGCTCTGGATGAGGATGGAATATAGTGCCCTCCGCCTGAGACAACAGATCCCTCCTCAGAGGAATCTGCCATGGCGGAGCTATTAGGAGTGAAATTAAGTCGGAAAACCATACTCGGGCTTGCCAACACAGGGCTACCAGAAGACGACTGATGCCCTCCTGACTGACCCTCTCCAGGACTCCCGGGAGCAGAGCGATCGGGGAAAAAGCGTACAGGCCAAGCCTCGGCCAGGCCTGTACCATGGCATCCAAGCGCCAGCGGGGCTGGATGAGTCAGGGAGAACCAAAGTGGATAGTTGGACGGAAGTCCCTCGAGAGGCAAACAGATCCACTTCCACTGGTCCAAACCTCTGCCATATCAACTCCACCACCTCTGGATGGAGTCTCAATTCCCGGGCCTCAGCCCCTGCCTCGACAGGATGTCTGCTCCCTAATTCAGAACCCCCAGGACATATATTGTTCTTATAGATAATATTTCCCTTGGGACCATAAAATGATCAGATGCGCCAATCTGGATAGAGGGCACAATCTGAGTGTCCTTTGTCGGTTCAGATAAGATACCACTGAGACGTGGTAACCTTTGATGTCTGTGAGGAAGCTCCTCAGAGCCCTGAACACAGCCAACATCTCTAGGCGATTTACATGCCAAGAATGATGATGGTCCTGCCACAGACCCCTGGCAAAGCGGCCGTCCGAGACCGCGCCCCAGCCAGCGAGGGAAGCGTCTGTCGAAACAGTTTCCCGGCGACATGACACCCCTAACACTGGACCTTGGGACAAGAACCAAGGTTTCTTCCATATTAAGAGGGAACGAAGGCATCTGCGCGTAACCTTTATTATACGGAACAGATTCCCCTTGGGGAAAAAACCCTTGGCTTTTGAGCCATCATTGAAGGGAACTCATGTGAAGCAGGCCCAAAGGAACTACGTTGGATGCCGCTGTTATGAGGACCAGCAGTCTTTGAAATTGCTTTACAATGATGGCCTGGCCTAGCTTTATCCTGGATCCCATGGCCAGGATGGATTCGATACGAACGGGAGACATACGTGCCCGCATCGTAACAGAATTCCGTACCACGCCCAGAAGAGTAGTCTTCTGAGCTGGGTCCAACACCTTTTCGTAGTGTTGAGCCTCAACCCCCGGTTCTGAATGTGGCCAAGGACGACATCTCGATGCCGAACTGCCATTTCCTGAGACTGGGTCAATATGAGCCAGTCGTCGATGTAATTCAGTATACGGATGCCCTGAAGCCTCAGTGGAGCCAGAGCTGCATTCATACACTTTGTGAACGTGCGGGGAGAGAGTGCTAGGCCGAACGGAAGAACCCGATATTGGTATGCTTCGCCCCCGAAAACAACCTCTGGAACCTCCTGTGATATAGAAGGATGGAGACATGAAATAAGCGTCTTTTAGATCCATCGTGACAAACCAGTCCTCGGATCTGATTTGGTTCACGATAATGGTAACAGTAAGCATTTTGAACCTGAATCTCCTCAAAGAATGATTCAAAAAGCCCTAGATCTAAAATAGGCCTCAGTCCGCAATCCTTCTTTGGAACTATAAAGTACCAGCTGTAAAACCTTGACTCCCTGTCTGGTAGGGGAACACATTCTATGGCCCCTTAATTCCAGTAGAGTCTGTACCTCTTGTTCCATAACCCGAGCCTGTTCTGGAACCACTGCAGTCGGTACCACCCCAGCAAACTAGGGAGGTCGGTGACCGAACTGCAATCTGTACCCATATTTTATAATATTTTATAATATACAGGACCCATATAGATATATGTTCGGAAGGCGTTGCCATTCTTCTACAAAATCTACTAAGGGAACCAGCCCCTCGAGGCTGGCCTCGGGTGTTTTCGAGCACTATTCTCAACTTCCTGAAGCGGTGGACCGGCAGGAAAAAAGTCGATACAGATTTTGTGACCATAGTCGGTGCCCTGTTGCAAGCTTTTGGGGCGAACGCCATGGTGTGCGTTCGCTGGAAATCGATGTGACCCGAAGCGTCAAAGACGGCGGGACAACAACATCTTCCCCGAGGGCACCTGCTGCTAGAACAACCTCGATTGTTCCACAGCGGGGGGGCAGCCCTCTTTTTTTTTTTTTTTTTTTTTTCGCTTCCTGAAACCTGTCAACGACTGTAGTGACAGCGTTGGAAAACAGGCCAGAAGGAGATAGCGGAGTGGCCAACAGGAAATATTCCCTTATTTAGATCTTTAAGAAGATCGGCCTGGTACGCGTGCAAAATCATCATAGAGTGCAGGCACGCACCAGCCTGACCCTTTATTTTTTTTTTTTTTTTTTTTTTTTTTTGAAATATTTTACCAAAGGAACCAGGCTCTCAAGCCTGGCTTCGGGTATTAATCGGGATTCGTTCCTGACCCCCTGAAGCGGGTTTCCGGCAGGGCTGGACCGAAAAACGATTCTCGATGGGCGAACGCGAAAGCTGCCTGGCCGCAAGCCTGTGGGGCGGACAGTGCAGCCTGCGTTCGCTGGAAACCGATGTGTCCCGAAACGTTTTTAACGGGGGAAGAGCAACATCGATTTCCTGCACCATATAAGCCCAGCCAACCAGTGCAGAGGTGTCCCTGCACGGTTTGTTGGGCAGCACCGGGGCTTAAAGCAAAGATGCCAGATCAGGAGAAAGAAAACTCACTAAAGCTTCCTCCATCTGTGGCATCTTGCCAAAACCCGACTCTCTCGCACCCACCACATTCGAATAAACATATAATGAATGTGGTGAGATACGTAAAGTGTGGGGTTTTTCCCAGGATCTACACATATATATATATATTTTATAAAGATCTGGGAAAAACAGTAAGCCCCGGCTCTGAGTTTGTGAACTGTGCTGCAGGAATCTCTCGTCTAGTTCATTTTGACGGGGATCATCCTGCTTATTTTGTGGCCAGCTTATATATTTAAATATTATATATTATATATATATATATAATTTATTTATTTATTCAATACTGGCCACAGCACTCATCACAACAATACAAGCTCTACATAAGCAGAAACATAAGCCGGCGAGTGTGACTCATGTTGCTCGTTCCCAATGCTGAGCACATCTACTTATTTATAATTTTGTTTGTTTATAAACATATAGCTCGAGCACTGGGCACTCGTCACGGGCAGAAGCCGCCACATCGCGGGCGTCTGCGTCGTGAACTAGTGTCATAGAATCTGCGGATGCCTCAGCAGTCTCGTTCTCATCCGCGAGATCCTTCTGCGATCTCCGCGATCTAAGCCGTCGCGCCGCCTCAACGGACGCGGGACCCGAATCGCGGGGATCGCGAGCCTGGCCATCATCAGTGAAATAATATAGCCAAGCGAGAGCGCAGCACTCTAATAGGAAGTGCTTTACAGTATCACAGGCAGCCCTCTCGAGGCGCTGACTGTGCGTGCTGCGCCCCTAAACAATACACACACACACAGCAGATGCGTGTCCCCACCCGTGGCATATAATCATATAATAACGCCGCGTGAGTGTACTCAAAGCCTGCACGCGTGGGGCCGACATGCTTCCCAGCAAAGTGGATAGCAAGCGGCCCAACAAATTAATCAATAGAAAAGACCAAAAAACAGCAAGGGGAAAAATAGAAAAAGACAACTTCACTCACAAGCTCTCCAGTCACGCTTCACACTCAGTCAACTCGCACCCAGACACACCGGAAGTGAGAGAGAGAGAGAGAGAGAGAGAGAGAGAGAGAGAGAGAGAGAGAGGAGAGAGAGAGAGAGAGAGAGGAGAGAGAGAGAGAGGAGAGCACGTTCCCTCTCGCGTCTGTTACTGACATTACCGTATTCATAGTAATAGGCGCACACACCCCATTTTTTTGGCGGCTGGCTTGACCGTGTATTTTCAAACTGCGGCTGGCTTGACCGCGGTAAATGTTGATGCTTGAAATTGAACACAAGACTTACCTCAAGTTCACCGTAATGGCGCATAATCGAGAAGGGATGATTCCAAGTCAGGCGTGGAGTTTTATTTCACCCAAAGTTGTGCACGTCACTCCAGTGATGAGCTGAGCATGCGTGCTGACGCTTGCTGCAGTAATGCTGGGTACACACCTAAAGATAATCGGGCTGATTTTGGGCCGATTTCCCCCCTTCCGACAATCCTAGCTATGTCCCGATTATCTTGGTGGTTTTAAAGATTATCTTATCAGATTTTCCTGTGGTGTGAGGTGTGTTAAGAGTGTGCGAACCTGCTCTGAAGAACATCGGAGGCGCCCCGATCGCGAATCGTAAATATCCAACATGTTGAATATTTACGATCAGAAATCCTGATGTGTGGGGGGAACCCCGAGGACAAACGCACGCATGCTCTGGAGATTATCACGTGAAACGAAACAATATCCAATAGAAAGCGAGATGATGGAAGACGGAAGCATAACAAACACACGTTGTGTGTGTGTTTGTGTGAGAGAGAGAGAGAGAGAGAGAGAGAGAGAGAGAGAGAGAGAGAGAGAGAGAGAGAGAGAAAGAGAGAGAGAAAGAGAGAGAGAGAATTAACCATGGTTTTATTATAGGCGTATTGAACATTTGTATAAACAAATAAATACTATAGTTAGAATTTTTCTCAGCAAAAATTATAATTAATTTGTGGTTATCATGGTTTATCTACAATATCCATTTTTTAATTGTATAGTTTTATTTGTATAGTGGTTGAGAGACAGGGCCAGCGTGTGTGCATTACCACAAACTTTATCTGAGAAGTTAACTAAATTCCCGCCGTCTCCAAAACTTTACCTAAACCCTTTTCTTTTTTTCCCCTGTAGATTTTCTGTGAAAATCATTCCAAACATTATCATGGCAATTTCTTCCTGCATATTGTCCACCATACATATTCTGAAGTCTCACGAGATTTTACGAGATTTCCTGTGTTCACAGTCAAGACTCTGGTTGAAAATCTGTTAGTGCGAGGTGTGCTGTCTTTGTCACATCATGGCACACCACACACTATAGGAGCAAAACGGTTCAATCTAGAATTTTTTTGTGGTGACAAACATCTTGTGGTGTGTACCCAGCATAACAGTTGAAATCGGCTTCATTCTGGTAAACGGGTCTGAGCCGAGCGCCCAGAGTTTACAGCCGTCGCTGTCAATGGTGGTAAATATTTGAAATAGGCAATAAAATGAAGTGACTTGGCCTAATTGCGGTTGCCACTACTCAGCCAATGACTGCGACTGCGATGACTGCTGTGCGAGTGATGTCACTTAGTGCGCATGCATGTTTAAAATACATAAAGTAAAGAATGATCTTCATGACAACTAAATATTTTTGCTATGGTTATAAATATTAAAGAATGCTCTGTGTAAAACGACACTATTATTATTATTATTACTGCAAAAAAATATTAATATTTTGTTTTGGACAAGCATATACGGTCAGGAATTTACGTCAATTTTAAAATAATTTTTATGTTAATTATTGCTACATTAAAACCATCCTTGATTTAATCTAAGCTGAGTCATTTCCAGAATCGGTCCAGATCATACAGCCAGAGCCGGGTTACCAGTTATGGTGAACATGAATCGGCCCAGTGCTTTACAGCCGTAACAAAAATGCATGTGCCAGAGCGAGCTGCGGGCCACACTCGGCCCGGTTAACACACGCCGATGCCGAGTCTCAGCCGCAGGCGCCGCGGGGCAGCCGAGCTCGGGCTGATTATACATGCTACCTGGGTCATTGGTTCGCTCATGGAGTACTGCTTAAGCCTATGAGGAGACGCGAATGAACTCGCGACCAATGAGAGTCTGACTCGCTCTCATTACGTCAGAGCCCGCCGAAACGGGCGTGGTCGAGAGAATAAAATTGGCGTCATAGGCTGTAAACTCTGATTTTTCATTCTTCAGCGAGGCTACACGCATCTGCTGATCCTGAGAGAAGCCGCCGTCGTCGAGAAGGCATCTCTAGCGAGCGTCTGGGAGACTGAGGAAGCCGGCCGTCTTCGCCACCTTCAGCCGCCCTAAGAGCTAGCGCCATCCGACAGAGTTGTATCCTTTTTTACAAAAAAGCTTCCTATATTGTATATAAAACAGCGAGCGTCTTTTTTAAGATGTCTCGGAAATTTTCCTGCGGTTCTTGCCGCGCTCCCCTCGAGGCTGGAGACTGTCACGTCATCTACGCCCTCTGCCTCGGACTGAAGCACGCCGAGGTCGCCCTCGCCGATGGCGGCTGCGATATCTGCGAAACCATGTCGTTGTTGACCCTGCGGGCTCGACTTCAGACCACTAAAGATGCTTCCAGGCCGCCTCTGACTTCGCCGCGGAAGAAGAAACGCCGCTCTCAGAGGCCGCCGGAACCCCAGTCGGAAGCGTTCATCCCGCCGGAGCCTGTCGCCTCCCGCTCTCCTTCTCCGCCGCTTCCGGACATACAGTTGCCGCCGAGTGGCCGCTCTGTCGCCTCCGATGACGCCGCGGACATCAAGAACACATGTTCGCTTCTCGCTTCAGATAGTGAGGATTGGTCCGGTTCTCAAGCCTCCTCGGCCCGAGATTCTACCAGGACCCGCGCTGGAATCGAGGAAGAATTAATGCGCCTCCTCTCACAGGCCGTCGAACGCCTCGGCCTCGATTGGTCTCCTCCCCCCGAGCAGACCATCAAACGCATGGACGGCAGATACTTCCGCCATCGCTCGACTCCCACTGCTAAACGGGCCGCGCCCTTCCTGCCTGAATTACACGCAGAACTCTCGAAGTCCTGGAACGCCCCGCTCTCTGCCAGAACTCGCTCTGACTCTTCCACCCCGCTCCGCGTTGTGGACGGAGCCGCAGAGAAGGGCTATCTCTCCATTCCCCCTGTAGAGGACTTGGTCGCCGCACATCTATGCCCGCCCTCCGCGAGATGGCGCTCATCACCTGTGCTTCCCTCTAAAGCCTGCAGAGCAACTTCAAGCATTCACGCCCGCGCTTACTTAGCCGCGGGCCAAGCAGCGTCTGCACTCCACTCCATGTCCGTCCTTCAGATTCTACAGGGTGACTTACTGCGTGAATGGGACGAGAGCGGAAAAAATCCCCCTTCGGTCGCGGATTTGAGGAGTGCCACGGACCTTGCCCTTCGCGCCACAAAATCTGCTGCTCTAGCCCTGGGGAAATGCATGGCCGCCATCTGTGTGTCTGAGAGATATCTGTGGCTCACACTCGCCGACATGGGAGATTCTGAGCGCACCGCTTTTCTCAACGCCCCACTCTCTCCATCCGGCCTCTTCGGATCTGCTGTCACGGGTATCGTCGACCGTTTTTCCGAAGTGCAGAAAGCTTCCCAGGCCACGAATCTCTTTCTGCCTCGTCGCGCTAGCTCCTCTGCAGGCCACCCACTTGATCAGCCTCCTGCACGAGCCCCACCCCAGCGCCCAGCTCAGCACAGTCAGACTTCTCAGCGACGCCAGGGCGGCCGCCCTCGTTCCCGCTCTGACAGCCACCACAGACACCGCCTCCTCGGGGGCCTCGGCCTAGGATCGCGCTGAAAGCCGATCAAGCAAAGTCTGCCTAGCACAGCTGAGAAAAAGACGGCGCTCTCCCGCCGCGGCCGGACCGCCGTCAAAGTTTCGCCCTCTGTTAGTCCCCGCTCACGCGGCTACTACAGCAGTGTATTCCGCCATTACCAAGCCGGTCTACCTTCCCCATGAGCACAAAAGCCATTTTCACAGCGACCCAGAGAAATCTCAAAAAAGAGCATAAAAGCCTCTTGTGTACAAAATGTGCCCACAACACCGTGTTCACTCACACACAAAGACACTTCAGTTCCCCTGTCTCACACAGAGTCCACTCTCATAAAGCGGTCCCAACCTGCTCGAGTTTCAGAGTGCATAAGCGCGCTCACGAGCCCGTGTGCGCGTCCTCTCTCTGCTCACTCTGTTACAGGGCCCATAAACTCCTCTCCGAGTGTAAGTCCCGCTGTCTTAAACACTATCAGCGCGCTCACGCAGCCCGCGAGGTGCAGCGACGGGGACCATGTAGCCATTCACCCCCTAGCATTACGCTTCAAAGCGTGGGAAGCTATTCCGGGAATTTCCCAGTGGGTGCTAAACACAATAAGGCTAGGCTATCGCTTACAGTTTCACTGCCGCCCTCCTCGTTTCCGAGCGTGGCTAGAAACTACGGTGAACCCAGAAGCAGTGACGCTGCTCCGTTCAGAGATAGCAAAGCTGTTGTGCAAAAGGGCTATAGCGAGTCGGGGTTTTACGGCCGTTATTTTCTTGTCCCCAAGAAAGACGGCGGCCTCAGACCAATCTTAGACCTCAGATTTCTGAACAAAGTTCTCATGAAGAGACCGTTCAAAATGCTCACTATCAGAATACTCCTCGCGCATGTGCGCCAGGGGGACTGGTTCATTTCACTAGATGTGAAAGATGCTTACTTTCAGATTCAGATAAATCCCCTTCACAGGCCATTCTTACGTTTCGCCTTCGAAGGCCAGGTTTATCAATACACCGCCCTTCCTTTCGGCCTATCTTTAGCACCCCGTACGTTCACGAAATGCATGGATGCGGCGCTCGCCCACCTGCGGAGTCCGGGGCTGCGAATACTGAACTATTTGGACGACTGGCTGATTTTGGCACAATCTCAGAGAGAGCTACTGTCTCATCGTACAGTTCTCCTCGACCATCTGAAAGCTTTGGGCCTCTCTGTCAACTGGACAAAGAGCGCACTACAACCCAGTCAGACTATCTCCTTCTTGGGTATAGAGCTGGACTCGGTCACGATGACGGCTCGGTTGTCAGCACAGCGCGCTCGCCGTGTTCAGCGTCTCGCCGCATCTTTTCAGATGAACAGACTCACACCTCTGAAAACCTTTCAGAGAGCATTGGGTTACATGGCCTCAGCCTCAGGCCCAGCTGGGGTTACTGCGCATGCGCCCGCTTCAGTTTTGGTTGAAAAGCCGTGTGTCTCACCGGGCATGGACCTTGGGTCGCCAGCTGATAAAAGTAACGCAGACCTGTATCACAGCTCTCCAGCCATGGTCTGTGGCAGAATGGTTTCAGCGGGGCGTTTCCATGGGGACCTTTTCTCGCCGAAAAGTCATCTCGACAGACGTGTCCAACACAGGTGGTGGTGCGGTCTGCGAGGGCTCACCGGCCTTCGGCCCCTGGTCAGCTCAAGAGAGCCTCCTACACATAAACTGTTTGGAGATGTTGGCGGTCGAGAACGCGCTCACGCGCTTTCTCCCGCACATTCACGGCCACCACGTGCTGATCCGTTCGGACAACATAGCCGTGGTCTCCTATCTAAACCGTCAGGGTGGAGTCAGATCCAGGAATCTATTCCGGCTGACAGAACGCATCTTAGTTTGGTCTCAGTGTCACCTGCTCTCTCTCAGAGCGACGCACGTGCCGGGCCATCTGAACGACGGTCCAGACAGTCTGTCCAGGAGCCCCATCCCCCCTGGGGAATGGTCCCTGCACCCTCTTACAGTCCAAAAGCTGTGGCGAATATTCGGCAGAGCAGAGATGGACCTCTTCTCCTCAGAGGAGAACACCCACTGCCCAATATTTTCTTAAAGAGCGAGGACGCGCTAGCCCAGACCTGGCCCAGCCACCCGCTTTATGCTTTCCCTCCGGTCTCTCTGCTACCACAGGTGCTTCAGAGAATCAGAGAAACACGCCACTCGGTGCTCCTCATAGCCAGGAGGGTCAGACTTGGTTTCCTGAGCTCACTCAGCTGTCACAGACAGCCCCGTGGCCCATTCCAGTCAGAGCAGATCTCCTCTCCCAAGCTCACGGCACGATATGTTATCCCCACCCAGAGCGCTGGGCGCTACATGCGTGGGTGATCAACAACTACCCGTCGCTTTAGCCTGCATGATCGTGTTTAACACTCCCTCTGGCAGAGCGGCTTCTACTAGAAGGCTCTATGCGTCTAAATGGTCTGTGTTCTCAAAATGGTACACCGACAAAAATTTGGACCCACGGTCATGCGAGGTTCCTTCCTTTCTAAATTTTCTCCAAGAGATGTTGGACAAGGGCAGGTCCCCGTCCACTCTTAAGGTGTATGTGGCAGCCGTCGCAGCGTTCGCTGAACCCCGGCGCGGCCAGTCACTGGGCAAAAATGGTTTGGTCGTCCGCTTCCTCAGGGGAGCTAGAAGGATGAACCCACCTTTCCATAGTTCTCGAAGCTATGAAAGCCCCCCTATTCGAACCGTTAAACACCGTGGACCTTAAATACCTGTCGCTCAAAACCGTTTTTCTACTCGCGCTCGCGTCAGTAAAACGTGTGGGAGACCTGCACGCGCTGTCTACTAGCGCGTCCTGTCTCGAGTTTGGGCCTAATGACTCCTTAGTCGTTCTCAAACCTAGACATGGTTATGTCCCCAAAGCGATCGGTACCCCGTTCAGGGCACAAGTTATCTCCTTATCGGCTCTGCCTGCATCCGATAGCGAATCTGACTCTAATCTCCTGTGTCCGGTCAGGGCCCTGAGATTATACTTTACTCGCACTGCTCCGGTCAGACGATCCGAGCAGCTTTTTGTTTCGTTCGGTGGGCGCACCAAAGAGTTGGCCGCCTCGAAACAGACTATATCCAGATGGATAGTTGATGCCATTGCAGCCGCATACGCATCAAAAGACTCATTCCACCAGAGGCATGGCCTCATCGTGGGCATGGTCCAGCGGAATTTCAATTCAAGATATTTGCGTGGCAGCGTGATGGGCTTCCCCCTCCACCTTTGTCAGATTTTACAATTGGGAAGTTCCCGCCTTGCGGGCTAAACTACTAGCGATACAGCTCTTCTGGTTGAGCTGCACCATAGGGAGTTATTCACACAGACCGATTCGCTCTGTCCCTCTCTATCATGTGCTTATGTACCACACAATCACCGGCCGCTCTGCTGGCCCTTGTCACAGGTACATATATTCATTTCCACTCATAAGGGTTCCCCGGGGTCTGCCCTGGGACTCATAGTGGATGCTTAGCACGCACGCCGTTGACCAGGTGTTCCCGTAGCGTAAGCTAGCTTACGCAATACGAGAGAACCTCTCGTAAGAGAGCGAATCGGTTACCTAACGTAACCTCGGTTCTCTCTAGATGAGGGAACGAGTATTGCGTTCCTGGCCGTGCTTGTGCTACTAGCGTTCTCGCTTCATTCTATGAAAAAACAGAGTTTACAGCCTATGACGCCAATTTTATTCTCTCGACCACGCCCGTTTCGGCGGGCTCTGACGTAATGAGAGCGAGTCAGACTCTCATTGGTCGCCAGTTCATTCGCGTCTCCTCATAGGCTTAAGCAGTTCTCCGTGAGCGAACCAATGAGCTGCTAGCTCATGGTCTGCTGCAGCTGAACTGCGTTGACAATGGATGCAAATTATAGGATAATTTTTTGGCTTCAATTTCTCAGAAAAGATGAATCTTTCCCGTAGCGTAAGCTAGCTTACGCAATACTCGTTCCCTCATCTAGAGAGAACCGAGGTTACGCTAGGTAACTGATTCGTTTTACTACTCAAACATGTTCTGAGGGCAGAAAGGAAAATGATTGGTTTACAGTTTCAACCAATGAAACTGAAGCAAAGGCGGGGTCAAGACGTTTGAACGTGCGGAGGGATTAGTCCGGCTCCGGGGAAACAGATGTTCGTGGGAGAAAGAATTGCAATTGCAAAGTAAGTGATTTTACTATATATTTTGTTAAAATTCATCATTCTCTAACATTTATTAAGATAATCAGCGAACATTAAAATGCACAGAACTAATAATCATTGTCTAAATATCTTATTCATGCATTTTGATTCGACTGTTTCATCAGTCGACCGCCACAAAGCTGCTTATGGTGTAAATGGTGTAAAACACGCTTTTTCAATGCTACCTCACTGTGTGTGAAATTGATATGCGACAACAGAACTCGTTCAAATCTCCACGATATTTCAACGGTCAAACTGATAACATCTCCCACACTAGCGCTGCTCTCAGGGCAGGAGTGCTCAATAGACTCAAATCACTGTTATTTTAGTGTACTACGAGCTGCTCTCAGGGCAGGAGTGCTCAATAGACTCAAATCGCTTTTATTTTAGTGTACTACGCACTGCTCTCAGGGCAGGAGTACTCAATAGATTCAAATCGCTGTTATTTTAGTCTATTACTTGCTGCTCTCAGGGCAGGAGTACAAATCGCTGTTATTTTAGTGTATTACGTGCTGCTCTCAGGGCAGGAGTACAAATCGCTGTTCTGTTAGTGTACTACACACTGCTCTCAGGGCAGGAGTGCTCAATAGACTCAAATCGCTGTTATTTTAGTGTACTACGCGCTGCTCTCAGGGCAGGAGTCTGGCTCGCATTGTGTTCGGATCTTTACTAGGTTTAAACGCAATCCGTACGACTTGATGGGATTCGTACCTGCCAAACATCATCCTCCCGTCCTGTACCCAGACCCTGTGGCATAATACCAAAGCGCAGCTGCTACTCTCTTCTCCACAGACACCAACGACCGCAGCAGAGTATTTCTCCGTGACAGCAGAGGCCGCGACTTCTCGCAGATGTAGTTGAACAAATATCGGTTCATTCTGAACTTAAGTTTGCCATCCAGTCATCTTCGCCAAAAGACCCCAAGACAATACGTTCCCACCACTCATTACTCCGTTCTCTCATCCACAGAGACCAATTCACTGTCGTAGCATTCACAGTAGCCGCAAAAACAACAGCTGCAAACAGGGCCTGTCGTCTTTTCTGTTTGCTCCTAATAGAAAAACGTTGAAAATGACAAACTACAGCTGATTTCCCGTGTTCACGAGCATGTGTCACTCTGGAGGACAGAGATCCGATCTCAATGTGGATAACGAGAACGCATTAAAAATACAAGGTGTAAACGCAAAGGTAAGATCAGAACACTTATTATCCGGATAACTTATCTGGATATGTGACAGGTTAAAGTAAATAATTATTATACTGTTATTAGCTAAAAGGTTAGTAAGTTCATAGTATGTGTAAATCTTAAAATGTCTAAGGTTAAAAAGGTCATGCATTCAGTAGGCCTACTAGTTAATAGAGATTGATACAATTCATATAATTGTGTTAAAAAGTTAAAATGGTTAAAAAGTGTACAAAGGGTAAAAATTGTAAGAGGAAAGTGTAAACGTTATATTGATTACTTAGTTTTGTAGTGCCGAATGTATGGGTAAAAAGTGTTAATCTGTGATCGCCAAAGTGATCTTAATCTATGCGCCGTGATCGATTGCTTTTGTCTTCCACCCAAGTTTCGGGGGAATCGCGGTCTTTTCTAGCCTGGTTTAACCAGACTCTCGTACATTTCATTTTTACAGAGAGTCTGGCCTCGCTCCATTGAGAAACGTTTACTTCCTTGTAGGCGGGTTCTCTGTTCAAGTTCAAAACTATTGGATCTGCCCAGAGTCACTCAGTATCTGTCATAGCCAATCGCTAACGTGTGGTCCTGACGTATGTCATGCGCCGAAACCGGTCGGAAACAAGTCAGAATGATCAGAGGATTATGTTTACAATAGGATGTCTGTCAACGAGAGCTGCAGGTTTTGTTCATCTAGGAACAATTATTAATTCGAAATGTATATTTGACACTAAGGACAGTGATGTATTCATTCAACGGTCGAAGCTGGGTCTAATCATTAAAAATACACCGCTGCGGTCGTTTCGGACCTGCCGCAAATGCTGTACAGTGAATGATCTGTCTCTATCTGCAGATGTGTAATAAACAACAATTTTTCATATTATGTCTTATTGTTAATTACCTTAATTAATTATGGTCTTCAAAGTATGTGTTTGTACATTTTTATTTATGACATTTCGTTTTTTTATTAATACAAACTAACTATTGCCATCTAAAACGTAAACTCAAATTATGGTCTTCAAAGTATGTGTTTTCACATTTTTATTTTTTTTAAAAATACAACAAATTTTTATGATTTACAACATGTAAAACTGACACACCAACCATGGTCCTGCACGAGTACACAAAGGGGCTCAAAGTGTTCTATTTAGCTCAAATTCTGAACAGTAAATTTAGTGATTCTTGTGATACTGACATGACTCCTGAGTGCATCTTCAACAACAGTTTAGCAGCCAGGACTCGGGGCTTCCGAACACCAGGCTAAATCGTCCGTCCAAAATGTCACGGTCATCGTGCACGCCGAGCTGCCCAGCACGAACTCCTAACTTTTCTGCCTCCTTCACTTGGTCCTCCATTAATGCAACAAGAGGGGAGACGACAACAACTATCGGCTTTACATCCCTATCGTTCGCCTTAGCTAATTCATTCACCACTAGAGAGTGAGCTGGAAAATCAAACTTTTCCCGAATCCCGTGGGGAGGAGGGCCACAACATCATGGCCTGCAACAAAACTTAGCAAACATTGTTCTTGCTCCGGCTTTAAATTCTGCATATTCGGCAGTTTTCCAACACCAGACCGAATAGCTTTTCTCACGTCTTTCTCCGCTGCCATTACTGAACACAAACTGACGCGCGCGCTACATCAACATCATCGTTCTCAGCCACTCCCTCTATTCGCTGATTGGTCCTACAAAAAATTGATTTCTGAAAAGTCTACAGCACAATCCCAGACGTAGTACTGAAGGAAAATGAAATTGAGCTGAAGTGCGTAGGAGGGCGGAGCCAGGCTAGGTCTTTTCCTCATAACACTAAAGTTTTCAGTGAGGAAACCTAACTGCATCACTCTCGTGAATATTTCTCCCCTTTTTCAGGTGCGTTGTTGATATAAAACTGAGTTAACATGTTAAGAGTGTTGAAGGTGTGTTTCAGTAACATTTTGAGTAAGTGAGAGTTAAGTTTGCAGAGTTTAAAATGTGCGTGTGTGAGCGGAGCCGAGAAAAATAGCTTCGTAATGAGAGTAGCCGCCATTTTATGTCAATTGTGAATTAACATGTACGCAGTTAATAATCTTTTTTGCGGTGTTATTTGTATAATGTGTTTCAAGCACTTTATTGACATTTTTGGTAAATGTAGTTATGGTTTAGTGAGCTAAAGCTACTTGCTTGACAGATATATTAAAAATGAGTAGGCAATATGTTTCAGTGAATTACAGTGTACGCTGTTGTGACTTGAATAAGCCTTGTACCCTACAAAACTACTATTTCCTGTTCATCTGTAAAATGTTGTATTGTTGTAAAAAGATAACACTAGTTTTAACACAGTTTTCAGTGAGGAAACCTAACCGCATCACTCTCGTGATTATTTCTCCCCTTTTTCAGGGGTGTAACAGATACAGATCTCATTTTAATAGCAGGTGTAAATGGGGTCTAAGAGACAATAAGTGTAACACTAAATCTGGTAAAACGTTACACATTGCTCTTTGTATTGTTGTAAAATAGCCTACATTAATGAAAAACAAGATAACAAAAATCAAAAAGATAAATTATTTTAGATATAGCCTAGGCTACTATAAAATTGTGACATGTTTTAATGTATAGCACAGCTTTTTAATGAGGCAGCAACATATTATAGATAGGAATCGCTTATGCGCTTCCCGAGCGCAGAATGATGCGCTTGAAGAAACACAGAGTCACAGCGCCAGCGCGTAGAGTCCGCATTGAAAAGTTCAAAGCACAAAGGAAAGACATATTGATGGGTAGTGTATTATACAGTATCTATTTATGCAATAGTTTATTCAGCTATTTCTTTTGACAGTTTTAAATTTCAGTTACTGTGCGCGTGAAGAACAATGATAGTGCTCTGACTCTACTCCATTGTTGTGATCTAACAGACACCCGGTAGAAAGTAACATGATTAAGTTACAGCAATAAAGTCCAGCGATATAAAGTTGTTTTATGCGAAACCATAGAGCTTTATCTACAGATCAAGTATAATAATAGTAACATTGAATAATCTCGGAGAGACTTTCATCATTGTTGACTGTCGTACCCGAACGCGACGCGCTGTTTGATGCTGAATGGAGAATGACTGACAGCCGCAGCGGAGGGAAAAGTTTATGTGATCTTGAATTTAATGACTTAAATATTAATTTATATCTCACATTATACTATATAATGACTTCAGAACACTTATAATAAGCGTGCACGAAAACTTTATGGTGCTTTAGAATGTTTTTATGCCTTTTGTGGGGCTTAATAATAACAAAGAATAGTATACGCACAGTATCGGATTTTGATCGGCCTCATCTGATCGATACCCGATCCGGCAAAAATGGCAGTATCGGAGCCGATACCGATACTGAGTATCGGATCGGTGCATCCCTACTATCAGGGCAGGAGTACTCAATAGATTCAAATCGCTGTTATTTTAGTGTATTACTTGCTGCTCTCAGGGCAGGAGTACAAATCGCTGTTATTTTAGTGTATTACACGCTGCTCTCAGGGCAGGAGTACAAATCGCTGTTATGTTAGTGTCCTATGCGCTGCTCTCAGGGCAGGAGTACTCAATAGATTCAAACCGCTGTTATTTTAGTGTATTACGCGCTGCTCTCAGGGCAGGAGTACTCAATAGATTCAAATCGCTGTTATTTTAGTGTATTACTTGCTGCTCTCTGGGCAGGAGTACAAATTGCTGTTATTTTAGTGTATTACGCGCTGCTCTCAGGGCAGGAGTACAAATCTCCTGTTATTTTAGGCCCCGTCCACACTACTACGTTTTCGTTTAGAAACGGAGACCTTTTGCTACGTTTGCACCTCCCGTCCAGACTAAAACGGCAAAAACGAAGACCTAAAACAGATAAGTTTAGAAACGCTGTAGACCCGTTTTGCGTTTTGAATCTCCGGAGGGCGTTTTAGTGAAGATGGGACAAAACGGAGGACTTTAGAAACGATGACGCAGACGCTCACGCTCGGCTCTCTGGGTGTCATCAGTCATGGTGTATCCTTCCCTGATGCTATAACGTTAACTGCCGGAGGCAAGCTATTATTCCAGCGATCTGTGACAATTCCCGTGCCGTGTGCAGCGGCGGTATCGACCGTACATGGAGCGTCGGTTTTGGGTTAAGCCGGGAAGAACCAGCGCATGGTGGGATCATTTTATCAATGAAGTTGTGGTTCCTGAGAAATGGTGTTTACACCGGCCCAGTGTAGGTGAATGGTCATGTGATCCGCGTTTTCAGTCGTTTTAATGTGGACGGAGATCGCAGCTAAAACGCTGGTGTGGATGGAGATCGTATTCGTTTTAATTCTCCGTTTCTAAACTAAAACGCAGTAGTGTGCATGGGGCCTTAGTGTATTACGTGCTGCTCTCAGGGCAGGAGTAAAAATCGCTGTTATGGTAGTGTACTACGCGCTGCTCTCAGGGCAGGAGTGCTCAATAGATTCAAATCGCTGTTATTTTAGTGTATTACGTGCTGCTCTCAGGGCAGGAGTACTCAATAGATTCAAATCGCAGTGTTAGTGTATTACGTGCTGCTCTCAGGGCAGGAGTGCTCAATAGATTCAAATCGCAGTGTTAGTGTATTACGTGCTGCTCTCAGGGCAGGAGTACAAATCTCCTGTTATTTTAGTGTATTACGTGCTGCTCTCAGGGCAGGAGTACAAATTCCCTGTTATTTTAGTGTATTACTTGCTGTTCTCAGGGCAGGAGTACTCAATAGATTCAAATCGCTGTTATTTTAGTGTATTACTTGCTGCTCTCAGGGCAGGAGTACTCAATAGATTCATATCGCAGTGTTAGTGTATTACGTGGACGTATTTTTATTATTATTAATGCCGACAGTAAAATGCCAGATATTGCTACGAAAAACAAGCAAAAACAAACAAAAAAATATAAAACTCCGAAATAAGTCCAAAGCTTGTGTTTTGGAAATAAGATTAATATATCACGAACCCTAACATGCAACTTTCCACTTTAATAACTTCCTAAAGTGTGACATTAATCAGAAAAACAAGTCCAGAAGACTATGTCACGTTTCCATTTTGTGGATCTGGCGACACGGGATCTGGCAACCGCGCCCTCACTCACGCGCGCTCGAGCTTCGTTCACTGCACTAGCTTCTCACAGCAAAATGAATTGCAAACACTCATATGAGGTGGTTTAAACGGCTAATGTATCATTCAGAGAGCTTGCAATTTTATTTTTGAATGTGTACCATATAACTACGTTTTTTTAACTTAATTCACACACACACACACACACACACACACAAAAGGGTGACCGGACGTCCGTTTCCCGGCGCTGAAATGAAATACCGGTATGTAGCAAAATACTCACGGCTTGTATCAATATTTTATATGCAGTTATGAGAGAGCAGAGTTTTTGGCGCGGAACTTCGTGCGATTTCTTCGGAATTCAGCAGGTCGTAAAATCGTGTCGTGTATCACACGATCTATACGATTTTCGGATAAACTCACTTAGGGCTGGACGATATGGCCAAATTTGATATCACGATATATTTCTTAATTTCGGTCGATACGATATAATTCCGATATCGATATGAACAATATAAAAAGCCTCAGAAAAACTGCCAAGAACGCCCACAACAGATGTCTGTACCTACAATCTTCTGAAAAATGAATTTGTCAAGTCTATGAAACCACCTCCTATAAAACTACATAATAAAAAGAAATAAAAACGGTATAAATCAATCAACGTTCACCTTTTATTTCCATTTAACCTTTATACAAACAAAAAGTCAAATAAACATAAGACTCTCAGACTGACCTTATTAATATATTTAAATTTAAACAATAACATAGGCTGATTATATTATCATTTACACAAAACTTCTTGTAACAAAACTTGTTCTTATAAACCAAAGTGCTTCAGCCAGGATAAAAAAATTTGAAAAGTGCTCAGCTGCAGGAAAAAGAGAGAGCAACAACAAAAACACATGTTGCTGGGGGATAACAGGCCTATAACAGGCTCTAGAGGTTTCTGGCAAGAAATACAAGCTGGTCTACATTATCTGGCTTCAGAGATGCCCTTTTACATGTGACAATGTTGCCACCTGTACTAACCCTCTCAGACGGGGAGCTTGTGGCCTGAATGCACAAGTAATGTTGTGCCAGTTGGCTTACTCTAGGGAAGTTCTTTTGGTAGACTTTCCACCAATCCAGAGGATTTGAGTCATTGTCAGCATTTGGAGACACAAGGTAGTTGCCGAGCTCCCTCTCAACTGCCTGCTGTGCACTCAAGTCTTCTGTGCTTGTAGTAGTGGTGGGCCTGTTTGAAAAAAAGCTAGCCAGAGACCGCTTTGTTTTCTTGGCTGGTACAGAAGTGTCTCTCATGGCTTCTTCTCTGGACTCCTCTTCCCTGACCACAACAGATCCCTCTCCCTTCAGCATCTCCAACACAGCTTTCTCTTTGATGTATTCTCTCTTCTCCTCCTGAGTGTACTGAAGCTTGAATCTTGGGTCAACGAGGCATGCCATGTTAAGTAGATCATCCATGGTTGAGTCATCATACTTTTGGTTGAGGTATCCCATCACTGTTGTCTTTATGGTCCTGGTGAGCTCGGTGTCATCCGCTGCTTCCTTCAAGATGGAGGTATTGAAGAGATGCATCACTGGTTTTAGAAATTATACACTGACATAGGACTCACCAGACAAGGCATCAGTGAATTCCAGGAGTGGGCTTAGAGCTGCATCTATAGACTCTAAAACATCCACATCTTGCCAGGTAGGAACCAGTGGTCTGGTCTTCTTGTCCTTTGAGAGGACTTCAGTGATGGCCCTTTTCTGCTCCAGAACCCTCTTCACCATTTGTTGACGGGAGCCCTATCTTGTTGGTGTTTCACTGATGAGCTTGTGCTTTGGCAAGTGATACTCCTCCTGAGCAGCTGCGACGTCCCGTTTCTTCTTCCAGGAGTAGGAGAAGGCAGCCACCACCTTTTTACAGATCCCAATAGCTCTGTCCACCCGCTTGTCTTGGTTAACTTTCTCTGTAGACAGATAAAGAGAAAAAATGCAAATTGCAATCTATATTTATAATTTGTTTTTTTATTTTAACTACAATTTGTTGTTTATTCATATTATTCTTACTGCAAAATTCTTCTACATGCATATTTTTTTTTGTTTTAAATTCACAACTGATTTGGCAAAGTAAACTTATGTTCCAATGCCAGTAAAACACCTTTGAATTTAATTGAAATAATTGCTGTATCTATACAAATATGCATGCATGTCTTGAGAAAATATTAAATTAATAGCCTATAAAATCACTTAAATAGGGTGAATAAAATCACCTAATCAAAACTACATGCTAAGTACTACAGTTACAACTAAGTACTAATTAAGTACAATGATTTTAGTTATATATCCTCATACTATAAACAAAATCAATTAAAGCTGCTGCAGTTAGTAGCTTTTGGCGCTCTGCATGCATCTTGCGGAAGAACATTGTTGCTGGAACTACTTCTCTCCGTTTATGTCTATGACGAATCACGCAGGTATTGTAACTGGGCTACTCTCCAGCGGAGCCGAGCCGAAGTTTAAAATAGTCTGAATATAAACGCTTATTATAGGTGTACCGTAGTGATCCAGGATAAGACAAAAACACGGGTTGGATATTGGATTCATGATGTACTGGCTCATTATATAAATTTAGCTAATTTTTAAATAAAAAGCTTTAACGTAACACTACCATTTATATTAACTGTGTATAACTTACCAATAGCAGAGTTCAGTCGATGCCCGAAGCATTGTAGTCTTGTCCATCTGTTCAACTCAGCGGCTTTGATGATATTGGTCCCGCTATCTGTGGTGATACGGACCTGACGATCCTCGCGGAGTCCCCAGGAGGCGAGCGCATCTGCAAGTCCGTCTGCAATTGCTTCGCCCGTGTGATCCTCAGGAAAATAGACCGTCTGCAGGCATAAGCTGACGAGCTTCCAGTCTTGGTCAATAAAGTGGACTGTCAGGCTCAAGTATGGTTCTGAGGTTCGTCTTGACCACAGGTCAGCTGTGGTCGCAAAATATGACACTGACTTCAGTTGTTCCTCCACCCTTTCCCTTACTTCACCATAAAGTGCAGGGATAGCTGCAGATCATCTATACTACTGAATTTGTCTTCCCTCTCTTATCAACTATTTCGTCGGAACGAGCTTCCACAAGTGAGGAGAAAGCAGTCACATTTGAATTGCGGTCAGGGGCGCTCATTTTGTAGTTAAAACTTGCCGCGGTGGAGATCAGCCTACTACTGCTGAGCAGTGAGCACTGGCTGCGTGTCTGTGGTGTATATCATCACGAAAGTAGCCTATTGTGTTCTGCTCTCTCTGACAACTGCGCGCCTAACGCCAGTCAGTGACAAATGCTGTTATGTATATTGAAATATCGAAAATGTGTTTAAAAATCATATCACCGTTATCGGAAAAAAAATATCGCGATATATATTTATATTGAATTATTGTCCAGCCCTAAACTCACTCGTAAAGTGTGCGTGGACATACGATCTTCCGACCGTCAGAAGTCGCACCGTGTACGCCCGCCTTAAGTGCTTATGTTTGGCAGAATCGTTCAGTTTATGATACAAGCGTGAAAATTGGCATGAGCAGTCTCCATGGTGTAACAATTCAATGTGTTTGAGTTCTGTTTTTGTGATCTTGGTTTCCCCTGTCTTTGTTATTTTGGTTCAGTCCTGTTAGTTTTCCCGCTCTGTCTAATTAGTTATTCCCGTCACCTGTGTTCTGTTCATTATCCCATTATTCCTTGTGTATTTAAGCCCTGTGTTTTCTCCCAGTGTTTGTCGATCGTCGTCTATGTATGGTTGTGTGAAAACCCTGAATTCCTGGAGTTTTGTTCCTGTTTGTTATTTTGAAGTTTTATGTTTGTTATTAAAAACTATTATATTGAAGCTTTCGTGTCCTCGTCTTCGGTCACCTGCACCCAACCCTGACAGATCGATCGACCATAAAACGAAAATGGGCCGAATGAGGAAAAGCAAGGTGGTGAGCCCCTTTGAAATCCCAATCCTCTTTCAAAATGAGCTCTCTCTTGAGGAGTATGCGGGGCGTTACCTAAGTCTCTATGATGATGTGACGCTGGAGGAAGAAGAACTGAAAAACAGTTTCTGGGGTGGACTAAAAGACCCTCTCGCCCAGATAATTTTGGTGAAAGACCTCAATCTATCCTTCCTGGAGTTTTTGGATCACACGCTGTGGGCCTGTGGATCCAGCTACCACTTGGAAGATCTACCACTCCAACCAGCTCCAAGCACGCCAACGCCTGACCCCATCACCTGCACGCCAACGCCTGAGCCCATCACCTGCACGCCAACGCCTGAGCCCATCACCTGCACGCTCACACCAGAGCCCATCGTCTGCCCACCAGAGCCTGCACACCGCATCAGCCCTGCCGCCAGATCGGTCCCTGGACTTCCCCGGCTGATATCCGGTATGACTGATCCCCCACTAATATCGGTGCGATTGGCCAAAAAGAAGGCTGCCGAGGCTGGGGTTCAAGTCAGCCACATCCAGCCAGAGACCGTCCAGCCAGAGACCGTCCAGCCAGAGACCGTCCAGCCAGAGACCGTCCAGCAGACCGCCAGCCAGAGACCGTCCAGCCAGAGACCGTCCAGCCAGAGACCGTCCAGCCAGAGACCGTCGCCTGCCCGCCAGAGCATGAATCCAGCCCCAAGCTCCCTGATGTGCTGGCCCCGTCCAGTTCCGAGTCCCCTGATGTGCTGGCCCCGTCCAGTTCCGAGTCCCCTGATGTGCTGGCCCCGTCCAGTTCCGTGTCCCATGATGTGCTGGCCCCGTCCAGTTCCGAATCCCCTGATGTGCTGGCCCCGTCCAGTTCCGAGTCCCATGATGTGCTGGCCCCGTCCAGTTCCGAGTCCCATGATGCACCAGAGCCAGAGCCCGTTGACCCAGCGCCAGAGCCAGAGCCCGTTGACCCAGCGCCAGAGCCAGAGCCCGTTGACCCAGCGCCAGAGCCAGAGCCCGTTGACCCAGCGCCAGAGCCAGAGCCCGTTGACCCAGCGCCAGAGCCCGTTGACCCAGCGCCAGAGCCAGAGCCCGTCTACCCAGCGCCAGAGCCCGTCGACCCAGCGCCAGAGCCCGTTGACCCAGCGCCAGAGCCAGACCCCGTTGACCCAGCGCCAGAGCCAGAGCCCGTTGACCCAGCGCCAGAGCCAGAGCCCGTTGACCCAGCGCCAGAGCCAGAGCCCGTCAAATAACACCCCCGTGGCCACCTGATGGGTCCTCACCGCCATGGCCACCTGAAGGGTCCTCACCGCCATGGCCACCCGAAGGGTCCTCACCGCCATGGCCACCCGAAGGGTCCTCACCGCCATGGCCACCCGAAGGGTCCTCACCACCATGGCCACCTGAAGGGTCTTCACCACCACGGCCACCTGAAGGGTCTTCACCGCCGTGGCCACCTGAAGAGCCTGCACCGCCATGGCCACCCGTGGGTCCCACAGCTCCGCCCTGGACGCCCGAGGGTCCCACAGCACCGCCCTGGACGCCCGAGGGTCCCACAGCTCCGCCCTGGGCGCCCGAGGGTCCCACAGCTCCGCCCTGGACGCCCGAGGGTCCCACAGCTCCGCCCTGGACGCCCGAGGGTCCCACAGCTCCACCATGGCCACGCCCACAGCCTGCTCCACCGTGGCCACGCCCACAGCCTGCACCGTCGTGGCCACGCCCACAGCCTGCTCTGCCCTGGCCACGCCCACAGCCTGCTCTGCCCTGGCCACGCCCACAGCCTGCACCGTCGTGGCCACGCCCACAGCCTGCACCGTCGTGGCCACGCCCACAGCCTGCTCCGCCCTGGAGGCTTCCTGGACCTGCACCATGCCCTCGTCAGCCTCCAGGGCGCCCACCCTCCCACCCCTTTGGATGTTATACGGCGCGAGGACGCGCCTTCGGGGAGGGGGGAGGTACTGTAACAATTCAATGTGTTTGAGTTCTGTTTTTGTGATCTTGGTTTCCCCTGTCTTTGTTATTTTGGTTCAGTCCTGTTAGTTTTCCCGCTCTGTCTAATTAGTTATTCCCGTCACCTGTGTTCTGTTCATTATCCCATTATTCCTTGTGTATTTAAGCCCTGTTTTCTCCCAGTGTTTGTCGATCGTCGTCTATGTATGGTTGTGTGAAAACCCTGAATTCCTGGAGTTTTGTTCCTGTTTGTTTTTTGAAGTTTTACGTTTGTTATTAAAAACTATTATATTGAAGCTTCCGTGTCCTCGTCTTCGGTCACCTGCACCCAACCCTGACACATGGGTCACTTGACAAGAAAATTGTCCGAGCCACTTGAAATTTCACGATGGCGGCCATTTTTCATTTTTTTTTTTTTTTCATTTTTTGGCCCTTCATCGCTGCTTGCAGCTATAAAGCCGGTGACACCGCCACCCTGGTGCCTTTAGGGTTATTGTGCACGACGTGACACAAAATAACAAAATATCTGCTCGCTATCTGCCGAACGGCTCTGGTAGTTCCGCTTCAGCATTGGTGATGTTGTAGAAATAGTGCGCTCTGGTTGGTCTGGATTATTCGGGATTTTTTATTTTATACAGAAATAAGTTATTTATAATTCAGATGAGAATAAAGTTAGTGTTGATTAAAATGAAGGAAAACAAAAATATTGATCTGAAATATAGCGCATTAATTTTACATTTATTTAGGTTCAATTACCAAACATACAGTCTTAATTTAATTTAAAGCAAACAATACATTTAAAATACATGGGTTGTATGCACATTTTTTTTTTTTATAAAAAAAAATATATATATCCAAAAAGACAAGGCTTAAAAACTCTTGTCACTGTAACAGACACAATCTCTCTCTCTCTCTCTCTCTCTCTCTCTCTCTCTCTCTCTCTCTCTCTCTCTCTCTCTCTCTCCTCTCCTCTCTCTTCTCTCTCTCTCTCTCTCTCTCTCTCTCTCACACACGCACACGCACACGCACACACACACGTCAAGTCACTTACATTTTAGATGCAATATTGAATAAGCAGAAAAATCGGATTTTCTGCTCTGAAAATATAAATAAGCATACAAATTGAATAAGCACTTTGAATATTCTAAACAGAATAAACACTAGTCGCTAATGAATAAGACTAGTACTTAATGGAATAGATACTAATATCTAAAAAATAAGTACTAGTAGCATGAAAATAGAGACTAGTAGGTTAAAGTAACACTATGTAGTTTTTCAACCTTCATAATATATTTCCAAGACCCTTGTGATGGTACATCGACTTAAAATAAGTTAAATGACTTGTCTGCCATAGCCTGACGGGGTCTGTGTCGCTTTTACTGGCACTATGTAACTTCGGGTTTCGGGTAGGAACCCGACCACAAAAAGAACTACAGAATTCGACTGCTTTACGTCAAGCGCTACAATAGTCATTATTTCGTTTTTCTTCATTTCTGATGTCGCAATACATCATCCTTTAGTGACGGTTTAGTGTTATTTGATGATCAAAATATTCCACAACAAATCCCAAATCCTTTAAATTTAATGATATTCAGAACAGAACACGAATTAAAAAAGAACTATAATCAAGCCAAAACGAATTAATTTAAAACAAAAATAAAAGTAAGTGGTGTTGGGCTCACGTTAATCTCTCTTTAGAATCTAAATGTTGCAACATTTGCGATGTATTTGGATATTAAACTATTCTTTATTACAGGCTCTGTACTTCACTCACGTTCCAATATCGACGGAAAAAAATCATCCTCTTCACTTGTGCAAAAATGTGCTTGGAAAAATCACAGTGGAGCGGTGCTTACTGTGAATGATACAAATTGTACTACTGACTATTTCAACATTGCAGTGTAATTTGTATGTTAGGTTGACTATTTAGGGCCCGAGCACCGATGGTGAGAGGACCCTATTGTTTTTGCTCAATTTATTATTCTTCTTCTCCCAAAAGAATCGCTTTTTAGAGGGCCTAAACATGCTCGAAAACTCATGAAACTTTGCACACGCTTCAGAAGTGGTGAAAATTTACGTGTGATATGGTTTTCAAAATTGGGTGGGGCAAATTCGGTAAATTATTGCCCCCACATTTTGCCCCGGCTCTACGTTTCACATACAGGTATGAAATTTGGAACATACATGTAATGACCCAATACCTACAAAAAAGTCTCTTGGAGCATAGCCCTAAACACAACAGGAAGTCAGCTATTTTGATCTTCCTCCTAGATTTTGTGCATTTTTCGTAATTTCCTGATGTTGTAATTAAACGAACTCCTCCTACAGTTTTGATCTGATCCTCTTCAAATTTGGTGAGTATAATCTTAAGGCCTTTGCGACGTTAAATTGCGAAGATCTTGAGTTTTCGTCAAAGGGTGTGCTCTCGGCAGCCTGACAAATGTGTGGGGCAAATTGGCTCAATAGCACCCCCTACATTATTGCCCCGGCTCTACGTTTCACGTACAGGTGTGAAATTCGGTACATACATGTAATGACAGAATACCTACAAAAAAGTCTCTTGGAGCATAGCCCTAAACACAACAGGAAGTCTGCTATTTTGAATTTCCTCTCAGATTTAGAGTAGTTTTTGCCATTTCCAGACGTTGTACTTTAACAAACTCCTCCTACAGTTTTGATCTGATCCTCTTCAAATTTGGTGAGTGTAATCTTAAGGCCTTTGCGACGTTAAATTGCGAAGATCTTGAGTTTTCGTCAAAGGGTGTGCCCTTGGCAGCCTGACAAATGTACACCCAATTTCAGCCTTTTGGTGATTTATGCATGAATATGTCATATAGTTCAATATCGCTTGCAGTTCCGATGTTGCTAGGCAACCACAGACAGCCTGCAGTAACTCAGGCATACAATGTCTGATCTGCCCCAAACTTCACATGTTTGATAAGAGTCCTGTCCTGAACACATGACCATGCTCATATTTGGTTATAGCAATAGCGCCACCTGCTGGTAGCAGGAAGTGTGGCAAATACAAATACTTTGACATACATACACTCTAAAAAATGCTGTTTTAACCTAATTTTGGGTCAAATATGGACAAACTCAAACATTGGGTAAAAAATGTAATTTAAAAATGTAACCCAATGGCTGGATTTGTCCATATTTGATCCAAAATTGGGTTAAAACAACCCAGCATTTTTTAGAGTGTAGTCCTCCTATATTTATTATCATTACATACTGCCCACTGTGCTCTGTCTTCCTAAAACCACCGGGTGGCGGCGGCACGGGTGCGAGGGCCCGCTTCATCGCTGCTTGCAGCTTTAATTTATTATTATATTTTATTAAGGCTATAATAAACAAGCTCCGATGTCAAGATTGCAATGATGGAATACGTGTGTGTGTGTGTGTGTGTGTGTGTGTGTGTGTGTGTGTGTGTGTGTGTGTGTGTGTGTGTGTGTGTGTGTGTGTGTGTGTGTGTGTGTGTGTGTGTGTATGTGTGGCTCAGCGCGATGAAACAGTGAAACATACTCCGTCATTTTCTTCATACGGGACATCATTCAAACTGCAAAGTGTTTACTTATATTTGTGTACACTCGCAATAAAACGACACTCGGTTACTAACGTAACCTCGGTTCTCTCTAGAAGAGGGAACGAGTGTTGCGTAAGCTAGCTTACGCTACGGGAAAACCCCTTTTCTCGAGAATACTGAAGCCAAAAAATTATCCTTTAATTTTCACATATTTAAAACGCATGCTTGCATAGAGCAGACCTAGAATAAGCAGCTCATGTGCCTATTGGCTGCTCTGTGGCAAGATGCTGCAACCTATCGGTGGACTGATAGTGACGTCAGCACCAATAGGAGCGCGGGTGCCCAAGTGCGTCACGTCCCGCCAGAATAGGCGTGGCTTACCTTAATATAAGCCAGGTCCAGATAGGGTGTTCTTTGGTTTTTCACACTGAAGCAAAATAAGAACGCAGCACTAACACGGCCGGGTTACGCAACACTCGTTCCCTCTTCTAGAGAGAACCGAGGTTACGTTAGTAACCGAGTGTCGTTCTCTTACGAGAGTACTCTCGTGTTGCGTAAGCTAGCTTACGCTACGGGAACCCAGTTTAAAGCGCCGTGTATGCTGAGACCATTCACATTAAGTCCAAGGGCCAGTGCCCGGGGAACACATAATAGTGAAGATATGTGGGCCGACACAAAGTGAGCCCTAACACATATTGACCATATGGTGACGCCTCATATGTATAAGGGAGTGCATAACACAGTATAACAGTCAGCGTGTATGACAATCTCATACAGACAACACTTTGGCCTGCAAAGCAGGGACCTCCAGGTTATAAAACCTTATAAATGTAGACAGAGAGGCCCAGCCTGCCGCTCTACAAATATCATGGAGTGAAACACCACTAGTCCAAGCCCATGATGAGGCCATACTCCTAGTGGAATGGGCTCGAACACCTAAAGGGCATTGAAGGCCTTTAGACTTGTAAGCCAAGGCGATAGCATCAACTATCCATCTGGAAATGCTCTGTTTCAAGGTAGCTAGCCCCTTCGTGCGGCCACCAAACGAAACGAACAGCTGTTCTGACTGCCTGAAGGCAGCGGTTTGTTGAACGTAAACTCTTAAAGCCCTGACGGGACAAAGGAAGTTTACATCGCTGTCACTGTCGGTTCCCGGAAGGGCCGACATGGAAATGACTTGCGCTCTGAACGGAGTAGAAAGCACTTTGGGGACATAACCGTGTCTTGGTTTGAGCGTAACTTTAGAATCATTAGGCCCAAATTCCAAACATGACGCTCTCACAGAGAGCTCGTCGCGGGACTCGTGTTTTCAGCCAGCGCTGGAGGGGGTGCATGCGCAGCAGACCCAACCGAAGCACTGCAGAGGCCGCATACGAACCGACGGGGGGCGCGGCGGATTCATCCTTCTAGCTCCCCTAAGGAAGCGGATGACCAGCTCATGTCTTCCCGGTGACTGACCGTGCGTCGATTCTGCGAGCGCCGCCACGGCCACCACATAAACTTTGAGCGTGGATGGGGATCTCCCCTTATCCATCAGCTCTGGTAGGAAAGTGAGCAAATGCGCAACCTCACACGACCGTGCGTCCAGATCTCTGTCGGTGCACCACTTGGAGAACACTGACCATTTAGACGCGTAGAGCCGTCCCGTGGAAGGAGCTCTAGACTGCGTGATCGTGCTCATCACTCTTTCTGGCAGGGTAACGAGTACCCGTTGATCAATCATGCGTGCAGAGACCAGCGCTCTGGATGGGGATGCCAGATCGGGCCGCGAGCCTGAGAGAGGAGATAGGCCACGTAGCTGCATGTGACAGCCGTGCTAGTTCCGGAAACCAATTCTGATTCTCTCAGTGCGGAGCTATGAGGAGCACCGAGTGGCGCGTTTCCCTGACTCTCTTGATTACCTGTGGTAACAGAGAGACCGGAGGGAAAGCATACAGAGGGAGGCTGGGCCAGACCTGGGCCAGGGTGTCCTCGTTCTTCAAAAAGAACATCGGGCAATGAGCATTGTCTTTTGACGCAAATAGGCCGACTTCCGCTCTGCCGAATAGGCGCCACAGTTTCTGGACTGTTTGGGGGTGCAGGGACCATTCCCCCAGGGGAACGTTGTCCCTGGACAGTTTGTCTGGACCGTCATTCGAATGGCCAGGCACATGCGCCGCCCTCAGCGAGCACAGGTGCATCTGGGACCAAACAAGGATCCGTTCCGTCAGATTGCAGGGGTTCCTGGATCTGACACCACCCTGACGGTTTACAAAGGAAACCACAGACATGTTGTCCGAGCGAACGAGAACGTGTTGGTCCTGTATGAACGGGAGGAAGCGCTTCAGCGCGTTTTCGACCGCTATCATCTCCAGACAGTTTATGTGAAAACACTTCTCTTGGTCTGACCACTGGCCAAAGGCTGGTCTGCCTTCGAACAGCGCGCCCCAACTCGAGTTGGACACATCTGTCGAAACTACTTTCCAATAAGAGATGGTTCCCATCGTCACTCCCTGCTGGTACCAGTCGGCTACTAACCAGGGCTGCAGAGCCGCTATGCAGGTCTGAGTCACTCTGATTTTCTGGCCGCCAGAAACCCAGGCTCGGCGAGACGCGCAAGCATTCAACCAGCGATGGAGCGGGCGCATGCGCAATAGGCCCAGCTGGAGCACCGCTGCAGCTGATGCCATACAGCCCAGCATCCGTTGAAACGTTTTCAAAGGGAGAAAGCTGCCCTTCTGGAAAGACGCGGCTAGGTGGCGAACACAGCCAATATCAGCCAGTCGTCCAGATAGTTCATTATTCGCAGCCCCTGAGTTCTCAGGGGGGCGAGCGCTGCGTCCATGCACTTCGTAAATGTATGGGGTGCTAGAGACAGGCCGAGCGGCAGGACGGTGTATTGATATACCTGACCGTCGAAGGCGAATCTCAAAAATTGCCTGTGACGGGGTGATATCTGAAACAGAAAATAGGGATCCTCCAGATCTAGAGAAATAAACCAGTCCCTCGGGCAAACGTGCGCGAGGATTTTCCTGGTTGTAAGCATTTGAACGGTCTTTTGCAAGCACCTTGTTCAAATGTCTCAGATCTAGGATGGGCCTGAAAGCTCCGTTCTTCTTGGGTACAAGAAAATATCGGCTGTAAAAGCCTGACTCGCTAAGAGAAGGCGGTACTTTTTCTATAGCCCCTTTGCACAGCAGTATTGCTATTTCTGCGTGAAGTAGGTGTGCTACTTCCGCATTCACTATCGTCGCGGGCCGGGCTCGAAAGCGCGGGGGAGGGCGAATGAATTGAAGTGTATAGCCCTGCTTTATTGTGCTGAGAACCCATTCTTAAATTCCTTGGATAATTCCCCACGCAGCTATGTGAGCGGCTAGGGGGCGAATTGTCTCCGGGTTCAGATCGCCGCCATTTGCGGGCTTGTGAAACTGAACCGGAGCCGAAAGCGCGGCGCGCGCGCTCTCGGTTCTGGGCAATGGCTGCTCACTGAAAGCCGAGACCGGCTGATTTATGTGAGGAGTCCCAATCATAAGGGATGGGGAGCATTTTATTCTCACTTTTTGACGCGCGAGCAGCGCTTTGGGCGGAAAAGCTTTCTGTAAGCGTGAGCGCGTGTGCGCGGGCACGAGACTTGCAAGTGTATTTGACGCCCCGATCATAACGGATAGGGAGCGTCATATCAATGCCCTGTGTTTCGTTTTAACGCGCGGGTGGCGCCCGGGGGAGGTGTGTGTTAGTAAGCGTGAACGCTCTCCGGCGGGCACGAGACTTACATTCATAACCTGTTTTATTGAACGTGTAACAGAGCGGGCAGATAGTGGGCACGGACCTGTGGACACATTTCTTATATTCAACACTCGAGCGGCTTTTCTGCGCTTTATGAGAGTGTGCTCTGTGAGTGACACGAGATTTGATGTGCTTGTGTGTAGGGGTGAACACTGGGGCGTGGGCACTTGCACTACACTTAAACACCAACGGCGTGAGCCGGATAACCAGACAGTATACTCCTTTGAGATTTCTCTGGGTCGCCGTGAAAACGGCGTATGTGTGCAGGCGAGAGGGTAAATGAACCGGCTCGTTGGCTGCTAAATGGACCACTGCAGTAGCCTTTTTGAAGGGGACTGACAGGGAAATAAACTTTGACTGTGGTCCGGCCGCAGCGGGACACACGCGTCTTTCTCTCTCATAGTTTGATATGAGTCTTTAGTGATGGAGCGGGCAGAAAAATAGGCGTGGACGCGAACTCGCGGACACATTTCCTACGTTCAACACTCGAGCGGTTGCCCGCTTTAAGGGAGTGGGCTCTGTGAATAACACAAGCGTGCTTGCGTGTAGGGGTGAACACTGAGATGTGGGCACCTTTCTACACTAAAACACCATCGGCGTGAGCCGGATCTGCATAAATGTTATCTGCTGCGGGAGCCGGGATCGAACACGGGTCTCCGACGCGAAAGCTTAGGGTTTAGCCACTGAGCCACAGGGAAAACAACGTAAGCTGTAGTTGCCGCGAGCAGATAAGAGAGAGAGAGAGCGTCATCACAGTTTTCGTGTGTGTGTCGGCACTGTTTACAGGCGTGCGTGTATAACAGGCACACTACTGCAGTATAGACATTACCGGCCGCTCGTACTAGGAGGAGCTGGAAAATGTTTGAGAAGAAGAGGGAGTTTGTCAGGCCTCGGCGGGACAAAAAACCACACTTTCTTTCGACGGTGACGTCTCGGTTCGCACGCTCGCTTCCTGTACGTAAGAAAGCTGGTCGCGAGCTCAGAGAGGAGAGCTGCATAAATTTTTTCTGCTGCGAGAGCCGGGATCGAACACGGGTCTCTGGCGCGAAAGCTTAGAGTTTAGCCACTGAGCCACGGGGGAAACAACATAAGCTTCTCCCTCAACCTCAGACGCGACGGCAGTGAGGCTCGTGAGCGGCAGCTGCGCGTCGGTGAAGGGAGGCGCGGAAGGTGAAAAAGCGAGGCTCGAGGGAGGCTTTCCGGCGAGCGCGTCGCTGTGGCTACAGGCTCCGGCAGCCCTTGGGAACGGCGCTTATCACTGCGCGGTCCCACAAGGGGCAGAGTGACTGCTTCTGTGGGGGCGCGCTAGCTTCCTTGTAACGTAAAGGAAGCTACGCGCGGTTAGAACAGCAGTCTATTGATGCGTGTCCCTCAACCTCAAACGCGACGGCAGTGAGGCTCGTGAGCGGCAGCTGCGCGTCGGTGAAGGGAGGCGGGGAAGGTGAAAAAGCGAGGCTCGAGGGAGGCTTTCCGGCGAGCGCGTCGCTGTGGCTACAGGCTCCGGCAGCCCTTGGGAACGGCGCTTATCACTGCGCGATCCCACAAGGGGCAGAGTGACTGCTTCTGCGGGGGCGCGGTAGCTTCCTTGTAACGTAAAGGAAGCTACGCGCGGTTCCGTCCCAGGCGGGAAGCGCACAAGATGTGGCGGTCCCCGACGCTGAGAGGGGCTCGACACGAGCCGCATTTGGAAACTCGAGGCATTTGAAACAACGCCTCTTGTTCTTTTAGAATACTAGAGAAGGAATATGAAAAGGATATGGGCGCCGGATAGCGCAGCAGGTACGGCGATGAAGCGGCGAAGGCGGCTTCCCACTGCAGTGCAGAGGGCTCGTCCCGCTGAGGTGCTTGCTTCGACGGCGCAGGCTTCTCCGGAGAATCAGCGATGTAGAGTGAACACTTCGCTGAAGAGGTGAAAAATCAAAGAACACCCTATCTGTACCTGGCTTATATTAAGGTAAGCCACGCCTATTCTGGCGGGACGTGACGCACTTGGGCACCCGCGCTCCTATTGGTGCTGACGTCACTATCAGTCCACCGATAGGTTGCAGCATCTTGCCACAGAGCAGCCAATAGGCACATGAGCTGCTTATTCTAGGTCTGCTCTATGCAAGCATGCGTTTTAAATATGTGAAAATTAAAGGATAATTTTTTGGCTTCAGTATTCTCGAGAAAAGGGGTTTTCCCGTAGCGTAAGCTAGCTTACGCAACACGAGAGTACTCTCGTAAGAGAACACAACATTGTGTTTTTGTTAAATAAATTAAAGTAATACGTCCCCGAAATGGCGCTAATTTTAAAATTAAACTAAAATGCTCATGGCTGCACGGGCATTCATAACTGTGCGCGCCCACGGTGAGGGACGAGCAGAACAGAGCGAACGTTGTTTAGTTCATTCCTACATCCGTTGGAATTAATTGAAAAAGCACACTCTACTCTGCACCATTATTAATGAATTGTGCAGACGTCCTTATTTTACTTTCACTTTTTACCTGATTTTGAACACAAGAGGGCAGTATAGCAGAATGTATGATTTGGAAAAAAAAACATTTTTTGGACTAAACAACCATTCTGGCTGCTTTTAAACTTAAACATAATTCTTTAATTGCCCTCACCATGTCCGTTTCTGAAACTTTGCACATATCTACTGTCTAATAAATATTGTGTCTGTCGAGTTTCATGCAATTTCAAGTATGTTAAGAGTCTCAAAAGCATCAACAAAGAACAATAAAGTTTGATGCGTTGCCACGGCAACAGTATCTAAGATATCAATATTATATCATATTATTTTCAATTTATATAAACAAACTTTGTGAAAATTTATCGAATTCTATGTATCACTATTATGCTGATGATACTGTTATTTACTGTATTGTATCCTCTACTACACAAGCCTTTGAACTTTTGCAGTCTGCATTCAATATTGTTCAGGATCGTTTAAAACAGCTTAAGCTTGTCTTGAATGTACAAAAATCAAAAATAATGATATTTACAAACTCAAAACAACTTCCAGTTTCATCTGCTAGTATTTCAACTTTTGAAGGAAATGAAATTGAGTTAGTCAACAGTTATAAATATTTGGGTATAATCATTGATTCTAAACTATGTTTTAGAAATCATGTTAGTAATCTGGTTTCTAAACTAATGGTAAAGCTTGGCTATCTTTACAGATCAAAATCATGCTTATCCATCCGGGCTAGAAAATATCTGGTGACGGCCACTTTTCTTCCCATATTAGATTATGGTGATCTGATATATATGAATGCTTCTGCCCAATGTTTGAAAAAACTGGATGTTGTGTATCATTGTGCATTACGTTTTTTCACTGGTTGTGGTTATAGGACACATCATTGTATCCTTTATTATACAGCTAAATGGCCCTCTCTTTATGCAAGAAGGTACACTCACTGGCTATGTTTCATCTACAAGGTACTTCTTGGACTAGCTCCTACTTATTTAAGTGTCCTTTTAACAAGAAATCATGGCCGTTATGGATTACGTTCAAATGATGTATTACACTTGTTGGTCCCCGGTGTCAAAACAGAATCAGGAAAAAAAGCCTTTATGTTTGCAGCACCTTCTGCCTGGAACCTTCTTCAGAAATCGTTAAAAATTAATACTTTTATCTCTTATACACAGTTTGTTTCCACTCTGAAAAATATGGAGCAGGTGAACATTGGTCAGTGTAATTGTTCATAAAATTGTATTAATTATTTTATCAGCACAGGGTCTTTGTGATAGATATGTAGGTGTATTTGATGTGTTTTTTTTTTTTTTTTTTTTTTTTTTATATATGTTGAAAATTTTTGTTTATTAAAAATTTGTCCTTTATGTTTTCTGCTGCATCTTGGCCAGGTCTCTCTTGTAAAAGAGATTTTAATCTCAATGAGTTCTCACCTGGTTAAATAAAGGATAAATAAAAAAATAAAAAAAATAATCCTTTCACAGGTCTACATCTGGCGTGTGTCTACATTATACACATGAAGTTTGAAGCAAATTGGTTAAAAATAAGAGGGTGATTTCAAAGCATTTAGGAAGTGACACTTCCTGCTGCCAGTTGGTGGCGCTATGACTTTGACTCACAATAGTCACATCCATTTGATCGGGATCTTACAACGAACACACTGCTGAAGTTTCATCAAGATCAGTTAATGTATGCAGAAGTTATAACACACTTCCTGTTTCCATTATTCGCCATAAATTCGTTTCCTCGCCACGTTCAAACCGTTCGAGATATCAAAAATCCCCTGGCATTTTTTCATCCTCAATGTCTTGACTTCATGCCGACCGAGTTTCGTGGCGATTGCTTGAATTGATTGATTGCTTGCAAAGGATATATGAATCGATGACATCTATATGTGTACCGACCCACTGAGCAAGCGACGTCTGTGGACATACAAAACAGGTTGATATCCCGTCCGCCCGTCCAGGCCATGATCTGAACGTCCAATGACAGCCAGAATTAGTCGATTAATGACACTGAGAAATTATGTCTAATCTGGCCATAATTTAAATGTCCACTGACAGCCTGAACTAGTTGAGAAAAGACGTTCGTACTGACTATAATCTGGACGTCCGTTGACATCCAGAAACAGTCCAAAAATGACGTGAATAAAGATGTCCAATCTGGCCATTATCTATGTCCACTGACAGCCAGAACTAGTTGAGAAAAGACGATCATACTGACTATAATCTGGACGTCCGTTGACATCCAGAAACAGTCCAAAAATGACGTGAATAAAGATGTCCAATCTGGCCATTATCTAAATGTCCACTGACAGCCTGAACTAGTTGAGAAAAGACGTTCATATACTGACTATAATCTGGACGTCCATTGACATCCAGAAACAGTCCAAAAATGACGTGAATAAAGATGTCCAATCTGGTCATTATCTAAATGTCCACTGACAGCCAGAACTAGTTGAGAAAAGACGATCATACTGACTATAATCTGGACGTCCGTTGACATCCAGAAACAGTCCAAAAATGACGTGAATAAAGATGTCCAATCTGGCCATTATCTAAATGTCCACTGACAGCCTGAACTAGTTGAGAAAAGACGTTCATACTGACTATAATCTGGACCTGGCCATTATCTAAATGTCTACTGACAGCCAAAACTAGTTGAGAAAAGACGTTCATACTGTCTATAATCTGGACGTCCGTTGACATCCAGAAACAGTCCATAAATGACGTGAATAAAGATGTCCAATCTGGCCATTATCTAAATGTCCACTGACAGCCAAAACTAGTTGAGAAAAGACGTTCATACTGTCTATAATCTGGACGTCCGTTGACATCCAGAAACAGTCCATAAATGACGTGAATAAAGATGTCCAATCTGGTCATTATCTAAACGTCCACTGACAGCCAGAACTAGTTGAGAAAAGACGTTCATACTGATTATAATCTGGACGTCCGTTGACATCCAGAAACAGTCCATAAATGACGTGAATAAAGATGTCCAATCTGGCCATTATCTAAACGTCCACTGACAGCCAGAACTAGTTGAGAAAAGACGATCATACTGACTATAATCTGGACGTCCGTTGACATCCAGAAACAGTCAATAAATTAAATAAATAAAATATGTCCAATCTGGCCATAATCTAAACGTCCACTGACAGCCAGAACTAGTTCAGAACAGATGTTCATACTGCATTGTAAAAAAAAAAAAAAAAAAAAAAAAAATTCCTCATTTTACAGTAAATAACTTCCTATTTTCATCATTGTGGTGGCATTCATGTTCAATTCAATTCAATTCAAATTTATTTGTATAGCACTTTTCACAATACACATTGTCTCAAAGCAGCTTTACAGAAAGTGCATTTCAGAAATGTACATAGAAAAATACAGTTAGTTAATCATGTATTAATTTAGGGCATAACATATCGCCGACGTTGAGTCGTCTCGATGTGTGTGTTCAATTCGTAAATACGATCTTTATGACATGTCTTGAATGCATCAATAGCTCTAGTTTAGGACAATCCATACAAACAATCATTGCTAAAATACATTACAGACTGTCACAGTGAGAAGATCTTTGTCCTTATCAATGCTAAAGACCTAACCACTACAGTCAACACCTTGGAGTATCCATGCTGTTAAATAAAAGTCTGTAGTAAAGGGTTAAGGTTAGGGTTAGCCCCTTAATTTCTAACCCCGGTTTCACAGACAGGGTTTAGATATAAATCTTAGGATTAGGCCTTAGTTAAATTTGGGCATTCAATTATAGCTTTTAAAAATGTACCTTAGAAAAAAAAAAAACATTACTGGTGTGCATCTTGAGACAAAACAATGGCACTGACATAAGATATGTCAGTAGCCTACAAGTTGCTTTCAGGTAATACAGCTCAAACGTGCATTTTAGTCTGGACTACTGGCTTAAGCATTGCCTGTGAAAACCAGGGTATTATGTTGTAACTTAATTATGCCAATGTAGCAAAGTGTTGCGCTGGACAGAGGGATTAACCCTAAACCAATATGTTGTGTAACAGTACCACAAAGCATGTTGACATTTATTAGGCATTAGAGTGTTTCTAAAGGAAAGGTCAAGAATTTGTGAAAGTGCAAAAGGGTCATTATGGGTCACATGAATGTAACTCTAATGTCACCACCATGATACCAATCCATTAGTTTTTCACATGGTCATACAGAATTGTATATGAATAGATATGCAGTGTTTTGCTCTTTTTAATTATTCTGTTTTCTCTATTAAATTGCTGTTTATCAGAACAGTGATAAATAAATATATGGTATACAAGTTACTGTAAGTTTAATCTTTAATTTTTAATTTTTTAATTTTTCATTTTTTATCTTTCATTTTTTATCTTTCATTTTTAATCATGCACTGCAATGAAAACACATTTAAACAATTGATTAAATATAACAGCCAGCCTACAAATACAACTAAAGAAATAGCATGTGTATATTTTTTTTCCTATTCTTTCTTTTAAAACATTTCATATATTGTCCTGTAATTGTTTTCACACTATTGGCTGTCTCTCCGAGTTGTTTTGAGCATGATTGGTTATTCTGACTGTCATCCAGGAATCTGGCCAATGACAACTATTCGCGCCTTTACGAGTCAAGTTTGAATATACGTCAGTTGAAGTGAGTGGGTGTGTGTGCTGCTGCTCGGGTAGGTAGAATCCTTCGACAGTTCGACTTCGGTTTTGTGGCTTTTACATTGTTTAAAACATGGATTATTTTACATCGGACTGCTAAATGTTTATTTTGAGTGAGTTGCGGAATGTAAATGAAGAACAAACAAGGAATATGGACAACGAACAACGGACATATTGCAATCTACGGAAGGTAACGTAAATAACTTTTATTTTATACAAATTCTAATACATCAAAATATAGTGTATTAAATTGAGAATCTAAACGCGATTAGAGCAATATTGATATTAGTACGGTATTCCAATGTATTAGGCTAACGTTAATTATGTGCTGAGCTAGCATGTGTATTGTCAGCTAACTTAGTTTATGATAAAAAATAAAATAAAACTCAGCATTGGAGCTTTACAATGAGTGAACTGAGAATATTGTCTCTTTAGACAGAGGAACTCGAACCACACTCCTCTACGAGTCTAGAAGAATCTGCAAACTAGGTTTTTAAATTGTTGATCGCGGGATTTACGTTAACGTTAGGCCAAACGTTATCGATCAGTCAAAATAACGATTCATTATATGTTTTGGAGCTGGTGAGTCAATTTTGCAAGCTTTTGCAAATGTCTCTGTTAGTAGCCTAAGTAAAAACAAATAGCTAATATTGCTGTGTGTGTTTCCTTCATGATCCAGGCATTTTGGGAGTATATATCCAGCCACACGATCTTCAGATGGTGAGTATTGTCATAAAATACACGTGAAATAGAGGCAGAACATGTACACTCTGCTCAAAGACAATGTTTTATCTTCTATCTTGAGTTTACAGGCCTAGCTGACCCAAAAATAAATGTCTAACTTACTTTTGTTAAACACAAGAATGTTGGGAATAAAACAACTGTATGTTCCATTGCATGAGAAAAACAAAAACAAATAAGGCATTTCTCAAGATATCTGAATTATGGTTCTACATAAGAAACTCATACAGTTTCAACTCTTCTTTTTTTGGATGAGCTGTTCTTTTAAGGACATTTGCTAAATTAACCATGGTTTTTATTATAGTAAAGGTGTAGAAACCATGTTTTTTATGGTGGATTGATTACAATAATTTATTACCATTTGGTTAGTGTCACAAAACATTGTTAATTTTAGTAAGGGTTCTCCAGATTTATATAACACTTAAGGAACACATTCAAAATGGTTATGTCACCCAGAATAATAACCTATTAACACACTTTTTAACTTTTTTTTTTTTTTTTTTTAGATCAAGCATTGGAACAATGTTTACAGAGCAGAACAGGCACCAACAGAGAAACAAGTCCATCACTAGTAAGTATCCACTGCAGTATCTAAACCCTTGTCAATTTTAAAGGCACAGTGCACTCCAAAGTAAAAAAAAAAAATCTCTTTTTTTCCGTGCCATTCCAGATGTATATATGACTTTCTTTCCACAAAGAGTTTTTGAAAAATTATCCATTATTGTAAGCCAATATTATGCAAGTGCATGCGCCAGAAACTTCATACAGTACAGACTCTGCTGTGTTGTTCACACGAGATGTTTTCTGCATTTATCATGTGAGCTTTACAATGCTCTCGGACTTTTCCGACCTTCAGCATTTTGGTGTCTATTCACTTGCAGTATTTAACACACGAACACAAGAGATGGATAATTTTTCTAAAAGTCTAGTTTATTTTTTCTAAAATGTGTTCATCTGAAGAAAGAAAATCACATACCTTTTTGGACGGCATAAGGTAGAGAAAATAAAGGGGGTATCAGTTTACTCTCCTTTAGCTACTATTTATAAACATTACATGTGATTTAATAAATTTACAATTAAAGGGTGGTTCCAAGCAAACAGCTATGTGCGTTTATGTTAGGCAGGGTGTCTGCGGATCCTTAAAAAGTCTTAAATTAGATTTTAAGAATTTAAGGCCATAAAAAGTCTTAAAAAGTCTTATTTTTACTTATGAAAGGTCTTAAATTTTCGATGGCAATTTGACTTGGACACATCTGAATGTTTTCCAAATTAAAATGAACTAATTAGCGTACTTTTTTATTTATTATGCTTTCTTTGTGGATTTCCTCGTTCACGTGACATTTCGCCTCACATTCGCGGCAGCATTGCGTCTGTCTCTGCGCGCGAAACAGTAGGAGAGGAGGAGAAGCAAGTTGGTAAATGTCAGTTCAATTGTAAGTTCATTTTTTATGTGCGTAGTGGTGTGCGAGGTGTATTGTCTATTATGATATTGTAATCATTGTTTTACTTTTAACTATGTACGAGGGCATGGCGCACTGCGAGCTGACATCGCATTTGATTTGGCTCTCATGCTTGCCTTCACTGCGTAATGTGTCAGTGCAGTTCTAGCCTTTGTCCTGTTATGTTTTTGTATATTATGTTATTATCACACAAATACAATATCACATCAGCAAGAGGGCTGTTTTCCCGTGCACAATAGCAAATATGATATTTATTTTATGTAACAGAAATGAACATTGTGAGTTACATTTTATAAACAATATTGTCAATATTATTTGTTTTCCCTTTATTTCGCTGACGAGCATTTCAAAATGAAACCATAGCAGAGTCTCAATGCAACAGATGATTTTTTTGACTGAAATTCGCGTTTTGAACAAATCTTTTTAACGATTCAATGAACAATCACTCTTCCTGAATGAATCAGCCGTCTGAACAAATCGGTTGATAAATGAAACAGTGAGTGACTTGCCACCACCTACTGGCGGTTTTACTTTCACATTTAAAGTACTCTTTAATTAAAATGTTTTAATTAGAAATCAGTTCATATTAAAATAAATAAAGCTATGAGAGTTTTTAAATATTTAATGCAATTGTAAATGGAGTGTAAAATATTAATGCCAGTTCTGATGCTGCTTCTGTGTCTCCTTTGCACTGCAAAGATGGATTTTTATTTAATCATTTAATTTAACTGGTAACAGTGGTATTGTGTTATTATTCTAATAACAATTAGAATAATTATTAACAGCAGCGTGGGGGGGGGTCGTGATGCTGGCTTAACATCATGTCTGTCAGCCATCACGATGGACGATGATATCGTCTATCGGCACAACCCTAGTGTGTATATATATGTATATGTGTGTGTGGAATGCTTTATATCAGGCTTGATGTAATTTTACTTGATTTGTGATTTAATAACTATTTCATTACATTGATTCGAGTACTAAAATTTTCTATGCATCTCTGCTGCAAGCTAAACCACAACAGTGGCGTTTGTACTTATTTATTTTACATGTGTATTTTTTTGCTTTGATTGTAGCTGCTGTCATGAAATGGGACCCAGCTGCAACAGAGGCCCAAATAAAGTCTGCAGCCGATCATCTGAAACATGCCCCCGGGAGAGTCGGGGCTTGCTGCTATAAATGAAGCTTGTGAACCTTTTTGTTAATTGATATGTAATACTGTTTTAACAACATTTTATAGATTATTTAAAGGGAAATTGTGTTAATTTATAACTTTACTGTTCTGGCTGTTAAGTTTTGGTCCAGTAGAACAAAATAGTAATAAAATATATATTTTGAGATTTAAATAGTTGATTTCTTGGAGTGATCAGTTTGGTTTACAGGCAAATGGTAAGCAGTTTATTACAATTATATTGATAAGATATACAAATGCAAGACGTGTATATACACTACACAGTTGCCGTATTCAATTGAGTATTCAATATTAGCAAAATTCTTTAAAATCTTATTTAGGTCTATGGTCTGTGTGACTGCAGTTTCATGACACGACAACCATTAACAATGAGTAACTGGGTTTTTCTCAGTGAGAACTAACTCACTGCCACTGTTTTGAAGAAAAGATTTTTTTAAAGTTGGATCCTTGCAAAATGCACATATGGGATTTCCGTTTCAATATGGGTCTTTAACAGTCTTCTTTGACATTTCTACTACAGAAAACGTGACTAATACAACTTTTATTCTGGCTGCCTTTAGATGTCTAACAATTACGTCGGTAGCACGTCTTTAATTTACGTCTATACAACGTCCAGAAAAGACGTATAAAAAAACTTTCATTCTGGCTCCTGTGAAGACGTCTTCTGGATGTCTAACAATTACGTCAGTAGCACGTCTTTAATTTACGTCTATACAATGTCCAGAAAAGACGTATAAAAAAACTTTCATTCTGGCTCCTGTGAAGACGTCTTCTGGATGTCTAACAATTACGTCGGTAGCACGTCTTTAATTTACGTCTATACAATGTCCAGAAAAGACGTATAAAAAACTTTCATTCTGGCTCCTGTGAAGACGTCTTCTGGATGTCTAACAATTACGTCAGTAGCACGTCTTTAATTTACGTCTATACAATGTCCAGAAAAGACGTATAAAAAACTTTCATTCTGGCTCCTGTGAAGACGTCTTCTGGATGTCTAACAATTACGTCACACTGCAAAAAATGCCTTTCTTGAAACAATCAAGATTCACTTGAATCTAGTTAAAGTGAACTAAAATCAAGCAAAAAAATCTGCCAATGGGGTAAGCAAAACTGACTTGATAAGAATTCTTGAAAATAGCATAAATATCTAGTCACTGATAAATGCAATTAAATCTTAAAACTAGGCAAAAATGCTTAAAACTATGCAGTTTTTACTTATTATAAAAATTGAATAATAAATAAATTTAGCAAAAATTGCATTAAAACTAGAACATTAATCTTAAATCTAGTCACTAAAAAAAAATCTGTTGGTCTTAAAACTAGACAAAAATGCTTAAAATTATGCAGTTTTTACTTATTATGAAAATTGAATAATAAATAAATTTAGCGAAAATTGCATTAAAACTAGAACATTTTATCTTAAATCTAGTCTCTAAAAAATATGTTGGTCTTAAAACTAGACAAACATGCTTAAAACTATGCAGTTTTCACTTTTTTTAAGCACTGAATATTAATTCATTTTTAGTGGATTGCTTTAAAACTAGAAAATTAAACCTTATTTAGATTTAAGATGCCAGACCTGAAAATAGATGAAAATTCTTGAAACAACCCAATAAAGAAATATAGTACAAATATATACATTTAAATAAATAATCAAACAACATATTCAGTTTTGCTGAACATTTATTAAAGAACATCCTCTTTAACAATTGGAGCACATAAAGCAGGATGAACTGATTCCTAGGCTATTCAACGGACATAAGGAAGTGTCAGTGTCATAACATGGCACATAAACAGCAAATGTTCTGCATTAAAAGGCTATGCCTCAGTCTGTAAGCTGCATATTCCTCAAACAGCAATTACTCAATTAATGTATTGCATTAATACAATTGATTCAAGAAAAAAATACTACTGAAAAAGCAGGGAAATCTCATACTAGCACAAATCAAGTGCAAATATAATGAGGAACAAACCAAAAAATAAAAAACAAACAAATACTCCATCACTGCCTCAGCCATACAGGTTTGCAACAGTATTTATTCAACAAACATTTTCCATTCATGAATGGCCTTTTTATAAGAGGGGGTTGCATCCTGCTCATGGAGGACATCTACCAGAACTTCTGTTTGCAACACAGACAAGAGTGTGGCAACACACTTGGGATAGGTCAGGTGGAATGCATAGTAATATGCCAGGAGGTAGAGAAGCCCCTCGTGGAGCAAATCTTTCTCAAAGGTTACAACTGGAGTTGTACCTACAACCACCATGCAGTTCTCCTCACCAACCAGCAAAACAGGGCTAGAAAGCACACGCCGGTGGACGAAGGTATCAGGGTCCTCTGAGGGCTAGAAAACCAAATATATAAATATAGAATTTAGACTACTACAAACACAGCAAAACAGCAAAATAAGTAGTCAAGTCACCTTCATTTATATAGCGCTTTTAACAGTATAGATTGTTTCAAAGCAGCTTTACAGTGATAACAGGAGATTACAGTAACAGAGATTGTTTTGGATTTACAGCAGGTCTAGAATAAAGTTATTGTCCAGATAAAGTTAGTTTTTATATATTCACTTGCGCTTACACAACACCGTTTTAACTGAAAACAGAACACTTTGATGTGTTGTGGCAGACCATTTGCATAACAGTGTTTGGTCAAGTAATGTTTGTTTCATTTGTTGTGGGATGGAAGTGGTTAATGAATAAATATGGAAGCATCACAGAGCAAGACACTTTCAACTACTCTAAATGTATTTTGAGAGATGGGTTTTGCTTAAATATGCTCAGATTGTTTTTATTTTTAGTAAATGTTATATTAATTTGGGTAGATAATCAAAAAAAGCCACTTTTAAGCTATTTTAATCAGTTTCAGTTGTTGGTGTACTGCTTTGTGGTACTTAGGGCAGTATAAGTATGTGATTACATCCAATTTAAAACATTTATAAATAAAGACCATTTACATGTAACAGCATTTAAATCCTTTTAAAAAAGCTGCCATTGACAGCTATTTAATTAACACTTTGAAGGCCCAGAAAGGCAGGAAAGACATCATTAAAATAGTGCATGTGACTAGAATGGTCCAATCTTAATTTTATGAAGTGAAGAGAATATTTTTTGTGCACCAAAAATACAAATCAATGACTTTATTCAACAATTTCTTCTCTTCTGTATCAGTCTCTGACGCGCAATCACGAGAGCACCACGACGTATGCGTGTGGAAAGCCAGGTCCTCTGTTATCAGTGTTGGGGTAGTTACTCAAAAAAAGTAATTAGTTACTAGTTACTTCTGTAAATTGTAATGAGATTACTTTACTAGTTACTGCGTTTGAAAAGTAACTTCACTACTTATTACTTTACTTTCCCGTTTCTTAATTTACCGTGTAGATACATGGACAAATATCATAGCCCTATCATCACTTAGCCTGTCTGCATAGTGTTTATTGTATAAATCTATACAAAATGACATGTAAAACCATATGAAAGAACAATATCCCTGTCTGCACAAATCAATATATCTTACTGTAAAATCCACAAACAACAGGATAAAGGAGGCTATGGTGCGATCATTTTAAAATGGGGTCAACACACAAGTTTCAAAAAACAGGCTTTGGGAAACATGAGAATTAAACTCTTCTCCTGAGAACAAAACCAGCTTTTGGGCAATAAAAACAAAAAAATGAAGTGGTCAATACAATAGCATAATAAGCCTTTTTAATAAAAAGATCCATGTTTTATAAAATGTCCACAAAACTTCTTGAAATGTTTAGTGAAATTAGAAAATATTTAAGAGATCGTTGATTTAGTTCTTTACATGTCTACATGTTTGTATATCCACATATTTTGTTCTAATGTCACAAGTAATAATCTCAGGGTTTACTGGATTTTACGTACACAATTCTTTTTGTAGTGTTATTGGTGGTGATGTACTAAAATAAACATAGCACGTGTGGACCTTTCTTCTTCTCACCGTTGATTCCTGATGGTTAAGAGGACAATTACTCAAGTCGCCCCGTCGTTTCACAGAAATAGTACAACGGCGAGCACGTCGAGTGTAAACGCCTCGTCCGTTTGGGGAGGTGCGCGTGCAGTCTGCGGAGACTCGCGCTGCAGAGACCCCTGTCTCCGTCTCTATTTCCCTCTCTCCTTTGCACCGGCAGCTATGTCACTCAAATCGATCTCTATGGCAACGGTGCGCGCACCACTAGACAGAACTTTACACACAGGCAAACACGGCTTGGGTAACGCAGGAAAGCGCATTCCTATATAATAGTAAAGTAGTGTAGTTACCGATATTTTTAGTGTAATGCGTTACTTTACTTCGTTACCCAAAAAAGTAATATCGTTACTGTAATTCGTTACTTTGTAACTCGTTACCCCCAACACTGTCTGTTATACAGCGAGATACATGTGTCGTCTCATCATCTGAAATATCCAAACTTTCAAGATGTGGCATGACAATATCACAATCGATGCAGCACACACTCTCCTCCTGTTCAGTAGGCATCACTTGGCACTGATGATCTACACCACCAGCTCTTCATTGCTCTCTGTCTTTCAGAAGCTTGTGGCTGTGTTTGTGTTGCAGTCTCTTCTATCTCTTTTAGTTCGTTCTCTGTATATTCTGGTTTTAAAAAAGTGCAATTCATCCTCTGTTTCGAAATCTGCAGACGGGTAGTTGACAAATGGCCAAGAAAAAGTACTTTTTTTGGAAAACATAACTTTTTAAGAAAAAATACATATATTTATGGAGTATGAAAACTGCAGTTTCAGAAAATAGTTGTGGTCACTCATTTTGTCAATGACTTCACATATTTTTTTCACGTTTTCACTCAACAATACTGCAAATGTGTCCTATGGTGTGACATTTAAAAAGTACAAAGAAATGATATTAAATAACATTAAAAAAAATACTTGAGAGAATTGTTCACATTATTAAAACATTTTTTATTAAAGTGATATTTATTTTACATGAAAGTTCAAATTAAAACCATTTTCACCATGAATAGATGAACTTGATAAACTTTTCCCTACGAATGTCAATAAAACTTTTTCGCCAACCTTACAAAACTGTTAGAAATTTTACCCATTTAAGAGGAGATATTATTGAAACTCCCCTAATGCCAAACTTGACTCTTTTTAAAAAATATATTTTAAAATAAGTATATTTTTCTGTTGTTTTATGTTTGTCACACCATAGGACAAAACGTCACACCAAAGGACAAAGATAGTCATTGCATAAAAAGAGTCAAAATATATAGTGTTTATTGTAACACTTATAAAGGAGGACATTTGTTTTTATTTTTTAGCAATATAAACTGCAAAACACATCACACCAAAAGTAACTTTGATACTTATAGATCCATCAATAAAGAAATATTAGCTATGTTTCCATCCACACGTTTTTATCCGCATTAAGTGATATCGAATGAAAAATGCCTTAGAAACAGTAAAATTCGATTGATGTTCATGAATATCGACTCAAATGAAATGCGTTCGGTCTCATGGGATTTTATCTTGATGGATATACGGCTTATGCGATAAACGCTGATGGAAACGTTATTATGGCGCGATTCATTATGTCTAGTAAAACTTTGTTCGCAAATGTTGGCTTGAATGTTGTGAGAAAATGAATGGAAACGCCTTAAAATGTCTCAAATCAATTCGATATACCAGTTTGATTGCAAAACAGCATGTGACGTCATTACGCACAGGTTTATATCCGCTTTAAAGCGATTGGATGGAAACACACTTTCACCAGCTTTACTCACATGAGGTTTTTTACCGAACTTCAGATAATTCCATTGTAAAGTGGATGGAAACGTGGCCTTTGACATGAAAATAAAATCCCTAAATCCTTGCATAAATTTAGTTTGTCTCTTCCTTCCTAGTGCTTTAATGTCCAATGTATCCAGAGAGCTTCTTTTCATGATATCTGTTTGAAATAATGATAGAATATAGACGAATGGATCAACAGAGAAATTAATGTAATGAATACTCAATTATGAACTCATGACCTACTGTGTTTTCCCTTAACATGTAACCTGTCAATTTCTTATAAAACACAATATAGATTATTATTCTGTAATAACAAGCTTATTATGTAACTATTGTTGAACCTGAATCTCACACAGGTCTATTCTGATACTGAACAATAAGCAGTCGTTTAGTCACTCATCAAGATCCCTGAATTATTTTAAGATGTATATGATGTATATGGCAACATTTCAGTTTGATTTACTATCTCCGTCGTTCTCTTAGGATCGCCTCCTTTCTCTGTGGATCCTTTTTAATTCGCTCCCTGTCTGGTCCTCTCTATTGCACTCATCTCTCCCTCAGTTCTTTCTGTTCTAAAACAAGTTAAGTAGCATTATAAAGTAGTAGCACTGTATTTATGTACTTTATATTTGTTTATAGTTGTTACATTATACATTATAGTTGTTTTAATAACACTTAAGAACATTTTATGTAATGTCCAAAAATGGCAATAAACATTAAAATGTAAGTCATTATTGAATTTAAAATCATCAAAACTGGTAAAAAAAGAATGAAAAGTACGTTAACAAACTTTATCTATTTGTTTTAATAGCTTCTTAAGGAGGTCTTGTCCTATTGTGTGACATCTGTGTCCAATGGTGTGACAGGCCAGAGTGTCACACCAAAGGACATTTCCTGTCACACCAAAGGACATTTGAGCTTTTGTGGCATGTTAATAACCATGCTAATGCTAGCTTAACTGTCATTAGCAATTGGCATGATACATTTGCATAATATTACATAGTCCTGCTGTTAAAAATACAAATTTGAATTAAAAAATTTAATTTAGGGGTGTCACACCAAAGGACAAAAAAACTTAACAACTTCAGTGGTCTGAAAACATAGTTAAATATTTGAACAATTCTGAGAGAAATACTTACTATGTGCACTGCTCATGGGCTTCATAGGGGTCTTCAGTCACATGACATTGAATTGGGTCTTTCAACTAAATTTTGTTGGCCATGATATTGCCCAACATAATATCAGGTTATTGCGTAACACCAAAGGACATTTTTTTCTGAGACAAACTTTATGAAATTCCCATACTTTTAGAAATGTATGTATAGGAAAAGTGATGGCCACTTAGTGAAATAGACACTTGCACAAATATGCCAGGAGTGGCCATTAAGATTTTTAAACATTATTTTCTTTATTTATAAAAGTTAATATTTGTGAAATAATGTTGTCCCCCGTCACACCATAGGACAATTTTGAGATTTGGCTCAAAGTTTTAAAAAAATAAAAAATACCTCTGGTATTAAAATAACAAATTCATGTAAAACAGGAAAATGTTTAACCATTTACAGTATTCTAAATGATGAAAATGTGAAATAAGTTATTTTTTATCTTCTGTGACGGTGAAAAAGCCACGTCACGTCAACTACCCAGACATAGTTCTGAACTGTTTTATGTTGTGTGTGTGTCTTCCTCTGCTTGTAAACACAGCCGTCATCTCCACACACACACACACACAAGTGTATGCGTCGTGGTGCTCTTGTGAGCGCGCGTCAGAGACTGATACAAAAGAGAATTAATTGTTGAATAAAGTCATTATTTTGTATTTTTGCAAGACAAAAAGTATTCTCAGCGCTTCATAACATTAAAGGGATAGTTCACTTTGAAATAAAATTTTGATATGCCCTTGAGGTAAGCTAAAACATATCAAACATTTATTTCATTTTATTTATCTTTTGTATCAGTCTCTGACGCGCGCTCACAAGAGCAACACGACGCATACACTTGTGTGTGTGTGTGTGTGTGTGTGTGGTGATGACGGCTGTGTTTACAAGCAGAGGAAGACACACACACAACATAAAACAGTTCAGAACTATGTCTGCAGATTTCGAAACAGAGGATGAATTGCACTTTTTTAAAACCAGAATATACAGAGAACGAACTAAAAGAGATAGAAGAGACTGCAACACAAACACAGCCACAAGCTTCTGAAAGACAGAGAGCAATGAAGAGCTGGTGGTGTAGATCATCAGTGCCAAGTGATGCCTACTGAACAGGAGGAGAGTGTGTGCTGCATCGATTGTGATATTGTCATGCCACATCTTGAAAGTTTGGATATTTCAGATGATGAGACGACACATGTATCTCGCTGTATAACAGAGGACCTGGCTTTCCACACGCATACGTCGTGGTGCTCTCGTGATTGCGCGTCAGAGACTGATACAGAAGAGAAGAAATTGTTGAATAAAGTCATTGATTTGTATTTTTGGTGCACAAAAAATATTCTCTTCACTTCATAAAATTAAGATTGAACCATTCTAGTCACATGCACTATTTTAATGATGTCTTTCCTGCCTTTCTGGGCCATCAAAGTGTTAATTAAATAGCTGTCAATGGACCCAATGGTAATAATAATATAATATAATATAATAATAATAAATTATTTTTACTGAAGTAAAACTCACCGTAAGAACATGGAAAAGAGCCTCACTGATTGGGACCACTTTCTTGGGTACTGCAGAGCCAGATGGGAAGAGCAATGGCAGGGCGGTAAAAACAGCAATGGCATGTTCAACTAGTAAAAAAAAAACACAAGAAAGGAGATCTATATTGATATGCACTAAGAAATGTAACACTTTATAATAAGTATACAGTAATAACATACTTGCAAATCATTAGCAGTTAATTCATAGTTCATATATTGTAGTATCTACATTGTTAATATATTAATATGCTATATACAAATAGTGAGTTCATAGTCAATGTAATTAACACAATTATTATTGTTTAATTAGCTCGTAGTAAAAAAAAAATTGATTGGTTATTAGGAATGGTAAATGGACTGCGCTTTCAACAGACCCATGGCCACCAAAGCGCTTTACATATTGCCTCACATTCACCCATAGGCGGTGACAGCCATCCAGCTCGTCGGGAGTGACACCTCGCCACTTGGTCAGGTGGACCCGGGGATTGAACCACCAACCTTCTGGTTTGTAGACAACCTACATGAACCACTGCCACCCATTAGGAGTAAATAGTTTTCTTTAGATTGAGAGATGGAAAATGTAATTAATTAAGCGCTTTAACCCAACCTTTGGGCCATCCTTAAAAATATTCTTGTTTGCCGTAACCCGACCGACCCTGTCAATTTAGGACCGACCCAATTATTTATTTTTTTTCCTTTTCAGTCCGACCGACTTGCCGATTGTAAACTTGCGTTAAGACCGACCAAAACATTTTTTTACCCTTCAAACAACTAATACAAATGCAATAATATAATATTAATCACATTTTAGTAAGTATTGTGAATATAAAAAGCCTACATAGGATACGTTCTTTCTTTTAGATATAAACCCGCGGCGTCTATGATTGTTTACACACCATGGTTTACGCACGTCACATATGGCCTAGACACGTTCGGCTTCGTTTCATTCACTGTCAATGGTTCGCGCTTGGTAATGATTGCTGCGGGTGTTGTTTTTCGAGAATTTTGTAGTCCTGTTTGTCATTGTGCGCGAAAATTCACGCCAATAAATCATCAGAAATATTGCTGACTTGTGCGCGTCTCACGCGCTCTCTTTACGTTCGCCCTAATCTGGTCCTAATGCCCGTTAGTTGTCCGTGGATTTGCCTATATGTGGCGTTAATAATGGAAACGTCTTTAGACATGAAAACTTGATTTTACAATCGATTTAAATTAACACTTTTATCTCAAAAAACAAACAGGATTTTTTTCACAAAAGTGACAACCCGAAAGCAACGTAACTGGTGTCTGATTTGTAGGTTGCATTGACACCTAGTGGTGGATGCAAGTAAAACAGTAGCCTATAACCCAGTAAACTAGTAACACAATTGAAATTGTTTTATGGATGTAAACATCCTAAATGTAACACATTAACATGTTTTCTCATACAGTAGGTAGCCAACCAGAATGCCTATTGCCGCCGCGGCGTCTACCGCGGTGAATTCACCGCGGCAAAAAAAAAACAGTCGCATTTCTAAGTCATTCGCGAAATGACCGCCAGGTGGCGCAAAGGGACATTTAGCGAAAGCAAAACGTATGTAAAAGTAGCCTACATTTTAAATAGAATATAGCAAACTTTTAGAGCAGAACATTTTATGAATCAAAATTTAAAGGAGGCCTATCTCGCAGTCAGTGAAAATAAATTAGGTGCAATCAATGATGCTAAACTATTGAGGAATGAGAAGATTGAAGAGTGCATCTGTCGTTTGTGGGCACACTGACGCGTGAGCAACCGAGCTTGTGGTCGAGTGGTAGAGCTGAATGTTTAAACAGTACAAAGACACAGGTTCGAAACCCGAATAAATATGTTTTTTATATAATTACCATGCATTTCCATTTTACACTAAGGAACAAATCTCATCCAACAGATTGACTGAATTTACGTCTTCAAAAACAGTTCTGTTAAAAAATAAACAAACAAACAAAAAAAACTTCACGGACAGGACAGCAGACAGCAGGACTGGAATTCTTTCCATATGCAGAAATAATTTTAAAAAACATGGTTAAGCAAGGTGCGATTTGCCGGTGGGTGATTTCCCCCCTCCACAGTAGGCTATAGCGAATAGGCCTACCCTAAATAGACCTTATCAAATATAGTATATATATTTTTTAAATATAGCCTAAAACACGCACGTTTAAACAACAAACAATAAAATCTGAACCAGCGCTTCTGCTCCTGTATTGAGAGATAACATGCAGCGCATTTCAGTTACGATCCTGGTTCCAATTGTATTAATGCATTCACGGCTTTTTAAAATGTCACAAAGCGTTTTGATGTGGTTTTGAACGAAATATTGAAGTTTATAATTAAGTATTTTGACACACCACGCCTAGTGCGTATTCTAAAATGGGGTTTTCTTCTGCCACTGAATTAGAGTTCGACAAACGCCGCATTCACTTGAATTTCTTTTTCTGCTAAAATAACAGGCTATAGCCTACTTCGTTATTTTTGGTCATACAGATAGGATATCATATTTTAAAACTGTAAAAGGTCTATTTTATTCATGTAAAGTAGGCTACACTCACAATAGGCTAACTACAAAACATTCTCACTCATTTGAGCGAACACACACTGCATAAACGTTTGGGCTTTTCTCAGTGAGCTTCGACATGGCCGAGTGGTAGAGCTGACGGTTCATCAATCGGAAGACCTGCGTTCAAATCCCGAACAAACATGGACTTATGTAAAAATATATATATTTTTAGGCTATTAATGCAGATTTGTTTAGTTCTAAAACTCTGTTACACCATATATTTTTTTTGCTTATATTTATAAAATAATATTACCATGCATTTCCATTTTACACTAAGGAACAAATAGGCTATCCAACAGAACGACTTTAGATCTGTAGCTAATAATACCAATTGTTCAAAAGCAGTTTTTGTATAAAAAAAAAGATATATAGGCCTATATATATCTATATTTGTTGTATTCCCTATAGCCTACATAGAGTTTTTAAAAACATGGTTTTAAGTAAGTTTTCGACAAACGAGGCAGCGCGTTCATTTGATTTATTTTTCTCATAACAGCTAAAATAACTTAATAGGCTATACGTGATTTTTTTTTGGTCATACAGATAAGAGTAGAGTAGCCTACATCGTTCAAAACTGTAAACTTTTTTTTTAGGCTAATGACAAAAGTTTATCTGTCGTCTCTCTCGGTCTCCGGGAACTGCGCGTCACAAAAATAAACCGAAAGCCACTTGCCTCAGCTCAGACACGATAGGAAATCGGATATGTCTAAAGCCTTTAAATGTCTAAATATTTAGGTTAATAAATGTTATCTGATTATGTAATCCATATGAAAACGAGAGCTACAGAGAATCTGCTCAAATATGTTTATGAGCGCCTCGCAATGAGAAAATGACAAGGTGAAAATCTCGTTTAATTAAAATCGCCCTGAATTAAAATGTAAAAACAGATCAAATCATTTATTCGTCGAAGTGTTGCTATATTGTTTCATTTAAAGTTCATAATTATTATCTAAATGTTATTTAGTTTATCAGCAGTAGGCTACCACGAAGCACCGATATTTATTTGAATAATAATAATTTAAAAAATAACTAATTCACATTTTACATGCCTGGACCCAAAGATCCCTGTAGAATTTAATATTGAGTTGAGCATTTTGTTCATGACAACAAAATGAACATGCGTTTGAAGATTATATTTAGTTTTGCTTGGAAAAAGCTGGCCCAAACCAGTTTTATTTCTTAAATTATTTAAATAATGAAATATTTAGTAATAAACTTTTATGACAGAAATACCACAACATGTAGCTTAAATCATTTAATTCTTTCATTATCAACACTTTTATAGCCTAATGCTAGAGCGATTTAAGTGTGAATTGCGACTTCTCCTTATTTTAAGTCAGACTCAAGACTCAGAGAGCCTGTGGGGGGTTTGGAGGGACAGACAATAGGTGTTAATGTTCCTCATTCATATGGAGAGTGTCGGATAGCCAGCCCGATGGCAAAGGCAAAATTATTTTAAGGATAGGCTACATCTCTCGATGTGTCCCCATATTTGATTAAATTATAAATATTGTAGTTTATTTATTGTAGCCTATTTAAAGTGTTTTCACACACAAATTTAAATTGAAGTGTTCAATCCAGTTGTTTCAACTGGTTCTGTAGAGTTTAAGAATGTTTGAGCAAGGGAGACTAAATAAACTTGCTGAGATCCAGCGCGAGAGAGGCAAAACTCATGTTTTTAATTTATGTTGCTGTGGACTATTTTCGATTTGTACCGTTTCGTTTAATTTAGCTGCAATTTCTTTGGCAAAACAAATTTAAAATGTAGCAAGAATAAGATTGTGTGTTTCTTTTTTGCATGGAAATAAAGTCTAAATGCAAGTTAGGTTGCCACCGGTCCCGGTTTTACCGGGATTGTCCTTCTTTTTAATAACCTGTCCCGGGAAATTGAAGCACTCTCCCGGGACAATGAATGTCCCGGTTTTCGAAAGGCTACGTGATTATGCAAGTTCAAACCATAGACAGGTTCAAACTGTGTAGCGCGCGGCCGCTTGCACGGCAGAGAGAGGGAGAGACAGAACACCGGCCAGATCCCCCCTAACTACAGATGGTAGTTGCCGCTCAAAGTGTGGGGCGCGCCCCTCTATGGGTGGGAAATAGCATAGAGAAGTGACAGGTTGGGCGCGCCAACGGGAGGAACTTTTCCTTTTTATGCCTTTATATCTTTATTCGTTCATGGCGAGTCTACATCGCATCTTCATCTTTGCAGCGACGCAGAAAACACCAGTTTATTAATAAACAATGAAATGTCTCCTTGCTATTTTTTACACATTCACCATTGCCGGTCGTGCGCTTGAGTGCAGCTTTATAACACTCACTCATTACCCTGTATAGCCTATTTAAGTTATTAAATAAATATAAAGGGGTGATGTGTCCACTGATGGCTTAAATAAACAACTAGGCTAATAGTTGACTAGAAAAAAACTAGTCGGAGACAGCATGAGCGCGCGACCCTGAGCGGAATGAGCGAGCCGAGGAATATCCAGAAATGCTCACATGCTCTGATCGGAACAAAGGAATTTTGACATAATTAATCATTAGTTTATATCTCATGCACTGCCCATAATTTTAATCCCATATAAAACACATTAGCCTATGTTATGTCTATTTTAATTTTTTACTTTTTTTGTCTTGCCAAATGGATTTCTCTTCTTTTCTTTTTTTTTAACATTTTGACACAGCAGCACTTTAATTTTCTCTATTTTTGTTTTTGTTTGTTTAGTTTATATTTAGATACTAGCCTACTTGTTACTTCAATAAATTGGAACATTTTAAGCTTGTTGCGTATTTCATTAGCATTGTGTTGGGGCGATGGGGGCAGTGGGGCTTGAAAATTATGAGTCTATCCATCGGGTGCAGAAAAAAGATTGCATGTGTGTGCTAGTGTGCGTGTGTTTATGAAGCGAATGTAAGAAGCCCCCCCTAACAACCCCCCAGCTCTACTGTAGCAATGTTGTAATATGCCATTGATTATTAAACAAAACGCTTGACTTTAAATAAATAAACAGTTAATAAACTCGCAAATAAAGAGTCACCTATTTAAGCATCAAGAACGGTTAAAGATTAATGCTGTCGGCCAACATGGTGTTATATTGAGATTCGATCTCAGGTCTCTTGGATCTCGGTGTCGTTGCGTTAACCACAGAGCTACCGCCTGAACGCTGTTACGTATGGAGCTTATAATATGACAAAATGATTTGAATTTGAATTTGTACATTTGAATTATTTGCAAGTGTAATCTAACAAAACTGAATTTTAAATAGTTCTGAATTTGAATTTTTTTGGAACGAATATTGAACATCTGAAATTTAACAAACTGAAATGTTTTTATGGATAAATTTTATAGACCTGTATTTTCAAACTGCTAGTTTTTGTGTTCTGAATTCAAATACTGCAAATATTCAGTTTAAAAAAATACGGATTCAAATTTTCAAGATGAAGAAATTCGGAACTTCAAATTCAGTTTTCTAAAATTCAATGTCAAAAATTCAATGTCAAAAATTCAGGTCTTACAGAAAGTAGGTCACAGGTCATCCACAGGGAAGAGTAGATGATCTCAGAAAAGTCGAACAGAGCATTTTGCCCTTAGTACAGTAGGTGGCGGTGTGCACCTAAAAGTTGTTTGCAATCCGCCATTAAATAAGAAGAAGAAGAAGAAGAAGAAGGAGCATTTTGGCCAATTAGGGGACTGCAGAAGTTTTCCAGCGCGAACGTGGTTGTGGTTCAAGAGGTTGCCGATCATGAATCGCCCGGAGGTAAGTGATTCTTAAACATGAATGATTTTGTGTTTATATGTTAGGTTAGCGTTCTCAGCACGTGAGACATTTGTCTAAGCGGTCTCTGGTGTTTGTTTTAAAGTATATTTTCTGTCAAATTGTAGAACGCCACCGTGTCTATTTTTACACAGACAGGACGCGAGCGGCGCGACGCAACACTCAGTGCTTGAAGCGACTGTTGCAAAGAGCTGGGATTAGGTCAGAAATAGGATGGGGAATCCGTGTGCTGTTGGGGGTTTCACGGGTCGCGTCGCTCCGCTCGCGTCCGGTCTAGACTGCGTCGTACATGTAAGTTAAGCATAAGGTACGAGAGGGTGTGCTGTATCGTGAATACGACGCGAACCGGAGTGCTTTCAACCCCTTCAGACGTGACTTATTCACGAGACAGCACTAGCCTTGAGTAGGCCTACCTTATTGCTTTTCTAAAGCGATTATCACTCAATAATCATATTAAAGTAAAAATAAATAAATAGTATACTTTTAGTGCAACTTTCATGAAGTAAAATCACCAAAAGCCTTCCTTCCGCTGGAAAAAAATAAATAGTCCCTGGCCGTGAGCAGCAGCATAAGTTAAAATATTTCGCCTGTACTGTAAGAGGGCGGCAAAGACGGTCTTTATTACTGAGTCAGTCATTAGTCAGTAGAGAAGACTTTAATATTGAAAGGACAATTGCATCATGTAGGCTGTAAGACGTTTAATGGCTTATTCACACGCCGAACTGCAACAAACAGTTGTCACAGACCGTCGTGTTCAAACAATGCGCATCTGTTGTCCTGAATGATACAGTTACTGCCCTTTATAATAATAATAATAGTAATAAATTACGTATACAACAGGGTTAGCTACCAAGTCTTCCAAATGAAGTCCCTCATGAGCACTAACCATTTTGAAAATATAATTTATGCATTCCTTTCCCCAAGTGCTGGCAGTAACTAACAAGCCTTTATTGTTACAGGAACAGATACTTCTAGACCATACATGGGAAAGACTTCGCTCACGTTTGGAGCATGCACTTGCCAGGATGCCTGTGGATTTAGACTTCTTGGAATTTATCTGTGTTCAGGAGTTGGTGTTCCTCAGTGCCGTATCCCCCCAGGTCATCATTCCTGATGATATATGGGAAGGTTTGACAGGTCTGCATCATGCAATTACTTCAGAAAGACAAATAAATGAGACGCATGATGTGACAGTGCACTTTGAACAAGGCAGTTGTGGACGACCAAAAGCAGTCATTGGTTGTGAATATCTGACCAGTTTGCTTGAGATGAACTTACCAGTCAGGTGCATTGCCTCTATTCTGGGGGTATCTGAACGGACTGTACATAGACGACTGGCAGAGTTCAACCTATCTGTTAGATCACTGTATAGTTCACTAACAGACAGTGAACTAGACACATTAGTGTCTTCTATTAAGTCCAGAATGCCAAACTCTGGGTACAGGATGGTGAAGGGAGTTTTGAAAGCTGAAGGGCACAAGGTACAATATGAGCGGGTGAGGGCATCACTTCATCGAGTGGACACACTGGGAGTTTTATCCAGGATGACAGAGCTGGGTTGTGTTGTACGGAGGCGATATTCAGTCCCAGGTCCCAAATCATTGATGCACATTGACACTAATCACAAATTAATAAGGTAAATATTGTGTAAGGTTTTATTCTTTTTAACACTATTGTCTTAATATGAAAACTTTTGTTTAAAGTCCCCCTGTAATCAATCATTTAAACTCATCCCTTAAAACTCATTTTTGAAGTTTGATGTAAAAAATGACATATTTAAACATTGTATTTTTCTTGTGAAAAAAAAATTCTTAAAGAATCAGTTTACTTTTAAAACATTTTTTTGCTGATAATTTAGTCACCCTGATGTCATCCAAGATGTGTTTTTTTTTTTTGTTAGGAAAACATTCCAGAATTTTTCTCAATATAATGAACTTCAATGGAAACCAACGGTTTGAAGGTCCAAATGTCTCAATCAAAGGCTTTCCACAATCCCAGTCGAGAAATAAGCATCTTTATCTAGCGAAACGATCGGTCATTTTCTAAAAAATAAATAAAAATAATTATGTACTTTTTAACCACAAATGCCTGTCTTGTACCATCTCAGATGCGCCACGTATTACGTCATCACATTGGATTGGTCATGCAAAACTTGTTTACAAAGCGAACAGGCAAAGACTAATATACGTACCAATAATGATATGCTCACGTATGGACCATTTTAAACAATAAACTGACACAAATATATATATTATTATAGAAAATGACCAATCGTTTCGCTAGAAGACTCTTATTTCTCGACTGGGATTGTGTAAAGCCTTTGATTGAGACCTTTTGCTAGCCTGGTTAAAACCAGACCCTTCTCAGTTTGAAACTGAGTTAGGGTCTGGCAAAGCTAGCCTGGCTCCGCCCTCCTACGCACTTCCGCTCAATTTCATTTTCCTTCAGTAGTAGGTCTGGGACTGTGCCGTAGACTTCGGTTTCCAGAAATCAATTTTTTGTAGGACCAATCAGCGAACAGAGGGGGTGGCTGAGAACGATGACGTTGCTGTCGACTCGTGCGTTATTTTGAGTTGTAGTTCAAAATAAGAAAGATGCGAGCAAGCCATTCGGTCCGTTGTGGCAACGCTGCCGAATATCAAGAAGTTAAAGTTGGAGCAAGAGCAATCTTTGCTTAGTTTTGTGTTTATGGCCATCCACCCACGGGGTTCGGGAAAAGACATATGTCACGACCAAACGTTAGCGATTGGTTATGGCAGGTAGAGTGACTCTGGGCAGATCCAATAGTTTTAGACTTCAATAAAGTTCCCGCCTACAAGGAAGTAAACGTTTGTCAATGGAGCGATGCCAGACTCTATGTACAAATGAAATGTACGAGAGTCTGGTAGAACCAGGCTATGGCAAAGCTGCATAGACAAATCATTTCCAAAGGGGCGTCACCAACTGACGTCCCTCAAATTCCTCTTTGCGCAATTGGATAGACCTAAAACCAATCAGAGCGATGAAGAAGACGACGTATGCAGAGGGTTCTCGCCCTATGGCTAAGACCCACCCATTCGTTTAGTATTGATGAACGGGGCTCGTTGTTATGGGAAGGAAGAGGCGGAAACCGGCGAACATTAACACATTTTAATGACAAAATAAAACAAATACAAAATCCCTCACGGTCGACTGCTGCCACACATAATAAAACAAAACATCAAATAAAATTCAGGCCTGTCCTCTCTCGATCTTCAACGTCGTCTCTCCTCCTTTTATGCTTCCGCTCCTCCGTGAGAGATGCGAGACCGGCCTCACTCAACGCTGTTCTCTCACGTCCCTCGGCCTCGATCGTCCTGCTCGCCACACTGGTATATCAGACTTTTGCAGAATCCAATCGGTAAGACAGCGATAACATCTTTTTTTAGACATGAAGGCTTTGAGTGTTGTTCTTTGCTCGGGTTTTAACGAAAAGAAAAAAAATTAAATCGCTTAAAACAGACGCGATAGCTGATTCGAGTGATGTTTGATGGCGGCATCCATCTTTGTAATGTATCTGCTTCAAAATCCCAGCGCTGTCGTCATCGTGTAAAGCCCGCCCCAACGTTTCTGATTGGTGCCTCGATTTCTGCGGACTAGAAATGGGCTTGAATGAGCTCTTTGCCAGACTAACTTTCAGAGCAAATCTAAATTTGCCGGAAGTTGTCTGGGTTTTCCCAGGCTAACCTTTTGCATTTGGACCTTCAAACCTTTGGTTTCCATTGAAGTCCATTTATATTTAGAAAAATCCTGGAATGTTTTCCTAAAAACCTTAATTTCTTTGTGACTGAAGAAAGAAAGACATGGACATCTTGGCTGTTCTTGGTCATGGGGGTGAGCAAATTATCAGCACAATTTTTTTTTAAAGTGAACTAATCCTTAAATGCCTTAAAATAGCTTCTATGTAACTTGACACCCTAGCCTCATTTAGTATGTGCTGTTCTATGAATATGCGAATTTCAAACCGTGTTTTTGAGACTGTCTTTGGTTCACTGCAGTTTTAAGCAGAAAGTACTCAGCAATGCTGTCGACTTATGAATTACACATGGTTTGTCTTAAAGTATATTAAAAACACCACTCAAACATTAATAAAAAAATATAGATTTTCACCACAGGGGGACTTTAATGTAGCGTTTTTCAGATTCTGGCCCTTGAAGTCTATTTTCCTACAGAGTTTAGCTCCAACCCTAATCAAAAACACTTACACAAGCTAATCAATGTCTTCAGGATTTCTAGAAAGTTATAGGCAAGTGAGTTTAATCAAGCCTGGAGCTAAACTCTGCAGGAGTTCAAGAGCCAGAATCAAGTTCATGTTGAGAATCCTAGTCTAATGCCTGTGGTTTTAGGTATAACATTGTCTTGTTTGGAGGGGTGGACGGCTTTTCGCGAAAGGTGATTTTGTTTTTCTTCTTTTGTACAGTGTAAAGTAACATTGGAATTATTTACAGGGTACCAGATAAACAGAACTAACAACACTTTCAAATTTTACAGATAATGTACCTTGGTGCTGCCACAAACAATACAGCATTAACTGCACTGACCTTCTTCCAAGAGTCTGTGGAAAGATATGGCTTCCCTCTCAGGTAAGTTGTGGTACAGATTAATAATAATTATTATTTTTTTAATACATATGTTCACTACATAATCGTGGGGTATTGTGGTTGAAATTTCCTCAGTAGTATGAACATGACCTGTATAAATTCCTTTGTTCTGCTGAACGCAGAAGAAGATATTTCGAGGAATATTGGTAACCAAACAGTCGTCTGGCACCATTCACTTCCATATTATTTTTGTACTACTATCAATGGTGCCCCAAAAGTTTTTAGTTACAAACATTCAAAATATCATCTTTTGTGTTCAGCGGAACTAAGGATTTTGTACAGGTTTGGAACAACTCAAGGTCAACTTAAGAGTAAATTATGACAGATTTATATATATATATATATATATATATATATATATATATATATATATATATATATAATATATATATATATATATATATATATAATGTATATGTGTATACAATAATAGTGTCGTATTCCTAAAGGTAGAGGATCAGCTGAGAGTCACTGACTGAGACAGGAGGAAGGAGGAGGGAGGAGTGGGAAGGGGAATGAACTCATGAGAAACACGATAATAATACTGCTAATAATACTGAAGGAGCTTATATATTTATATAGTGATAGGCGTCGTATTTCTATATAGGATCATCTGAGAGTCACTGATGCAAGCTTGACCAACGTGACCTGCCAGAACTAACGCTACACTTGATTTTTGTTGCAATTGACATCACAGTGAAACCTGAACAAGCGTGTGTGTGTGTATATTTGCATCAGTTATCCTTCATGGATGTGTTGTGGTGTCAATCCTTTAACATCATTTGGGGTCCATCAAAACCCAAATAGCACATAAATAAGATAATAGTTTATACTACAGGGCTGTTGAATGGTTGAATCTGATTGGTTGACGAACGCTCAATTATTTTCAGGGAAACGCATGACTACAGTTGTTCCAGGCAGGTCTTGACTACAGTTCCATATCACGTTGCGTAGTTAACTGTAATAACGGAAAATAGGATACAATTCATAACAAGAAAAACCATGCTCCCAAACGATTGATCTGCAATTTTCAATGTCTAGCTTCACAATCAATGGAAACATGCAGTTGAATTTGAATAAATAAAGTATATAGTCCTATCTGTAATCAATAGAAAATTAAACTGAATATAGGTTAAATAAATGGATATTCCTGCAGCATGGGTTTTTAATGCAGATAATATAAAAAATTATTAAAAGGCCTACTTGTTAAAAGGATTTTGTGTTTCATTTATTAGGCTAGTCTACTGTCATCTGTCAATAATAGAAAAACAATTTTTTAATTAAAATGAATTGAATAAATAAATAATAATGATGCATACGCTTTTATGTCATTGCAACATGGCTGAAACCTCCGTTACTACAGTAACTCTAAAATTACGTTTTGGAATTAGCAAACGGAGGCATGGGATTAGATGCGTAAGAAATTAAGTCCCACATACAAGAGCGTTTTAATGACAAAAAACTTTACTAACGTCTTGAAATACATTATCTGAACAATGTTTCAAGGTGTGGTAACTATTGTAAAAAGCAGAATAATTGACTTCAGGCCGTTGCATTATTAGAAAAATAATGTACACCCGAGTTGGTAATTGCAGTCCACAAAGCGGAGTGGCCTTTACACCTCCGGTGTGCATTATTTTCTAATAATTTAACAGCCTGTCGTCAATTATTCCTTACAGAAGTATGGTGTAGTCATGTTAACGTCAAATGTTGTCCATTGCACAAATGTAACAACTATTAATTGTTTTTATGCATCATTTTCACCAGTAACATTAAATTAACCTTTGGAAATGAGGACTGGGTTAAGTATTAAAACATTGCCTTGGCCAACTTTGTAACATTGTAGGGTCAGAGGAGACCATGGAGTTGAGAATGTGGACATTGCACGTTTAATGTTCACAATTCGTGGCACAGGGAGAAGCAGTTTCATTTCAGAAAAAAAAAGTGTCCACAACCAAAGGTATTTAAAGATAGAACTATGTGGCAAACATATCTCCACCATGTAACTGTGTGCTTTAACTTCATGCTTCAAGTGTTTGTCTGAACCACCTAATTGCAATTTGCTTATGAGTTTTCTTGTAATTGCTTTGCTATAGAATAGAGAACTGTGGAGAGATGTGTGGACTTGCAGTGATCAGTGTGTACTATGATGTGCTACACTATCTTGAGGAGGAACAACTACCTTAATATTGCAGACCAAAACACACATCTCTTCTGTTGCCACTACACATTCCTACCAAGGCTACAAGATGATCTAAACTTTTTCCGAGATGGGTGGGATAATCACCCTTTGAGAACAGAACATAACATGTCTCCAAACCAGCTTGGGAATTGGGTCAAATTCACTATCCAGTTGATGATCCCCCAAACGAAGAGGTTATTCATGCAAATGTACAGCCATGTTTACAATTTTTTTTGAAAACTCTAGGGTCACGAGAATTCAAATAATTCAGTGGCATTTAAACACCTAATTAGCATTCCAGTAATCATACAAATGTAATATTTGGAACTATTATTGGAACTGAGAATGTATACCATTTACAGATGCATTTAAAACAAATATATATTTTTTATTTATGTCTTTTCCTTTGTACCCAGGAATGAACATTGCCGAGATTGATTGGGAAAGCAGTGGGCTGCCTCCTGGTGAAAGTGTTGGTGTTAACGTTTCCTACTGTACAATGTCCACTTTTACCAGAGCAACTTACTGCACTGAAGGACACAGTGGATCCTAGGTCACCATCACAATCCTATGGGATAGGACATTTACATGGCTGCATGTGCAGTTTTGCCAAGCACTTGAGTAATAACACATTAACTGCTGAAACAATTAGAATTTATTTGGTGGATAATTTAAACCATAAGATTACAAGTGTATTTTTGAATACATAGAAGTATGGATTGTTAAATTGCTTTACAGCAGGTATGTTGTAAACTATTCTTTTTTTTTTTGCCCTTTTCCAAAATAAAAACAGCAATAATACATGTATTATAGTTTAACGATGGAAAATAAAACCTACTATTACATGTGGATGTTTATTTTACCAAAAAAATCCCCTTTTTGGAAAATTTTTAAATTTAAAAAATAAAAACCCTTTCCCCAAAAAATGACAACAAATACCCGGTTTGACCCCCCGCCCCCTTTTTTTTCTTTAGCAAACCCCAACTTTGTTTTTGTCTTTTAAAATCGGTAAAATTAAACCACGGTTTTATCCGAGGGCCAGCAATTACCTTTTGAACAGCATCAAAAATTATTTTTTTTGTTTTTGGGTTGTTTTTTTAAAATTAATATTGGGAATTTAAATTTAATTTTTTTATTTGATATAATTATAATTATAAATTTAATTTTTTTTATAATAAAAAAAATTTTAACAAAACACAACATAATTTGGGATTTATAAAATTTATTTTTATAAAAAAACCAAAAAAATGTTAAATTTGGAAAAATCCCCCCTTGGCCTGGATGCCGGGGGAATCCCTTTCAAAACCCCCTTTTTACATTTTTTTTCTAATTTCCCACGGGCCCCCGGTAAAATTGTTTTTTAAAAAAAAATGACCCCGGGGTCCAAAAAAAAAATGGGTTAAAAGGGCCAATAAACTTTTGCCAGGGCCCGGGGTTTTTTAAACGGGGAGGTAAAAAGGGCCTAACCCACCAATTTACCCACCCCCCACTTTAAAACCCCCCCAAAACCCCAATTTCTTTTAAAAATTTTTTAATTTTTCCTAGAAACCTACTTTCGGGGGAATTTTTTTGGTTTTTTTCCCCTTTTTTTTTCTATAACCCTCCCCACCCCCATGTAAATTTAAGAGTTTTGTTTTTCCTTTTTAGTAAAAAAAAATTATTCTTTTCCCCGGAATTTTTTAAAAAGGGTTTTTTTTTTTATTTTTTTTTTTTCTTTTTTTTTTTTAAAAATTTTTTTTAAAAGTTAAATTTGTTTTCTTGTTTTTTTTCCTTTTTTTTCCTTTTCACTTCTTTTTTTTCAAAATCCTTTCTTTCCATCAATTTTTCCCCCGTTTAATCCAAACCAAATCCCCCTGGAAAAAGTTCCCCGTTCAATTTTATGCCGGTTAAAAAAGGGGGTTTTCTAAAAACCGGTTTCCTGCGTCCAGAAAAAAAAGGAGAAATTTAAAAAAGGGGGGGCGGGCCCGGCTTTTCCCGAAAACCTTTGGGGGAATTTTTTTTTTTTGACGTGCCCCTTTTGGAAAGACCCTTTACATATCGGGGCCCCCCAAAGTTTTAAAAAAATTTGGGCAATTTGGGAAATGAAACGGGGTCTTTGGTTTGGGTTTTTTGGTTCCCTTGAAGCTTTATAATTTGGGGAACGGAAGAAAGGGACAAAAATTTTGGCATTTGGGAAGGAAGGGGGTTTTTTTGAGGGAAGTAATTACCCCAAGCCCAAAAAAGGTTTTTTCAAAAAAAGTAAAAATTTATTTCCTTTTAAAAATTTGTTTGAAAATAACCCCCCGGCCCAAGGGAAGGTTCCCCACCCACCTTTTTTTTTTAAAAATCCCCCCTTGGGGTTTCCAGAAAAAAAGGGGCGGGGGGTTGGGGGGATTTCTTTTGGGGGGGAACCAACCCAAGCTTTTTCCTAAACATCTTAAAATTACCCCCTTTTTTCGGATTTTAATTTTTTGGGTTTTCCGGTTATCAAAATTTGAGGTGGGTAGTTTGTTTTTTTTTTCCTGGTGTGGGTTCTTAAGACACCCCTTTTAATAAAAAGCCCTTTTTGGCCCCGGTATCAGCCCCTCGCATTCTTTTGGCGTTTTTTCCCTTTGTCTAATTGGCCCCGGGAAGGACCCCCCCCGGGGAAAAAAGGGGGAAAATTTGGAAAACCCGGAACAAAATTTAAAAATTAATATATCCCCCGGCCCCCCGTGAATTCTAATTTTGTTTCCCGCACGGGGAAAAATAAAAAAGGGCCCGCAAAAAAAAACCCCCCCGGGGGAACCCTTCCCCCTCCCCTTCCCCCGGCGAAAAAAATTTAAAATGCCCGAGGCCCGGAATCTTTTGCTCCCCCGCTTTGGGAAAAACCCCGGGGTGTTCCCCCGCGCCCCCCCAAGGAGTCCCCCGCCGTCTTTTGAAAGCAATTTTTTTCTTTTTTGGGCCCCTTTCTTTTTGCCCCCAAGGGAAAAATTATCCCCCTGCCCCTTTAAAAAGTTTTTCAGGGGCAAAAATCCCCCGAAAATTTTTCCCCTTTCTTTGCAAAAAAGGGCACGTGTTTTTTAATGTGCTTATGTTCCCCGTGCCGTTCACGGTTTTGCATGGCCCTAATTTCCCCTTAATTCTTTTTTGATTTTTTTTTCTTTTTTGTTTTCCCTTGGCAATAAAACGTTGGCCCCAAAAAAACCGGCCAACAAAAAAATAAAGAAAATCGCTTTTAGGGGTTAGGGTATTTTTCCTTTTTTTCTGTTTTGTTTCTGCAAAATCATTTTGGCCAAAGGCCAGTGGTTGGTTTTTTTTGTTTGGTTTTTAAAAATGAGCTTTTAAAAATTTAAAATAAATTTTTAATGTTTATTTTTTTAAAGGGTTTTTTGTTCGGGGTTTTTAATTTCATATTGCCCACTTAAAACCAAATGGGGTTTTATTGGGAATAACCCAAAAAACTATATTGGGTTTCAATAAAACTAAAATTAGGGGGAAACCTACATTCCCAAAATTTAGCCCCATGTTTTTCTTTGGTCTTTTTTTAATTATCTTTCTAGATCTTTTTCCCTTAAAATTTTTAAAAATCGGGGAAAAAGTTTTGGGTTTTTCCTTGTTTTAGGTTCTTCATAAAAAGGGACTTTGTTTACCCAAAAAAAAAAAACCCAGGGTTTAACATTTTTACAAAAAGGGGTTCATTAGTTAACATTACTTAATTCCCTTTAAAAGTTAACTAAAAAATAAAATTTTCTTCAGTTTTTATTCATTTATTTTAATTTTAAATTTAAAAACTTTTTACTAATAGGAAAAAATAAAAGGTTTGCATTTGTTTAACATTAGTTAATGCACAGGGGAAACAACCCCATGAAAAAAACAATGAACAGTGTATATTTTTTTAAATTTTAACATTAAAAAATAAAAAAAAATCTACTGTAAAAAAAAAAAATTGCTCTTTTTTTATTCTGTTATTTAAAAATTTAAACCCAAATGTTAAAAAAAACCTTATTTAAAGGGGGACCAAAAAACTTAAAAACCCTTTTTTTGTTCCCCCCCCCCCCCTTTTAAAAATTGACAAAAATTTTTAAACAAAAAAAAGGTTTTTGTAATTAAGGGGAATGTTTTTGGAATATGCCTGTTTGTTTTTTTTTTAAAGAAAAAATCGGCGATTTATTACTAGGGGAAAAAGATTTAAAAAAAAAATAAAGTATAAAAATTTTTTGGGAAAAATTTTAATTTTAAGTAAATTAAATTTTATTTTAATTTTTTTTTTAAATTTTTAAAAAAAATTTTATTTTAAAAAATTATTTTAACTATAAATTTATTTTTAAAAGAAAGCATATATAAAACCAATTTTTGGTGTTCCAAAATTTAAAGTTGATTTCCCCCAAAAATTGAATTTCCCCAGGGGGATTTTTTTTTAGGTTTTTTTATCCAAAAATAGCCCGGGTTTCCCCCATTTGAATTCCTTTGAATAAATTTTGTATGCTTTTTTCCCCCAAACCCAAATTTAAAACTTTTTTTCCCCAAATACATTCCCCTGCCCCCTTAATATGGAACCTTGGGTTAGCCTTTTGACAATATGTGTTTTTGTCAAGTTAAAAAAAAGGTTTTTAAAATAAAAAATAAAAAAAGAAAAATCCCAAAAAAAGGGGAAAAGGGGTTTAAATAAAAAAAAAACCGTTTCTAGGGTTTAACGCAACCCCCCTTTCCCCAAAAACGGTTTTAAACAGGGGGTTTTCGGTTTTCCCCTTTTGCTTTCAAATGTCCATAATTATGATAATCAAAATATGTGTAAAATTAATAATAAAAAAAAAATTTTAATTATTTTTTAATATATATTAATTTTTAGGGACTTTTAATTTTATTTTTTTAAAAAAAAAATTTTTCTTTTTTTTTGACAAAATTGATTTGTTTTATTTAAATTTTAGCACAAAAAACCCAAATTTTAAATTTTTTTAAAAGTGTGGTTGTGTTTGATTTTTTAAAAAAAAGGGGTCAGAAACCCCCGTAAGGGGGAATCGATTTTTTGAGGCGCACCAACTCTTTTTTATAAATTCTTTTTTTTACTGTTCATTTTAATTTGTAAAAAAAAAAACAAACGCTTTAAAATCCTATTTAGGATTTCTTGACCCTTTTCCAACGATATTTGGGTTTGCCCATGGACTAGATTAGGATTTAATTTGAAAAAATAATGAAGGGAAAGTTAGGCGTCCCGCCCAGCCGGGACGGGTGACAGGTTAAGGGGTTAAAAAAAGGTTTTAATAAGTGGAAAAGAAACGTTTTTTCATTATCTCAGGAAAACGTTATGAAACGTTTTATATCCTAAAATTGATAGCGGGGGGAAAAGGAGAGATTCCCCCGGTTGCACTTGAACACGTTTTAAGTGCAGGATTCTCTGGGGCGAGGCCAGAAGAGAATTCTTTCAGAGGGAAGTGTTTTCTGGAAAAACGGGACGCGGGAGGATTCGGCTCGGCACATTATATTCCGCGCGGGGAGCAGAGAGATTGCGCCCCGGGGGACATCAAAATTCCTCGGAAATATAATGTAGATTCGCGCTCGCGCATTATATTAATGGACTTTCGGCCCACAATTTAAAGCGCTCTCACATTAGACAGGGAAAAACGCCCTAACATTCTGACTAGAATATGAGTTTTTGGCGAAGTCGGCTTTATATGAGGGGGGCACAAAAATTTCATCAAAAAATATTTTGGTTACAAAACACAAAATTGGGGTCATTTTAAATGTAACAAAATAAAATACAAAATTTTGTGAAAATCAGTAATTAAATATTTAGAAAATTTTTAAAAATACTCCCACAATAATCTTCAGTCTTTTTTTATTACTAGCAATAACCCAATATGATAAATGGTAAATTCAAAATGGCGAAAGTAGGGAAACTAAAAAAAGTTTGGCCCCTTTCACTAAATCTCTACGGGCCTGAAATAGCTCCCTCTGGCATAAATGCCAAGTTTATCTAAGTTAAAATCAAAAGGTGTGGTAGTTTTTATACAAAAATCGATCAAATTTCTCAAATGTAATAGTTTTATTTTGAACGTTTATATTTGAACGCTTGGTTAGTGGGATTTCAGTGGAAATTACGGGGCCCGACGTGCTGTTTTTATAATGGTAGGGGCCCTATGATGTCCTTTTATGAATGACAACACCCACCCCCTGATTGGTTTAAAACAACTGTAAACATTTTTTAGGTTCTGGTGGTTGGGAAAACCCACTGTTTTGGTTTTGTGATTCAAGGGGCTAGGCTGCCCACAGAGGACATGTTTTTTGGACAGCTGCTTATGGGGGGGAAGCTAACGAATTTTCTAGGAAAAATTAGAAAGGATGTGATCAATTTATGTTTCGGCCTTTTTTGGGCCTGAATTTGCTGATTTTGGTGCCGTTTTTTAAGAGGCAGCGCACTTTTTGTCCGTGTTCAAAAACTTTTTCATTCTTGGAGGGAGCCAGTTTACAGGGTTCACGTGTTTTTGTTCCACTTAACCTGGACATTGGCATTGCCAACTCAGGGGCCCCCAACTATTGCAAAATCATTTACTATGGGTCATTTTTTCTTCCGTACGAAAGTATTTGAAACACCCCTAAATTACAATCCCCTAAAAAAATTTTTTCCACCCCCGGCAAAAAACTAATTTACAAAATACACTAAAGTAAAATTTAAAAGCGGGATTTAAAATACATTTAATTGAAATACTGGGCCCCTGTTGGGGTACATAACCAACCTGGGGAAACTCGGGAAAAAAATTAGGAATATCGTGCAAAATGTTTTATTTTTAGTAATTAACCTTATTTGTTATAATTTTGATGGAGCTTATGAAAAGCCCAAATTCAGAATTAGAATATTGCGAAAAGGTTTTCATAAGCTGTAAGCCATAATATTAAAAATTATAACAAAGGCTTGACAAATCTCACTTTGCATGTAATGACTATAATTAGTTTCACTTTTAAATTGAATTACTGAAATGAACTTTTGCACAATATTAAAATTGAGTTTCACCTATATGTATAATAATATATAGAAACACACACCATCTTATAACATTTAAACTTACCGATGGGGTGAGTGAATTTTCATTTTCCTCAGAAAGATTTCCACATCTTTCCTTTCACTCAACAGTGGCCACACTCTGGTTTCTTTAAGTCCTTTACGCATTTGTTTCAACTGCCGTAATCTCCTTCCAATGACCTATAGTATTGCATATTTTAGATTATTAGGTTACATGAAAAATAATAATAATAATGCTACAGTACAGTAATGCTAAAACTTAAAGCTCAGCCAATAAAAGAACACTACCGCATGTGATAATAGGCGCTCAAAAAGCCACTTCCGGTTTTCTTTGGTTGGGCCAGGAAGATCCCAAGCAAGACTCAGGTCAAGGACAGCTTGATATTCTTCACTACTGAGTTCTGCCTCTCTATCAAGCTCCATGTAGAATAGCATAAATGAAGAAAAATCAATAAACAATTCATAATTGTGGCATTATTTAAGTTACAGATTATACTACCAATGTACTTACCAGTTTTATGGTTTCACGAATATCATGGTCAGGGCAGTCTTCGATTTTCACTGTAGCAGTCTCAGCTGAACCACCTAGAAGTACATGGACTATTGCTTGGCTGACTCCAGCCAGCCGAGGTCCACCATGTAGGAATGCATGTCCAATCATGCGTCCCGCAACTAGGAACAGATCACTCTCTATGAGAAATTGTGAAGATGATGGAACAAGATGGCCTGGTTCACCTTCAAAGAGACAGGTCCTTGCAGTATTTCCTGTTTTTAAATAATGGGCTTAAATTAACATTGTGGATTCAAAGATGAAACAAAATGCCAGTCCTTGTTCCATACAAATAGTTAACATACCCATGTTAAAATTGAAACCATGCTGAAGCCTCTGTATAACAGTTGAAAAGAAGTGTCTAGTCACACCTTCACCAATGGCAGCATCCCCTGATTGTAACAGATTAAAATCAACAGTCCAAAAATAAAAGAAAATGGCCATTAAAAAACAGCTAAAATGCCACTGAATAAATGCATTTGTACATGTTTAATACCACCTTGGAGTTTACACTTCACAGGGCATGCCCATTCTATGCCGTTTTGTTTGTAGAATGCAACAAGTTCTCTGTCTTGATCTTCCTTGTCCATTCTCACATCCATGGTCATCAAGAGGGATTTTCCAGTCTCATGTTGGCGAATTATTTCTTTAGTGTATATGGATGCTGCTTTATTTTTATCTGGTTCAATTTTCCAATCTGCAAAACGCATAGAAGCAACATGTCAACACTTTCAGTTGAAGCTAATTGTGTAGTCCACTACTTCAGTGCTAGCCTACATCTCAAATGTGTTACGTTTATCAGTTCTATATCAAAACTAAAAACTAAAACACATACCATGACTCTGAAGGACATTTGAATGGTCAGCGTTATACGTCAATGGCACGTAAACTCCAGATGTAGATGGTTCTTCCATAGACACATTTAATTCCAGAGGTTGTATACTTATAATAAAAATACACATAATTCATTACCATACTTGTGTGCAACAAAACAACAAAAATATATTTAGAATTAATTATCTAAAAAGTTTTAAATAAGTTAAACATTCATAGTTTTAACATAAAACTATTCAATTGATATTTGTTGTGAAGAAGAGCTGAGGCAATCCTAACAGCAGACAGAATAAAAGTATACATTATGTGACCAGCAGGGGTGATTCTAGGATTTTTTTTAGGGGGGCTCAGCCCCCAATGAGTGTATAATTAAAAAAAGGAACACTTTAGGGTCCAATTCTCACTATTAAGTAGTTGCTTATTAACATGCATGTTACTGGGATATTAGCTGTTTATTAGTAGATATAAATGGCAGGGTTTTGTAATCACTGAGGTACCAAATGCATGATAGCTTTAAGGGGGTTCTGGGCAATAACATTAAGATGTTTTGTAGGCCAAAAAAAGGATAACAATAGCTTTAAAACAATTTCAGCGGGCACAGTAGATTATTTTTCTCTCCTCATCTCCATCACTCTCTTTTTCTATTTGTTCTTATCTTGCCCTGTCTCTTCCCCTCCTAAAGCTGAGCTTTGAGTGATATAGGCTTTTCATTTTTGTCAGTCAAGAAAGTAAACATAGGGTCAACTGATTTTATGAATCATTTTCTCAGAGATGTTAAATTACTGAAGTCTACCAGGAAAACATGGAAACCAAGTTTATTTAATGAATATGTACATTGTGAATGAATTTGATCTTATGCCTAATACAGGGCTGAAGCCCCCCCTAAAAAGAACCTAGTGACACCCATTGGTGACCAGTGATACGTTCCTACAGATTTCTCAGAGAATGTTACATGCTCTCTAAGTCAGCGGTTCCCAAACTTTTTTCCTGCGCACCCCCTTCTATGTCCCAACCGGGTTGGAGCACCCACAATCCCCACTTTAAAAAAAAAACCGCAACAAAGCTTTGTTTTATCGCCATATAAAGACTCATGTTTAATCATGCGCAAATAACCAGAACACGCATGACAATAACAACATCAACAAAGTTTCAATATAATGCAACAAAGCTACGCACAACCTTCCACTTTTAAGAGGACGAGTGACAGACACAGGCTCAGTAACAGAAACCACGGTTATTTTCAGCTGTGTAAAAGAAACATTGCAGCAAGGCTAGGCCTATTGAATGACCGTGGAGCTAGCATCATCATCATCATCATAACACAACGGTTATGGAAATTAGAACGACAGTACATTGAATAAAATTGCAATGAAGTTACAAACGATCCACAACTTTAAAGAGAATAGCAGTGGCGTAACGAGCCAACACCGGGCACTTGTGCAGGATACAGCACGTGACGTGATGAAGCAATGTCCACGAGTAGGCCACCATGAATAGGACAGGATCATAGAGACACAGCATAAGAGATGACTGACAAAATCAGAAGTAGCCTACGCGCACCAAAAAAACAAAAACACTGGATGCGCATCATAACATGAAAACACACGGTCGCTTCAGGTGCTTCACTCTTCACTCGATCTCCCCCTCCTGTGCTATCTTTTTGAAGAAGCTTCCTATTTTTGGCAATTTAGTCATTAATTTCTCGAATTCCTCTTTTCATTTTCATTTTTGAAAGCCACTATTGTGTAATTTGACGACGACTCCATATCGATATTTTCAGTCTCAAGTTCAACGTTTTTACGGTTTTGCACGAAATAGCATGTTCACTTACCGACCCGGGGATTCCCCAGTCCCAATTCAAAACAAATTACACCATAATCCATTGTTCGTTTCACACATGTATTGAATGATCAGGAAAATATGCTGGTGTCCTTATTTATTAAATGAGTTGGCACTGCCACGCATATAGCCTATAGCGGCTGCAGTGCAAAGAAGAGCAGTGCGTAGAAGACAGCCGCTGTCTTCTACGTTTCTATCAAAAACTAATAAATTATATATATATATTTTTTTAAAATAAAAGCTATTACAAAGGAAAGCTATTTACTGTTCATGTTTTTTTTATTTTAAGTATGGTATATAAATCCCACTTAAAAAAACAGACCGCCATTACATTTTTCCTCTCGCGTACCCCTACGGGTGCGCGCACCACACATTGGGAATCCCTGCTCTAAGTGATATAATATTGCTCCTTGTAAATTTAAGAAAAAACATTCACTGATTAATCTGGAAATAAGTATTTTGTGCACTATCAAAAAATAAACGGTCAAATCAAATAAATTCTCACCTGTCACCCATGCAAAAACTTGCGTGAATCTCTATTACATCGAGAGACATTTCTTTTTGACAGATGGGGCAAGTTGCCTAAAGTAAAAAAACAAGAACAAATATTAAAGTATATATTATTTTAAGTATAGAAATATGATATTATATTAAGTTAAAAAAAAACATCTGTAGAAAACACACACACGTATATATTTATTTTATACCCTACTAAACTTGCAAATTATTCATAAAAATTTTATTTTAATATACATTACTTGTTTGGTCTGTTCAGCTTCATCACTGGTCTGGTCAGCATCATCATTTGTCTGTTCTGCTTCATCACCAGTCTGTTCAGCACCATCATTGGTCACACAGGTATTTATGTGTGTAGTGAGAATCAGTAGTGGATAACTGACTCCACATCTCTGGCATTTCTCTTTTGGCATTTCATTAAAAGATTCAGATTCAGGTGGCAGAGCAGTGGTGTCAAGTTCTATTTGTAGTGGAGCAATGTAAATAACTCCTTTAAATCCATTTGTTGCCATCTTCAAATGCTTGGCATTGTACCCACTTTCATCTGGTGGAATAAGAGTGAGCTTCCGGGAGCCCCATCCTCCTTAAAATAAAAGTAAATAAAAAAGACCATTGTACAAAAATACAGAAAAATACAAAATGCTATCTGTGTTTTTTAGATCAGGGTCAGTTTTTACTAAATGTTTTGTCCCTGGTGATTACCTGAAGATTTGTAGAGAAGCCAACCCCCCTTTATTTCTTCAAATTTGGGGTACATCTCCTTCAGTCGGGCACATATCTAAAAATACAAAACCGCCAAACAGGGTAGCCTTATCATTAAGCCTTTATTGTCAGTATAGCACACTGAAATAAGTGTGCAAATAAATACTAGGGCTGTGCAAAGATTATGTAAACAAAAACTTTTTTTTTTTAGGTGCGATTAATCTTTGCACAGCCCTAATAAATACATAAATCCACTATATCCACATAAATGTGCAAGGAGAAAAATAATTTAATAAATAAAACATGTTGGGGGAAATTAGAAAAAAATGGTAAAGGAAATGTTAAACTGAAAGTTGTCTCTTCCTTTTAACAGTTTATTAATTTTTTAATGTAGCTCCGTATTTTTATTTTTCCTTGGCACATGCAAATGAGAGGGTGTCAATCAAACAAACCCGTCTCTGTGTCACCATTGGCTGACAGTTATATTAACAGTTTACTGTACAAGCGAGATAGTGGCAGGCATTTACTAATTTTGCAAATATCATTCATTTGAATGAATGATTGAACGTTTATATTTTGGACTGTGATTGGAATTTGCAGATGGTCCCCTTTAGCAGCCTAAGCAAATATGCAGTGAATATCAAAACTGAAATAATTTTACTGCCCTTTTTTAGCAGACAAATGGATCTACACCCACATCAAATGTAGCTGCTAACTAACCTAAAGCGTGTAGATGCATTCACTCTGAAGAGAATATAATCAGCAGATTGCATAGCTACTACGATTTCCAATATTCTCGGCCAATGGTGGAATATAGAATGCCTTCTGATGTTTGATTGACACCCTTCATTTGCATGTTGCACCAAGGAAAAATAAATACATAGATACATTCAAAAATTAATAAATGTCTTGAAGGAAAAATTTAAACCATTCAGTTTAGAATTTCCTTTAACTTGTTTTCTTTAATTTACAACATTCGTTTTATTTATTTATCTCCTGGCACATTTAATTATTTATACTTTTATTTTTGCAGGAATATGTGGATTTATGTATTATATATTTATTCATTTATATATTTATTTATTTGTTGTTTTGCAGGTTTCGTGTAGATCAAGCCGTACCGTTATCAGTTCTTTCTCAGTTCCACGCAAACAGAAAAGTAGTAGTCATCTGCTACAGTTGAATGGATTATTACAACTATTTAATCTCTATCTCATTAAACAACCAGACTAATGAATGGCTCGACACAAACCTTCCCGGGGGATATAGCATAGACAGAGCTTTCTTCTGCATGCATACACACACATTTGTGTGCCATGATTGAAATTAGTTTATCGTATTATATATTAATTTACGTTGCATCTGCGATAACAAATACCCATAGCCTACTTTTTTAGACAGAACCAACTGTGTTTATGTAATTTGTGTATTTGACAGTTTAAGCCCAATAAGACGCGCAAGATAACAATACTCATGTGCTGCAAGCTTCTGTATATTGCACATGCTTCGCGTGTACGCGCTAAGAACAGCAAACAAATGAAATGTTAATGCAATGTTATGCATTTATTAACACACACAAATTATAAACGTTCATGACTGCGAAAAACTGCAGTCACATGTAGGGGTGTAACGATATTTGAACCGAACCGAAAAACCGTGATACTGAACTCACGATTCGAATCGTGATACTCTCATTGCGTACCGAACACGCCCCTCCCCGCCCCCTGCTACCCCGGCCCCGCCCAGCCCGGCTCAATGGACCTCATGTCTTATGTGTACAGTACACAACGAATTCAGTTTTGTAGCCCTAACCACGATTAACACCAAATAACAAGCTCCGTGTTTTGTTACTTCCGATAATAAGCAAGGTGTAATCTTTCCAATTCTGTCTATTTGATCACGAAATTCAAACAATAAATGGCGTTTTGGCGCTCTTTGATGTGGCGTGACAGATCGCTGTAGGCCTACTAAGCTCCTCATTTCAAGTGGCAGCGCGGCTCGCAAATAAACGCGATCATCTCCTCCTCAGTTACAGAATGAACACCTGAAGGTATGTTGAAAGATACAGTATACTTACTGAAAGGCATCATAACTCGTGTAATCGCTCAATCAGTGTTTCAGCAGCGGAAAGACGTCAATAAAACAGCAGCTTGTCACTAGCATTATATTTATCTCAACAGGAGTGATTCAGTGTCCACAACTTTGGTTCCTAAAAATTAACTCTTGCACTAAATAAATGCACTATGTTAGCCTATATATTACATTTTACTAAACATGTTAATGATATCTTGATTATTTAATGTATGTTTAAAATTTCTTTCATGAAAATGACAACTGTGTAAATTATTATATTTCAATAACAAATTAGAGTAAAAACACAAGTTAATGCAAAAACTGCCTTATGTTCAGTTTATATGTTTTCATACAATGTGTTGTGTGTTGATTATTATATCTAAAACATAAATAGCATCTGAATTTAGGTTAAAAGTCTAGGCTACAAACTTTAATGTTATAGTAATGTGCGGCTCCCTATATAGTTTTTTTTTCTTTATCCTTGTGAAACGTTTAATTGTAATTGAAATAATTTAAAGACAAAGACATTTTTTTTCATTAAACCACTGTTAAAAAAAATAAAAATAAAAAAAAATTGTAGCTTTCTAAACCGAACCGAGACATCAAAACCGTGGGACAACCGAACCGTCAGTTTTATGTATCGTTACACCCCTAGTCACGTGAGTGTAACTCAACCACTGCGTTAACGTGTGTACATCTCATTGTACAGTATGTTGAGACGGAGGAGCCAGAACTGCAACTGTTCACCGCAAAATGCCATCTGAACATCCACTTTTGTTCTTACCAACCAATGGGAGAAAAGCATGCCAGTAAAGTGTTACAGCATTTACTGACCTCTCACAGCAGCATTAAAGGGTGGTTTAATGCTTTTTTTCTTTACATGATTGTGTTTATGGGGTGCAATATAACATGTATTCGTGGTTTTTCGTTTTTTTAAAAGTCTTATTTTTCATAAATTTCACCTTTATTGTAAGCCTCTTTCTCCTCTGTCATTTGAACGACCGGTTGACTTCCTGAGTCTATGAAACCACTCCCTCAGAAACAGGCAATGGGCTCAGATTGGTTAGTTTGGGCCGGTGTGTTGTGATTGGCTAAACTGTAGTGCACGTTGTCCGGAAAATTCACGCCCATGTGTGTTCCTGTCAAATGTAAATAATGGTGTCAATACGGCCGTATCAGTGTGAGCCAGAATCAGACCCAGAAAGCGGCGATGAAGAGAGTCAAGCAGAACCTCACCACACACGGCTCTTACAAAATGTTTCTGAATGGTAATTTGCTTATATTTTTTATTTATTTATACACGTTTGTTTTACACAATAGCATCGAACTAACTGGCTACTACACAAACAGCGTTGGCATATGGTTTACGTTCTTGATCAAATCGAAAAATAACGTCAAAGTATATATACATGAAAAAAACATTTGCAAAATTAGTATATGTATAAATTCAGGTCCAAAATGTTTGTACGCGTTTGTCGTAGACACAAATAGAATAACTAAGTGGATATAAAGCCAGCGTTGGCATTGGATAAAACTAAAACATTACGTCTGAAATTATACATGCAAATACATTTAAAATGATTAAGTCTTAGCCTACTTGCAGGTTGTGGCCCAACAACTGCTGCCTCTGGTTTTAAAGTTGGAACTGCTTCATGTTTTAGTAACAGTTTCTTGTTGAATCCGGCATTGAATTCGTGGAGATTCTGGAAGCTGTCTTCCGTAAATGCTGTAGTCCCTTTCGAGTCGTTTTTTTAGGCATTAAACTTCCTGATTTTTAAAAGACGATATCTCTGCTTACGTTGAACTTTCAGCGCTGCAACTGTGCAGATACTGTTCATGCACAAACAGCAACATTACACACTATTTAAAATGAAAAAAGTGAAATCGCAATCAACCCCTCCTTTAAATTGTGCAAATACATCTAAAAGCAACTTCAGAATGAAGCTGCTTCTATGCCACCGACGCAGCGCAAGATGCCTTCTGTTAAAACTGGCTTTAGTGTCAAACTAATTTTATTGACTAATTTAATTCTTATATTTATAAAATCGTTTTTAAATCTTTTAGATGGCAATAAATATAAAGATACTCTTCATCTCTGGCTTTATTGTTCAACGCATCTACCCTTGAATCGATTCTGCTTTGTGCTTCGCTTATGCAATTCTACCCTGCACTGTCCAGTGCATCGCATATAGTTTTAGCACACAGATTTCAAGAGTTGGTCAGCTAAATAAAACAGCTGTGTGCAAAATACGTAGGCTAGGGGTAGTTGTGAGAGCAAATGCCACAAATTAATATTCAATAAGATAAATTAGTATTTCACAGCACACATATGTATATCTAAGAAAGCTCTGTTCAGGTACGGTTTGTGTCGAGACATTTATTAGTCTTGCTGTTTGATGAGAAAGAGATTAAATGTAGTTGCAACTTGCAATAAACTGTAATAATCCGTATAATTGTATTAAATGATTATTATTCTTTCTGTTGCGCGGAGCTGAGTAAGAACTGATGACAACACGCCTTGATTTTGGTGGACCAATCCTCAAAAAGCAGCGTTTAATTCCCAACCATGTAGAGATCTAATATTCAAGCTGTTTATCCATTTTGGTTTTATTGTTTTTCCATTTAGCGGCTTATAACAAAGTGTGATGAAATTAAAAATATGAAAAAAGACAAGATTTGTTTATGTTCATGAGAAGGGTTGAATGTGTGGTAAATGAACGGTTTCTTTGTTTTTCCGTTTAGAAGACAAAAACGAGAAAAAATAACCAAAGGTATACAGACTACAGATGTACTAATTAATTAATCTTAATCTCTGTTGCACTTAGCAAAAGACAATTTTAAAAGATGCAAGAGAGACATCCTTTATAGGCTACTTACTTCTTCATAGGTGGCATTTTCCTCTAAATGCATCATTTTTCGGCCCAACCCAGCTTGCATGTGAATGAGTTGATCACTCTCTTTAGGCGTTCGGTCAAAGAGGTGAGGCAGCAAATAAAAGTTCACAGGTAATATTTTAGCAGGTTTGCTAGTGGTTGTTGAAGTAATCCGCCTTTTACCCCGTCCTTTATTAAAAAAACCAGGAAATGATCTGTTGGCAAAAAAAAGTACAATTAAAAAAAAAAATATAACTAGCATCAAATAATGGCATGTTTCTTTAAGTCAGTATTAAATAAAAAATAAATAAAGTGATTGCAAAACCGGGTCATCTCAGTTTGGATGGTGGCCCTCTGCTGAACAAGTCGCTGCTGAACAGGGTGCTGCTGAACAGGGTGCTGCTGAACAGGGTGCTGCCTATGGAGGCCAAATCATGAAATGAATGCATATACAACTTAAGTAATTTCAACATAACCATGCATGCACAAATTCATTCATATAACAGGGTTTTATTTTCTCACAAACTATCCTTAACACAAAAAAATAATCCACAAAAAACCTGGCGTTTTCCTGACTGGGACCACCAGCTGTACTGCCAGAAGTCAGCAATGACAACAAGTGCCTGGCTGACCTTACAACTTCACTGTCCTGTAAACACAGTTTAAGCAGAATAATTTTTATCTCGTTCATTATTGGTTTAATGGCCCACTGCTTTTAGCTAGATATCAGGGAGCAGGGTAATAATGGTGGTCTTTGAACACGACGGTCTGTGACAACTGTTTGTTGCAGTTCGGCGTGTGAATAAGCCATTAAACGTCTTACAGCCTACATGATGCAATTGTCCTTTCAATATTAAAGTCTTCTCTACTGACTAATGACTGACTCAGTAATAAAGACCGTCTTTGCCGCCCTCTTACAGTACAGGCGAAATATTTTAACTTATGCTGCTGCTCACGGCCAGGGACTATTTATTTTTTTCCAGCGGAAGGAAGGCTTTTGGTGATTTTACTTCATGAAAGTTGCACTAAAAGTATACTATTTATTTATTTTTACTTTAATATGATTATTGAGTGATAATCGCTTTAGAAAAGCAATAAGGTAGGCCTACTCAAGGCTAGTGCTGTCTCGTGAATAAGTCACGTCTGAAGGGGTTGAAAGCACTCCGGTTCGCGTCGTATTCACGATACAGCACACCCTCTCGTACCTTATGCTTAACTTACATGTACGACGCAGTCTAGACCGGACGCGAGCGGAGCGACGCGACCCGTGAAACCCCCAACAGCACACGGATTCCCCATCCTATTTCTGACCTAATCCCAGCTCTTTGCAACAGTCGCTTCAAGCACTGAGTGTTGCGTCGCGCCGCTCGCGTCCTGTCTGTGTAAAAATAGACACGGTGGCGTTCTACAATTTGACAGAAAATATACTTTAAAACAAACACCAGAGACCGCTTAGACAAATGTCTCACGTGCTGAGAACGCTAACCTAACATATAAACACAAAATCATTCATGTTTAAGAATCACTTACCTCCGGGCGATTCATGATCGGCAACCTCTTGAACCACAACCACGTTCGCGCTGGAAAACTTCTGCAGTCCCCTAATTGGCCAAAATGCTCCTTCTTCTTCTTCTTCTTCTTCTTATTTAATGGCGGATTGCAAACAACTTTTAGGTGCACACCGCCACCTACTGTACTAAGGGCAAAATGCTCTGTTCGACTTTTCTGAGATCATCTACTCTTCCCTGTGGATGACCTGTGACCTACTTTCTGTAAGACCTGAATTTTTGACATTGAATTTTTGACATTGAATTTTAGAAAACTGAATTTGAAGTTCCGAATTTCTTCATCTTGAAAATTTGAATCCGTATTTTTTTAAACTGAATATTTGCAGTATTTGAATTCAGAACACAAAAACTAGCAGTTTGAAAATACAGGTCTATAAAATTTATCCATAAAAACATTTCAGTTTGTTAAATTTCAGATGTTCAATATTCGTTCCAAAAAAATTCAAATTCAGAACTATTTAAAATTCAGTTTTGTTAGATTACACTTGCAAATAATTCAAATGTACAAATTCAAATTCAAATCATTTTGTCATATTATAAGCTCCATAGTTACGTCAACGTCTTATACTCTTCCAAAGCCTTGATGTAGCCTAATATGTTTCTATTGCAATGTTTTATATGGAAATGTTTTCATTATTTATTCAATTTAATTTAAGTATTGTGATGAATTATTTAACTACATTTCACTTAAATTCATCTGCTACCAGCTTTCAATCGCTCTGAATGAGCCGCGACGCAGCGGCAGATTACGCAATAGAGAGAATAAACGGACACTTTTTCAGTCTGTGATTGTAGCGCCTCTTAGCGGTTAAAGGCAGCAAATACACCCCGAATTTCACCGCCGCGGCAAAGCGGCGGCGTTGAAAGTATTATTCTGGTTGGTAACCTACTGTAGGTATTACATTGCATAATCAAATTAACTGTTATTTTGTGAATTCTGAAGTCATTTTAATGTATTTGTTTACCTCTGAAACTCCACTTTCATTGAACTAGTGGCTTCTTTTTTCTTGATTTTGCCACAAAAAAAATCAAATAAATGCAGCTGGAATTAATGTAATAAAAATGTTTTTAACATATAACCTGCATCAGAATGAGGTTTTCAAAGGTGCGCCAGAAGGCACGGTTTGAAGACACAGTCAGTGACGTCACAATATGCAAATTTGTTTAAATTCATGACCAAAATTTGACTTTTTTTTTTTACATTGAATCTTGAAAAAAAAAATATTTGCCTACCTACCGACCCCTTTTTTTTTTTTTTTGCTGTTACTGCAAACCAAAATATTTTTAAGGATGGCCTTAGTAGACATTAAATGCATTCATATTCAGTGTTCCTTAAAATGTTTACAAACAGATGTAAACAATAAAATACAAATACAATGAGCAGTTAACTAGCTAATAGTTTGCAAATGATTTGCAAGGACTTTATTACTGTATTTATTATAAAGTGTTACTGAAATTAGGTGTGTGGGTATTATCTATAAAAAAAATCAATCAATCAATAAAATACAGCTTTACCTCCATTTAATGTCCTTGGAGGCTTCATGACTTTCTTCATGACACCATAAAACTGAACCTTGGAGTAGAAGGTCTCCCACCTGCCTTTCACCTCAGAAATGTATTGGTAATTGTTTGGCTCAATAATTCTCCGCAGTTCATCCATTGTCTGAGATAAATAATTATTAAAAGTTATAAGAATCATCAACCTGTATGTCTGCAGTTAAGTAGATGATATGTTTTACATCAGTCTAAATTATGCTTCAGTGTACTCACATGGTCCAGTTCTTTGAAGCATGGGTATTGGGTATGCCTGTAATATTTGTGTAGGTCTGTCTTGCTCCTTCAAAGTATCTGAGTCGATGAAATTTCTTCTGGACTGGAACTCCAGGTCTAATAGATGAGTTACAGCGGCTTTGTTTGGCTTCTTTGATTTGTACATTTCCCGTAGAGTCCTGTAATGTCGTGCCTGTGTTTTCTGGCTGTCGAGGCTAGTTTCTGGACCATCGGCTATAATTCAGCCATACAATATAATTAGAATATATCATTGAACAAGATGCACAAAATCAACAATTCAAGAATGTATGCCACATAAAAAGAAACAAGGCAGAATTCGGCTTACATATATTACTAAAGATTATGGTATTATTTATTCCAAAAATTCAATACATTTTATAGTAAATTTTGATGTACATACATGCTTCATCGATGCTGTCATTGTCTTGCCGTGGGGTGCTTGATTTTGAAGGTGGTGATAGATGAAGTGTTGATGCACTGGAATCAGCATCATAGTCACTTGCCACTGCAGCAGAAGGTTCTTCGTCCAGACGGGCTCTCTTGGAAGGAGGGTGTTTGGCCTTCACAGGACTTCGGATATTTGAAAGTCGCTTCATGAGCTTTTTGGCAACAGAGTCCTGTACAACAGAACAAAATCATCAATGAACAGATTTGAAACAATTTAAGCAAAAAAACATGCTTTAACTATAAATATTCAAGTAAATAAAGTCACTTACCCACTCGTGACTAGATCCAGTTGACTTATCTTTTATCATAGGGTAGTATTCCACTAACCGCTTTGCCATGGCAAGAACTTCATGTTTAGTGGGGTATTTGTAGTCATCTGACGAGGCTCTTGCAATTGAGATCATATTTGTCATGGTATTTCGGATGAGCCGGCAGAAGAGCTCCTTTGATAAGGTGACTTCACTCTCTTTTCCAAGACGCTGCTGCTCAAAGTATGCGCGTCTCACGTGTTGTAGTTCACTATCAGTGAAGAGAACGTATTCTGGGCTGGGTAACTTCAAAAACTTTGAAGTGCTGGGGTCATCTCGGTTTGAACTTTCATTATTTTCATCATCTGCTGATGAACCTTGGCCTTCAACAGGAATCGTGTGCCCCTAAAATACAAATGTATACTGTACATTAATCAAATCAGAAAAATCATTTTATTTTCAGAACATCTCACTTGTATGTGTAAGTGATAATCTTTAACCACACCAACTTACATATGGTGTGGCTAAAGTACTGAAAATGTAATTTCCACTAACAGGTTAAAAATATCCAAAACACAAGTATTAAAGGGTTAGTTCACCCCAAAATGAAAATTAAGTCATTAATTACTCACCCCCATGCTGTACCAACCCCGTAAGACCTTCGTTCATCTTCCGAACACAAATGAAGATATTTGTGATTAAATGTGAGAGCTGGGTCACTCCTCCATAGGCTTCTAAGGGATTGAAACTTGCCGGCCCAGAAAAGTCATTAAAGACATCGTTAAAATAGTCCAAGTGACTATAGTGACTCAATCTTAAGTTTATCAAGCGACGAGAATACTTTTTGAGCGCAAAAAAACAAACAAAAATAACAACGTTATTTAAGTCGTTATTTTTGTTTGTTTTTTGCGCTCAAAAAGTATTGAGTCACTATAGTCACTTGGACTATTTTAACGATGTCTTTAATGACTTTTCTGGGCCGGCAAGTTTCAATCCCTTAGAAGCCTATGGAGGAGTGACCCAGCTCTCACATTTAATCACAAATATCTTCATTTGTGTTCGGAAGATGAACGAAGGTCTTACGGGGTTGGTACAGCATGGGGGTGAGTAATTAATGACTTAATTTTCATTTTGGGGTGAACTAACCCTTTAAGTAAAATTACCTGTTCTTCCTTATGAGTCATGAGCCAAATGGCTTTGCGCCGCAGGAAGTGCTCAGGACCAGGAAAGAGATCTCGGATATCATCTCGTGAGAGAGTTGGTAAAATCTCTTCCCCAATGTTAGCAGCTTAGATTAGAACACATGCAAATATGTTAGTTAGAATAGCTCAGGATTCTAAGCGTTATACTTTCTATGCAGAACTTTTCAGATATTTTAAAAATATATCCACATCATATAGCTATTTAGTTTACCAAAATGGACCTAACATGGCAGAAATATTAAATCTATTAAATTATTTGTGAGTAAAAAACCAGGCAATAATGATAAGTTTCATAACACTTAAGGTTATTTTTGTTAGCATCAGTAAATTAATTAAGTATAATGAAAAAGCAATAAACAGTTCTAGAGCATTTAACAACATTGGTTAGTAGTACAAATGTTCATTGTATGTTTGTTATGCAATAACCGATGTTAGTGTAAACACATTTAAATAAAAACATTTAGGTAACACTTTATAATAACGTATGATATGAATCATCAGTTAGCCTAAGCATTACTAAATAGTTAGGCTAATTCATAATTTATAAAGCACTAATAGACATTAATAAGAAGTTTATAAACACAGCTATAGGCTAAATTTTTATTTATAAGCATATCTATTATGTTTACTAATTGTATTTTCATACTTTATTAAAGTCATCAAGAAACGGAAGTTGAGATTGTCCTTTTTTCCTTATTGTGACATATATCCGAGTTAAACGACTTCTGAAATTAGAAAAAAAAAATTTGGGGCGGGGCTTGATTTCATCCTTTGGGAATTGATTGGATCGTTGGAGGTTGGGCGTGGCTAACAAAATGGAGGCAGATTTGAATGCCAGTTTACAGTAAGGTGTGGAGATAGCGTCAGTCACAATAGCCACACCCACTAGTAATAGGTTTTGACCGGAAGAGAAGAGAAGTCGTTTCGAGGGGAGAGGGAAGGGTAATGTATTTGATTAAAGATTATAAGGGTACATGAATAAAAAAAAAATAATGAAGTGCACATATAAATCATTTATAATAAACACTACAATATTACATATAAAAATATGAATGGTAAAATTTGATTTCATGACGACTTTAATGATCAATTTATCATTTCTAAATTAGTACATTATTTACAAACCAGTTATTCAAGAGTTGTCAGTGGTTCATAAGATCAGTTAGAATGTGCAAGTAAATGATTAATAAACTATTAAAAAGGTACATTTATACATATTATTATTTAGATGTGTTAAAGGGATACTCTACTGGTTTTTCATATTAAACTATGTTATTCCCTTAACTAAGATGAGTTGATACATACCTCTCTCGTCTCAGTGCGTGCACTAAATCGCTGTCTTGCCGCGAACCTTTGTTAGATCTTATCTCAGCCCTGTTCATTCAATACGGGCCAAGAAGAAGACCAAACACCTCCACGTTTTCCCTATTTAAATACAGTTACTAGAGTAGTGTAACTCGACCAAGGACGGTGACACAAAATAAAACGTCGCCGAGTCGAAGTGCTCCCAAGCACTTGCTATGGTATTCTGCCATACAATATAGTTATCCATTTTACACGCTTAGAAAAAAGTGCAACGTTTTATTTTGTGTCACCGTCCTTGGTCGAGTTACACTACTCTAGTAACTGTATTTAAATAGGAAAACGTGGAGGTGTTTGGTCGCTTGTCTTCTTGGCCCGTATTGAATGAACAGGGCTGAGATAAGATCTAACAAAGGTTCGCCGCAAGACAGCGATTTAGTGCACGCACTGAGACGAGAGAGGTATGCATCAACTCGTCTTAGTTAAGGGAATAACATAGTTTAATATGAAAAACCAGTAGAGTATCCCTTTAATAAGTGCTTTATTCACATGAATTCCTACTGTAATTCATGGTTAATTCAGGTAGTTATAAAGCATTTAGTAGTAGTGGTCAGTTAACTATTTTTGTGAGCTCATCTAAAGTGAGGAATATTTATGCCGCGTAAAGCTTTTACAAAAGAGATCTAAAGGCTCAGTTATCTTCTAAAGTTTAGGTTCTCAATCCTGGTCCTGGAGACTCGCAGCTCTGCAGTTTGTACTCTCCCTCATTTAACACACCTGACTCAGATCATCAGCTTGTTAGGAAAAAGCCATATAAACTGAACTGGGTGTATCAGATAAAGGAGACATAAAATGTGCAGACAGTGGGTCCCAAGGACCAGGATTGAAAAGGAAACAAACACAACACAGAGTAATACACGTCTATGTTCTGTATCACTCGTGTTGTGTTTGTTTCCTTTTACCGTTTAGAAGATAACTGAGCCTTTAAATCTCGTATGTTAATAAAGCATTCATTAACACAAATGTCTAAATAATAAGAATTTAAATAGTTTATTAAAGCATTTATTAACACAAACACACTGAGTAACTGTTACTAGGCCTATATGTCCAAATAATATGAAATGTACCTTTAAATAATTTATTAATCATTTCCTTAGACTTTCTAACTGATCTTATGAACCACTGACAACTCCTAAATAGCCGGTTTAAATAATGTAATAATTTAGAAATGATAAATTAACAATGAGTAAAGTATGAAAATACAATTATAAAACACATTATAGATATGCTTATAAATCAAGAATAAAGCATTTAGCCTATTTCTGTTTTTATAAACTGCTTATTAAAAAAAACTTCACTTTATTTTTTATTAATTAAGTGATTGTGATTGTCAAAACATTTGGTAACTAAACAGAATTTTATTAAGTTTAGTGACAACTGTTACATGGTACAATGTTACATGGTACAATAACTGGTCTAACTTACTGTTTTTTTATTATTGCTGACAAAAATTTCAATATTTCAATTCAATTCTTGTGATTTGATTTTGATCTTGATTCAATATCGATTCATTTGGATAAATCACCTAGGCCTGATTCTGTAAACATACAGAGCCCTGTCAGCTGGCATTATTATTAAAGGTTAAAAATAACAAGTATATAATATAATACATAGCCTAATATATAAATACAATGCGTTTTTATTACAATAACAATGTTATAATATTTTAACGATATAGGTATATATATATAGTAATATAGTGCACATATTTAGCTAAATATTCCTCTCTATAGCTAATTTTTCAAGCCAACTAACGTGCTACGGTCATTACACGGCTTTCCTGAGGTAACTTTAGAGTAAGAGGTTCACGTGCCGCTTGAACTGAGGCACTAACGTTACTACAACAGCAGTCACATTTACAAGCGCCAAAACAGTTTTTATTGTTTGAATTTCGTAATAAAATTTGTTAGGATATGAGAGCTGATGATTCGTTTAATATCAAAAGTAACCTGCTCTATCTTTGTCTGTCTGTGTCAGTGTCCTCTTCGCGATTTTTCTCTGTGTGAGAAAATGAATGTGGAGCGAGAGCGTGCTGAATGCGTCAGAGTATGGCAGCTGTCAGCTAATTTCATTCCGTTACAGGTTGTTTCCAGTAGGAAGCATTTTCGATAACAATTCAATTTCAAATACACAGAATGGCCAATAGAGGAAACTGCAACACATTTTTACAAATGACTTACCTTTAAGAGTGGAAATCGCAACACTATCAAGTCCATCCATGGTGAGAAACTGGCGGTAGGAAGCAGGAAGTGCCACTGACTGAAAGTGCTCCTCATTCGCTGCAGGTGGCGCGTTGATTGCGCATGCGTATTACAAAACGTTATGCGTCACAAGATCAACGCGCGCGCGGTTCTCTTCCTCGTCCCGTGTTGGCACGTTGGTTGCGAAGGAAAGATACGATTTTAGACTCAACTCTTCGGTTTTATCTGAGGTAAAGCATGCTTTAATTTAACCAGAAACAATGATTTGGCGCTGCGTCATTTGTTATGTGTTTGTGGCTCTTTCTCTCAAATCTTTATTGAGTCACATCAATTTTGCACATAGTCGTAGTCCAGATTTCCGCCTGGTTTGTGGAATAGATGGGTGCACTAAAGAGTACAGAGTCTACAACTCTTTTTGGTATCACATCAGACGAACACACTCACAATATCTAGATGGCGTGGGTAGCAGATCACATCGGAGAGAGAGGTCAGCCAGTGAACCTAGAAGAACAGTGAACGGCAACAATTTGTGGGCATATAGTGGACCAACGGCGTTGGATACTCAGGATACTCGCAACTCAAGTAACAGTTCGGATAATGAAACGACATTGGGTAGTAATGTGGATCTACAACCGTCTCTTGCTGATCCTGTGGAACATTTAGGTGATTTTGATGCGTTTGACACTGGTGAAACAGTTTTCGCTGGCTTAAGCAGTAACACCGTTTTACAGTCGCCTCAGAACCCGGACCCGCAGGATGTACCGAATGAATCCTCGGATTCGAATCCCTCTCTACTCGGTCCAAACAGGCCTTCAGATGACTCCTGTTCTTCACGCCTCCCCCAAGAAACCATGGTAAATTAATACGTTTTTCTGTTGTTAATATCATAGCAGTAGCAGTAACTTAGTCTCTTATGTTACTGTATTATACATTCAAGTATTTGATATTTTTAATGTTTTCTTCGTGTTTAGAATGATGAATTATCGAGTGATGATGTGCTATCCAGACATGCCACTTCTATTGTGATGACTGCTAGAGAGAAACATCATCTCTCACAGGTAAGCAAGGGTGTAACTTTGGTTTGAAAAGTGGGGGGACACAAAAAGGGGGATTTTTTTTCCGATTTGAATCCCATTTCCTTTACATACATTTAGGGATAAAATCCAGGAAATAATTAAGTTGATTATAATGATAAATTCTGCCAAAAATAAAAGTAGGCTACTATATAACAAAAATATTTCTTACCTTTTTATTGTTTAATAGGGGCCGATTGCCAAGACTTGATAGAATAATTTTATAAAGTCAAAAATGTTCAACATTAATGTTTTGTGTGTAAATAAAATTGAAATTATGTGAGACCCAATTTCAAATGTAATGTAAAAACAATATAAAGACAAGTTTTAAATAATTGTTTAATAGCATATTTTTATGAATGAAGGCCAGTATATCACTGATATTAATATAGCTACTGATGTCTTGATAAAGGATTTCCCCCCCAAATTTGAAAATATTCAAAAATATAACAACAAATTTGAAAAGGCTTCAAAAATATAAAAACTTTTAATTTAAGTGAACTTTAAACAATCCTCACATAAACCCATAATAAATGTCATATTTACCTGTGCGCTTTGTGTCTAACAGGTACGAAATATACAGAAATTGAATAAGGTTATCAAATAGCCTGCACTGCATAAATTATAAATTAAATATAGATTAATCCTTATTAAAGCTACAAACCTTCTTTAGACAAGATCAGTGAGTAATTTGCTCTGTTCCCCTTTGTTCTTTGGTTAACTTTACTGACAGACAGACAGACAGAATTGGCTGCTGTCCCTTAAAGATCTGTCGCTGATGACAGGATTTTACGCATTTAATTTTCTCATTTACTCGTGATGTTCATTTAAGATTTTATTTAACTCGTTTAAGACTGTTCTTGTGAGGATACAATTGACAAAATGGACATTTTGGCATGTGTGTTATTATTCAAGCGCGAAAGAGAACTGGATTCTGGCTCGCTGTCTGTGAATGTCCTGACGCACAGACAGCACGCCAGAATCCAGTTCTCTTTCACGCTTGAATAAGCGCGATACCTGCTCATTAGAACTTTCAATGAGCTATTTTTAGTGATAACACAGGCTATCTCCTGCGCCTCTAGAGGCCACAAGCGGAGGAGAAAACCCACGTAATATCAAAATACTACTGTTACTGTGTCATGAAATGTAATTTTAAGAGTGTTTCAGGTAGGGGTGCACCAAAATATCGATATGACGATATCTCACGATATTTACTCCCGCGATCGATTCTCGATGCGCTCTTGCCAAGTATCGATCTTAAAAGCCGTTATAAAACGCTCTTCATTATCCGAGTTGACTATCATGAGGCACACATGCAAGGTCTCTCGCTCGCTCCCTCTCTGCCGTGGGCTGAGCCCACTGAGCCCCGCATGTTATGCGCGCAGTATGTTCTGTCTCGCATGCACGCTGTAGATTATGGGAGATTTGAACTAATTTGCGGCCATTAGGGAGACGCTATCAATATGCGGGAGACTTGGGATGTCTGACTTTGCAAAAGTCCACTACACGGGAAACACGACCACATGCACAGACACCTCACGCGGTATCACCCGGAGCTCTGTGAGAAAGCCGTGGTTGGTGCTGGCTCGAAGCCGACACACCCCGGCGTAAACATTTTTATTACTACTGATTAGGGCTGGGCAATATGGCCAAAAATTATCACAATATTTTTTTATATATCAGTCGATATCGAAATTTATCACGATAAATGTGAAATTTTTATTCAATTTTTTTCAAAATTTAGTTTCTGCATGTGCTAATGGGGGATATTGTTTCAAGTCTTGAAACAGGTTTTTGTTGCCTGACTTTGATGGCTCCCGATCCCGTATAAGACATAAGATTGCGCTGCCAGTGAATGTCCTAACTGTGACACACACAGAAACACGAGTGCCAGTATCGTCCGCAGAGACAGCACGCCAGAGTACGGTTCTCTTTCGTGCTTGAACTTACAATAACACACAATTATGGCAAAATGTCCGTTTTGTTGAGTATCTTAATAATATAAAAGCAGTCTTATGATGAACATGAAGAGTTGTGAGAGAATAAGGCGCGTGTGAAAAAATGCAGGGTGCTGTTGAGCTTGGGAGGGCTCAGAGACCCACTGCCCCACTGAGTGCAATGACTGAAATCCATAAGATATCCAACCTGTCAACCCAAGCCAAATCGTTTGTAACAATATACAGTACCGTTCAAAAGTTTGGGGTCAGGTTTTTGTTTCTCTTTTTGAAAGAAAGTAATACTTTTATTCAGCATGGATGTGTTAAATTGATTTTTTTTTTTTTTTTTTTTAAAGTGATAGTAAAGACTCTAGATTTCTATTTTGAATAAAAATGAATGCGATGCCAGCTAAACATCGTGATGGCTGACAGGTATGGAGATATTATTGTCTTTATTACATGCGAGAAAATAAATGATCTGAGAGAGGAAAAAAAAGTTTGAGAGAAAAGTTATCACACTGATAGCAAAAAAGCATATTTGAGAGAAAAAGTTTTCATATCAATAGCAAAAAATAATATTTGAGACTAAAAAAAGTTTTGAGAGAAAGTATTTTCTCATAGAACATTAAAAAAAAAAATCTGAGAAAAAAAAATCTCTCTCAAAATACTTTGAAAAAAAATCTGAAATATATATTTTTTGCTATCAGTGTGAAAACATTTTCTCTAAAAAAAAGTGATTTTCTCTAAAAAAAAAAGTGTTTCTCTCAAACCGCTTTTCTTTGCTCTCGATTCAATTTTTTGCTCTCGTGTCAGGATTTTGCTTTCCCTGTAAAAATTATGTCATGGGCGGGGCCACGTTCTTTTTTTCCTATTGGAATGCTCCTATTGGGCAGTCGGGTGAGCATCGTCTTGTCTTGTTGGGAGTCGAACTGAATCATTGCACCATTGTTCGGTTCACCTAGATAGATGCCTCCTCCGCCTTTAGATTCTCTGCCCGAGATCGGGTCGATATTTCCCGTCACTATCCTCGGGCCGGGCCTAGATTTGATGGCCGAGTGCGAGCGCGGGAGCGGGCTGTAATGCACTCACTCTGTGTGTAAGGGTTCAGGGAGAATAAAACGATTCGTGTGACTCCCGCAAACTAGAAATTTCTATGAATATAACATATATAAACAAATACATTTTTATTCATCTGTTGCAGAAAAGCAACAAGAACAACTAAAACAAAATACAAATGATTTATTATATTTATAAATATTTTTTTATGTTCTATGAGAAAATACTTTCTCTCAACTTTTTTTGGTCTGATATTATTTTTTTGCTATTGATATGAAATCTTTTTCTCTCAAATATTCTTTTTTCTCTCATGAAATGCTTTTTTACTATCAGTGTGATAACTTTTTCTCTCAAACTTTTTTTTTCTCTCTCAGATCATTTATTTTATCGCATGTAATAAAGACACAATAATATCTCCATAACAGACATCGTCCATCGGCCCAACCCTAGTGTGTATATATACTCATCTTCTGTTTTTTATTTTATAAATACAATATACCTTACAAAATGCCCCATAAATTATAGCTCTAAAATTAGTATGGGCCACTATTAAAACTGTTAAAAGAACTGTGTTGCTGAGATACATTAATGATCTATCAGTGTTTTCATTCAGTGATGTTGTAATGTTCAGTGTATCTCCCAACTAATTAATGTTCTTTTTTTTCAGAGCGGTGTGAATGATGTTGTGGCAGCGGTTCAAGAGTATCAAGCTCAGTTACTGAACAGCTTGAGGAGTCAGCTACAAACAGTATTCCACAGACATGCAGGAAGTGAACTTCAGCAAGAAGCTTTGGAACTCTTTGACTCCTTTAAAGATCCATTTGCTGCAGTTTCAACATCATATAGACAGGACAGTGTCATAAAGAAAAATTCAATTTTGTGGAAGCAGAAGAGGTTTCAGTTGGATTGGCAGTATGTTGTCAGAAAAGAGATAAAAGAAGAGATCTCGCCATAAAAAACAAATGTTTCCATTATATACCCCTGATAAAGAGTCTAGAACAATTACTGTCTCATCCAAAAATCTTTGCCATGATAAATAGTGGATCCAAGAAATGCAGTGGTGGATATTTTTATGACATCATAGATGCTGAACTCATGCTGTCACACCCTTTATTTTCTTCTAGACCCTCTGCTTTACAGATAATCCTTTATTCGGATGAAATCGAAATTTGTAATCCCCTTGGGTCTCATGCCTCAAAGAATAAATTGCTCATGTTTTACTACACTTTGGGAAACATTAATCCAAAGTACAGGTCAAAATTAGCTTCAATCCGCCTCCTTGCCATTGCAAAGCATAGTGAACTCTCAGAATGTGGAGTTGATGCCATATTGGCAAGATTGCACGAGGACTTGGTAAAGCTATATAATGGTGTGAAAATTCATCTGGCAAGTGGTGAACATGAACTATATGGAGCAGTGGTTTCCATTTGTGGAGATACTTTAGCTCAACATGAGTTGTGTGGATTTAAAGAGGGCGTGGGCTTTGCGTACAGTAAATGTAGACATTGTGAATGCTCTTTTGAGGACATGCAAATGTTTTTTAATGAAGATAACTTTGAGCAAAGGACCCTAGAAAGACATATTCGACAGTGCAGTGACATTGAGAAAGCCAGTACTGAGTATCTCAGGAACAGCCTTAAAACTACATACGGAATAAACCGAAGGAGCAAAGTAATGGATTTCCCTGCCTTCAATTTAATCCAACAAACACCTCAAGATATAATGCATGTCATTCTTGAGGGCATTGCTCCTTTGGAAATTAAGTGCATGTTGAAACAATTGGTTCTTTTGGGACAACTGGACCTAGATGCTTTCAATTCTGATATCATTGGTTTCCCATACTCTCCACAAGATACTAGAGATAGGCCTAGCCCTATTGCGTACAGTACATTAGCTTCCAATGACAACAAACTGAAACAGTCATCAGGTCAAATGCTTGTTTTACTCAAAATATTGCCATTTCTGTTGGATGTGATTAGAGGTACTGCTTATTTATCATTCATTCTTGAGCTTCTGGAGATAGTTCAAATTTTGTTTTCACCTGTTATTTGCCTTGAGACTATTGACAAGTTGACAGTACTTATTGAACAGCATCTTAAACATTTTAAGGACCTTTTCTCAGAGAACAACATTACACCTAAACAACATTACTTGATTCATATTCCATCCCAGATTAAACTGTTGGGACCAATGCTACGTCACATGTGCATGAGATTTGAATCCAAACATTGTTTTTTTAAAAAATGGGTTTCAAAAGTAAATTTCAAAAATGTCTGTAAGTCCTTGATTAAGCATAACCAAATGTTTGAATGCTGTCAGAATGTGAACAGTTCCGACCACCCTATTTTTACCAGCGAATGTGTATTGGGACCAGTGTCAGAAGTAAAAAACATGGCATATTTAAAAGGAAAAGTAAGGGACTACTTTGGAGTTGATCAGATAAGTCATGCAGTGTCTGTTAAGTGGATTACTTTGAATGGTAACAAATACATTCGTGAAAAATCATTACTTGTGTGTATGGCAAATGCTAGTAGCCTACCTGAATTTGGACTTGTGAAGAACATATTTGTCATAAATTCATCTTTGTATTTTTTTGAGTGTCAGATGTTCAGTACAGTCTGTTTTGACAGAGACTACATGTCTTATAAAATTGAGGTTCCCAACCTGGCAGAGGCAACTTGTCAGGGTTTGTGCAGGTGCTGAAGACGAGGACACGAAAGCTTCAATATAAATGTTTTAATAACAAAATGAAAACTTTCCAAACTTAAACAGAAACAAAACTCCAGGAAATCAGAAGACACACAACCATACGAGGACGACGACCAACAAACACTGAGGGAAAACACAGGGCTTAAATGAACAGGGACTAATGGGATGATTAACAGAAAACAGGTGCAGGGAATTTCTAATCAGACATGGCGGGAAAACTAACAGGACTGAACCAAAAGTCACAAAAGACGGGGGAAACAAGATCTCAAAACAGAACTAAACACATTGAAAATATGACAATCGTGACAGTACCCCCCCCTCTCCGAAGGCGCGACCTCGCGCCTTACAACATCCAAAGGGGTGGGAGGGTGGGCGCCCTGGAGGCTGACGAGGGCATGGTGTAGGTCCAGGAAGTCTCCAGGGCGGAGCAGGCTGTGGGCGTGGCCACGGCGGTGCAGGCTGTGGGCGTGGCCACGACGGTGCAGGCTGTGGGCGTGACCAAGGCGGAGCAGGCTGTGGGCGTGGCCAAGGCGGAGCAGGCTGTGGGCGTGGCCAAGGTGGAGCAGGCTGTGGGCGTGGCCACGACGGTGCAGGCTGTACCTCGGGCGTCCAGGGCGGAGCTGTGGGACCCTCGGGCGTCCAGGGCGGAGCTGTGGGACCCTCGGGCGTCCAGGGCGGAGCTGTGGGACCCTCGGGCGTCCAGGGCGGAGCTGTGGGACCCTCGGGCGTCCAGGGCGGTGCTGTGGGACCCTCGGGTGGCCATGGCGGTGAGGACCCTTCGGGTGGCCATGGCGGTGCAGACCCTTCAGGTGGCCATGGCGGTGCAGACCCTTCAGGTGGCCATGGCGGTGCAGACCCTTCAGGTGGCCATGGCGGTGCAGACCCTTCAGGTGGCCATGGCGGTGCAGACCCTTCAGGTGGCCATGGCGGTGCAGACCCTTCAGGTGGCCATGGCGGTGCAGACCCTTCAGGTGGCCATGGCGGTGCAGACCCTTCAGGTGGCCATGGCGGTGCAGACCCTTCAGGTGGCCACGGCGGTGTAATTTTTCCAGGCCTCCGTGGATCTTTGGCCGGCCACGGCGAAGGCGTATAGCGCCCCCCCAAAATTTTCTTGGGGAGGACAGGCTCATGATCGGGAACTGACTTGACATCAACGGACGCTGGGTCAACGGGTTCTGGGTCAACGGGCTCTGGGTCTGGGTCAACGGGCTCTGGGTCTGGCGCTGGGTCAACGGGCTCTGGCTCTGGCTCTGGCTCTGGGTCAACGGGCTCTGGCTCTGGGTCAACGGGCTCTGGCTCTGGGTCTGGGTCAACGGGCTCTGGCTCTGGGTCAACGGGCTCTGGCGCTGGGTCAACGGGCTCTGGCTCTGGCGCTGGGTCAACGGGCTCTGGCTCTGGCGCTGGGTCAACGGGCTCTGGCTCTGGCGCTGGGTCAACGGGCTCTGGCTCTGGCGCTGGGTCAACGGGCTCTGGCGCTTCATGGGACTCGGAACTGGACTGGGCCAGCACATCATGGGACTCGGAACTGGACGGGGCCAGCACATCAGGGGACTTGGAACTGGACGGGGCCAGCACATCGGGGAACTCGGAACTGGACGGGGCCAGCACATCAGGGGGCTTGGGGCTGGGCTCAGGCTCTGGCGGGCAGGCGACGGGCTCAGGCTCTGGTGGGCAGGTGACAGGCTCAGGCGGGCAGGCGACGGGCTCAGGCTCTGGCTGGATGTGGCTGACCTGAACCCCAGCCTCGGCAGCCTTCATTTTGGCCCATCGCACCGATATCAGTGGGGGATCAGTCATACCGGATATCAGCCGGGGAAGTCCAGGGACCGATCTGGCGGCAGGGCTGATGCGGTGTGCAGGCTCTGGTGGACAGGCGATGGGCTCAGGCGTTGGCGTGCAGGTGATGGGCTCTGATTCTGGACTGGGAGCTGGCTGGAGTGGGAGATCTTCTATGAGGTAGTTGGATCCACACGCCCACAGCGTGTGATCCACGAACTCCAGGAAGGATAGATGGAGGTCCTTCACCAAAATTATCTGGGACAACGGGTCCCTCAGACCACCCCAGAAACTCTGTTTCAGTTCCTCCTCCTCCAAAGTCACATCATCATAGAAGGCTAGGTAACGCCCCGCATACTCCTCAAGAGAGAGTTCCTTCTGGAAGAGGATTGGTATTTCCATGGGGCTCACCTCTTTCTTTCCTCTTCTCACCTTGCTCATTTTCAGTTTACGGTTGGTCGTTCTGTCAGGGTTTGTGCAGGTGCTGAAGACGAGGACACGAAAGCTTCAATATAAATGTTTTAATAACAAAATGAAAACTTTCCAAACTTAAACAGAAACAAAACTCCAGGAAATCAGAAGACACACAACCATACGAGGACGACGACCAACAAACACTGAGGGAAAACACAGGGCTTAAATGAACAGGGACTAATGGGATGATTAACAGAAAACAGGTGCAGGGAATTTCTAATCAGACATGGCGGGAAAACTAACAGGACTGAACCAAAAGTCACAAAAGACGGGGGAAACAAGATCTCAAAACAGAACTAAACACATTGAAAATATGACAATCGTGACACAACTGAACTGGTAAATGCAGACAACCTTGTAGACGTCACACCGTATTACAGTTTCAGTCACAGGGACATTACATATGTCCCTATGAAGTATTACCTTGGAGATGTAATTGAATTACATAAAGCCTCAAATGTGTGAGGAAGTTATGGGGTGTGTTCTATAAATTACAAACTACTTTGGCCTTATTATTTTTTTTTGTCTTTCATTTATCATTGTGATGTTTTGAAATATTCTTGGTTCAAAACAAGCTAAGCTCAATCAACAGTAGAATGTTTATCAAACCTTTTTTAAGAAGAAAAGAAAAAAAAGATTGTATAACGATGCATAAGTATGCACATGTAAAGTGCTGTCTGTTTTGACAGTCACGGGGATAAAAAAAATCTGTAAGTGTATTGTTCTACATACATGAAATCCAGTGTTGTATGTTTTTGTTGATATGAAATTTAGTAAATCAGAATCAAACCACTTTTTGACCAAGTGTTTATGTTCACACAAGCAATTTGTCTTCTTTTAATTTTTAAATACCTGAACAGACACAAACCTAAGAACAGGAGATGACTAACAAAACAAAAGCATAAATCTTTGAGCTTTCTTAATTAAGATTCTTGAAATTAGAATTTGTAGGGGTACTATTATTCTTAAAATTAGCACAAATATCTAATTGAACATCCACAAAAACTTGCACTTTATAACTCTAACTTGTTTCTAGTAAAATCTACCTCAAAATGAGTTAAAATGTACTTGTCAAGACCGAAGAAGACCGATTTTCTTATATTAAGATTTAAAGTCTAGTGTGCTATGCATTATATAAGACTTTTTATCTTTCATGGCAAAAAACAAGATGTATTTTCTAGTAATAAGTTTTTTTTTCCTTTCTTAGATTTCAGTTTTTGCAGTGCAGTAGCACGTCTTTAATTTACGTCTATACAATGTCCAGAAAAGACGTATAAAAAACTTTCATTCTGGCTCCTGTGAAGACGTCTTCTGGATGTCTAACAATTACGTCGGTAGCACGTCTTTAATTTACGTCTATACAATGTCCAGAAAAGACGTATAAAAAACTTTCATTCTGGCTCCTGTGAAGACGTCTTCTGAATGTCTAACAATTACGTCGGTAGCACGTCTTTAATTTACGTCTATACAACGTCCAGAAAAGACGTATAAAAAACTTTCATTCTGGCTCCTGTGAAGACGTCTTCTGGATGTCTAACAATTACGTCAGTAGCACGTCTTTAATTTACGTCTATACAACGTCCAGAAAAGACGTATAAAAAACTTTCATTCTGGCTCCTGTGAAGACGTCTTCTGGATGTCTAACAATTACGTCTTTTAGACGTGTTCTAGACGACTTTTTGCTCGCTGGGGAGTTTCATATTATTACATGCAAGTGTGTTTGATTTATGGACCAAGTATTCGGACCCCGTTCCAGGGGGCGCTGTCGAGCCCCCCTGCCACGCCCAGGTGCCAGCTTCAGCCCGGCCCTGATGGCCCCATGTTCTGACTCGTGTGCAAAGTTTCAAGAGTTTTTGAGCACGTTAAGGGCCCCAAAAGTGCGTTAAGAGTCTCAAAAGCATCCAAAAAGAATATTAAAGTTTGATGCGTTGTCACGGCAACAGTATCTAAGATGTCAATAATCCTTTCACAGGTCTACATCTGGCGTGTGTTTACATTATACACATCAAGTTTAAAGCACATCGGGTAAAAATAAGAGGGTAATTTCAAAGCATTTTGAAAGTGACACACTTCCTGCTGCCAGTTGGTGGCGCTATAACTTTGACTCACAATAGTCACATCCATGTGATCGGACTCTTACAACGAACACACTGCTGAAGTTTCATCAAGATTAGTTAACCCTCTGGGGTCTGAGCTGTTTTGGGGCTCTTTAGGTGTTTTGAAATGCCCTGACATTTTTGCTTATTTCAGCTACTTAAAACATACCCTTTGCCAACATATAAATTTGCTGTATTCAGTACAAACTCTGCTACAATAATATGTGAGCAAAATGGATCTACATGTTTGCATTTTATAGAAAAAAAATTATATGTGTGGTTAGTACGTTTTGGGAATTTTTTTTTCAAAAAGTAAAAAAGTAAAGGCAGGTATCTCACAGTAAATGCTTATGCCCCGTTGATGCGGGCTCTAAGCAAATCAAATGTGAGCAAAATAAACAAAAGTAAAGGCAGCTCCTTGTTGCTCATCTGAATGTTTGTCTTGGCCCTCTTTGCCACATTCCTATAAAAATAATAATATTATAATAAAGGTTAATAAAAGGTTGATCAAAGTACTATCAGCATGTCAGGGCTATCAGGGCAATCAGCATGTTGATAAAACAAAAAAATATATAAGCTATTTTATATTAACATTACCAATCAATAATTGTAATATTGTAATATTGAACTTTTACATTATGACAATGTAAACACAATTAGGCTACATTTCATCTGTACAATATTACGTCTATGCAATTACTCAGTATTATTCTCGATCGTACTGAGAACTGAACGACACCTGCGTGCTCCTCTGCGAGGTGCTGGAGAAGGATAACGTGATGCACTTTCCTAAAAAACAAAACAAAATAACTGTTATCATATATTATGTATACAACAGAGTATCTGTTAATGGCCCATATAGAATGGATGCTGATAACACAATCAAAGAAACTGTATTATTATTACCATTATCAATCACTAATTACCATGGATTACAAAAAGACATTTGTAATTTCACACAAGAATATGAACTTTTACATTATGACGATGTAAACATAATAGGCAACATTTCATCTGTAAAATATAACGTCTCACTTACTCAGTATTATTCTCGATCGCACTGAGAACTGAACGACACCTGCGTGCTCCTCTGCAAGGTGCTGGAGAAGGAGAACGTGATGCAGCCGCACTTTACTAAAAAACAAAACAAAAATAACTGTTAGCATACATTATGTATACAACAGAGTATCTGTTGATGGCCCATATAGAACGCACGCATTTATGATTCACTCAATGAACGGATCGTTCGCGAACGACACATCACTACATTTCAAACATTTACACCTGTATTCACAAACAGTGCATAAGGCAGTAAGCATAATAATAAGTGTCATAGGCTAACCAAAACTGAACATTTGCGAGTATGGCCCATATAGACAGCACGCATTTAGGGATAGGCTACACAATGAACGGATTATTCGCGAACGAACGACACCACTAACTTGCATTTCAAACACACCTGTATTCACAAACAAGTAGGCCTATTTACGCATGATAAAGTGTCATAGGCTAACCAAAACTGAACATTTATATATAGACTAACATATTGTATTTAGACAGTAGCCTATCACGTATTTTACCGGAGTCTGAAATATATTTCTATCACAAAAAATGCATTACACATAGGCTAAGGCAGTAGGCTATTTTAGCATGATAAGTAGTCATGGGCTAAACAAAACTGAACATTTATATGTAAAAAAATATATTGTATTTAGACAGTATCACATATTTTACCGGAGGCTGACATATATTTCACTAAATCATAACCAAGCAGTTCGAAAACAAAATGCATAAGCATAAGGCAGTAGGCTATTTAGCATGATAATCAGTGTCATAAACTTATCAAAACTGAGTGAAATATAAGTAGGTTAATATAGCCTACAAATATGTTTATAGAATATCACATTTAAAAAGTTTACACGAGCGTACACGAATAGGGATATTGTGAGGCAATCTTTCCTGTGTCAAAAGCTAACCAAAACTACGCAAAATACAGTCTGAAAATTCATTTGAGCTCTATATGATCAGAAAAGGAATTACATAAACAACTTACTCCGAACGTATCCTCGGCGGGGTTGGTCGTCCGAGTTGCAATCTTTCTCTGGGTAAAAGTTCTTCCCCGCTGTCCAGTGTCCAGAATCATCTGAAGGGCCTATGTGCTGCCATCCTCAAAACGCGATGAACTATCAGTGAATCTGAATAATCTTTGTGTTGTTTGGCATTGATCGCGGGGCGTGCCGCGTGTGCGATGCATAGATCACCTATTTACCATGTGAAAAGCGCTGGGGGCGTGTCTGCATCAGCTGATTACAGATAATGAGGGGAGAACGAAAAAACTGTAACTCTCCTTGGTTTCAAATGGATTACATAAACTGGAAATATTAATTTTTTTAGTAACTTACTTCATTTAAAAGAAGAGAATCTCAGCTTCATAAAGTATTGACAGAGTTACAGTTATTTTTTCGGACGTGTTTCAGAATGGACTTCACTGACAGAGAGAAGGGAAAACGCGCATCATGTTTATTTTTCTTTATTTGACGAAAAGCACAACACTTTGTTTTTATTGTGAGTACCCACAAAAAAAATACAAACTTAACAGGATCGTATGATGTATAACACTTACTATATGTAAGATCAAAATCAACAGAGTAATTTGATTGTCTTTTGCACTGATAAGGAAAAGATCCAGCAAAACTCGGGGACGCGTTTTCCGACCCCTAAGGGTTAACATTTAATTATAGAAGTCGATAATGTATTATGTGAATGCTAGGTCAAAGAGATGTGTTTTTAGTCTAGCTTTAAACTGACAGACTGTGTCTGCTTCCCGGACAGTAGGAAGATTGTTCCAAAGTTTTGGTGCTAAATAGGAAAAGGATCTACCGCCAGCAGTCGATTTAGATATTCTAGGTATTATCAACTGGCCAGAATTTTGAGATCGCAGTAGACGTGCAGGACTATAATGCGCTAAGAGCTCACTCAAGTACTGGGGAGCTAAACCATTTAGTGCTTTGTAAGTAATCAGCAATATTTTAAAATATATACGATGTATAATAGGCAGCCAATGCAGTGTTGACAGAACCGGGCTAATATGATCATACTTCCTGGTTCTGGTAAGAACTTGAGCTGCTGCGTTTTGGACCAGCTGTAGTTTGTTTATTAAGCGTGCAGGGCAACCACCCAGTAGAGCATTACAATAATCTAGCCTTGAGGTCATGAACGCATGAACTAATTGTTCCGCATTTGTTCGTGAGAGCATATGACGTAATTTAGATATATTTTTAAGATGGAAAAATGTGCTCTCGTCTCGTCTCGTCTCGTCTAACTGAGTGCCTGAATCAGTTTCACTCCGGGGCAGGCCTGTTTTCGGTGCGTGGCCAAGTGGGCATTCGTTCCCCAAAGTGTCATTCTTGACGACGCAGTTCGAGTTCCCTCGAAAGGGAACGTCTTGGGTTATGACTATAACCCTTGTTCCCTGAGAAGGAGAAAGAGACACTGCGTCGTCCTGCCACGCCCCTCGAGGCCTTAGAGCGTCCTGCTTCATCGCGGAGCTGATGTGTGTTTGTCAGCGTCACTTTTATGCATCCGGTTATGCCGTCACATGTTACGTCACGACGCAACACCAATCAGGATTGGATTAATTTCATTCTTACTTCAAAGGCGCACGCTAAGGGAGCGTCCCCAAAGTGTTGTTAATGACGACCCAGAGTCTCGTTCCCTTCTCAGGGAACAAGGGTTATAGTCATAACCCGAGACGTTTTCCGGACATTGCCCCAAGCCTAGTGGGGAAGTTGATTTCACCACGTGGCAATTGTATGCTAGACAGTTACTCTCAGACACTTTTCTGATGGAGAGGCATAAGAGAAGGCACATTTTGGATAGTCTCCTTCCCCCTGCTCTTAATGTTGCCCTAGGAGTAGGTACAAATGCGCCACCAGAAACGTACGCGCGGGAGCTAGAAAAAGCTTATGGTAGTATCACTGGTGGGGATGAGCTGTACATCCAGTTTATAGGGACGCACCAAAACCGGGGTGAGAAGCCCTCTGATTATTTGAGGCAACTCCATTCCCTGATGCAGGAGGTAGTTGAAAAGAGGGGAGTGGTTGGCAAACATTCTGACACTTTGCTTCTCAAGCAGTTCATTAGAGGGTGCTGGGATGAAGTCCTGATAACACAGTTGCGTCTTAAAGATTAGATTCTTTACAGCCTGACTTGAGCTATTCTATCTTGCTTTTCAAACTGAGGTCTTTCGAGCATGAGAAGCAGCTTAAAAAGAAACGTATGAATCTCCATTTATGTGGTGTGTTAATTCTCCATAAGAGCAGAGGTGGAGGTGTATGCTTTATGATTAACACTCTCTGGGGCACTGATGTTACAGTCTTATCTGCACACTGCTCCCCTGAGAGCGAACTGCTCTCCATTAAAGTTCTCCCCTTTTACCTCCCACGTTTAATTCAATCATTCTTACAGTTGTTTACATCCCGCCTCACGTGGACAAAATAAAAGCATTGGACGAACTGTATAGCACCAGAAATGGATTAGATATTGCTCATCCTGACTCCGCTTTCATCGTTGTTGGGGATTTTAACATGGTGAACATGAGGAAAGTTCTTCCCAAATTTTACCAGCACATAAATTTCCCCACACGAGGTGATCAGACATTAGATCACTGCTATCCAACACTAAAGGACAGTTATAAACCCCTCCCTCGTCCAGCATTCGGAAAAAGTGACCACATTAGCATATTGCTGTTACCAGCTTACAGACAATGCCTCAAACAGGAAAAAAAGTTTTTAAAACAGTTCACAAATGGAGTGAGGATGCCATCTCCACATTGCAGGACTGCTTTGAATCCACAGACTGGCAGATGTTTCATGATGCAGCAGGAGACAACATACAAGAATAGACTGATTCTGTGACATGCTACATTAACAAATGCACAGAGGATATTGTCTCATCCATTAATGTTAAATCATTTTCAAACCAGAAACCATGGGTCAACGGTGAGGTGCGTGTCAAATAAAGAGCACGAACTGCTGCCTTCAACTCTGGGGATCGAACTGCTTACAAGAAGTCCAGGTATGACCTTCATAGAACCATCAAATCAGCCAAAAGAGACTTTAAGGACAAAGTGGAGTCAGACTATCATGGCTCTGACCCTCAACGCATGTGGAGCAATTTGCGCTACATCACGGACTACAAAGAAAGGAAAAGCAGTGGTGTGTCTTTGTCTGTCTCCTTACCGAATGAGCTTAATACATTCTATGCTCGCTTTGAGACAGGCAACACATTCCCTGCTGTGAAAATACCTGCTGACCCTGAGACCTGCCCTTTGGTTCTAACCACACTCGAAGTGTGTAAGGCCTTCAAGAGAGTCAACGGCCGGAAAGCTCCAGGTCCAGATGGCATACAGGAATGTGTCCTGAGGGCCTGTGCTGTCCAGTTAGCAGATGTCTTCACCAACATCTTCAACTTCTCCCTGGGATTAACAGTGATCCCCACATGCTTCAAGCAAACTACCATCATCCTGTTCCCAAAAAAACAACTGTCTCTTGCCTGAATGACTACCGCCCTGTAGCACTGACATCAGTCATCATGAAGTGCTTCGGTTAGTCAAATCTTACATCTGCTCTTCTCTGTCGGACACTCTGGACCCATTCCAATTTGCTCACCTGTCTAACAGATTCACTGATGACACCATTGCAATGGCCATACATTCTGCCCTGGAACACTTGGAAGGAAGAGATACCTATGTGCGGATGCTGTTCGTTGATTACAGCTCTGCATTTAACACCATCATCCCTACCAAACTTATAGCCAAACTGAAAGATCTGGGTCTTAACAGTCACTTATGTAACTGGGTCTTAGATTTCCTGACCGGCAGACCTCAGGTGGTTAGAATTGGCAATCATACATCTTCCTCACTCACACTCAACATGGTGCCCCACAGGGATGTGTACTCCATCCTCTCTTGTACTCCCTGTACACTTATGACTGCTCTGCTAAGCATAGCTCCAACATCATCCTCAAATTTGCTGACGACACTACTATTCTAGGACTCGTCACTAATGGCGATGAGACATCCTACAAAGATGAGTTTAATGCACTCATTGCATGGTGTGCTGATAACAATCTCTCTCTAAATGTCAGCAAGACCAAGGAGATGATCGTTGACTACAGGAAGTCACAGAGAGAGGGTCACATTCTTATTCACATCAATGGAAAGATAGTAGAGACAGTTAAGAGCTACAAGTTCCTTGGCATTTATATCTCGGAGGATCTTTCCTGGAGCCTACACTCAGAGACCATGGTGAGAACAGCCCGTCAGCGTCTCTACTTCTTACGGAGACTTAAAAGGTTTGGCATCTCCTCTAACATCATGTCAAATTTCTACCGCTGCACTATAGAGAGTATTCTGACCGGCTGCATCACCGTATGGTACGTCAACTGCTCTTCTTTGAACCGCAAAGCTCTTCAGCGAGGGGTGAGAACAGCAGAGCTCATCGTTGGACATAAACTCTCATCCTTACAGGACATTTATCAAACCTGCTGCTTGAGAAAGGCTTGCAGCATCATCAAGGACTGCACTCAGCCTGCTCATCACCTGTTTGCTACACTGCCATCTGGCAGACACTTACGATCCATCCGATCACGGACAACCAGATTGAAGAATACCTTCTATCTTCAAGTCATCAGACTGCTTAACAATACAACTATCCTTTATTTAAAACTGGAATACATGTTGCTCTTATTTCTATTTTGATTATACTTGCACTGTCACTTGCACTCTCACTTAATGCTCTGTCCGTGTCTGTTCCTGTCATTGCCATTATATGTCTGAGCCTCGTCACAAGCATTTCAATGCACAGTTCTCCTTAGTGTTAACTATGCAAATGATAAATAAATACCTCTTGACTCTTATGCATGCCTTCTGTAAGAGTGCAGAGCCAAGTGCATATTACTGCCGACCAGGGATTTGCAGTGTTGTGAACTTTTTTCTTCTAAAGTTTCAGGAACTCAGAAGCGAAGACCAGGAGACTCGGGGTGTATCTTTTTAAGCAGGATTCTTGTATTTGCTGTAGTCTGCTTCGTCCAAGATCGTACCGAAGTCTATCTTAAAATCAGTATATGGCTTCTTTATACCTTTAGAGGGGGAGGAGTTTACATTGAGGAGGGAGAAAGGCATGTAAATTTAAGTATAGGAATCAGAAGCTTTACTGGAAATTCCCCAGCCCTGATCTCATCAGCATAGTAATAAAATAGCAGGTGTTAAAACTTGCTCAGCATGAGTCTTCACCCGGTGAGACACGAGAACAGGAAAGACAAAGGCCCAGTCCCAAATGGCGCACTTCATGCGGACTTTCGGTCTCGTGGACTTAAATTGCGCGTGCTCGCCGAGTCTACGAGTCCGTAGGCCGTCCCAATAGCATTTTAACGCTCTGAAGTGTGCTCAGCAGCGCCCCCTTTGTACCCTTGAAGCGGTCTTCCGCGAAGCCCGCATAGAAGCAGGCTCCACGCACTTTAACTACCCAGGAATCCTTGCGAAAGGCCAATCAGACAACAGATGGGAGGATATTTCACTCACGGACAATTGTTAACATGGCTCTGAGAAGAAAATATTTAAGTGTAATTATCATTACGGGTTTTATGACAAGACACAAGTTTATACAAACATTATGATCATCAACCAGTGGTTGATGTCTATAACATAGGCTAATAATAGCGAGCTGAATAACATAATAATATAATATTATGATTCATAAAATAAATAGAACAGAATGTCAGGGCTTTACTGAGTCATAAACACAACAACAATAGCTCCTGTCCATAACAACAACCAGACTGTCTTCCGATTTTTCAAAAAAACTTTACAGACTCAAAATACATGTTAAAGGCTGCTTTGAAATGAGCAAAGTTGGGTTTTGAGTTACTCCACTTAGTTTGATGAATATGAAATTTTCCTAATAATAGAAACAAATCAATAACATACATTTTTTTTTTTATACAAAAGTCAAATTCATTTGTATGAAGTAAGACAGATGACAAATTTAAGACAAGGGATCTGTATCTCTGCTAAAGGAATTTAATATATGTCCGTGATGCCCTTTATCCTTTTTTCCCCTTTTTTTTCTGTTCTGTTTGTTCTTTTTTTTTCTTTCTTCAAATTATTGTTGTCTCATGTTTTACTTGTCAAAGGTGATACTTATCAGAAAATATGTAAAAGAAATGTCAACTTGATATCAAACTCTGTGATTTTGAAAATTCAATAAAAAAAAAAAAAAAAAAAAAAAAAAAAAAAAAAACAGACTGTCTTCCTGTTTCCGGCGTGATGATCGAGTCTGTCCCAAAAATACCTCTCAATGCGCCCTCGCGGACTCGCGCTAAGGGCCCTATAGGTCTGCACTCATGACGTCACTGAAGTGTGGACTCTGAGGAAGTCCACAAGTCCGGAGTGTGCCATTTGGGACAGGGCCATGGTCTTCTCGTATTGAGACAGGAACTCAAAGACAAAAGGTGTACTCTCAGAGCCTTGAGAGGCTGGTCTAATCAGCATGATTAGATCAACAAAGGCCCAGCTGAAGTGACAAGAGGTTAATGTCTGACACCTTGATTGCTTCAAAACTGGAAAAACAGTGTGCAACTTCCTCAGTTAAAATATTATCTATATTGGAAGTTAAATTAAACCTTTAAAATACATTTGTAATCCTTCAGCAGCTAACCCTGGGGAAGCACAAGCTAATCTGGAATTGACAGAACACATTAAAGAGCTTGAAGCTGAGGTGGCTAAGGCAAAGGCACAGAAGCAAGCTTCAGTGAAGAAACTGCCATATGATCAACACCAGTCAAATGTGCCTAACAAGAAAATGGCCAAAGAAGGGAAGCCATCACGCCCTGTGCCTCAAACTCAAGCTAAGTCACTGCCCATGAGTGGGTTTTGTTATCGGTGTAGTGAGGATTCTCATTATTTGCAACAGTGCACTAATACAGTGAATGCAGCCTTGGTGCAGAAAAAGTTGATGCAGAGGCATGAGCAAAGGAGTTCCCCAAGTAAAGTGCTGACCCACTGCTCGTTTAAACATGGAGTAGCCTCTGTTGTGGAATGAACAGCATAGGGATATTACCCCTATGGTAGAACTACTCCGGGTTGAGGGGGCTGCAGGGCAATTAGTCCCTTATCTTGGATACATTGAAATAGATGTGCAGTTTCCCAAGTCTGCTTGTGGGACAGATGCAGTGGTTGCCGTGCTAGCGCTAGTCTGTTCAGATCAAACCTACAGTGCTCGTTTGCCCTTGTTAGTGGGTACAAATGTTCTCCGTCATCTTGTACAAGATTGTAATATGCTGCGGGGAAAGGAATACCTACTGCAAATGCCCATTAGCACTAATTGGATGACTGCTTATCGTTCTTGTGACGCTACTTCGACATCTTGTAAAGGGGCACAGTGCCTCACCCCAGTTAGACTGTCAGACAATAAATCTATAACGATCAGTAAAGGGGAAAAGTGTGAAGTGACGGGGGTGTGTGGAGTTAAAGATTGTGGCCAGAGCAAGACGATGATCATTTATGAACCACTGATGTATCACATTCCAGGTGGCTTGGTCGTGGAATGCAAGTTGATACAAGCTGAGGCTAGAGCTTGAAATAAAGTCAAAGTAGTCATTCGAAATGTTTCAGACCACAGTGTAACCTTGCAGCCTGTACCTATCTTTGATTAATGTTAGTACTTCACAAACTGCCACTTCCCTGATAGCAAGCCTTATGGTAAAGGCAGATGATTCTGTGATTCTAGATTTTGATGGTTCCCCCATTTCTGAGGAGCTCAAAGCCAAAAGAGGCATCAAATGCATTTGCCAAGCACGATCTAGATGTGGGATGAGTTTCAGGCGTGGCACATAGAGTAGAGCTAATTAAGCATGTTCCTTTCAAAGAGCGTACTCGTCGTGTCTCTCCAGCTGATTTTGAGAACTTGAGGAAACACTTGTTAGATTTGCTCGCCAGTGAGATTATAGAAGAATCTAATAGTCCTTACGCTTCACCAGTAGTACTGGTAAGGAAGAAAAATGGTGACTTGAGAATGGTGGTTGATTACCGCAAACTAAATAAGTTGACAAAGGGAGATGCGTATCCTCTTCCCAGGATAAAGGAAACCTTAACATTGCTGTCAGGTTCAAAGTGGTTCACAGTCCTAGATTTAAAAAGTGGATATTACCAGTTGGAGGTGGAATAGAGTGATCGTCCCAAAACTGCGTTCACTACGCAGTTTGGAAACTGGCAATTTCTGCGTTTACCACAAGGGCTGACAAATTCTTCAGCAACTTTTCAGAGAACCATGGAGAAAGTCATGGCTGGTTTGAATTTGCAGGAATTTATAGCTTTTCTTGATGACTTGATCATTTTCTCTGACACACTTGAACAACATGAGGCTAGGCTCATGAAGGTAGTCCAACGTATCTCTGCTTTTGGGCTGAAGTTAGCACCTTCCAAGTGCAAGTTCTTTCAAACTTTCGTTAAATATCTAGGCCATGTCATTTCTGCTCAAGGTATAAATCCTGATCCAGACAAGATTTCTGCTCTAACAGAATGGCCCTTCCCAAAGACTGTCAAAGATCTGAGGTCATTTGTGATAAAGTGAGGTATGTAAATTTCAATTCAAAGAACCAAAGAATGGGTTTTGTGTTCAAGATAATTTTATTCATTGTTTGTCTCACACATGTCTCGAATGAAAGGTGCACATTTCATTACGATTCATTGTTTGTCGGTCTTAGCCTTTTGTGCCTGTAAATGAGAAAAGGTGAATGTAAAGTATACAAATACTGTTCTGTTTGTTAACCTGTTAACCTTCGCCAGAGCGAGGGCGCTCTGAATGTTTTTTTTTTTTTAAATCGTTCAAAGTTACTATCAGATTCAATGTTAATACCTTAACAAACTATACATCATTAAAAAGATATAAGACTGAAGGTTTAGTATTTGACCACTATTGTATTCTGAGAATCTTATAGTGACAGTTATGTCTTAATTTGTGTCTGGAGTTATGTAATCAAAAAATGAGTCGATACCTTTGATATGAATTATGAGCGTCAGCCGCTTCCATTCAGAAAAAAACTCCAGTGAGATCGTCACGACAGAGCTTGACAAAACAACGTCCATCAGGGCTTTTAGCTCAAAAGTGTACAGATTTGGAGAAATATTGATAGATTCTCATAGGTTTACATCAGATTTATATAGACAGGAATCATATTTATTGAATATCTACCCAAATGCGTCGATTTAATCATTATGAGCGCTGGAGACTCTGATGTACTGTGTTTTCAATACATACAGGCAGCCTGAGGGCGCCCTCTGCACATATGCAGTCCAAATTTGGAACACGAAGAAGAATCATATCATGTGACATTTCAAGAAGTCCATCACGACGTAAACACTAACAGAGATCGCTGTAACATGCAGATAAAGATGTTTTGAAGACAATAAACATGATTGCAATGATATTTGGTTTACCTGTGTTCTTCGAGCCATGTCAGGTATTTTCATAATAATAGATTATATTTATAATGTAATGCTAATCGATATAGACTTTATCATCGTGAAGAATACTATAAAATACAATATTTTCTGTCCGATTTTTTTATCTGAAGCCAAATCAGAGCACAGAAGGTTATTTAAAACACTCGACTTGTGCTATAAAGTAAGTTTTAGAGCACAAACATGGTTTTAATCTCATAAATTGTTGTGTATTGATGGTGTGCTAAGCTAACATGCTAGCTAGCCCTTGGTGCACCTGCTACCTAGCTGTTATATTTATGAATATTTCTAAATAGGACTGCTTGCTGAAATGTTTCTTTTTTTAAGAAGGTCATTTTATATAGTTTCAAATGTAAGGTGAGAACTTTGAGAACTTTCCCTTAAAGAGATTAGGGGTTGAAACAGTGTGAATAGCCAGTCGTTAGTAATTATAATGCAGACAAAAGAAAGCATATTTAGAGCAATAACCAGAGGCTGGAGAGGTGTGAATGTGTGCAGGGGAGACTGACACTGAATGGAGATCGTTTAGACCACAACACAATAGAGAAAATAGACTGAATAGATGCTTAGAAGATGACAATAAACATCAGTTTGCATTTTAGAGTCTAATCAAAATAAAGTCGTTTGACATGATCTTGAAAAACATTTAACTAAATAAAGAGTTTTAGACATATCATCTTCAGATTTTAAATATAACATGGTCAGACATGTGGCTTTAGCTGCAGTGCATTTCTAGATTGCTACAGGGCCAACTTCAATTTTATTTTCATGAAAATATTTCATAAAAATAAATTTCTAATAACTTGACAAAACTTTGAAGCTATTTATAACATTTATTTTTCATTATGACAATAATTAATTCTACATTTGCAATAAACTGCCAGGTGTCAGCTTTCAAATGAGATCATACTTGTGCTTTTAGAACAAATGGTTCATGAACTGTATCTGTTTCAGTTTGGGTATGCGATTTCTGGGGATTTTTCAAAATTGGGGGTGAAGCTTAACAGGTTAATGGTGAATCTCTTTGTCTTACCTTCTTCCTGGAACTTCCTAATATGAGGGGCTCGCGAACAGGAAGCCTGACTTATACCTTCTCAAAGGAGGAGGAGTTCAAGTATTGAAAATGTTGAATGTTATTACATTGAATGCATGTCTTTTAAGATTCTCGTTGGTTTTCATGATGAAAATAGAGCTTGATAAAGAAGATGCTGATATTAATGTTTGAATGTTGATGTTAAATATGATCTTATAAATAAGTTATGTAGATTGTATTTGAGACAGCCTTGCCATTGGTATGTTTGAATTTGAGGGGAGGAGCCTCAACTATAAAGAGTCTGATTGTTTGGACAAAAAGGGGAGAACAAAAGGTGACTGTTGGGCCAGTAGCCAACGTGTTTGATTTTTCTCATGTAAATATTATTTTGTTATGTTTTCTTTTCTTTACTTTTGTTTCTATTTTGTTTTTCCTGTATTAGAATCTTGGTGGATGGAACTCTGTTACACTGTTTGGAGCATGCCCTGACAAGAAAATTAAATCACCTTTGAGAGACTTCAGAGTTTTTTTTTACTTTTTCTTGCTGCCTGCCTAGCCACCGCCAAGACTATCATACCACATCATTCCTAGGCGTTGCTGGGTATTACCGGCGATTTGTTGAAAGCTACTCCCAGATAGTTAAGCCTCTGAATGCGTTATTACAGGGTGAATTTTCTACTAGAGGATGTTCAACATCATCTTACCGTGTTAGGAGTAAAGCGGAATCCTTAGCTGGGAAATGGGATGATGAGTGTCAAGTTGCTTTTGACACTATCATTCAAAAGCTTACAACTGCGCCTGTTCTAGGTTTTGCAGACTGGAAGTTACCATACATTGGCATAGGGGCTGCTTTATATCAAGTTCAAGATGAAAAGACAAGAGTGATTGCCTATGCCAGTCGCGGTCTTTCTAAGAGTGAGAAAAACTACCCCGCGCACAAGCTAGAGTACTTAGCACTCAAATGGGCTGTGTGTGAAAAATTTCATGATTTCTTTTATGGCACAAAGTTTACTGAGTTAACAGACAACAATCCATTAGTGTATGTGCTCACTACGGCTAAATTGGATGCGGCTGGCCATAGGTGGCTCGCGGCTCTGTCTATGTATGATTTTGATATTAAGTACAGAGCGGGCAAAAACTAATGTTGATACGGACGGGCTGTCATGTCGTCCTCAAAAAAACACTTATGGATGATGGGGAGGCCCTACAGATTGATGAACGAGTAGCAAACTTGATAAGCAGAGCAGAATGTGCAGCAACTGAGTTTGAAAGCATTGAGCATCAAGCAATCAAAACTGTGTGTTTGCGAGACGAATGTCGTACAGCCGTGTGAGGACCTGCTGGAAGGCTGAGTCATCCCAAATCCCACTGTCGAGATGCTTCTTTGCAATGATGGTGTGGTTACTGATGATTTGATAGAACCTGAGCACTGGCCTGGACAAACTACTTTACCCAGTATGACTCCCACAGATTAGTACAAGTTACAGAGAGAGGATATAGCCATCAGAAGGGTAATTGACCTTGTGGTGTCTGAGGAAACTTCAACTAGACTCAACTAGACTGTAGATAGACTCAAAGAATCTAAAGAAGTGAGTCTAATGCTGAGGGAAAGGCCCAGATTAAGCTTAGTGGATGTCGTACTGTATCGTACGGTATCTGATCAGCTTGGGCAAAAATATAGGCAGCTGGTGGTTCCCCCGAGTTTCAGAGACAGGGCTCTTTAAGGAGTTCATGACGAAACAGGGCACATGGGGTATGAAAGGACTCTGGAGCTTGCAAGAGGCAGATTTTATTGGCCTAAAATGGCAGAATATGTGGAGCAAAGTGCAGGACTTGTGAGAGGTGCATAAAGAGAAAGGCTTGTGCACAAAGACCTGCAGAACTAGTGAACATCAAAGCTTATTCTCCATTGGAATTAGTCTGTATTGACTATCTTTCATTAAAGCCGGATTCAAATGACACCCACAACATATTAGTCATTACTGATTTTTTCACTAAGTTTTCTTGGGCATTTCCCACTAAAGACCAAACAGCCAAAACTGTGGCTTCGGTGTTGTGGGAAAATCTGATTTGCAGTTTTGGTTTTTCTAAGAGAATACATAGTGATCAGGGGGCCAATGTTAAGTCTGAGCTTGTGAAGGAGTTGTGCACACTAGCTGGAGTTAAGTCCCGCACAACATATTATCACCCGCGGGGAAACCCAGTAGAAAGATTTAATCGAACCTTACTGGATTTACTGGGAACCCTGAGTGATAAAAAGAAGGAACATTGGAGAAAATATGTCCGTCCTGTAGTGCATGTGTACAATTGCTCTAGGAATGGTGCGACTGGTGAGACTCCTTTCTTTCTCATGTTCGGACGCCAACATCGTCTCCCAATCGACCTTTGCTTCGCGATTAACCCAAAGGGGCATAATTCCAAAACTCATACTCATTATGTCAGTGAGTTGAAACGAAGGCTGAGGTACGCTTATCAATTGGCCGTTCAAAATGCGAAAAAGAGGCAATTGATGAATAAAGCTCGATGGGATAAGAAAGTGACAGCTGCTACAGTAGAAGTAGTAAATAGTTGGCGATCGTGTTCTTGTAAGAAACGTTAACATCCGGAGAAAGCACAAGATTGCAGCTATGTGGTGGTAAAGCAGCCTAATGCAGAGATCCCCGTGTATGTTATTCAGCCTGAGAATTACGAAGGCCCTGAGTGTGTTCTGCACAGAGATCTTTTACTCCCATGTGGGTTTCTTCCAACCAGTTCTGATGAGATTGACGAGGCTCCGGCTCTTGAAGGAGCACAGGCAGGAGACGTAAACGTGAGTTGGAAGGGGACATGGATTTGAAATGTGAAATTTATTTAACCCTCTGTGGTCGGCCGTCGCGCCGGAGCGACAAGCTCGATTTTTTCCTTATCAGTGCAAAAGAGAATCAAATTACTCTGTTGATTTTGATCTTACATATAAGTGTTGTACATCATTAAATCCTGTTAAGTGTCTATTTTTTTGTGGATACTCACAATAAAAACAAAGTGTTGTGCTTTTCATCAAATAAAGAAAAATAAACATGATGCGCGTTTTGCCTTCCCTCTGTCAATGAGGTCCATTCTGAAACGCGTCCGAAAAATGAACTGTAACTCTGTCAATACTTGTCACAGAGATACAAGAGATTTCTCTCTATGAAGCTGAAATTCTCTTATTTTAAATGAAGTAATTTATTAAAAAAGTAAATTTTTCCAGTTTATGTAATCCATTTGAAACCAAGGAGAGGTACAGTTTTTTCGTTCTCCCTTCATTATCTTTAATTAGCTGAGGCCGCCACGCCCCCAGAGCTTTTCACATGGTAAATAGGTGATCTATGCATCGCACACGCGGCACGCCCCCGATCAATGCCAAAAAGCACGAAGTTTCTTCATCAGATTCACTGATAGTTCATCACGTTTTGAGGATGGCAGCACGCTACCCCTTCAGATGATTATGGACAGCGGGGAAGAATTTACCTTTTCCCCAGAGAAAGATTGCAACTCGGACGACCAACGGCTGCATTTTGAAGAACGAATTGACCCTGCCGAGGATAAGTTCGGAGTAAGTTGTTTAGTGTTATATAATTCCTTTTCTGATCATATAGAGCTCAAATGAATTTTCAGACTATATTTTGCCTAATTTTGGCTACCTTTTGTCATAGGAAAGATTGCCTCAATAGTGTACGCTCGTGTAAACTTTTAAAATGTGATATTACATTTTGCATTTAGTCATTTAGTAGACGCTTTTTTTAAATGTAAATGTACTCTCTAAACATATTTGTATATTACATGTATTTCATTGAGAGATTAAATTGAGAGATTGATTGAGAGAAATATATTCTCTAGACTCTAGAAATATATAAATAGACTCCGGAAAAATATGTATGATAGCCGACTCAATATGATAGCCTACTAAATACAATATATTTTTTTATATATAAATGTTCAGTTTTGGTTAGCCTATGACACTACATGCTTAAATACTGCCTTATGTGTAATGCATTTTGTTTGTGAATAACTGCTTAGGTTATATATTGTGATTGAGAGAAATATATTTCAGACTCCGGTAAAAATATGATAGGCTATTGTCTAAATACAATATATATTTTTATATTTAAATGTTCAGTTTTGGTTAGTCTATGACACTACTAATCATGAGTAAACACTGCCTTATGCACAGATGTTTGTGAATAAAGGTGCAAATGTTTGAAATGTAGTGATGTGTCGTTCGCGAACCATCCGTTCATTGAGTGTATCAGTATATGCGTGCGGTCTATATGGGCCATAAACAGATACTCGCGGTGATGCAGTCTACCCATCAATAGATGTTTCTCCGTCCATCAACAGATATACATTGTGCATCCATACCCATTAATTGTCAATCAGTTTACTTTGGATAATGTAGGCTATGCTAACAGTTTTTTGTTTTGTTTTTTAGGAATGTGGCCAGGCCGCCAGGGGCGTCGCTAGGCCCTTTTTAGTGGGGCTTCTTGTTATAATTGTGTGTGTGTGTGTGTGTGTGTGTGTGTGTGTGTTCATCTGAGCCTCATTGGTCTGTCACTGCTCGTCAATGTCAGAATATTTGAGATGACCAATCAAATCAAAGTAGGCGGGCTTTATGTTCACAGACGCTGCTGAGCGTGAATTTTAACAGTGCGACTCGACGCGTAGCCTACGGTCAAGTGCGAGATAAAATGTAAGTAGCTAAACTTAACATTTCATATTTGACTTAACATTTCATATTTTAATTTTTTTTAGGTCATAAATGTTAAACGAATGACAAAAAATAATCAGGCAAACTAATATAGTTTTGTCTAATTTCGCCATTTTGAACTGAAAATAGGCCTATGTAACGTGACTCATGTAGCCTAATAATTAGTTTATTGTCATTGTGAGGGGACAAGAAACATTAACAAAGCCGTTTTCATTATGTTAGGCACAAGATTAATAATGAATGTGTACATATTGAGAATATAATACAAATTGTAGCCTTTAGTAAATTTAAAAAGCTCAGCTTTAGGAGGGGAAGAGAAAGGGATGAAGAGACTGAGAAAAAAAGAAAGAGTGATGGAGATGAGGAGAGAGCAGGTATTGACAAATAATCTACTGCCCACTGACATGGTTTTAAAGGTATTTCTTATCCTTTTTTTTGGTCTTCAAACATATTGAAATGCACATATCAGAGAAATAAAAAATTGTAACCCCCTACCAACCTCAAATTTAGGACCTCTTTGATTATAAAGCCCTGTCTACTGCCCTGTATTAGGCATCAATATCAATAATGAATGTGTAGCCTACATATTGTGAATGCATTAAATAAACTTAATTACCTAGCTTTAGTAGCTTTCAGTAAATAAACGCATCTGAAAAATGATTCATAGGCTAAATCAGTTGACCCTATGTTTACTTTCTTCACTGACAGACAAAAATGAAAAGCCTATATCAGTCAAAGCTCAGCTTTAGACTGGGGAAGAGACAGGGTAAGAGAAACACAAAGAGAAAAAGAGTGTGATGTTGATGAGGAGAGAAAAATAATCAGCTGCCCACTGACATGGTTTTAAAGCTGTTATCCATTTTTTTTGGCCTTCAAAACATCTTAAAATGCACATGTGTAGATCAGAGAAATCAAAATTTTCTCAGGGAAACCCTGAACCCCCTACCCTGGACCACACAGTGATTATAAAACCCTTTGCATGGTAATTAAACTGGTTAATAGTAAGCATTAGATCCTAAACTAAAGTGTTACTTTTTAAAAAAAATATTATTATTGAAAATCATACCCTCATTGGGGGCTTAGCCCTCCTAAAATGAAAATTCTAGTGACGCCCCTGAATGTGGTTGCATCATGCTCTCCTTCTCCAGCACCTCGCAGAGGAGCACGCAGGTGTCGTTCAGTTCTCAGTGCGATCGAGAATCATACTGAGTTAGTGCATAGACGTAATATTTTACAGATGAAATATAGCCAAATTGTGTTTACATCATCATAATGTAAAAGTTCCTATTCTTGTGTGAAATTACAAAAAAAATACATTTTTTTTATCCATGGCATTTTGTGACTGATAATGATAATAATACAGTTTATTTGATTGTGTTATCAGCATGCTCACACTTTTTCTTTATTCTTTTTATAACAAATGTGACAATGAACATGTCCAAGCACCAGTTCCGAAGAGAGCCAAGGCAAAGAAGCAGGTGAGCAAAAGGCAGTCAGTCATTGAAAACAGAGACAGATGTTGACATTGTTCCACAGGCACTGCGATTCCTTCCTGCACGCACGGGAAACTGGACCACAGCTGAGCTCTGTAGACTCACATTCGCCCATGAGTCTATTCAAACTATTTTTCCAACAATGGTGGCATGCAAAGCACACACAGGTATGACACAGTAGCCTACATGAAAGCCAAGCCAACAAGGTGGGGTTTCAAGTGGTTTGTTCTTGCAGACTCATACAGTTGTGCTGCTTTATTTTAGTTTTTCTTTGAATAAAATAAAATAAAAAAAACAAACAAAAAAACAAGTTTGGTCTTTTTTTATGTTTGTTTTTTGAAAGGATGTGTTAAGTGATAGGAATGACTTTAAGTCTTTACGTTCTTAGGAAAGATTTCTATTTTGAATAAATGCTGTTCTTTTTAACTTTTTATTTATCAGTGAATCATTCTTAGTTCAGGCTGCCTCACAGCACCTTGATGGGCCATTATAACCATTGGGGGAGTGTCTTCCCAGGTGTAAATAACATTAATATTCATGGCCATTCACACTCCCACGCATACTGCAGTCCTGACTCAAAAACTGACGTAAGAAATTTAAATAATTATATTGTTGTTTGTGAAAGAGTGGTCAGAATGATTTTCACTTCATTTTGTAGTAAAAATTCTAGCCTACAAGAATAGTAACTCAAAAGTCTTGTGGACAACTATTCAGTATGTGTTAAATGGCCTTATTGCGGTGACATTTTTCCCCCAAAAACATACTAACCACGCATAATTGTTTTTTCTATAAAATGCTAACATGTACATCCATTTCGCTCACATATTATTGTAGCAGAGTTTGTGCTGTATACACCAAATTTATATGTTGGCAAATGGTATGTTTTAAGTAGCTGAAATAAGCACAAATGTCAGGGCATGTCAAAACATCTCAAGGGCCCCAAAAACACCTCAGACCCCAGAGGGTTAAAGGATAGCCCCTTGAGATGTACCATCTAGTTTTCGAGGGGGTCCTAAGGACAAACATGAATACAGACAACAGGTTACATTGTATAACACATGGTACTTCACATTCATACCAACATTTACCAACATTTTTCTCTCCATAACTATCTCCTCAAATACAAGCCCTCTAAGTACATTAAGTATACAATACAATAAGTATACAATACAATAAGTATACAGTTATCATACATAACATGCGGGTTCAGTACCATAGAAAATAATAAAGTTTACATGATGATTGGAGATGGGTATGTTCAAAAACAGGAGTAGGTATTCTGCAAATGATCATGTAGTAATGTCCTAAAGGAATTAAGCGAGGAAATGGATCTAATTACATTTGGTAAATTGTTCCAAATTGTGAAGAGCGAAATGGAATTAGATATTGTTTTAGATACAAAGGATAGTTTAAGTGATAACATGGAGGCTTAATGTTGTGATAAGAATGTGGAAACTGAAGGTCCCAGTGTGTCTCTGAATCCTTATGCCCCAGAGTTTGAATTGGGGACAGCCTTGGGAGAAGTTTCTGGTTATTTTGTGTCTCAGAGTTTGTTGAATGAGCATGAAGCTGAAATGCACCAAAGTGATTGGCAGAACGCAGAATCTGTTAAGAACAACGTGGAAGAGGGCCGTGAGGCTGTAATTCAAAAGGATGTCTCATCCTTAGTGGATGATGTTAATGAGGTGTCAGTACATCCCGATGAGTTGAGTGGTGAAGGGATACTTTATTCTCCTGTTGAGTTAAGGAGGTCCAGAAGAGAGAAGAGACCCCCAAGAAACTTGAAAGATTTTGTTTGGAAAGCACAATGTGGGATGCAGAGTGCACATGCAGAACCCAAATCTAATTATTTTAGTCAAGTACTTAAAATGATGCAACAACAAATGAGAGTGCAACAAACTCAAAGTGAATTGTTATTCAGCCTTGTGGGTCATGTACCAAATTAATTGAGGCTGTGTTTCATTTACATGTATAATATTTTTTGTTTGTTTTGATTTTATATTATTTTTCCATGACTATGCATGAAATGTTCAGACATGTTTTATTTTTATTTTATTTATTATATTGTTTTTGCTGAGGGATAAAAATAATTGCGTCGATTGGTGCTGACGTCACATGCGCGCCAGCTCATTGAAGAGAGAGATGTGAGCCACATGTGTGAGCTATCGTTAATCAAATCCATCGTCATCAATATTGTTCTAAATAGATGTCTGAACTGTTTCATTGTATTAGGTAAGTTACAATTGTCTCATATTTTCATAAATAATGTTTAAGTTTGTGTTTGATCATATAAGAAAATGTGGATGGTTAATGCTGTTCGTAATTGAGTATACAGTGTGCAATAGAACATATGTAAAGTGTTTATGCTGCAGTAGTATGCTTGTTAAAACCGGTTTGCACATATTATGTAATGGGAATAATGTAAGTTTAAACGTTATTGAATGTTAAATGCATTTCGTGATGGATGCTGACGTCACATGCGCGCCAGCTCATGTGTGAGCTGAGTAAACTGCACTTCCACACAAACTTACATACTGTAATCCGTATGAAAGCATCGAGAGGTACAGTTTCTCAAGCGCCTGCTCATTACCTCTAATGTGACCTCACCCAAGCACGCACAAGCGATTCAAAACTTTGGGAGAAATATGCGTATAAACCAATTGTTCTGCATTTTTCATTGAGAGCATATAACATAATTTATATATATTTTTAAGATGAAAAAATGCAGTTTTATGGATACTAGACACGTGACTTTCAAATGAAAGATTGGTATCAAAGAGCACACCCAGGTTCCTTCCGACGACGAGGACTTGACAGAGCAGCCATTGTGATGGATTTTCTTATCCTCAAACCTAACTATTTTAGATTTGTCTCCCTAAGACTGACTACTCTTTTATAACCTATACGCTAGCTAGCACGTCTACGTTAATCCTTCGGCGTGTCTCCAGACGACTACAGCCTTTTTGTCCCTTACTATACTCCGTGTCTCCAGACGACTACTGCCGAGTCTAAACCCTATACTCCGTGTCTCCAGACGACTACTGCCGAGTCTAAAATCCTATACTCCGTGTCTCCAGACGACTACTGCCGAGTTGATAATTCTAACTTACTTGTTCTATTGCTGCGCAGCTTAAATGACAGACAGACTTCAGTAAATGTCCTTTAAATGCTTTTAATTAACGGCCAGGAGTCTCGAGCAATACTCAGAGAATCTCCCAAGTAAAAACAAGGCCGGTGGATCTCAGACAATTTCCATTGAGAATCCCCCCGAAAACACGGAAACAACAGTTTTTATACAATAGGGGGTATGGCATAATGACATTAATTTGATTGGTTATTCATTTTCCGTCTTCTTCTGTTACTGGGTAGTTTTAACCATTACTTCATTGATCACAAGTTCTAACTTAATCATCCCTGTCTAGTCTCATTTCCCATATTTGTTATTTATACACACATCATGGGTTCGACACACACACAAATTCACCTAAAATACAGAATGTCTTAGAACATTGTTTCAGAGATTTAGCATGTCAAATAAGGTCAAATGGTAAAACACGTTTAGCTTAATATTCAGTTTAAATTTTCCACCACATTCCCCTCTCTGGCCATAATAAAACATGGCCAATATTAAATTTAATTATTCTAATCATTTTTCTATACCTGCATGACTTACCTGCTCCACCGAATCATCCTATTTTAAGTCAGTGACTTTAATACCACCTGTTATCTCTAACCATTTCCTTGTTTTATCTTTTACTTTATAATACCTTTAAGATATTCCTTCAATCAACATCCTGCTGTAATATAACCAATTTCCAATGTTTCATATACACAGAATATTATTCATCTCCTTGCCAATATTCTATCTCTAGTAAAAAACTAAACATACCATAGTGCATTGCCTTTTAACTTTAGACCTTGAGTCAAGTTTCATCATTTTTTAGCTATCTTTTAAATCGCATTGATCTATTAGGCCTTTAACATGCTGATAGTGCTGATTAACCATTTTTCTTAATCTTATGTTGTTAGCTTTTAATTCAAGAAGGCGATTGTTTTACTTAGTCAGATCTATTTAAGGATCTGTGTAATAAAATCTAACCAAAAAGGTTCTATAATCTTTCATTTTTATCCTTAACACTAATATCAATAATTGTATTATCTTGTTTTAAACAATGTCATTATTTTAAAATTATCTCTGTTTAACCCAGCTCTTGCCACTAGAATAGCCTTAGCTGATGACATGCCATTTAATCTTTAATTACTTATCTTCCTACAATCCTATTTTCCAGAATTAACTGACGGACATAACTTATACCACCTCTAAGTTTTTGCAATGCGGAATAGCTCATAATGGATCCATTGATCCAGATCATTAAATCTGTAACTTAATTGTGAATTTAGAAAGCTTTTCAGAATTTTTTCTATATTAGCAAATATTCTATTTCTCTGAATCGTCTAAACTGATTAGACTAGTTCTTAGTTTAAATTTTTTAATTTTTGGGTCATATTGTTCTTGGTCTATAGTTTTAACTCTGTCCCCTACATAATTTGTTTTAATACGTTGAAAACCTTTCTCAATAATACAATAACAAAACAATATTTCATTCCTCGAAGCCGGGCTAAATAAGCAAGCACTGTTGCTGTATTCCTAGCTAGCTAGACCCGCAGTCACCTCTCAGATATCAAATACACAGACGTTAGACAATACATGAAAGGAACATTTCAGTAATCACACTGGTAACTTCTTCAACTAATAATAATCCATGAATTAAAGGTTTCCCAAAATCAATCCCATTTTAAAAAGTTTTCTTTAGCTATTTCAGCAATTTGAAACACCCAAAATATATTTAATGTAGTCATTAATTCATCACTATAGAAGTTTACCCAATGATCTATTCAGACCTAGTCTGGCAAAGTAACTTATCACCTATTCTCTCTTATTAGTGAACAACTATTGCTATTACATTTTAGCATCTATGATATCTGTCTTAGACTTTTAAAACCCTCAAGTTTCTTCAATAATAGTCCCTAGATTATTTATTATTTTTACAGTAATGTAGTTAGTTAAAGTCTATATACTCTTCAGAATTAAGAGATTTTCCTCTTTTCAATTTACGTGTACCTGAAATAATTTTCAAATTAATTAGTAATTTGTTAAAATCTCAACCCTATCTCACTATCTCAGGTCCTACAGTTTGATTGAACCAAATAAAACATCAATAAACATCACATTATTGCTTCTGGAAGAACATCACAGTCTACCCTGGTCACATCCTGGAGGAAATTCAAACAGAAACAGCAATATAATCAACATCAATACACTTGCAGATATAATAACACATATGCTGCATTTAAACACTTTGTTGTCGCGTTGGCCCCACAGACGTCTGAAACGTTCCATGTTCACCTTTTGACTCTTTGCGAGCCGTAGCAAGGTCTTTCCCTCGTAGGTAGAGGAGGCACGTTACCAGCACGTCCTTTTATCTTCCCTCCCCTACTTTCCTCTGGATGGCGGTTGGTGGGGCTTGCAATGTGACACGTGAACCCAAGCGTCACGCTCGGAAACTTTGATTTGCTGTATTCGTTGTTAGAATGATCTCATACGGACCCAGCCACCTTGGGTTGTACCACGCCTTACGTCTGTGATCCTTGATCCAGACCCACTGTCCTGGCTCGTAAGAGTGCTGTGTCTCTGTACCTGGAACCGGCAAAGCAGCTTTGACCTGTTAAGGGAGACCTTAACTATTTTTGTTAGTGACAACATGTATTAACATAATCTGCTTGTCTGGCCGGTCGTCCTTTCTGATCAGACCTGTGAAATTTCATGATAAACAGTAACAAGACAATATTTTATACATTTGGAACAGAATAAGTTCTGTTCGACAGGATCCATCATGACATCCTAGAAAAAGGAAGAAGTTAAAAGTGGGGTGGACAGGGCAAGCATGTTTGCTCTCTGCCTTCCCACATTTATACGCTGCAAAAGTTTCTTAGATGGTTAGATCATATCGAAAGTTCGTCTGAAGGCTACATCCTAAATAAAAGGAAGTAGGATTTATTTTGTTCTATTGTTGGATCTAGAATGGAAAGTTAGTCACCATCAGACCTGAAAATGGGAAGTATGATAAAGTTTACCATAAGATAGAAATATAAAATCAAAGTTTTATGGTTAGTACCATAATTAATCTTATCTATTAAAATTTCCATTCATTCACTTTCACACACTTTCACACACAAACAAACATCCCACCCCTCTCTGGCCAGAGAATCATACCTTTTTGTCTGCCATAGCAGTTTATGAACTGAATGAGGAACATATATTTTATTAGGAGTGGAATACCACCAAATCCGAACGGTAACAACTTTTACGACAGAAGCTACTGAATGTAGACACACTGTGGCATTCCCCTTGCGACAGTGTCTAAACGTTAGGATATTAATTATCAATCGTCCGATGCAGTCACAATGTGTTTGAGTTTAACACAGTGAACGTAAACCTCAAAATCAAATAGATTAAAAACTTTAAAATAATAATCATATAGACCTTCGGTTGCAGTTGAGAGATTCAGCTTCAATCCCTCAAATGCAATTTGTCATTAACTACATAATTTCAATTTTTCAAAACTTTTTTTGTTTTGCTCCTAAGCTATTTAAAAGAAGATTTGGAAATCTTCACACAATCTCGGATCCATGGACAAAAATAAAACATTTCTATCTCGTCCCCTTGGTGATGACAGCATGTGATTTCAAAAGTTTTTAATTAGAAACATTGTTCTTATTGAATCCAGAAAATTACCTTTAAATGAAATGGAGTGACCCTGGTAATTGGCGATTCTATTACACGGAACGTGAAAATAGAGACACCAGCCACCATAGTCACATGTTTGCCGGGAGCCAGAGCGCCTGACATCAAATCAAATTTAAAATGGAGTGACCCTGGTAATTGGCGATTCTATTACACGGAACGTGAAAATAGAGACACCAGCCACCATAGTCACATGTTTGCCGGGAGCCAGAGCGCCTGACATCAAATCAAATTTAAAAGTGCTGGCTAATGCTAATCGTAAATTCTCTAAGATTGTTATTCACGTCGGCACTAATGATGTTCGACTTCGCCAGTCGGAGATCACCAAAATTAATATTAAAGAGGTGTTTGAACTCGCAAGTACGATGTCAGGCACTGTAATCTGCTCTGGCCCCCTTCCTGTTCGAAGGAGTGATGAGATAGTTAGTAGATTGTGTTCACTCAATGGCTGGTTGTCTAATTGGTGTCCGCAACATAATATAGAATTCATAGACAATTGGAAAAGTTTTTGGGGCAAGCCTGACCTGTTGAAAAGAGATGGTATTCATCCCACCTGGGATGGTGCTGCTCTTCTCTCTAGTAATTTGGCTCATAGTCTTAGAGATAAAACATGACAATCTGGGGCTCAGGTCAGGAAGCAGACAAACTGGCTAAACCGACCGTCTGCTAGCGGCCTCACGTCACCAAGGTCAGATAAATCTCATCACATAGAGACTCTTTCACCTAGATATCATCATATAGAGACTGTGTCTGTTCCCCGAATTTGGAAATCCAAAAAACTGCCAAACCTTTCTAAGGTTAAAAATCTAATTGATGTTCAACAAATAAAAAACAGATATAATACAGATGAGCAAACGATAAAGCTTGGGTTGCTGAATATTCGATCCCTTAATTCAAAATCGCTCATAGTTAATGATAAGATTAAAGACTATAACCTAGATGTGCTGTGTTTGACAGAAACCTGGCTAAAACCAAACGATTACATTACTTTAAATGAGTCCACTCCGCAAGATTATTGTTATAAACATGAGCCTCGTCCGAAAGGCAAAGGGGGAGGTGTTGCTGTAATTTATAGTAATATTCTGAAAACCACTAAGAAATCTAGTTTTAAATATACTTCTTTTGAAGTGTTGGTGCTTAATGTAAAAATTTATAGTGTAAACAATAAATCACGTTTGAGAATTCTGCTGGCTACTGTATACAGGCCACCAGGGCACCATAAAGATTTTCTCAAAGAATTTGCTGACTTTCTATCAGAATTAGTATTGGCTGCAGATAAAGTCCTAATTGTTGGTGATTTTAATATACATGTAGATAATGAAAAAGATGCATTGGGATTGGCATTTAAAGACATTATAAACTCAATTGGAGTGAGACAACAGGTGTCAGGACCTACTCATTGTCGTAATCATACTCTTGATCTAATATTATCACATGGAATAGATGTTGATGGCGTTGAAATTCTGCAGCAGAGCGACGACATCTCCGATCACTATCTAGTCTCGTGTAAATTACATTTAGCCAAGGCTGCAAAGCCGACTCCGTGTTATAAATATGTTAGACCTATCACTTCTGCCACTAAAGATTGCTTTATCAATAATCTTCCAAATCAGTTTCATAATCTCAGCATCCCAGAAAACTTAGAAGAACTTGATATTGCAACAGAAACTTTTAACTCTCTCTTTTCCAGCACTTTAGACACAGTTGCTCCGCTGCGCTTAAAGAAGATCAAAGAAAATAGTCCAACGCCGTGGTACAATGAGCACACCCGGGCCCTTAAGAGAGCAGCCAGAAAAATGGAGCGAAACTGGAAGAAAACAAAACTAGAGGTATTTCGGATGTCATGGAAGGAGAGCTCGATTGCTTACAGAGAGGCCTTAAAAGATGCTAGAACTAATTATTTTTCAACCCTATTAGAAGAAAATAAACATAATCCTAGGTATTTATTTGAACAAGTGACTAAACTAACGAAAAAGAAAGCTTCAAGCCCAGAAGTTTATAAGAAACACAGCAGTAATGACTTTATGAACTTCTTCACTTATAAGATTGATAATATCAGGGACAAAATTATAACTATGCAACCGTCTACTACACTATCGCATCAGGGAGTATATTGTAGTCTCTGTGAGGAACATTTTGATTCATTTGTTGCTATAGGAGAGGAAGAATTTTGCAAAATTGTTAATTCATCTAAATCGACAACTTGTATGCTTGACCCTATACCGACTAAGCTACTGAAAGAGATGCTTCCAGAGGTCATAGATCCTCTTCTAGATATCATTAATTCATCTTTGTCATTAGGATACGTACCAAAAACCTTTAAGTTGGCTATGATTAAACCGCTTGTTAAAAAACCGCAACTTGATCCTACAGAATTAGTCAATTACAGGCCGATCTCGAATCTGCCTTTTCTGTCAAAGATACTAGAAAAAGCAGTATCCTCACAACTGTGTTCCTTTTTAGAAAGAAATAATATCTGCGAGGATTTTCAGTCCGGATTTAGACCGTACCATAGTACTGAGACTGCTCTCATTAAAGTCACAAATGATTTGCTCCTATCATCCGATCGTGGTTGTATCTCTCTATTAGTGTTACTTGATCTTAGTGCTGCATTTGATACTATCGACCACAACTTTCTTTTAAATAGACTAGAAAACTATGTTGGCATTAGCGGAATTGTACTAGCATGGTTTAAATCATACTTATCTGACCGATATCAGTTTGTAGCAGTAAATGAAGAGATGTCTTATCGATCACAAGTTCAGTATGGCGTACCACAAGGCTCAGTACTAGGACCGCTGCTCTTCACTCTGTACATGCTACCATTAGGAGATATAATTAGGAAATATGGAATTAGCTTTCACTGTTATGCTGATGATACTCAGCTGTATATTTCTTCAAAACCTAACGAACCTTACCAATTCACAAAATTAATGGAATGCATAGCTGATATAAAAAATTGGATGACCAGTAATTTCCTATTACTAAATTCTGAAAAAACAGAGATTCTAATCATTGGACAAAAAACTTCCTCACCTAATAACCTAGAATACTGTCTAACACTTGATGGCTGCTCTGTTAAGTCTTCGACGTTAGTTAGGAACCTGGGTGTGCTCTTTGATACCAATCTTTCATTTGAAAGTCACGTGTCTAGTATCTTTAAAACCGCATTTTTCCATCTTAAAAATATATCTAAATTACGTCATATGCTCTCACTGACAAATGCGGAACAATTAGTTCATGCGTTCATGACCTCAAGGCTAGATTATTGTAATGCTCTACTGGGTGGTTGCCCTGCACGCTTATTAAACAAACTACAGCTAGTTCAAAATGCAGCCGCTAGAGTTCTTACCAGAACCAGGAAGTATGACCATATTAGCCCGGTTCTGTCAACACTGCATTGGCTGCCTATTAAACATCGTATAAATTTTAAAATATTGCTGATTACTTACAAAGCACTAAACGGTTTAGTCCCCAGTACTTGAGCGAGCTCTTAACGCATTATAGTCCTTCACGTCTATTGCGATCTCAAAATTCTGGCCAGTTGATAATACCTAGAATATCAAAATCGACTGCTGGCGGTAGATCCTTTTCCTATTTAGCACCAAAACTTTGGAACAATCTTCCTAACACGGTCCGGGAAGCAGATACAGTCTGTCAGTTTAAATCTAGACTAAAAACACATCTCTTTGGCTTAGCATACACATAACACATAATGGATTTCTATAATTCAATGTTAGGCTGCATAGATTAGATCAGCCGGAACCGGGAACACTTCCCATAATTCCTGATGTACTTTGTACATCATAAGAAGGATGGCGTCTACGCTAATATTAGTCTCTCTGTTTATCCCGAGGTTTACCGCAGACCGCCGGATCCAGGGCATATCCAGATCTGATGAAGGACCATCACATGGACACAACGACACGCATTATCAGGGCTGTGAAGGCCCATGGACACCTCACCACTCATCTCCTCACCGGCCGGATGACCCAACCCAACCAGATGAACTGGATAATATCGTGAAAGTTCTGATCCCATCTGACTCCTGACATTATGCTGCCTAACTCATAATCATACACTGTTCATTCGTTGGCCAAAGGAGGACTGGCCCCCCGACTGAGCCTGGGTTCTCCCAAGGTTTTTTTCTCCATTCTGTCACCTGATGGAGTTTTGGTTCCTTGCCACTGTTGCCTTCGCCTTTTGGCTTGCTTAGTTGGGGACATTTAATTTTCAATTGAACAATACTATTACAACATTGTTTTCCTGTTATCTCTGTAAAGCTGCTTTGAAACAATTTGTATTGTAAAAAGCGCTATATAAATAAAGGTGACTTGACTTGACTTGACTTGACCAATATTGTTGCTTTTCTAGCCATAATGTCTCTTTGGGACACTTTGTGCCCTATATTTAGTCATATATATATAGTCAATAATATATTCTCAACAAATGCATGCTTTTACCACTATTGGTTTAAGTAATAAGCCTCACTATCCAAATCCAGTGTTTTAACTGATTGGTGAGTCAATCTCTCACTTCTGCTATTGAACTTCCTGTATTAGGCCAGCTGGACTGGTCCAATTTGAAAGCAGATTCAAAGTGTTAGTTGAAGAAATATGAAGAATTGCTGAAACCAGTGGATAATCAAAAACAATAATCAAGTTACTATGATAATTAACTAAATTTGAAACGTTCTCTGTAGTGATCATTGAAAATTCAGCACCTGGCCCACAAGTGAGGGGATGGAAGTCTTTCTTTTCTGTGTGGATTGTCGTTCAGTTGACTTGTTAGGCTGATACGTTTGATCATCAGGCTGTGATGGCCCTCTCTTTCTGGGTTTTGATCCACCCTGGCACAACATTTCATAATGCATGGCAAAAATTGTCTTTAGGAAAAGTCTCAAGTGAACTTGTCACCTTTTCCTGCACTGTCTCAGTTGACCCCTCAGAAGTGTCCACTTCCTCTTTCGGGAGCTGGGGAGCTGAGGGCACCACTTCCTCTTTCTCTCTCTCCAGTCATCCAACTTTTCAAGCCAGGCGTCTGAAATCTTGAACACTCAGAGAACTGCAAAACTCAAATTAAACTTAGTTTAATAACTAAATATCTCATCTGGTTAACAAGACAGCAGTTTCTCATTTTATTAAAAAGCGTACTTCACTGCGGAAAAAGCAAGCATTTCTTCATTGCCAAAGATGCAGGAAAAAGCAGGAAAATACTCTAATTACAATACAGTTTTTTTCTTGACTTCCTTTCTTTGTATTTTTTTCTCTTCAAAAATCCAAAATAAAATGACCGTAAGATATATGTAATGTGCTTGTTCAAATCACAATTTATATTTAAATTGGTCACTCAACCTCATATAATGCATAATGCACAAAAATTATCTTAGTTAAACATAAACAATTGGTTCTTCGAATCTCTGCAATGGATAATTTTTTCTCAAGTTCTTTCACACTGTCTGGGATAACGGGATACAAATTCTAGACACCTTCAGATAGAAATTATAATATTTAAACACGTGTACTCAATATCTTATTATTTATTACTTTAAGAGCACCTAATTGCTCAGTCTTATGTACTCTTATCTCATCTACATAAATAAATCAAAGTTTAACTCACAAAAGTTTCTTTATGATTCAAAATCTTATGTTATCTCAGAATGCATATTCTTATTATAATGATTTATAACTTTTATTTTATTTATTTATAACACTTTCTATAACATTTCTAATTGATTTCAAAATGTAACCATGCATAATCTCATGTTAACAATATTACCATGTATCTTGTCTCAACTCTTTCAATTGTATCTTTATATTCTCTCAGAATTAAACCTTTATTCAAACAAAAACTTCAAACAAAAAGCAAATTGCAGCACCTCAGCATCTCTTAAAGGGGCATTTTTCCCCTCCCGAATCTGGGTTTCCAGCATGCAAGTTGCTCTCTTTGCAGGAAGTTTTATTAACACAACAAATTCAATACTCAACAAATACCAATTTAGTTGAATTTAATCATTATTATTGCTCATTGCCCTTAATAGGTAAAAACATTTTTTTTTATTCTCCTTAAATCTTTAAATGAGATCACCAATTTTCTTCAAATATTTTTTTCCCTGGCCACTTGATCTCAATTATACGTCGACGTACATATGTATATATTGTTAAATAGAAATGATCTCGCTGTGGTAAATTTAGTTGACTTATTTCTTCTCCATAAGATAATGGGATACATCGTTTAAACCTGGGCTCAGCCAGTGTGTTTTCTCTTCTCTTTTTTTTTTCAGCTAAATAATTTCTCAATTAAATTTCACTCTTCTAAAATCCCTCTTTTAGATTTCACAGATATGGAAAATTTCAATTTCAACCATCAAAACAGAACAAACTAGAAACACGTTCCAAATTCTTATTTTAAAATGTTTTTTTCTTTTTTATACGCACAAAAATGTTTTATTTTACACATCAAAAGGAAAACTAAAACTGAAGTCTGTGTGTCCTACCTTAATACTTTTAAGTCCTTTTAGCCCGTCTGGAATGGTCCCTCTGTCGAACAGGGTTCTGCAGTCTGGCAGAGTGAAGACAACATGGTTCCTCGTCCCCGTCCATCCGACAGAGGGAGATTCCGAGAACTCTCCTGGCTGGCTCGCCAAAATGTGATGGATTTTCTTATCCTCAAACCTAACTATTTTAGATTTGTCTCCCTAAGACTGACTACTCTATTATAACCTATACGCTAGCTAGCACGTCTACGTTAATCCTTCGGCGTGTCTCCAGACGACTACAGCCTTTTTGTCCCTAACTATACTCCGTGTCTCCAGGCGACTACTGCCGAGTCTAAACCCTATACTCCGTGTCTCCAGACGACTACTGCCGAGTCTAAAATCCTATACTCCGTGTCTCCAGACGACTACTGCCGAGTTGATAATTCTAACTTACTTGTTCTATTGCTGCGCAGCTTAAATGACAGACAGACTTCAGTAAATGTCCTTTAAATGCTTTTAATTAACGGCCAGGAGTCTCGAGCAATACTCAGAGAATCTCCCAAGTAAAAACAAGGGCGGTGGATCTCAGACAATTTCCATTGAGAATCCCCCCGAAAACACGGAAACAACAGTTTTTTATACAATAGGGGGTATGGCATAATGACATTAATTTGATTGGTTATTCATTTTCAGTCTTCTTCTGTTACTGGGTAGTTTTAACCATTACTTCATTGATCACAAGTTCTAACTTAATCATCCCTGTCTAGTCTCATTTCCCATATTTGTTATTTATACACACATCATGGGTTCGACACACACACACATTCACCTAAAATACAGAATGTCTTAGAACATTGTTTCAGAGATTTAGCATGTCAAATAAGGTCAAATGGTAAAACACGTTTAGCTTAATATTCAGTTTAAATTTTCCACCACACCATCAAGTGTTAGACAGTATTCTAGGTTATTAAGTTGTTTATTCTAGTTGTTTGTCCAATAATTAGAATCTCTGTTTTTTCAGAATTAAGTAGTAGGAAATTACTAGTCATCCAGTTTTTTATATCAGCTATGCATTCTGTTAATTTGGTGGATTGGTAAATTTCGTCTAAGGGTAGCATGTACAGAGTGAACAGCAACGGTCCTAGTACTGAGCCTTGTGGTAAACCATACTGAACTTTTGACCGATAAGACATCTCTTCATTTACTGCTACAAACTGATAACGGTCAGATAAGTATGATTTAAACCATGCTAGTGCAATTCCACTAATGCCAACATAATTTTCGAGTCTATTTAAAAGAATGTCGTAGGGAAACTAGCTCAAATACGGGGAATGTATATTTATAATTATATAAGATATATAATTGAGTGTCATCAGCATAACAGTGAAAACTAATTCCATGTTTTCTTATAATATTACCAAGTGGCATCATATATATTGAGAATAGCAGAGGGCCTAGGACAGATCCTTGCGGCACTCCATAGTCTACTGATGTTATCTTTGATTTTTCCCCATTTAAACAGACGAAATGGTAACGGTCTGATAAGTACGATCTAAACCAGCTTAATGCCTGTCCCTGAACACCAGTGTAGTTTTGTAGTCGATCTAAGAGTATTTTATGATCTATAGTGTCGAACGCGGCGCTAAGATCAAGTAGAACTAGTATTGAGATACAGCCTTGGTCAGAGGCTAAGAGTAAATCATTTGTAATTTTAACTAGCGCAGTTTCTGTGCTATGATGCGGTCTGAATCCCGACTGAAATTTTTCGTAGATATCATTTTCTTGCAAGAAAGAGTACAATTGAGCGGACACAATTTTTTCTAGTATTTTAGACATAAATGGAAGATTTGAGATGGGTCTGTAATTTGCTAGGTTATTTGGATCTAATTGCGGTTTCTTAATGAGAGGTTTTATTACTGCCAGCTTGAATATTTTTGGAACATGACCTAAAAATAAAGACGAGTTAATAATATTGAGAAGAGGCTCTTCCACTACAGGTAACACTTCTTTAAGTAGTTTAGTGGGTATTGGATCTAATAAACATGTTGTTGGTTTAGATGCAATGATTAGTTTATTTAGTTCTTCCTGTCCTATAGTTGTAAAGCGGTGTAGTTGTTCTAGAGGGGCCATAATTGAGGCCGAGTCATAAGACACCATAGAGGATTGTACATTTACAATTGTGTTTCGGATGCTTTCTATTTTCTCATTGAAGTAATTCATAAAATCATTACTACTATATTGTAACGGAATATTTTGCTCTGGAGATGTCTGATTATTTGTTAGTCTAGCCACGGTGTTAAATAAAAACCTTGGATTATTTTGGTTATTTTCTATTAGTTTGCGGATATGCTCAGCCCTGGCTGATTTTAGAGCCCTTTTATAACGTGACATACTGTCTTTCCACGCGATTCTGAAGACCTCTAAATTAGTTCGTTTCCATTTACGCTCTAAGTTACGAGTTTCTCTCTTGATAGCATGCGTAGCACTGTTGTACCATGGTGTTTTAGTTTTCTCTCTAACCTTTTTTAATCTAATTGGTGCAACAATATCTAGTGTACTAGAGAAAATGTTGCTCATACTGCTAGTCATTTCCTCTAGTTCATCTGTTTGTTTGGGTTTACTGAGCAGCTGAGATAGATCAGGTAAGCTATTTGAGAATCTATCTATAGTGGTTGGAAGGATTGTTCTGCCTGGTCTATAACATGGTGCAACATGACACATTCAGCAGTGCGTATTATGCAAGTTACCATGTAATGATCAGTGAGATCGTCACTTTGCGGTATAATATCTATATCGGTTGGATTGGTCCCATATGAAATAATTAAATCTAGTGTATGATTTAGACGATGAGTGGGACCACTGACGTTTTGCTTCACCCCAAAAGAGTTTAATAGATCTGTAAACGCAGCCCCTAACACATCATTTGTATTATCTACGTGTATGTTAAAGTCGCCAATAATTATTGCTTTATCGACATTGACCAATAGGTCTGAGAGAAAGTCTGCAAAATCTTTTAGGAAATCAGTATATGGCCCTGGAGGTCTATATACGGTAGCCAAGGCTAGAGATAATAAGGATTTCTTTCTTACATCTAAGAGCGTAACATTTAGCACAAGTACTTCAAACGAATTAAACCTATGACAAGTTTTCTGAGTAACATTAAGAATATCTCTATAGATTGTTGCAACACCGCCGCCACGACCGATCAGACGGGGCTCATGCTTATAACAGTATCCTGGTGGAGTAGACTCATTTAGACCGAAATAATCATTTGGTTTAAGCCAGGTTTCAGCAGTGTTGGGAGTAACGCGTTACAAAAGTAATGCATTACAGTAACATATTACTTTCTGCTGTAACGCAGTAGTGTAAGGCATTACTAATCAATTTTCAGTAATATTTTACTCGGTACATGTTCAGTAAGGCTTGCGTTACAAGTTACAACAGACTTTTAGTTTTAATTGTAAAAAGCCTACACAGCAAGACCGCGAGACAAGCAGGCTAAATTACCTGTTCGTGGTCAGTCAATAGCCGCGTGTGGTGTCCAAGTCTGTTAATAAAAACTATATGGCAGCGTCTGATATAGGCCTATTTGTATAGCGATTTATTTTTTACAGGAGTGCCGTGAGGTATGATTTCGGCCTCTGTGCGCCAGTGGAGAAGCGGCTAATGGTGAAGATGGCATGAAGAAGACTGTGCATTCGCGAGATGGACGTATGCACATTAGGCTATTCGTTCTGTGTTTTCTTTCTAAACAGTTAGGCTATGTATATGTGGTATTTTTCATGTTTTCATCACGCAATCATATTTTTGGGCATCAGCGGCGCTGCCGATAAAGCACCTAAGAGCTGTCACAAAGAACCGGCAAAAGCAATGATTATGAATATGTCAAATATAGCAAGGACACATTTTACTTGTTTATTAATAAAGGCGGGATGAAGTTGACGATGCTGACTCGCGATCTTTGCAGTAGGCTTGTGCGCCAGAGAGAAATGCACATTTCATTTCATAAGCAGCAAGTTTTGACAGTAGGCTATGTCACGTCCATAACGCTGGAATTCCCAAATTTTATATAATTTATCCTCAACTTGTTTTGTGGTGTAGGTCTACGTATTTTATAATGTTAAGTTAACTTCAAATAATACTAATAGTAATTTAAAGATGTGGTAGCATTGGATCTGGTATGGATAACACTGGGAGTTGGAAGGGGTGTGTCGCGATTCTGCAGGTTTGTGGATCTGAGTGTCGCGATTTCGGTTTCATATCGCATATCGTTAAAGCCCTAGTCATTTTAGAATGTTAAGTTCTACTTCTGTATATTTATTTTGGTGAAAGTAACTCAAAAGTAATACAGGAGTAATGTAACGCATTACAATTCTGAGACAGTAATATTGTAAGGTAATGAATTACTTTTAAATAACAGTAACATGTAATATATAATGTATTCCAGTTTGGAAGTAACTTGCACAACACTGGGTTTCAGTAAGGCGCAGAACATCGAAATTATTATCTGTGACCATTTCATTTACAATAACCGCCTTAGGTGTGAGCGATCTAATGTTTAGAAGACCTAGCTTTAGAAATTGTTTTTGTTCACTGATATTTAGATTTTCTGGTTTAATTACAATAATATTCTTGCTAGATCTTACAGTAGATTTGTTGTTTGGCTTCACTAAGCGAGGAATAGACACAGTTTCTATATAATTAGGGCCCGAGCACCGATGGTGTGAGGACCCTCTTGGAATTGCTCTGTTTATTATTATTATTATTCTTCTTCTTCTTCTCCGCAATGAATCGCATTTTTGAGAGCCTAAACATGCACGAAAACTCACGAAAATTTGCACACGCGTCAGAACTGGCGAAAATTTACATCTGATATGCGTTTCAAAATTGGGCGGGCCAAAATGGCTCGATAGCGCCACCTATAAAGGTTCAACGGAGTGCGCCTCGCGTTACGTTTCACGTACGTGTACGAAATTCGGTACATACATGTAATGGCCCAATACCTACAAAAAAGTCTCTTGGAGCGTAGCCCTAAACACAACAGGAAGTCAGCCATTTTGAACTTCCTCTCAGATTTTTGTGCAGTTTTTGCCATTTTCAGGCCTCGTACTTTAACGAACTCCTCCTACAGTTTTAATCTGATCATCTTCAAATTTGGTGAGTGTAATCTTAAGGCCTTTGCGACGTTAAATTGCGAAGATCTTGAGTTTTCGTCGAAGGGCGTGTCCTCGGCGGCCTGACAAATTTTGATGTTTCGCCATGAAACAGGAAGTTGCTGTAACTCAGGCAAACAATGTCCAATCTGCCCCAAACTTCACATGTTTGATAAGAGTTCTGTCCTGAACACATGTCCATGCTCATATTCAGTTACAGTCACAGCGCCACCTGCTGGCAACAGGAAGTGACATGTTTAACACTGTTGTGGACTCCTGATAACATATAAAAAAGTGCCAGCAAGTGTTAAACATGCTAACAACATACTTGAAACATGCTAAAACATGCTAGCAAGCACTTAGCTAAGTGCTAAAGCATGCTATTACTGCAATTCAATAGGAATTTGCTGTAACTCAGGTATGGAATGTCCAATCTGCCCCAAACTTCACCCGTTTGATAAGAGTTCTGTCCTGAACACATGTCCATGCTCATATTCAGTTACAGTCATAGCGCCACCTGCTGGCAACAGGAAGTGACATGTTTAACACTTTTGTGGACTCCTAATAACATAAAAAAGTGCCAGCAAGTGCTAAACATGCTAACAACATACTTGAAACATGCTAAAACATGCTAGCAAACACTTAGCTAAGTGCTAAAGCATGCTATTACTGCAATTAAATAGTAATTTGCTGTAACTTCGAACCCCGAAACCCCGAAACTTCACACATTTGATAAGAGTCCTGCCCTGAACACATCTACATGAGAATATTCAGTTATAGTAATAGCGCCACCTACTGGCAACAGGAAGTGACATGTTTAACACTGTGATGCAGTACTAGCAACATATTAAATATGCCATTGAATTATAAACATGTTATAATCATGTTAAAACATGCTAGTAATTCTTAGCTAAGTGCTAAAGCATGCTAATGAAATGAAACAGGAAGTTGTTGTTACTTAAGAAGACAATGTCCAAACTGCCCCAAACTTCACACATTTGATAAGAGTCCTGCCCTGAACACATCTACATTACAATTTTCAGCTATAGTAATAGCGCCACCTACTGGCAACAGGAAGTGACATGTTTAACAGTGTGATGCAGTACTGGCAACATAGTAAATATGCCATTGAGTTATAAACATGTTATAAACATGTTAAAACATGCTAGCAATTCTTAGCTAAGTGCTAAAGCATGCTAATGAAATGAAACAGGAAGTTGTTGTTACTTAAGAAGGCAATGTCCAATCTGCCCCAAACTTCACACATTTGATAAGAGTCCTGCCCTGAACACATCTACATGACAATATTCAGTTATAGTAATAGCGCCACCTACTGGCAACGGGAAGTGACATGTTTAACAGTGTGATGCAGTACTGGCAACATAGTAAATATGCCATTGAGTTATAAACATGTTATAAACATGTTAAAACATGCTAGCAATTCTTAGCTAAGTGCTAAAGCATGCTAATGAAATGAAACAGGAAGTTGTTTTTACTTAAGAAGGCAATGTCCAATCTGCCCCAAACTTCACACATTTGATAAGAGTCCTGCCCTGAACACATCTACATGACAATATTCAGTTATAGTAATAGCGCCACCTACTGGCAACAGGAAGTGACATGTTTAACAGTGTGATGCAGTACTGGCAACATAGTAAATATGCCATTGAGTTATAAACATGTTATAAACATGTTAAACATGCTAGCAATTCTTAGCTAAGTGCTAAAGCATGCTAATGCTATGAAACAGGAAGTTGTTTTTACTTAAGAAGGCAAAGTTCAATCTGCCCCAAACTTCACATGTTTGATAAGAGTTCTGTCCTGAACACATGTGCATGCTCATATTCAGTTACAGTCATAGCGCCACCTGCTGGCAACAGGAAGTGACATGTTTAACGGCATGCTACTATACCCATAATAAAGGACATTTTTGTAACTGACTTTGACATACTCCCACTATATTTATCTACTTAAATGCACATTGCCCACCGTGGTCTGTCTTCCTAAAGCCACCGGGTGGCGATGGCACGGGTGCGAGGGCCCTTTCAATGCTGCTTGCAGCTTTAATGTTCTACATTGGTACTTATATCAATTAAGTTGGGACAGCAAAGACTATGATTTGGACTTTGACTTACTAGTCAGATGGTGTGTAGCGTCTTGGAGATGTTGTCCGACAGAACAGCCGCTCCGACTCTGCTGGGGTGCAGACCATCAGGACGAAGAGCCTAGGTCGCTCCCAAAACAGATTCCAATTATTTACAAAGAGCAGTTTCTGTTCATTACACCATGACATTAACCATTCATTTAAAGCATTTAAAGCATTTATATATCTCATCACGACCAGATGAAAACACAAACTTATCTAACTTGACAGAGTGTCTAAAAGATATAAAATGCTGGATGACGTGTAATTTCCTGCTATTAAATTCAGATAAAACGGAGGTATTACTTATTGGTCCAAAAAACTACCCACAAAATCCCTTACAATACAACTTTAATTTAGAAGGATGTCCTGTTACTTTATCCACTACAGTAAAAGACCTGGGTGTTATACTAGACCGCAACTTGACTTTCGAAAATCATATATCATATGTTACAAGAACAGCCTTTTTCCACCTTAGAAACATTGCTAAGCTACGTAACATGCTATCTGTTTCAGATGCAGAAAAGTTAGTTCATGCATTCATGACCTCGAGACTAGATTACTGTAATGCTTTATTAGCTGGTTGTCCTGCATCCTCAATAAACAAGCTACAGTTAGTCCAAAATGCAGCCGCTAGAGTTCTTACTAGATCAAGAAAATATGATCATATAACACCAATTTTATCATCTCTACACTGGTTACCTATTAAGTTCCGTATCAATTACAAAGTATTACTATTGACTTATAAAGCTCTAAATGGTTTAGCTCCTGTGTATTTAACAGACCTTCTATCGCCCTACAATCCATCACGCTCTTTAAGATCACAAAATTCGAGGCTTCTGGTCGTTCCTAGGATATCTAAGTCTACTAAAGGAGGGAGGGCGTTCTCACATTTATCTCCTAAACTCTGGAATAGCCTTCCTGATATTGTTCGAGACTCAGACTCGCTGTCCCAGTTTAAAACTAGATTAAAGACGCATCTCTTTAACCAAGCATACACTTAATGCTTACCTTTTATACTACTTCTGAATCAGTTCGAATGCATTAATATTATGAACATCAGCTATGCTAATTATTTCCCATCTGTCTTTCTGCTGTTATCTCGGGACGCTAGTCCCGAGGTAAATAGCGTTCGTCAGCTCCAGTTTGTATCCAGCCTCTCACGAAGACTTCAGATGCCCCAACACCTGTGGAGAGACGACTAAACGCCGGTGGAGAGACGACTAAACGCCTGTGGAGAGACGACTCGACGCCTGTGAAGAGACGACTAAACACCGGCGATATGTTATGCCTAAATTTATACATGATTAACTAACTGTATTTTTCTTTGTACATTTCTGAAATGCACTTTCTGTAAAGCTGCTTTGAGACAATGTGTATTGTGAAAAGCGCTATACAAATAAACTTGAATTGAATTGAATTGAATTGAATTGAATGTATAATCAATAATTAATAACTCACAATCAATAACTGATCATACGGGTTATGGGACAATATTACCTATCATTTTAAATTGCCCAAAAAGGGGATATATAGTCCATGTATCTGTACACACACACACACACACACCACACACACACACACACACACACACACACATATAATATATATATATATATATATTATATATATATATATATATATATATATATATATATATATATATATACGCCGAACCTTCGGTATGATTATCCTGATCACTATCAGGAAAAGTTATACTTCTGTTTATAAAGAAAAACTTTCTGATAATATTACTAACTAAATTATTTATCAATATCAAGCTTGTAGCCAAGATCACACATTAAAGAGGCTTTATTCAATGAGCAACAGTCAATGACACAATAAATGCGTATAATGGAGTTTTTATTTTTTTATGCAATTTATTATTTACGATGTATATAAACATAAATATGTATGTTTTTTTTTTGTTTTTTTTTTTGTTGAAGAGACAAATAGATCAAGATGTTCGGTCAACCGGTTAATTAGTTAATTAATTATGAAAAAGTAGTGGAGATGGGGTAGGATTGAATAAGCTTATGTTTATTCCTACTCCTTTTCGCACATTTATAAGTTAAAATTGTGTTTTTCATTTGTTTCTTTTTGTTGATGTTGTTTGTAGTTTTCTGTTTTTACATGTTCGAAATAAAAACTTTTCATTCATTCAAAAAGCATCATTTGCAAATTTCTTTAAAGTGAGAGCTTCAGCTGTTTACAGCATTTGCTATTTTCTGTCTCACTATTATTTATCAGGACTGTTCAGTTACTCTTCATACAGTATAAAGAAATGTAGCATTTCATTAACACTGGTTTGAAAGCTTATTCTTATAAAATAGTAAGTCTGCAGAATCAACTTAGTATTATGATTATTCCTCCATTCCACTTATCATTAAAAATATACAATTTTCCCGTTTTACTTGATAAAACTTTTCATATCACTGTTAATCATATTCAATGCCACTCATCTACATATCATTTACAACTTAGTTTGATTTAACAGGCGTTCACTAATAGTTCCAAAAATTCTACCAGACATCTTCCTTACATATAGCTTTTCTACTATATTTCAACTCATTCTCAATATTTTCTTTTATCTTCTTCAATCCAACACTAGTAGTCTAGTGTTCCTGTATTCTCGCTCCTTACATGCTAATTAGGGCCCGAGCACCCGTGCGAGGACCCTCTTGAAACTGTTAGGATTATTATTTTTAGGGCCCGAGCACCCGTGCGAGGACCCTCTTGAAACTGTTGGGATTATTTAGGGCCCGAGCACCCGTGCGAGGTCCCTCTTGAAACTGTTAGGATTATTAGGGCCCAAGCCCTAAGGGCGAAGGCCCTATTGTTTTCCTAAGGATTATTTATTAGGGCCCAAGCCCTGAAAGGGCGAAGGCCCTATTGTTTTCCTTAGGATTATTTATTAGGGCCCAAGCCCTAAGGGCGAAGGCCCTATTGTTTTCCTAAGGATTATTAGGGCCCAAGCCCTAAGGGCGAAGGCCCTATTGTTTTCCTAAGGATTATTAGGGCCCAAGCCCTAAGGGCGAAGGCCCTATTGTTTTCCTAAGGATTATTAGGGCCCAAGCCAAAGGGCGAAGGCCCTATTGTTTTCCTAAGGATTATTTATTATTATTATTAGGGCCCAAGCCCTAAGGGCGAAGGCCCTATTGTTTTCCTAAGGATTATTTATTATTATTATTCCTCTAATTATTTTTTTACTACCTTTTGGACACTTTTGGAGGCCTTAACATGCTCAAAAACTCCTGAAACTTTGCACACATGTCAGAACCCGCGGCCATCAGGGCCGGGCTGAAGATGGTACCCGGGCGTGGCAGGGGGGCTCGACAGCGCCCCCTGGAACGGGGTCCGAAAACATGGTCCATAATCAAACACGCTTGCATGTAATAATATGAAACTCGGTACACATGTAGATCTCATCGTTTCATATGTACTTCGCACTCTAACTTTTTACCCCAGCCCAACAGGAAGTCGGCTATTTAGGCATGTTTGGAAAATGCATGCAATGGAATGTGCAACACTCCTCCTAGAGAATTCAAACACACGGCACGAAACTCGGTCAGCGTGAAGTCAAGACATTGAGGATGAAAGTTTGCGAGGGGATTTTTGATATCTCGAACGGTTTGGCCGTGGCGAGGAAACGAAATTATGGCGAGAAACGTGAAACAGGAAGTGTGTCATAACTACTGCATACATTAACTAATCTTGATGAAACTTCAGCAGTGTGTTCGTTGTAAGAGCCCGATCACATGGATGTGACTATTGTGAGTCAAAGTTATAGCGCCACCAACTGGCAGCAGGAAGTGTGTCACTTTCAAAATGCTTTTAAATCACCCTCTTATTTTTACCCGATTTGCTTCAAACTTCATGTGCATAATGTAGACACATGCCAGATGTAGACCTGTGAAAGGATTATTGATATCTTAGACACTGTTGCCATGGCAATGCATCAAACATTAATATTCCTTTTTTTAAGCTTTTTCATGCTTTTTTATGCTTTCGGGCACTTTTGGGGTTCTTAACGTGCTCGAAAACTCTTGAAACTTTGCACACAGGACAAAACCCGCGGCCATCAGGGCCAGGCTGAAGCTGGTACCCGGGCGTGGCAGGGGGGCTCGACAGCGCCCCCTTGAACGGGTCCGACAATTTGGTCCATATATCCAACACGCTTTACCCTATTTGCTTCAAACTTGATGTGTATAATGTAGACATAAGCCAGATGTAGACCTGTGAAAGGATTGTTGATATCTTAGATGCTGTTGCCGTGACAACGCATCAAACTTTAATATTCTTTTTGGATACTTTTGAGATTCTTAGCGCACTTTTGGGGCCCTTAACATGCTCAAAAACTCTTGAAACTTTGCACACGGGTCAGAAACCGCGGCCATCAGGGCCGGGCTGAAGCTGGTACCCGGGCGTGGCAGGGGGGCTCGACAGCGCCCCCTGGAATGGGGTCCGAAAACTTGGTCCATAAATCAAACAGGCTTTACCCGATTTGCTTCAAACTTGATGTGTATAATGTAGACACATGTCAGATGTAGACCTGTGAAAGGATTGTTGATATCTTAGATGCTGTTGCCGTGACAACGCATCAAACTTTAATATTCTTTTTGGATACTTTTGAGATTCTTAGCACACTTTTGTGGCCCTTAACATGCTCAAAAACTCTTGAAACTTTGCACACGGGTCAGAAACCGCGGCCATCAGGGCCGGGCTGAAGCTGGTACCCGGGCGTGGCAGAGGGGCTCGACAGCGCCCCCTGGAACGGGGTCCGAAAACTTGGTCCATAAATCAAACACGCTTGCATGTAATAATATGAAACTTGGTACACATATAGATCTCATCGATTCATATATCCTTTGTACTTTTACTTTTAGTACTTTTTACCCCAGCCCAACAGGAAGTCGGCTATTATGGTTTGTTTGAAAGCGTATGCCCCTGGAATTCGATATACTACTCCTAGAGAATTCAACCAATCGCCACGAAACTCAGTCAGCATGAAGTCAAGACATTGAGGATGAAAAATTGCCAGGGGATTTTTGATATCTCGAACGGTTTGGCCGTGGCGAGGAAACGAATTTATGGCGAATAATGGAAACAGGAAGTGTGTTATAACTTCTGCATACATTAACTGATCTTGATGAAACTTCAGCAGTGTGTTCGCTGTAAGAGTCCGATCACATGGATGTGACTATTGTGAGTCAAAGTTATAGCGCCACCAACTGGCAGCAGGAAGTGTGTCACTTCCTAAAGGCTTTGAAATCACCCTCTTATTTTTACCCGATTTGCTTCAAACTTCATCTGTATAATGTAAATACACTGCAGATGAAGACCTGTGAAGGGATTCTTGATATCTTTGAAACTGTTGCTGTGGCAACGCATCAAACTTTAATATTCTTGTTTGATGCTTTTGATGCTCTGAGTCAATATGGCAAGCCGTTTTAACATTTAATCATTTTAACCTAGTAGTCTCTTTTTTCATGCTACTAGTACTTAATTTTTAGATACTAGTATCTATTCCATTAAGTAATAGTACTTATTCATTAGCGACTAGTGCTTATTCTTTATTACTAGTGCCTATTCTTTAGATAGTAGTGCTTATTCTTTAGATATTCTTTTGAATACGTATTAGTGGCTAATGAATAAGTACTGGTATCTATTTAATAGGTACTAGTATGTAATGACTTAGAACTAGTATTTATTGAATAAATACTAGTATCTATTAATAGGTGCTATTATCTAAAATGTCATTTTCTCTCTCTCTCTCTCTCTGAGCCAATATGGCAAGCCGTTTTAACATTTAATCATTTTAACATACTAGTCTCTATTTTCATGCTACTAGTACTTATTTTTTAGATATTAGTATCTATTCCATTAAGTACTAGTACTTATTCATTAGCAACTAATGCTTATTCTGTTTAGAATATTCAAAGTGCTTATTCAATTTGTATGCTTATTTATATTTTCAGAGCAGAAAATTCGATTTTTCTGCTTATTCAATATTGCATCTAAAATGTGACTTGACGTGTGTGTGTGTGTGTGTGTGTGTGTGTGTGTGTGTGTGTGGTGTGTGTGCGTGTGTGTGTGTGTTTGTGTGTGTGTGTGTCTGTGTGTGAGAGAGAGATTGTGTCTGTTACAGTGACAAGAGTTTTTAAGCCTTGTCTTTTTGGATATATATATATAAATATATATATATTTTTATAAAAAAAAAATGTGCATACAACCCATGTATTTCAAATGTATTGTTTGCTTTAAATTAAATTAAGATTTTATGTTTGGTAATTGAACCTAAATAAATGTAAAATGAATGTGCTATATTTCAGATCAATATATTTGTTTTCCTCCATTTTAATCAACACTAATTATAAATAACTTATTTCTGTATAAAATAAAAAATCCAAAAAAAAAAAAATAATCCAGACCAACCAGAGCACACTATTTCTACAACATCATCAGTGCTGAAGCGGGACTACCAGAGCCGTTCGGCAGATAGCGAGCAGATATTTTGTGTCACGTCGTGCACAATAACCCTAAAGGCACCAGGGTGGCGATGCCACCGGCTTTATATATATATAAATAAATATAGCTGCGAGCAGCGATGAAGGGCCAAAGCCGGCGGTACCGCCACCCTGGTGCACCAGGGTTGCGGTGCCACCGGCTTGGGCCCGTAATCGCTGCTCGCAGCTATATTTATTATTATTATTATTATTATTATTATTTTTACTACCTTTTGGACACTTTTGGAGGCCTTAACATGCTCAAAAACTCCTGAAACTTTGCACACATGTCAGAACCCGCGGCCATCAGGGCCGGGCTGAAGATGGTACCCGGGCGTGGCAGGGGGGCTCGACAGCGCCCCCTGGAACGGGGTCCGAAAACATGGTCCATAAACTAAACACGCTTGCATGTAATAATATGAAACTCGGTACACATGTAGATCTCATCGTTTCATATATACTTCGCACTCTAACTTTTTACCCCAGCCCAACAGGAAGTCGGCTATTTAGGCTTGTTTGGAAAACGCATGCAATGGAATGTGAAACACTCCTCCTAGAGAATTCAAACACACGGCACGAAACATGGTCAGCGTGAAGTCAAGACATTGAGGATGAAAGTTTGCGAGGGGATTTTTGATATCTCGAACGGTTTGGCCGTGGCGAGGAAACGAAATTATGGCGAGAAACGTGAAACAGGAAGTGTGTCATAACTACTGCATACATTAACTAATCTTGATGAAACTTCAGCAGTGTGTTCGTTGTAAGAGCCCGATCACATGGATGTGACTATTGTGAGTCAAAGTTATAGCGCCACCAACTGGCAGCAGGAAGTGTGTCACTTTCAAAATGCTTTTAAATCACCCTCTTATTTTTACCCGATTTGCTTCAAACTTCATGTGCATAATGTAGACACATGCCAGATGTAGACCTGTGAAAGGATTATTGATATCTTAGACACTGTTGCCATGGCAATGCATCAAACATTAATATTCCTTTTTTTAAGCTTTTTCATGCTTTTTTATGCTTTCGGGCACTTTTGGGGTTCTTAACGTGCTCGAAAACTCTTGAAACTTTGCACACAGGACAAAACCCGCGGCCATCAGGGCCAGGCTGAAGCTGGTACCCGGGCGTGGCAGGGGGGCTCGACAGCGCCCCCTTGAACGGGTCCGACAATTTGGTCCATATATCCAACACGCTTTACCCTATTTGCTTCAAACTTGATTTGTATAATGTAGACACAAGCCAGATGTAGACCTGTGAAAGGATTGTTGATATCTTATATGCTGTTGCCGTGACAACGCATCAAACTTTAATATTCTTTTTGGATACTTTTGAGATTCTTAGCGCACTTTTGGGGCCCTTAACATGCTCAAAAACTCTTGAAACTTTGCACACGGGTCAGAAACCGCGGCCATCAGGGCCGGGCTGAAGCTGGTACCCGGGCGTGGCAGGGGGGCTCGACAGCGCCCCCTGGAACGGGGTCCGAAAACTTGGTCCATAAATCAAACAGGCTTTACCCGATTTGCTTCAAACTTGATGTGTATAATGTAGACACATGCCAGATGTAGACCTGTGAAAGGATTGTTGATATCTTAGATGCTGTTGCCGTGACAACGCATCAAACTTTAATATTCTTTTTGGATACTTTTGAGATTCTTAGCACACTTTTGGGGCCCTTAACATGCTCAAAAACTCTTGAAACTTTGCACACGGGTCAGAAACCGCGGCCATCAGGGCCGGGCTGAAGCTGGTACCCGGGCGTGGCAGGGGGGCTCGACAGCGCCCCCTGGAACGGGGTCCGAAAACTTGGTCCATAAATCAAACACGCTTGCATGTAATAATATGAAACTTGGTACACATATAGATCTCATCGATTCATATATCCTTTGTACTTTTACTTTTTACCCCAGCCCAACAGGAAGTCGGCTATTATGGTTTGTTTGAAAGCGTATGCCCCTGGAATTCGATATACTACTCCTAGAGAATTCAACCAATCGCCACGAAACTCAGTCAGCATGAAGTCAAGACATTGAGGATGAAAAATTGCCAGGGGATTTTTGATATCTCGAACGGTTTGGCCGTGGCGAGGAAACGAATTTATGGCGAATAATGGAAACAGGAAGTGTGTTATAACTTCTGCATACATTAACTGATCTTGATGAAACTTCAGCAGTGTGTTCGCTGTAAGAGTCCGATCACATGGATGTGACTATTGTGAGTCAAAGTTATAGCGCCACCAACTGGCAGCAGGAAGTGTGTCACTTCCTAAAGGCTTTGAAATCACCCTCTTATTTTTACCCGATTTGCTTCAAACTTCATCTGTATAATGTAAATACACTGCAGATGAAGACCTGTGAAGGGATTCTTGATATCTTTGAAACTGTTGCTGTGGCAACGCATCAAACTTTAATATTCTTGTTTGATGCTTTTGATGCTCTGAGTCAATATGGCAAGCCGTTTTAACATTTAATCATTTTAACCTAGTAGTCTCTTTTTTCATGCTACTAGTACTTATTTTTTAGATACTAGTATCTATTCCATTAAGTAATAGTACTTATTCATTAGCGACTAGTGCTTATTCTTTAGTACTAGTGCCTATTCCTTAGATAGTAGTGCTTATTCTTTAGATATTCTTTTGAATACGTATTAGTAGCTAATGAATAAGTACTGGTATCTATTTAATAGGTACTAGTATGTAATGACTTAGAACTAGTATTTATTGAATAAATACTAGTATCTATTAATAGGTACTATTATCTAAAATGTAATTTTCTCTCTCTCTCTCTCTGAGCCAATATGGCAAGCCGTTTTAACATTTAATCATTTTAACATACTAGTCTCTATTTTCATGCTACTAGTACTTATTTTTTAGATATTAGTATCTATTCCATTAAGTACTAGTACTTATTCATTAGCGACTAATGCTTATTCTGTTTAGAATATTCAAAGTGCTTATTCAATTTGTATGCTTATTTATATTTTCAGAGCAGAAAATCAGATTTTTCTGCTTATTCAATATTGCATCTAAAAAGTGACTTGATGTGTGTGTGTGTGTGTGTGTGTGTGTGTGTGTGTGTGTGTGTGTGTGTGTGTGTGTGTGTGTGTGTGTGTGTGTGTGTGTGTGTGTGTGTGTGTGTGTGTTTGTGTGTTTGTGTGTGTTTGAGAGAGAGATTGTGTCTGTTACAGTGACAAGAGTTTTTAAGCCTTGTCTTTTTGGATATATATATATTTTTTTATAAAAAAAAATGTGCATACAACCCATGTATTTTTAATCTATAGTTTGCTTTGAATTAAATTAAGATTGTATGTTTGGTAATTGAACCTAAATAAATGTAAAATGAATGTGCTATATTTCAGATCAATATATTTGTTTTCCTTCATTTTAATCAACACTAACTTTATTCTCATCTGAATTATAAATAACTTATTTCTGTATAAAATAAAAAATCCCGAATAATCCAGACCAACCAGAGCACACTATTTCTACAACATCATCAGTGCTGAAGCGGGACTACCAGAGCCGTTCGGCAGATAGCGAGCAGATATTTTGTGTCACGTCGTGCACAATAACCCTAAAGGCACCAGGGTGGTGATGCCACCGGCTTTATTTAATATATATATATATATATATTTTATATATTATATATATATATATATATATATATATATATATATATATATATATATATATAAATAAATATAGCTGTGAGCAGCGATGAAGGGCCAAAGCCGGCGGTACCGCCACCCTGGTGCACCAGGGTTGCGGTGCCACCGGCTTGGGCCCGTAATCGCTGCTCGCAGCTATATTTATTATTATTTTTTTACTACCTTTTGGACACTTTTGGAGGCCTTAACATGCTCAAAAACTCCTGAAACTTTGCACACATGTCAGAACCCGCGGCCATCAGGGCCGGGCTGAAGATGGTACCCGGGCGTGGCAGGGGGGCTCGACAGCGCCCCCTGGAACGGGGTTTGAACACTTGGTCCATAAATCAAACACGCTTGCATGTAATAATATGAAACTCAGTACACATATAGATCTCATCGGTTCATATATACTTCATGCTCTTACTTTTTACCCCAGCCCAACAGGAAGTTGGCTATTAAGGGTTGTTTGGAAAACGCATGCAATGGAATGTGAAACACTCCTCCTAGAGAATTGAAACACACGGCACGAAACTCGGTGTGCATGAAGTCAAGACACTGAGGATGAAAAATTGCCAGGGGATTTTTGATATCTCGAACGGTTTGGCCATGGCGAGGAAACGAAATTATGGCGAGAAACGTGAAACAGGAAGTGTGTTATAACTACTGCATACATTAACTAATCTTGATGAAACTTCAGCAGTGTGTTCGTTGTAAGAGTCCGATGACATGGATGTGACTATTGTGAGTCAAAGTTATAGCGCCACCAACTGGCAGCAGGAAGTGTGTCACTTTCAAAATGCTTTTAAATCACCCTCTTATTTTTACCCGATTTGCTTCAAACTTCATGTGCATAATGTAAACACACGACAGATGTAGACCTGTAAAAGGATTATTGATATCTTAGACACTGTTGCCATGGCAATGCATCAAACATTAATATTCCTTTTTTTAAGCTTTTTCATGCTTTTTTATGCTTTCAGGCACTTTTGGGGTTCTTAACGTGCTCGAAAACTCTTGAAACTTTGCACACGGGACAAAACCCGCGGCCATCAGGGCCAGGCTGAAGCTGGTACCCGGGCGTGGCAGGGGGGCTCGACAGCGCCCCCTTGAACGGGTCCGACAATTTGGTCCATATATCCAACATGCTTTACCCGATTTGCTTCAAACTTGATGTGTATAATGTAGACACATGCCAGATGTAGACCTGTGAAAGGATTGTTGATATCTTAGATGCTGTTGCCGTGACAACGCATCAAACTTTAATATTCTTTTTGGATACTTTTGAGATTCTTAGCGCACTTTTGGGGCCCTTAACATGCTCAAAAACTTTTGAAACTTTGCACACGGGTCAGAAACCGCGGCCATCAGGGCCGGGCTGAAGCTGGTACCCGGGCGTGGCAGGGGGGCTCGACAGGCGCCCCTGGAACGGGGTCCGAAAACTTGGTCCATAAATCAAACACGCTTGCATGTAATAATATGAAACTTGGTACACATATAGATCTCATCGATTCATATATCCTTTGTACTTTTACTTTTTACCCCAGCCCAACAGGAAGTCGGCTATTATGGTTTGTTTGAAAGCGTATGCCCCTGGAATTCGATATACTACTCCTAGAGAATTCAACCAATTGCCACGAAACTCAGTCAGCATGAAGTCAAGACATTGAGGATGAAAAATTGCCAGGGGATTTTTGATATCTCGAACGGTTTGGCCGTGGCGAGGAAACGAATTTATGGCGAATAATGGAAACAGGAAGTGTGTTATAACTTCTGCATACATTAACTGATCTTGATGAAACTTCAGCAGTGTGTTCGCTGTAAGAGTCCGATCACATGGATGTGACTATTGTGAGTCAAAGTTATAGCGCCACCAACTGGCAGCAGGAAGTGTGTCACTTCCTAAAGGCTTTGAAATCACCCTCTTATTTTTACCCAATTTGCTTCAAACTTCATCTGTATAATGTAAATACACTGCAGATGAAGACCTGTGAAGGGATTCTTGATATCTTTGAAACTGTTGCTGTGGCAACGCATCAAACTTTAATATTCTTGTTTGATGCTTTTGATGCTCTGAGTCAATATGGCAAGCCGTTTTAACATTTAATCATTTTAACCTACTAGTCTCTTTTTTCATGCTACTAGTACTTATTTTTTAGATACTAGTATCTATTCCATTAAGTAATAGTACTTATTCATTAGCGACTAGTGCTTATTCTTTAGTACTAGTGCCTATTCTTTAGATAGTAGTGCTTATTCTTTAGATATTCTTTTGAATACGTATTAGTAGCTAATGAATAAGTACTGGTATCTATTTAATAGGTACTAGTATGTAATGACTTAGAACTAGTATTTATTGAATAAATACTAGTATCTATTAATAGGTACTATTATCTAAAATGTCATTTTCTCTCTCTCTCTCTCTGAGCCAATATGGCAAGCCATTTTAACATTTAATCATTTTAACATACTAGTCTCTATTTTCATGCTACTAGTACTTATTTTTAGTTTAGTATTATTCCATTAAGTACTAGTACATTATACATTAGCGACTAATGCTTATTCTGTTTAGAATATTCAAAGTGCTTATTCAATTTGTATGCTTATTTATATTTTCAGAGCAGAAAATTTTCTGCTTATTCAATATTGCATCTAAAATGTGACTTGACGTGTGTGTGTGTGTGTGTGTGTGTGTGTGTGTGTGTGTGTGTGTGTGGTGTGTGTGTGTGTGTGTTGTGTGTGTGTGTGTGTGTGTGTGTGTGTGTGTTGTGTGGTGTGTGTGTGTGTGTGTGTGTGTTGTGTGTGTAGGAGAGAGAGAGATTGTGTCTGTTACAGTGACAAGAGTTTTTAAGCCTTGTCTTTTTGGATATATATATATTTTTTATAAAAAAAAAATGTGCATACAACCCATGTATTTTTAATGTATAGTTTGCTTTAAATTAAATTAAATTAAGATTGTATGTTTGGTAATTGAAACTAAATAAATGTAAAATGAATGTGCTATATTTTAGATCAATATATTTGTTTTCCTTCATTTTAATCAACACTAACTTTATTCTCATCTGAATTATAAATAACTTATTTCTGTATAAAATAAAAAATCCCGAATAATCCAGACCAACCAGAGCACACTATTTCTACAACATCATCAGTGCTGAAGCGGGACTACCAGAGCCGTTCGGCAGATAGCGAGCAGATATTTTGTGTCACGTCGTGCACAATAACCCTAAAGGCACCAGGGTGGCGATGCCACCGGCTTTATATATATATATATATATATATATATTGATTCATTAATTGTGTTTCATTAAAAATTGATTCATTAATCCTTGATTTTCTTCTTTACCACTCAATTATAAACAGGCACTTTCTATTTTTATATCGTGTGAACTTATCCTCGATAATATTCCTTGTAAAAAACAATCGGATTGCTTTGATATCGCTACTTAGATCCAACTTTCCGAATCTCGGCTACTAGCCTTTAGCCCGCTAGCATTTCACGCGTGGCCTCGCGCCTATCGAGCGTCGTCTTATCTTACACCCGTTTCTCTGAAAGCTTCTCTGAAAGTACAGACACACGTTGATTGTGCTTAGAGCCCGCATCAACGGGGCATAAGCACATGCGCGTGCGGTCTGTGTTTGTGTTTGGAGCTCCGTCGAATTGATTCATTAATCCTTGATTTTCTTCTTTACCACTCAATTGTAAACAGGCACTTTATATTTTTATATCATGTGAACTTATCCTCGATACTATTCCTTATAAAAAAAAAACAATCGGATTGCTTTACTGTTTACTGTTACTACTAATTTACTGTTCATCTGTTATAATGGCGAACATATCGGATGTGTGTCTAACGTTACCTCTGAGTGCAGGTGAGGACACATTCGAGCTGATTTCGGTACGACTGGAGCTGGAGTCGGTGGAGAAGCAGATTCGTGTTCTGCTGGAGAAGCAAGCCGAGCTGCGAGATCGGCGATCAGCGCTTGAAACATCACGCGCCGATGCTCACAAGTCAGTGGTTAGTAACTTTTTGACTTTGACTCCGACTTCGTCTACTCCGTGCGTTTCTCTGCCCAGGAGGACGCGATCATCTCTGCCTTCAATCACTCCTGCACCCTGGGTCACGACACGAGCCAGGACCAGAGCAAGAACCACTCCGCCCCTCCCGGTCTTCGAGATCTCCACCCGGAACCGCTTCTCCCCTCTTCGCGAGTCGGAACGCGACGACGCCGTGATCATCGGCACTTCCATGGTCCGCCATGTCCGTGCTACCTCGGGTAAAGGTAAGGTGCGCACTCACTGCTTTCCTGGTGCTCGTGTTCTTGATGTCGCTGCGCAGGTTCCCGAGATCCTGAACGGTGACGAGCGCGTCGGAGCTGTCGTGCTGCACGCGGGGACGAATGACATCAGGCTGCTGCAGACGGAGGTTCTGAAGAAGGACTACAGGAGCCTGATCGAGACGGTACGCAGCACATCGCCTAGAGCAACGATCGTCGTGTCTGGACCGCTTCCCACGTACCGACTTGGACAAGAAAGGTTCAGTAGATTATTTGCTTTAAATGAATGGTTAATGTCATGGTGTAATGAACAGAAACTGCTCTTTGTAAATAATTGGAATCTGTTTTGGGAGCGACCTAGGCTGTACCGTCCTGATGGTCTGCACCCCAGCAGAGTCGGAGCGGCTGTTCTGTCGGACAACATCTCCAAGACGCTACACACCATCTGACTAGTAAGTCAAAGTCCAAATCATAGTCTTTGCTGTCCCAACTTAATTGATATAAGTACCAATGTAGAACATTATATAGAAACTGTGTCTATTCCTCGCTTAGTGAAGCCAAACAACAAATCTACTGTAAGATCTAGCAAGAATATTATTGTAATTAAACCAGAAAATCTAAATATCAGTGAACAAAAACAATTTCTAAAGCTAGGTCTTCTAAACATTAGATCGCTCACACCTAAGGCGGTTATTGTAAATGAAATGGTCACAGATAATAATTTCGATGTTCTGTGCCTTACTGAAACCTGGCTTAAACCAAATGATTATTTCGGTCTAAATGAGTCTACTCCACCAGGATACTGTTATAAGCATGAGCCCCGTCTGATCGGTCGTGGCGGCGGTGTTGCAACAATCTATAGAGATATTCTTAATGTTACTCAGAAAACTTGTCATAGGTTTAATTCGTTTGAAGTACTTGTGCTAAATGTTACGCTCTTAGATGTAAGAAAGAAATCCTTATTATCTCTAGCATTGGCTACCGTATATAGACCTCCAGGGCCATATGCTGATTTCCTAAAAGATTTTGCAGACTTTCTCTCAGACCTATTGGTCAATGTCGATAAAGCAATAATTATTGGCGACTTTAACATACACGTAGATAATACAAATGATGCGTTAGGGGCTGCGTTTACAGATTTATTAAACTCTTTTGGGGTGAAGCAAAACGTCAGTGGTCCCACTCATCGTCTAAATCATACACTAGATTTAATTATATCATATGGAACCGATCCAACCGATATAGATATTATACCGCAAAGTGACGATCTCACTGATCATTACATGGTAACATGCATAATACGCACTGCTGAAATTTGTCATGTTGCACCACGTTATAGACCAGGCAGAACAATCCTTCCAACCACTATAGATAGATTCTCAAATAGCTTACCTGATCTATCTCAGCTGCTCAGTAAACCCAAACAAACAGATGAACTAGAGGAAATGACTAGCAGTATGAGCAACATTTTCTCTAGTACACTAGATATTGTTGCACCAATTAGATTAAAAAAGGTTAGAGAGAAAACTAAAACACCATGGTACAACAGTGCTACGCATGCTATCAAGAGAGAAACTCGTAACTTAGAGCGTAAATGGAAACAAACTAATTTAGAGGTCTTCAGAATCGCGTGGAAAGACAGTATGTCACGTTATAAAAGGGCTCTAAAATCAGCCAGGGCTGAGCATATCCGCAAACTAATTGAAAATAACCAAAATAATCCAAGGTTTTTATTTAACACTGTGGCTAGACTAACAAATAATCAGACATCTCCAGAGCAAAATATTCCGTTACAATATAGTAGTAATGATTTTATGAATTACTTCAATGAGAAAATAGAAAGCATCCGAAACACTATTGTAAATGTACAATCCTCTATGGTGTCTTATGATTCAGCCTCAATTATGGCCCCTCTAGATCAACTAAACCGCTTTACAACTATAGGACAGGAAGAACTAAATAAACTTATCATTGCATCTAAACCAACAACATGTTTATTAGATCCAATACCCACTAAAATACTTAAAGAAGTGTTACCTGTAGTGGAAGAGCCTCTTCTCAATATTATTAACTCGTCTTTATTTTTAGGTCACGTTCCAAAAATATTCAAGCTGGCAGTAATAAAACCTCTCATTAAGAAACCGCAATTAGATCCAAATAACCTAGCAAATTACAGACCCATCTCAAATCTTCCATTTATGTCTAAAATACTAGAAAAAATTGTGTCCGCTCAATTGTGCTCTTTCTTGCAAGAAAATGATATCTATGAAAAATTTCAGTCGGGATTCAGACCGCATCATAGCACAGAAACTGCGCTAGTTAAAATTACAAATGATTTACTCTTAGCCTCTGACCAAGGCTGTATCTCAATACTAGTTCTACTTGATCTTAGTGCTGCGTTCGACACTATAGATCATAAAATACTCTTAGATCGACTACAAAACTACACTGGTGTTCAGGGACAGGCATTAAGCTGGTTTAGATCGTACTTATCAGACCGTTACCATTTTGTCTGTTTAAATGGGGAAAAATCGAAGATAACATCAGTAGACTATGGAGTGCCGCAAGGATCTGTCCTAGGCCCTCTGCTATTCTCAATATATATGCTGCCACTTAGTAATATTATAAGAAAACATGGAATTAATTTTCACTGTTATGCTGATGACACTCAATTATATATCTCATCACGACCAGATGAAAACACTAACTTATCTAACTTGACAGAGTGTCTAAAAGATATAAAATGCTGGATGACGTGTAATTTCCTGCTATTAAATTCAGATAAAACGGAGGTATTACTTATTGGTCTAAAAAAACTACCCACAAAATCCCTTACAATACAACTTTAATTTAGAAGGATGTCCTGTTACTCTATCCACTACAGTAAAAGACCTGGGTGTTATGCTAGACCGCAACTTGACTTTCGAAAATCATATTTCATATGTTACAAGAACAGCCTTTTTCCACCTTAGAAACATTGCTAAGCTACGTAACATGCTATCTGTTTCAGATGCAGAAAAGTTAGTTCATGCATTCATGACCTCGAGACTAGATTACTGTAATGCTTTATTAGCTGGTTGTCCTGCATCCTCAATAAACAAGCTACAGTTAGTGCAAAATGCAGCCGCTAGAGTTCTTACTAGATCAAGAAAATATGATCATATAACACCAATTTTATCATCTCTACACTGGTTACCTATTAAGTTCCGTATCAATTACAAAGTATTACTATTGACTTATAAAGCTCTAAATGGTTTAGCTCCTGTGTATTTAACAGACCTTCTATCGCCCTACAATCCATCGCGCTCTTTAAGATCACAAAATTCGAGGCTTCTGGTCGTTCCTAGGATATCTAAGTCCACTAAAGGAGGGAGGGCGTTCTCACATTTAGCTCCTAAACTCTGGAATAGCCTTCCTGATATTGTTCGAGACTCAGACTCGCTGTCCCAGTTTAAAACTAGATTAAAGACGCATCTCTTTAACCAAGCATTCACTTAATGCTTACCTTTTATACTACTTCTGAATCAGTTCGAATGCATTAATATTATGAACATCAGCTATGCTAATTATTTCCCATCTGTCTTTCTGCTGTTATCTCGGGGCGCTAGTCCCGAGGTAAATAGCGTTCGTCAGCTCCAGTTTGTATCCAGCCTCTCACGGAGACTTCAGATGCCCCAACCTGTGATGAGACGACTAAACGCCTGTGGAGAGACGACTCGACGCCTGTGAAGAGACGACTAAACACCGGCGATATGTTATGCCTAAATTTATACATGATTAACTAACTGTATTTTTCTTTGTACATTTCTGAAATGCACTTTCTGTAAAGCTGCTTTGAGACAATGTGTATTGTGAAAAGCACTATACAAATAAACTTGAATTGAAATTGAATTGAATATATATATATATATATATATATATATATATATATATATATATATATATATATATATATATATATAATATAAATATAGCTGCGAGCAGCGATGAAGGGCCAAAGCCGGCGGTACCGCCACCCTGGTGCACCAGGGTTGCGGTGCCACCGGCTTGGGCCCGTAATCTATATTTATAATTTTTTTTTCCTTTTATTCTTTTCTTTTTTCTGCAAAGTAAGCCCCATTTTCGAGGCCGCAACATGCTCGAAAAGTCACCAAATTTTGCACACATGTCAGGACTGGTGAACATTTTTGTATTTTGTGGGTTTCGCGGATGGGCGTGGCAAAATGGCTCTCTAGCGCCACCTAGAAAATTAGAAAAAATTAGCCCCTCGTCCATGTTCGACCTACATGCACGAAATTTGGTGGGGACGTGTATCATATCAAAACACACAAAAAAGCCTCAAGAACCCATACCCTAAACTCGACAGGAAGTCCGACATTTTGAATTTGGCGGCCATTTTGGACGATTTACACACTCCGTACTTTGACGAGTTCCTCCTAGGGATTTAGTCGGATCGACTTCAAATTTCTGCTGTGCCTTCTAAAGGCATTGACGATGAAAAGTTGTGCTATCTGCGCGTTTTCGTCATCGGGCGTGTCCGTGGCATCGATGATTCGCCATGAAACAGGAAATTGGAGTAACTTTGCTGTACATGCTCATATCTGCACCAAATTTTGCACGCTTGACAAGAGTCCCGACCTGAACACATGTACATGCCAACATTCACCCCCAGTCATAGCGCCACCTGCTGGCAACAGGAAGTTACCTTTAACAAAGCAGCCCCCGCCGCCTGTTTGACCTACATGTACAAATTTTCTGTGGCACATCAACCATGTCCAGTCGCACAAAAAAGCCTCTTGGAGCGATGCCCTAAACCCAACAGAAAGTCAGCCATTTTGAAATTTTCGTCAAATTTTGGCTGATTTACACACTCCGTACTTTAACGAAATCCTCCTAGGGATTTAGTCCGATCGACTTGAAATTTCTGCTGTGCCTTCTAAAGGCATTGACGATGAAGTTGTGCTATCTGCGAGTTTTCGTCAATCGGTGTGTCCGTGGCATGGCATCAAAGATCAACTCATCGCCATGACACAGGAAGTGGTTGTAACTTCAGTGTACATGCTCACATCTATAGGAAATTTTACACATTTAATAAGAGTCCCGCCCTGAACACATGCACTTGCCGAAATTCACCCACAGTCATAGCGCCACCTGCTGGCAACAGGAAGTGACGTAACACCTTCATGCAGTGTCCGAAAAGCATAGCAAATTCACAGCCGCACCGGGAGAGCTCCAGAATATGCAACGCGGCCACATCACGCCCCGACGTGCTACATGTGCGACGGCCCGCCCATCGCTGCTTGCAGTTTTAATTCTTTTCAACATTTTATTTCTACATTCTGATTCTTTTCAATTTCAATTTTTCAATCAATTTCAATTTTTCAATTTCAAACACACAATAAACCAAGTTTCTTCAGTCTAAATCACGCTCAATTTACTTGCAATGCATTCTATCGGGCATCATAAACTCTGTTCTACCTGGTGTTATTTAATCTATAGCCAATTTCAAAATCATCTTTGCCCAGTTAACAATCTTTTTATCTGCTTTGCATAAGCCCAGTATGGCTCAAATTTAGTCTCTGTGCATTTTTTCAATCATTTAAATATAGAAAACACTGCTTCTGCCGCTGCTCGCGCTTGTGATGCTGTTTGTACTACTGGACTTCTGACCGGAGAGCAGTTTAGACCGTGGTTCAGCTTCTTAGCCCTCATTACAAAGACAATATCGGTTTCATTTTCGAAAACTGTTGTATAAAAATTACCTAGGTTTTTGTTATATGACATCATTTTGACTGAATTTCCCCTTGTTGGATTTAACTTTCGACGCGCGTCTATGATCTGTAAACATCTTTACCAGACCCGATTATTTCACCTCAAATCGATAAAGGGTAGCAAATATTGCTCTGTAAATACGATTTACTTTTTTTCCTGGCACCAAAATCAATGAAGCGTGCTACATTCGTTCACTTTTACAAGAATTACTCTAATTCAATCGCGTTCTTCCGTACGCTGTCTTAGATTAACTCAAGCTCGGTTGTAACGAGGCTGAGGAACGAAGGCGAGGATCTAAATGCAGGATTTTAATAAAGTAACACATAAAACAAATAACATAGAACTTGAAAAACAAAGGAACAAAACCAGAGGGGATCACAGATGCAACCATTACATGTATAACAACTGACAAAGTAACAAGTGAAACACAAGGGCTATAAATACACAGGGACAAACAAAACAGGAAATAACATAAGTCCACACAAGACAGGAATCGTGACATAACCCCCCACCTGAAGAGCGGATTCCAGACGCTCATGAAAACAGTCCAGGAGGGAGGTGGAGTGGAGGCGGATCAGGGGGCGGGATGGAGGGCCAGGCCCGTGGAGCGTAAGAGGACCTGGAGACTGTGGCAAGATGGGAGGCCAGGGTGGAGCAGTCAGTGCAGGAGGCCAGGGCGGAGCAGTCAGTGCAGGTGGCCAGAGCGGAGCAGTCAGTGCAGGCAGCCAGGGCGGAGCAGTCAGTGCAGGCGGCCACGGCGGTGATGACCCCTCGGGCGGCCACGGCGGTGATGACCCCGGCGCAGGAACAGCAGACCCCGGCGCAGGAACAGCAGACCCCGGCTCAGGAACAGCAGACCCCGGCTCAGGAACAGCAGACCCCGGCTCAGGAACAGCAGGCCCCGGCTGAGCAGAAGTGACGAGAACCATCTCTTGTGCGGCAGGGCTGGCGTGGAGCTCAGGCTCGGCAGGGCTGGCGTGGAGCTCGGCAGGGCTGGCGTGGAGCTCAGGCTCGGCAGGGCTGGCGTGGAGCTCAGGCTCGGCAGGGCTGGCGTGGAGCTCAGGCTCGGCAGGGCTGGCGTGGAGCTCAGGCTCGGCAGGGCTGGCGTGGAGCTCAGGCTCGGCAGGGCTGGCGTGAAGCTCTGGCTGGACGTGGCTGACGTGGAGCTCTGGCTGGACGTGGCTGACGTGGAGCTCAGGCTCGGCAGGGCTGGCGTGAAGCTCTGGCTGGACATGGCTGACGTGGAGCTCTGGCTGGACATGGCTGACGTGGAGCTCAGGCTGGACGTGGCTGACGTGAAGCTCTGGCTGGACGTGGCTGACGTGAAGCTCTGGCTGGACGTGGCTGACGTGAACAGTCTCTGAAAGGTTTGTCTTGGTGGAATGAGATTCTGGCATGGCAGCCTGGGGATTTGAGAGCGCTGAGACCAGTGAAAATCTTGGGATTCCGGCTGATCAGGCAGATGTCAGAGGTGGATCGGCCAGCTTGGACGCCAATCCTCTCCACCCTCGGACGAGTCCAGTGGACGCAATTGTGCTGGCTGATGGTGCGGTCTGCGGTGGGCCACGCTCCATGGTCGACGAAGCCTCGGCTGTATAGACCCCCCCCCCCAAAAAAAAGTTAAGGGTGGATCCTCCTCCACCTCACCCACGGTAAAGGAAGATCCACTGAGCTGCAGAGCCAGATCTATATATTGGGCCAGGGTCCAGCCAGTATAATCCGCCAGCATCATTTGGGCAATGTTCTCATCCAGCCCGCTCCAAAAAAGGTCCATAAGCTGAGCTTCATCTAATGATGCTAGATGACAGCAGGCCAAAAACTCCTCCACATACCTTTCAATGGACTGGCCATTCTGAAAAATGGAACAAAGCACTCTCACAAGATCCTTGTTACTTCCTGCTAGATCCATATTTTGGTCAGTTGTTCTGTAACGAGGCTGAAGAACGAAGGTGAGGATCTAAATACAGGATTTTAATAAAGTAACACATAATACAAATAACATAGAACTTGAAAAACAAAGGAACAAAACCAGGGGATCACAGAGGCAACCATTACATGCAGGGTTCTAAATTAACTTTTTTGATCACCAGCCAATGTGGCTGGTAACTTTCTAAAGTTACCAGCCAATCAGAATTTCCACTACCCACATTTTTTTCCGGTGATAAAAAGAGAAATTATGAGTGCCACTGAATAAATTTGATCATTTTATTAACCCTCTGGGGTCGAAAACCGCGTGCCCGCGTTTTGCTGGATTTTTTCCTTATCAGTGCAAAAGACAATCAAATTACTCTGTTAATTTTGATCTTAAATATAAGTGTTGTACATCATTAGATCCTGTTAAGTTTCTATTTTTTTTGTGGATACTCACAATAAAACAAAGTGTTGTGCTTTTCGTCAAACAAAGAAAAATAAACATGATGCGCGTTTTCCCTTCTCTCTGTCTTTGAGGTCCGTTCTGAAACGCGTCCGAAGCATTCACTTTAACTCTGTCAATACTTGTCACAGAGATACGAGAGATGTCTCTTTATGAAGCTGAGATTCTCTTCTTTCAAATGAAGTGTTTTTTTTTTTTTTTTTTTTTTAAATATTTCCAGTTTATGTAATCCGTTTGAAACCAAGGAGAGTTACAGTTTTTTCGCTCTCCCTTCATTAAAAATAATTAGGTGAGCCCGCCACACCCCCAGCGCTTTTGACATGGTAAATAGGCGATATGCATCCCACACGCGGCACGCCCCCGATCACTGCATAACAACATGAAGATTCTTCATCAGAGATTCACTGATAGTTCATCGCGTTTTAGGGATGGAAGCACGCTAACGTTACTCCTTCAGAGGATTATGGACAGCTGGGAATAATTAACCTTTTCCTCAGTGGAATTTGAAACTCAGACGAGCGGTTGCATTTTGAAGAACGGATTGACCCCGAGGATACAAGTTCGGAGTAAGTTTAGTGTTTTATAATTCCTTTTCTGATCATAGAGCTCAAATGCATTTTCAGACTATAGTAAATATTAACTCACAACGTTCGTGTAGGCCTATACGCTCGTGTAAACTTTTTAAATAACTGCTTAGTTTGTAATGATTTAGTGAAATATATTGATCTGCAAGTTTTGTTTGAGTTCTCCTGTGGTCTAGTGGTTAGATCAATTGCCAAGCGTGTTAGAGGTTACAGGTTCGAATCCACCACTAGCATATTTTTTTTCTCTCATCAAAACCGAATATGTTCATCAGTGGTTACAGTCTATATCAAACACACACGTATATAGGACACACGTTTGTGTGCATTTTATTTTGTGATTTCACCGGAATGAATAGTGTCGATTGAAACACTATTAATAGCAATAGATTGAAAAGCACGTTCTGTGCGCGCGCCGCCACAAGAGACTCACTGTATCCATGACACTGACAGCAGGACACGAGCGCTCAGCTTGAGTTCAAAAACAAAACATTTTAGCTCTAGATCTCTTATTTAACAGCGGACTAAATGAATGATCTACTAGTTAACTAGAGATCTTTTATTTGTATTAGGTACAGCCGTTCATTGAGTGTATCAGTAAATGCGTGCGGTCGATGAGCCATAAACAGATACTCGCGGTTACGCAGTCTACCAATCAATAGATGTTTCTCTGTCCATCAACAGATACATTGTGCATCTATAATCATAATAGTCCATCAGTTTACTTTGGATAATGTGCTAACAGTTTTTTGCTTTTGTTTTGTTGTGTTTACATCGTCACCATCAGCCTTCAGAAATCATTCTGATATATTTTTTTTTAAAATCAATGTTGTAAACAGTTATGCTGCTTAATTTTTTTTAACCTGTGATAGTTTTTTTAGGATTCTTTGAATGCACTTTTTTTTTTTATTTATATAAGCACTATATAAGCAATATTTTATATTTTTTTTATATAAAAAAAAACAAGTTTGGTCTTTTTATGTTTTTTTTTTTTTGAAAGGAAGTGTTAAGTGATATGAATGACTTTAAGTCTTTATGTTCTTAGGAAAGATTTCTATTTTGAATAAATGCTGTTCTTTTTAACTTTTTATACATCAAATCATTCTTAGTTCAGGCTGCCTCACAGCACCTTGATGGGCCATTAGACATTGGGGGAGTGTCTTTAGTCTCCCCAGGTGTAAATCACATTAATATTCATGGGCATTAACACTCCCACGCATACAGCAGTAATGACCCAAAAACTGATGTAAGAAATTCAAATCGTTATATTGATCTTTCTGAAAGAGTGGTCAGAATGATTTTCACTTCATTTTGAAGTAAAAATTCTAGCCTACAAGAATAGTAACTCAACAGTATTGTTTTTCAACTATTCAGTATGTGTTAAATGGCCTTATTGCGGTGACATTTTTTTTCCCAAAACGTACTAACCACGCATATTATTTTTTTTCTATAAAATGCAAACATGTACATCCATTTTGCTCACATATTATTGTAGCAGAGTTTGTGCTGAATACAGCAAATTTATATGTTGGCAAATGGTATGTTTTAAGTAGCTGAAATAAGCACAAATGTCAGGGCATACCAAAACACAGAAAGAGCCCGAAAACAGCTCAGACCCCAGAGGGTTAACATTGTTGGCATGGAAACCACATATAAAATACAATACAACAAAGAAAGTGCAAACATTTCATTTCAAGTTTGGGATCTATCTATCTATCTATTAGGGATGTGCACGAATATTCAAATTTTCGATCTGTAATTATTATTCAAAAAAATTAAAAATACTATTCGAATTTTTTTTTTTCCACAGTTATAATAAATTGCACTTGGTGGAGCTGTGTTTAACAAGTGGATTATTTGTATTTGATCACATAATGTTGTTGTCTGCCTCGCGAAGTTTGCTTAGATGAAAATGATAGCCTATTAAAAAATGGAATTACTTTTAATCAATTATTAATTAAACTGAGTTATCATAATATCACCACCACAATGAGAAATCACATGAAATCCAAAGAAACAGCAGTCGATTGATTAAGCAGCTATCCATCACTGCATTAACGACTGCAGGTAAGCAGCTGTACCCCGATGGAATCGTGATACGAGATGATACCTTCTGGTAGCAAAATGATTTTGAGGGAGACAGGTTTAAGCACAGAAAACGCAAAGTGCTGTCACTTTGCACACAAACACACGCGCGCGTCTCTGCAACGTCTGTCAGCGCAGTGCGTTTTCTCACTCGAGCATGATATATTTTTTCCTCAACTTGAACGTGAAACAATATAAACACGATGATCATATACTGACTCGAGTATGTACGTTCTGTACGATAATTGCGCGTCTGCTTTTTTTTTTGCGTTTTTCCCCATCCACGCTGCTTATAGGCTATTGCCTAATGTATAAGCTTGTTCAGAAATAATGACAAAAACCTTAAACTTAAAAAAAATAACGTACCCTATCTCTTGTTAAACAACATTTAAATTTAAACCCAGTCTGTCCCAACCACTGCCGCATTTAGTTTAATCTTAACTTTTTTACTTTACTTTACTTGGTCCCTCCTCTTTCAGTCTATGCTCCCTGCTCTGGCTCCGTTCGTTCTTCGTCTTCCTTGTGTTTTCTGGTGGATGCTCCGTTCGTTTCCATGATCATTTTTCGCGCTGGTTTCACTGCAAACTGCGCGCAGCCAATGGGCGTATGAAACGTCATCACGTAGCATTACGGCACAGTGTTCATGGGAAATGTAGGAAGTACTGCCAGGGGATAAATGACCGAGAACAGAACCTTATGCATGACCGGCCAAACTGGCTAGTAAGTTTTTATTAACACCCGCCAAAACGAATTTTTACCCGCATTTGGCGGGTTGGCGGGTGTTAATTTAGAACCCTGATTACATGCATAACAACTGACAAAGTAACAAGTGAAACACAATGGCTATAAATACACAGGGACAAACAAGCTAAACAAGATAACAAGGGGGCAGGGCTAATTAGAAACACCTGGAGAGACTAATAAACAAGAAAAACTACAAAGGACAAAAGTCCACACGAGACAGGAATCGTGACAGCGGTTCTCCGACCGCTTTTACTAGATGATTAGCTTACAATCAGGATTTTGCCTAAACCCGTACTTCAGTCGTGTTACTTTCCGTACACTTAAACGAGCAATGGCACGTCGCATTCCACATCCGTCCATTTTACATGAGCTCAATTTGTTTTAAAGACTCTCTACCGCAAACCTCCTCTGCTCGTACCAACGAGAGCCTCAAACTCAGTCAAGATGGTTCACGTTCACTTTACATTAAATGAAATATATTTTACCCCAAAATAAAATATTTTAGTCGTCTCTTACCCGAAATGCTCACTGCAACCGATTTAACAGTCATTATTATCAATTTACACTTAACATCAATAAAACAATTTGCAGTTTCTTACCTAAAGATGCTTTTTCTTTTCTGCAATCACCATGGATTCTTTTTGGTCCTTGTGGGATTTCTTCCTCTGGTCCTGAAATGCGGGTATTGGCTCTCTCTCTCTTAACCTGTTGAGATCTATCTCAAACGGTTGAGTTATGAGATCGGTCCGTCTGTTGCTGTCCGGGGTGTGCACCTTCCGTCAAATCCGCTCAGGACCAGGAGAAGAAGGTTACGCACAGGATCAACACTTGTGACACCAGCTGTAATAGCAATTTTTAGGATTAATGAAAACAGCATCAAAGGGTATAAGAAAACTTTCAATAGGCAAAATTGTTTTAAAGTGAAAAGGTTTATTTATTTGAGGACCCTTTCCAGAGCCAGGGCTCTGGGAAGGAGAAACCTAACCATCTTACAATATACAAAGCATTTATATCGTTCCTTTACATCGTAAGACCCCTCCCTCCCAGTTTCTGTATCTACTGATTTGGACTGTTTTTTTCTACCTCCTAGGAGAAACCAAATTGTTTTTTGTTTTCTAAACAGACAAAAGGTCATTTTAACGACCCTCTGTATTCTTCTGTGTTTTTCTTTCATGTCCTGTCCCCCACCCTCAGCTGCTAAGCTCTTACTCAACAGGTTAACATCACAAATATAACACCAGGAACACAAAAGGCTCTCCGTTTTGTATTCCTAACTCATGTTCTGTTTTCCTTAATATATTCCTGTATTCAGCAATATTTATTAATCAGCCAATATTAAAATTTCTACAACAGTATTCATCCCTCCTGGTATGGTGCTGCTCTTCTCTCTAGTAATTTGGCTTATAGTCTTAGAGATGAAACATGACAATCTGGGGCTCAGGTCAGGAAGCAGACAAACTGGCTAAACCGACCATCTGCTAGCGGCCTCGCGTCACCAAGGTCAGATAAATATCGTCACATAGAGACTATTTCACCTAGATATCATCATATAGAGACCAAACGATTACGTTACTTTAAATGAGTCCACCCCGCAGGATTACTGTTATAAACATGAGCCTCGTCTGAAAGGCAAAGGTGTTGCTGTAATTTAGGCCCTGTTTACACGAGAACGATTCCGGGTGAAAACGTAAAAATATTTTATCGGATGTGCCTTTTGTTTACACGGCGACGGCGTTTTGGTGGCTTAAAAACGCAAAAAAGTGAAACCACCCTCCAGAGTGGAAATCTGAAAAACGCTCCACGTTCCCGTCTAAACGGTAAAAACGCAAATCTGCTCAAGGTGGCTCTCGTCGCGTGCGCGTTTACGTCACAGGCATGGGCCAGTACAGGAAAATAACAACCAACATGTCGGATTATTTCCATACATCGGACCTTCAAGTTGCCCTAGCAGCTCTGAAAAACATACAAGAGTCTTTTCAGAAGTTGTACAAAATATTCTCAGATACTGGTGTTGTTGTGTGGCAGTGCTTCACATTGCCACCTAGCTGCCTGGAGTGCATACTACATCGAATTTCACACACTTTTGCGTCACCGTATGCACGCGGATTTCCCAACCATAACGCTCGTCTAAACGCAGAATAAAAAATGATAACGCAACGCCACTTTTGCGTTTTCTCTTCAGATCGTTTCCGTGTAAACATAGCCTTATAGTAATATTTTCAAAACCAATAAGAAATCTTGTTTTAAATATACTTCTTTTGAAGTGTTTGTGCTTAATGTAAATATATATAGTGTTAACGATAAATCACGTTTGAGAATTCTGCTGGCTACTGTATACAGGCCACCAGGGCACCAAAAAGATTTTATCAAAGAATTTGCTGACTTTCTATCAGAATTAATATTGATTGCAGATAAAGTCCCAATTGTTGGTGATTTTAATATACATGTAGATAATGAAAAAGATGCAATGGGATTGGCATTTAAAGACATTGTAAACTCTATTGGAGTTAGACAACATCTACTTGTGAAAATGGTAAAGATGCTAATCGCGTTAGCCTGTCTATGGCGTTTTCCATGTTAAGTTAGCATTCATGCTAATCGCTATAAAACCATGTGTGGTTAATGGGTAAATTTATGTTACTGTATTTTGTGTTTTTCAAAGTGGTATTATAAGAATTTAAGCTATTCAAGTTTATTAATAAGTACATTTTGTATTTCTGTATTGCAGTTTCACAGTGCTTCTGATAAAACATCCTAAACGTCCTACTGCTTCCTGGGTGTTTATTGAAGAACCTGTTAGCTGTCTGCCAAGCTAGAAGTCCTACCCAAATTTTAGTAAGGGCAGAATAGTGAAAAGACATGATTCGACGGGTTACATCTGGAACGTGTTGCCACGTGGAAATGCACAGCAATCTTCAATAAAGCTGCCTTAACTATGGTAGATCTCGAGATACGATCCCAATGCTCTAACACTTCACGTAGCAGCCGGTCTTCTTCAGCAAGTGTTATAGCAGCCAGAGCACGTGCAAAGGCAGAGGCTGCTAGCACTCAAGCATCATTCGCTCAAAAAGAAGCAGACATGCTAAAAGCACAAGCGTATATCGAGGAAGAACAACAGAAAGCTGCAGCTGTGGCTGCTAGGAAGAAAGCAGAGCTTGAAGCAAACCTACACACTCTGCGACTAGAGGGTGCTGCTGCAGCTGCCAATGCCGAAGCTGAAGTTTTAGAGGCATCTGCTGAGAACGAAGTAGGGGATCCTGATCGCATAAGCTTAAAGAGTGAAAGCGTTGAGCAGGGTTTAGCAACGAATACAAAATCTGACTACCCTCACCATGACTCGCAACCCCAAGAACCGGTGCCAACACCAACACGCCAGCGAGCAATGGAAGTTGGTGAGCCAGTTAAAAGAAGCATGGAGAAGAGTACCACGCAGTCAAGTGAAATCAGCGTCCACGAGTTTCAGGAATTACCCGCTCAATGCACATTCATTCAAGAACAAGCTCCTTCGAGTTGCCACCATCAAAGTCCATATAAGCACGCTCTGTACGACTTTGAGCGTCCATATCATTCATATCCACTACGAGGAAGTTCTAGCCACAGAGATCACTCACAAATGGCTACACTATCAGACAACCATGGCCAACCTTCTCAGCCTTATTCAACCTTTGCTTCCAGAGAGCCCGAGTCTGATTCAGCAGCTATATCAGACTTAGCCAAGTATTTGGTACGCCGCGAAATGGTGAGGTCAGGGCTCCTAAAGTACGACGACCAAAGGCAAAGGGGGAGAACTATTGGGCCTGGAAGGCATCCTTCTACAGCTCTATAGAGAGCTTACACCTAGCACTAAGAGAGGAGTTAGATCTCCTTTGCAAATGGCTGGGACCAAAATCTTCCGAGCAGGCAAGGAGGATAAGAGCGGTTCATATCCATGATGCAGCAGCGGGTGTGAATATGGTGTGGCAAAAGCTGGAGGACTGTTTTGGATCGCCGGAAGCCATAAAAAATGCTCTCTTCAGGAAAATAGAGGATTTTCCAAAAATCAGCAACAGAGACAATCAAAAGCTGAGAGAATTTGGAGACATTCTTTTGGAGCTAGAGGCTGCCAGAGCAGATGGCTTCTTAACTGGGCTCAGTTACTTGGATACATCTCGTGGCATCACTCCAATTGTTCAGAAACTGCCATACTCCCTGCATGACAAGTGGGTCTCTCTAGCATCACGTTACAAAGAAGCCTACAGAGTTCCATACCCACCATTCTCTATATTTGCAAAGTTTGTCTGTGACCAAGCCAAGATTCTGAACGACCCGAGTTTTGCAAGACTTACTGGTTCAATCATGAACAAAACTGAAAGACCCTTTAAACAAAACTTAAAAACACCTGTTTCTGTCAGGAGGACGGACGTCTCGGTAGACACTGACAACCATCAAGACAACAAGGGAGAAAATGCACCGATCGACCTGGACAAGCAGTGTCCCCTACACCTGAAACCACATCCCCTGAGGAAATGCCGTGGTTTCCGAAGTAAACCTTTGGATGAGAGAAAAACCTACCTTAGGGACAAGAACATCTGTTACAGGTGTTGTGCTTCATCCAGTCACCTAGCCAAGAACTGTGACAAAAACATTCAATGCAGAGAGTGCAATAGTGATAGTCACCCAACAGCACTTCATCCGGGACCAGCTCCGTGGACTTCTGGAGCCTTTGTAATGGCGAAAGATCAAGGCGAGGAGCAAAGGGAAGGATCCTCTTTAGCTATCACATCCAAATGCACAGACATATGTGGGACTGCTTCAAGGTCAAGGTCATGTGCAAAATTCTGTCTTGTCAGTGTTTACCCAGTAGGCCATAGAGAAAGAGCCGTGAAAACCTACGCCGTTGTCGATGAACAGAGTAACAGATCTTTGGCAAGAAGTGAGTTTTTTGAGCTCTTTGACATCAAGGAAGGTTCAGCTTCATACACATTGAAGACATGCTCAGGAGTCGTTGATAACATAGGGCTACGAGCTAACAACTTCGTCATGGAGTCTTTAGATGGTAAGAATCAGATCCCACTCCCATCTCTGATCGAATGTGATATGTTGCCGGATGATAGGTCAGAAATTCCCACGACAGAGATCGCCAAACACTATTCTCATCTCAAAGGCGTTGTGGGCAAGATCCCTCCGCTTGATCCCACAGCAGCCATCCTTATCCTACTCGGACGTGATGTACCAAGAGTGCATAAAGTCCGAAAGCAGTGCAACGGACCTCATAACGCACCCTATGCCCAGATCTGGGCTGGGTTATCATAGGAGAAGTGTGCTTGGGGTCAGCGCACAAACCAGACTCCATCAGTGTCTACAAGACTAACATACTGAGTAATGGCCGTCCATCTCTTTTTGATCCTTGTCCAAGTAAGCTTCACATCAAAGAGAAGGTGGATGTCCAAGTACTTCAACCTGGGAGTTGCATATCTCGCAGATGTTGACAGCCTGTTAACCGAAACGGATTGTCTCGGTAAAGGAGTCTTCCAGTAAACGGCCCAGGATGACAAGCCTGCGATGTCTGTGGAAGATAAGATCTTTCTAGAAATCATGGACAAAAAGATGTTTATGGATGACTCAAACAGTTGGGTGGCTCCATTGCCCTTTAGAGAACATAGGCGCAAACTTCCCAACAATAGAGTACAAGCAGAAAACCGTCTCAAGACACTACGTTGTAGGATGGAAAGAAGTCAGGAAATGAGAGAACACATGCTTGCATTTCTGCAGAGAATCTTTGAATCAGGACATGCAGAACCAGCTGCCCTGCTTCCCCAAGACCAAGAGCGATGGTTTTTGCCAATTTTTGGGGTTTACCATCCACGCAAGCCAGGACAGATTCGAGCTGTATTCGACTCCAGTGCTAAGCATGATGGTATTTCCCGAATGACCTCCTTTTGAGCGGCCCTGATTTAAACAACTCGCTCCTTGGGGTACTTACTCGCTTCCGTAAAGAACCGGTTGCTGTAGTAGCAGACATAGAGCAGATGTTCTACTGCTTCAGGGTCTGCGAGGAGCATCGTGATTTCCTGCGGTTCCTCTGGTTTCAGAACAACGACCCTGCCAGAGAGGTTGCAGAGTACCGCATGACTGTCCATGTATTTGGAAATAGCCCCTCTCCGGCCATTGCCATATATGGTTTAAGAAGAGCTGCTCTACAGGAGGAAGACGAATATGGCCTGGAGGCAAAACAGTTTGTCTTGAGAGATTTTTACGTGGATGACGGTTTGGCCTCATTTCCTACCAGTGACCTGGCCATTCATGTACTAAAACAGACTAAAGAAATGTTAGCAGTTTCAAACATTCGGCTACACAAGATAGCATCCAATCACAAGGCTGTGATGGAGGCATTCCCACCCGAAGAACGGGCTAAAGAGCTAAAGGGTTTAGCACTGGGGGTAGACCCTCTACCTGTGCAGAGAAGCTTAGGGCTCAACTGGAACCTTCAGAGCGACAGTTTCACTTTCTTCGTCTACAGAGTAGAGAAACCATTCACACGCAGGGGTGTTCTCTCAACAGTCAACAGTCTGTTCGACCCACTTGGTTTTGTGGCTCCAATAACAATACAAGGGAAGTCGCTTGTCAGAGAACTTTCATCAGAGTGTTGTGAATGGGATGCCCCATTGCCTGCCGAAAAAAAGACAAGGTGGATGACCTGGAAAGATTTGCTCATTGCACTCGAGCAGCTTCAGATTCCACGGTCATACTTACCTGTTTCTTTGGTCTCTACACAAGTCAGGGAACTATGTGTATTTTCTGACGCCTCTACCACAGCTATCTCTGCAGTAGCTTACATCAGAACAGTTGACAATCAGGGAAATATTCAGGTTGGATTCTGCATGGGGAAGTCCATGTTGGCTCCAAAACAGTGCCACACTGTACCACGTCTGGTGCTTTGTGCAGCCGTACTCGCGGTAGAGCTTGCAGACACGTTGGTGGAAGAGTTGGACATGAAGGTGCACACAGTTAAGTTCTACACAGATAGTAGAGTAGTGCTTGGTTATATATACAACACAAACAGAAGGTTTTACGTAAATGTTGCCAACAGAGTAGCACGCATCCGAAAGTCAACACGCTCCGAACAATGGCATTTTATCAACACAAGACACAATCCTGCAGATCACGGCACACGAGACATACCAGCTACTCTCTTGAAGGAAACCAACTGGTTTTGTGGACCCCCCTTTCTCAAAAAGAAAGATAACGCTGCTTCGTCTCAGCAGGAAGTCTTCGAGCTCGTGGAACCAGACGTGGACACAGAGGTGCGTCCCCTGATTACAACCCTGGCTACTAATGTTTCCAGAGCTCACCTTGGCTCGCACAGATTTGAGCGCTTTTCCAGCTGGAAGCAACTGACCCTTGGAGTAGCTAGACTTATTCAGAAAGTCAGATCTTGTTTTAAGACTTTGGACGAAACAAAGATGGACAATTTCTCACAGGCAAGAACTGTAGTAATCCGTTGTGTACAACACGAAATCTTAAAAGAGGAAATTAAGAATTTTTTCAAAGGAGAGAGTGTGTCAAAAGACAGCCATCTCAGAAAACTTGATCCCATCATGGACACTGACGGTTTGTTGAGAATAGGTGGTCGCCTGTCCTCGGCCGCAATTTCTTGGGAAGAGAAACATCCAATAATCATCCCTAAACTCCATCACATTGCAACACTGTTGGTGTGTTATTACCATGAACGAGTCGCACACCAAGGCAGACACATCACCGAAGGCGCCATTCGGTCGGCCGGTTTATGAATATTGGGAGGAAAGAGACTGGTTTCAAGTGTCCTACACAAATGTGTTACTTGTTTGAAGTTAAGAGGTGAGACAGAGAAGCAAAAAATGTCCAACCTACCTGTCGATCGAGTTACCCAAGTTCCTCCATTTACTCATGTCGGGAAGGACGTGTTTGGCCCGTGGACAGTTTGTGCTCGTCGCACCAGAGGAGGTCTTTCTGAAGGAAAACGCTGGGCAGTGTTGTTTACCTGTCTAGTCACAAGAGCAGTGCACATAGAGGTAGTGGAGTCTCTATCAACATCGAGCTTCATAAATGCTCTAAGGAGATTCACCGCTATCAGAGGACCAGCAAAGCTTTTTCGTTCCGATCGTGGAACAAACTTTGTCGGTGCCTGTAGAGAACTAGGAATAACACCGCAAGAGGCAGAGCTTCAGTCTTATCTGAAGGAACAAGGCTGTACTTGGGATTTCAATGTACCCCACTCTTCTCACATGGGTGGGGCATGGGAAAGGATGATAGGTGTTGCTCGCCGCATTCTGGATGCCATGCTACTCAAGGTGCATTCCCCCAAACTCTCACATGAGGTATTAGTCACGCTAATGGCCGAAGTTGTTGCTATAATGAACGCAAGGCCGATAGTCCCAGTGTCATCAGATCCACACAGTCCTGCTGTCCTCACGCCTGCCATGCTTTTGACACAGAAAACAGATTCAATGACCGCTCCTTTGGGATACTTTGACTTAAAGGATCTTTACCGGAGTCAATGGAAGCAGGTCCAAAACCTTGCGGATCACTTCTGGAAACAATGGCGTCAGGAATACCTTTCCACACTACAACCAAGACGGAAATGGCAGACAAGTCAACCCAACGTACAAGTTGGAGATGCCGTGCTTCTTAAAGACAAGGGAGCCAGGCAGAATGAATGGCCTATGGGACTGATAGTCAATACGTTTCCTGGCCGAGATGGTAGAGTTCGCGAAGTGGAGGTTAGGGTAGTTCAAGGAGGTTCTGCTAAAGTTTATTCAAGACCCATCTCAGAAGTCGTTCTTTTATTCAGAGAGACATAGTGGTATACTATATTATACCAGGCGGGGAGTGTGCTGCTCCTTTAAGAAAGCAGGTAGAAGAATTACTACTCCGCGCTGTTTGTCTCTTTAGACTTGCCGTAGTTCCAATGCATGCAACAGCCCTGAAACACAGCTGAGCACTTTTCATCATCTTTTACACGTTTTGTCTTCATAAATCTGAAGGACTTATGTCTGTAAGTGATAGTTAAAGTGCATTTTCATAAAAACCTTAAGTGAAGATCGTTAGAATTACATATTTGTGTGAAAAGTGTTGAAAATGGTAAAGATGTTAATCGCGTTAGCCTGTTTATGGTGTTTTCCATGTTAAGTTAGCATTCATGCTGATCGCTATATAACCATGTGTGGTTAATGGGTAAATTTATGTTACTGTATTTCGTGTTTTTCAAAGTGGTATTAATCCTGTGTTAATAAGAATTTAAGCTATTCAAGTTTATTAATAAGTACACTTTGTATTTCTGTATTGCAGTTTCACAGTGCTTCTGATAAAACATCCTAAACGTCCTACTGCTTCCTGGCTGTTTATTGAAGAACCTGTTAGCTGTCTGCCAAGCTAGAAGTCCTACCCAAATTTTAGTAAGGGCAGAATAACAAGGCTCAGTACTAGGACCGCTGTTGTTCACTCTGTACATGCTACCATTAGGAGATATCATTAGGAAACATGGAAACATTAGTTTTCACTGTTATGCTGATGATACTCAGCTGTATATTTCTTCAAAACCTAACCAAACTTACCAATTCACAAAATTAACGGAATGCATAGCTGATATTAAAAATTGGATGACCAGTAATTTCCTACAACTAAATTCTGAAAAAAGAGAAATTCTAATTATTGGACAAAAAACTTCCTCACCTAATAACCTAGAATACTGTCTAACACTTGATGGCTGCTCTGTTAAGTCTTCGTCGTCAGTTAGGAACCTGGGTGTGCTCTTTGATACCAATCTTTCATTTGAAAGTCACGTGTCTAGTAAAACCGCATTTTTCCATCTTAAAAATATATCTAAATTAAGTCACATGCTCTCACGGACAAATGCGGAACAATTAGTTCATGTGTTCATGACCTCAAGGCTAGATTATTGTAATGCTCTACTGGGTGTTTGCCCTGCATGCTTAATAAACAAACTACAGCTGGTCCAAAATGCAGCAGCTAGAGTTCTTACCAGAACCAGGAAGTATGACCATATTAGCCCGGTTCTGTCAACACTGCATTGGCTGCCTATTAAACATCGTATAAATTATTAAATATTGCTGATTACTTACAAAGCACTAAATTGTTTAGCTCCCCAGTACTTGAGAGAGCTCTTAACGCATTATAGTCCTGCACGTCTACTGCGATCTCAAAATTCTGGCCAGTTGATAATACCTAGAATATCTAAATCGACTGCTGGCGGTAGATTTTTTTTCCACCAAAACTTTTTTAGCACCAAAACTCTGGAACAATATTTCTACCATTGTCCGGGAAGCAGACACAGTCTGTCACAGCTAAAAAGAACACATCTCTTTGACCTAGCATTCACATAATACATTATCGACTTCTATAATTAAATGTTAGGCTGCATAGATTAGGCCAGCCGGAACCGGGAACACTTCCCTTAAATCCTGATGTACTCGTTACATCATAAGAAGAATGGCATCTACGCTAATTTAGTGTCTTTGTTTATCCCAAGGTTTTCCTGCAGCCTGCCGGATCAAGGCCGTTTCCAGATCTGATGAAGGACCTTCGCCTGGACCCGATGACAACACAGTGCTGAAGTGCCAACTAGCCTCTCCCTATGGAGGATCCCTAATCCACTCTACAGATAAAGCGTAAGGGAAACCAGGCTGTTCGTGGAAATCTTCCCATTCATTTAAGTTGCCATTGTCGCCATAGGTGCTGCGAGGGTCCGCGTGCTCGAAATGGACGACACGACCTGCTTATTCCAATGGCGAGTGGGACCTTTTCCAAAATCGCATATAAAGTAGCCGACATTAGCATAAATTACCATAGGCTCTGAGTGGACGCCTCTGGGGGTGCCAGCGCACTACGGGCAGGTCCACCAAGTGCTTTTGGGGTCCGCCAGCCACCTACTCTTCACCATAGTCATCCTCAGTACCAGCAAGCGCCTATTATGACCCCTAACCACCTATTCTCCTCTTCATTGCCACGAAGTGCCTATGGGGTCCCCTAACCGCCTAAACTTCACCATAGTCTTCCTCATTGCCCACAAAGTGCCTATTTTGACCCCTAACCACCTATCCTCTTCTTCATTGCCACGAAGTGCCTATGGGGTCCCCTAACCGCCTAAACTTCACCATAGTCTTCCTCATTGCCCACGAAGTGCCTATTTTGACCCCTAACCACCTATCCTCTTCTTCATTGCCACGAAGTGCCTATGGGGTCCCCTGACCACCTAAACTTCACCATAGTCTTCCTCATTGTCCACCAAGTGCCTGTTTTGACCCCTAACCACCTATCCTCTTCTTCATTGCCACAAAGTGCCTATGGGGTCCACTGACCACCTAAACTTCACCATAGTCTTCCTCATTGTCCACCAAGTGCCTATTTTGACCCCTAACCGCCTATCTCTACTTCATTGCCACAAAGTGCATATGGGGTCCCCGGACCACCTAAACTTCACCATAGTCTTCCTCATTGTCCACCAAGTGCCTATTTTGACCCCTAACCACCTATCCTCTACTTCATTGCCACGAAGTGCCCATGGGGTCCCCTGACCACCTAAACCTCACCATAGTCTTCCTCAGTACCACTTAGTCTTAGTCATGGGCCATGTGCTCCACAAAGGGTGGACAGAAAGGTCCGATCGGCCCGAAATTGACGTATGCGTCCCGCCACGGGCCCCTGAGACGGGTTCTAGAGTTCCGTGTCCCCCTGAACTTTTTTTCGCGCTAATTGGCCACCAACAGCCCCATGGAATAAGTTGCACGTGGGACGTCACATAAACAGTGGCCAAAAGGGGTCGAAAGGTCGCGGCGGCCCCAAATTCGACACGGCGGTAGTCCAGGGGCCCCCGGTACTAGATCCTGGATTTGGCGGTTCTAGATCAGTTCTAAGTGTGGGTTTCAGCGAAAAGGCTCGTTGGAAAGGTCCGATCGGTCCGAAACTGACGTATGCGTCCCGCCACGGGCCCCTGAGACGGGTTCTAGAGTTCCGCGTCCCTCTGACCTTTTTTCGCCCTAATTGGCCACCAACAGCCCCATGGAATAAGTTGCACGTGGGACATCAAACAGACAGTCGCCCAAAGGGGTCAAAAGGTCGCAGTGACCCCAAATTCAACACGGTGGTAGTCCAGGGGCCCCCGGTTCTAGATCATGGGTCGCGGGGTTCTAGATCGGTTCTAAGTGTGGGTTTCAGCAAAAAGGCTCGTTGGAAAGGTCCGATCGGCCCGAAACTGACGTATGCGTCCCGCCACGGGCCCCTGAGACGGGTTCTAGAGTTCCGTGTCCAAAACTGCTCGTTTGGCCGAAAAAAGACCCCGTTGGCCTGGGAGCGCCTTTAAAGTTTGCATTGAATAGGTTGCACGTGGGAGGGCGGAAATACAGGGGTCGAAAGGTCGCCCCGCCTCCAAATTCGCCGCCCTGGTAGCCGAGGGGCCCCCGGTTCTAGATCCCGGATCGCAGGGTTCTAGATCGGCTCCAAGTGTGTGTTTTTGCAGTGCAAAAATCTCCTCACTTTGGTTCTGCTGAGCATATGTCTTTCTGTGTGTTCAAGAGGGCCGCCATTAATTGGGCCATGTGCTCGGTGAAGGGTGGACAGAAAGGTCCGATCGGCCCGAAACTGACGTATGCGTCCCGTCACGGGCCCCTGGGACGGGTTCTAGAGTTCCGTGTCCCTCTGACCTTTTTTCGCGCTAATTGGCCACCAACAGCCCCATGGAACAAGTTGCACGTGGGACGTCACATAAACAGGGGCCAAAAGGGGTCGAAAGGTCGCGGCGGCCCCAAATTCGACACGGCGGTAGTCCAGGGGCCCCCGGTTCTAGATCCTGGATTTGGTGGTTCTAGATCGGTTCTAAGTGTGGGTTTCAGCAAAACGGCTCGTTGGAAGGGCCCGATCGGCCCGAAACTGACACACGCGTCTCGTCACGGGCCCCGGGGACGGGTTCTAGAGTTCCGTGTCCCTCTGACCTCTATTCACGCTAATTGGCCACCAAAAGCCCCATGGAACAAGTTGCACGTGGGCGTCAAACAAACAGTCGCCCAATGGGGTCAAAAGGTCGCAGCGACCCCAAATTCGGCACGGCGGCAGTCCAGGGGCCCCCGGTTCTAGATCATGGGTCGCGGGGTTCTAGATCGGTTCTAAGTGTGTTTTCAGTTTGACCTTTCGAGAGGGAATGACAGTCTATGAGCTCACTATGAGTGCAAGTGGCCTTTGAGAGAAACTTGAAAAAGGGTTGCATAAAATTTGGCCCTGAGTTCTAGAGACTCGACCTCCTGATATGTCGTTCGGGGGCCCGAGGGGGCCCGACACGCAGTGTTTGGGGCCCGTGGGACCTCTGGGGGCCGAACAGGGGCCACTGACACGTGCGACTTATCCCATTCATTTTCACAGGTGTTTGGTGGACGTGTGACAGAAAGGTCCGATCGGCCCGAAGCTGACGTATGCGTCCCGCCACGGGCCCCTGAGACGGGTTCTAGAGTTCCGTGTCCCCGTGACCTTTTTTGGCGCTAATTGGCCACCAACAGCCCCATGGAATAAGTTGCACGTGGGACATCAAACAGACAGTCGCCCAAAGGGGTCAAAAGGTCGCAGTGACCCCAAATTCGACACGGTGGTAGTCCAGGGGCCCCCGGTTCTAGATCATGGGTCGCGGGGTTCTAGATCGGTTCTAAGTGTGGGTTTCAGCAAAAAGGCTCGTTGGAAAGGTCCGATCGGCCCGAAACTGACGTATGCGTCCCGCCACGGGCCCCTGAGACGGGTTCTAGAGTTCCGTGTCCAAAACTGCTCGTTTGGCCGAAAAAAGACCCCGTTGGCCTGGGAGCGCCTTTAAAGTTTGCATTGAATAGGTTGCACGTGGGAGGGCGGAAATACAGGGGTCGAAAGGTCGCCCCGCCTCCAAATTCGCCGCCCTGGTAGTCGAGGGGCCCCCGGTTCTAGATCCCGGATCGCAGGGTTCTAGATCGGTTCCAAGTGTGTGTTTTTGCAGTGCAAAAATCTCCTCACTTTGGTTCTGCTGAGCATATGTCTTTCTGTGTGTGAAAGAGGGCCGCCATTAATTGGGCCATGTGCTCGGTAAAGGGTGGACAGAAAGGTCCGATCGGCCCGAAACTGACGTATGCGTCCCGTCACGGGCCCCTGGGACGGGTTCTAGAGTTCCGTGTCCCTCTGACCTTTTTTCGCGCTAATTGGCCACCAACAGCCCCATGGAATAAGTTGCACGTGGGACGTCAAACAAACAGTCACCCAAAGGGGTCAAAAGGTCGCAGCGACCCCAAATTCGGCACGGCGGCAGTCCAGGGGCCCCCGGTTCTAGATCCTAGATTTAGTGGTTCTAGATCGGTTCTAAGTGTGGGTTTCAGCAAAACGGCTCGTTGGAAGGGCCCGATCGGCCCGAAACTGACACACGCGTCTCGTCACGGGCCCCGGGGACGGGTTCTAGAGTTCCGTGTCCCTCTGACCTCTATTCACGCTAATTGGCCACCAACAGCCCCATGGAACAAGTTGCACGTGGGACGTCAAACAAACAGTCGCCCAATGGGGTCAAAAGGTCGCAGCGACCCCATATTCGGCACGGCGGCAGTCCAGGGGCCCCCGGTTCTAGATCATGGGTCGCGGGGTTCTAGATCGGTTCTAAGTGTGTTTTCAGTTTGACCTTTCGAGAGGGAATGACAGTCTATGAGCTCACTATGAGTGCAAGTGGCCTTTGAGAGAAACTTGAAAAAGGGTTGCATAAAAATTAGCCCCGAGTTCTAGAGACTCGACCTCCTGATATGTCGTTCGGGGGCCCGAGGGGGCCCGGCACGCAGTGTTTGGGGCCCGTGGGACCTCAGGGGGCCGAACAGGGGCCACTGACACGTGCGACTTATCCCATTCATTTTCACAGGTGTTTGGTGGACGTGTGACAGAAAGGTCCGATCGGCCCGAAACTGACGTATGCGTCCCGTCACGGGCCCCTGGGACGGGTTCTAGAGTTCCGTGTCCCTCTGACCTTTTTTCGTGCTAATTGGCCACCAACAGCCCCATGGAATAAGTTGCACGTGGGACGTCACATAAACAGGGGCCAAAAGGGGTCGAAAGGTCACAGCGGCCCCAAATTCGACACGGCGGTAGTCCAGGGGCCCCCGGTTCTAGATCACGGGTCGCGGGGTTCTAGATCGGTTCTAAGTGTGGGTTTCAGCAAAAAGGCTCGTTGGAAAGGTCCGATCGGCCCGAAACTGACGTATGCGTCCCGCCACGGGCCCCTGGCACGGGTTCTAGAGTTCCGTGTCCAAAACTGCTCGTTTGGCCGAAAAAAGACCCCGTTGGCCTGGGAGCGCCTTTAAAGTTTGCATTGAATAGGTTGCACGTGGGAGGGCGGAAATACAGGGGTCGAAAGGTCGCCCCGCCTCCAAATTCGCCGCCCTGGTAGTCGAGGGGCCCCCGGTTCTAGATCCCGGATCGCAGGGTTCTAGATCGGTTCCAAGTGTGTGTTTTTGCAGTGCAAAAATCTCCTCACTTTGGTTCTGCTGAGCATATGTCTTTCTGTGTGTGAAAGAGGGCCGCCATTAATTGGGCCATGTGCTCGGTAAAGGGTGGACAGAAAGGTCCGATCGGCCCGAAACTGACGTATGCGTCCCGTCACGGGCCCCTGGGACGGGTTCTAGAGTTCCGTGTCCCTCTGACCTTTTTTCGCGCTAATTGGCCACCAACAGCCCCATGGAATAAGTTGCACGTGGGACGTCAAACAAACAGTCACCCAAAGGGGTCAAAAGGTCGCAGCGACCCCAAATTCGGCACGGCGGCAGTCCAGGGGCCCCCGGTTCTAGATCCTGGATTTGGTGGTTCTAGATCGGTTCTAAGTGTGGGTTTCAGCAGAACGGCTCGTTGGAAGGGCCCGATCGGCCCGAAACTGACACACGCGTCCCGTCACGGGCCCCTGGGACGGGTTCTAGAGTTCCGTGTCCCTCTGACCTTTTTTCACGCTAATTGGCCACCAACAGCCCCATGGAATAAGTTGCACGTGGGACGTCAAACAAACAGTCGCCCAATGGGGTCAAAAGGTCGCAGGACCTCGAGATTCGTCACGGACGACCGCCATGGGCCCCCGGATCGGGCCCCAGAGTTTCGTGGTTCTAGATGGTTCCTGAGCCTAGTAGGCCCTCCAATCCTAACTGCTGAATTGACCCTTGCTGGCAAATGCTCCCATAGAGATCAATGGGAGACAGAGAGGTGCATAAAAAATAGTTAAAAATAAACTTGGCATGTCTCGACCTAGCCCGCTCGGGATGTCGCAGAGGGCCACGTGACGCAACTTTTTGTCGAGTTTGGGGCCCCTCGGACCCCCGGGGGCCGCGCGGGAGCCACTGACACGTGCAACTTATCCCATTCATTTTCATAGGCGTTTGGTGGACAACCCCACAGAACGGTCCCAATAGCCCCGAATGGCTCCAATTTGAAACCTGTGGCCCCTCAGGGGCCCCTCAGACGGTACCCAAAGACTGGGGTCCGTAGTACCCCGTTAAGTGCGTTACAGTCAAAAACAGCATCCCACCTGCAACCTAATTGACGGGTGCCCTAAATGCTGTCCGTGGACAGTCCATTTTTAGGCTAATGATGCACACTTTGCATGTCTCGACCTAGCCCGCTCGGTATGTCGCAGAGGGCCACGTGACGCAACTTTTTGACGAGTTTGGGGCCCCTCGGACCCCCGGGGGCCGCGCGGGAGCCACTGACACGTGCAACTTATCCCATTCATTTTCATAGGCGTTTGGTGGACATCCCCACAGAACGGTCCCAATAGCCCCGAATGGCTCCAATTTGAAATCTGTGGCCCCTCAGGGCCCCTCAGACGGTACCCAAAGACTGGGGTCCGTAGTACCAGCGTTAAGTGCGTTACAGTCAAAAACAGCATCCCACCTGCAACCTAATTGACGGGTGCCCTAAATGCTGTCCGTGGACAGTCCATTTTTAGGCTAATGATGCACACTTTGCATGTCTCGACCTAGCCCGTTCGGTATGTCGCAGAGGGCCACGTGACGCAACTTTTTGACGAGTTTGGGGCCCCTAGGACTTCTGGGGGCCGCGCGGGACCCACTGACACGTGCAACTTATCCCATTCATTTTCATAGGCGTTTGGTGGACATCCCCACAGAACGGTCCCAATAGCCCCGAATGGCTCCAATTTGAAATCTGTGGCCCCTCAGGGGCCCCTCAGACGGTACCCAAAGACTGGGGTCCGTAGTACCGCGTTAAGTGCGTTACAGTCAAAAACAGCATCCCACCTGCAACCTAATTGACGGGTGCCCTAAATGCTGTCCGTGGACAGTCCATTTTTAGGCTAATGATGCACACTTTGCATGTCTCGACCTAGCCCGCTCGGTATGTCGCAGAGGGCCACGTGACGCAACTTTTTGACGAGTTTGGGGCCCCTCGGACCCCCGGGGGCCGCGCGGGAGCCACTGACACGTGCAACTTATCCCATTCATTTTCATAGGCGTTTGGTGGACATCCCCACAGAACGGTCCCAATAGCCCCGAATGGCTCCAATTTGAAATCTGTGGCCCCTCAGGGGCCCCTCAGACGGTACCCAAAGACTGGGGTCCGTAGTACCGCGTTAAGTGCGTTACAGTCAAAAACAGCATCCCACCTGCAACCTAATTGACGGGTGCCCTAAATGCTGTCCGTGGACAGTTGGATTTTATGCAAATTATGCATAGCTAATGGCTGTAATGTACATCAGTGTGTGGAGCTGTGTCCCCTGCATAGTGTACAGTAGGTTTCACCTCATAAAACCACTGTAGTTATGAAATATGACCCATTAGTGCATTGACCACGGACAGCACAAAGGGGTCCCGTCAAATAAGTTACAGGTGGGCCCTTACTTTGCCCACCTGTAACTTATTCAACGGGTCCAAATAGGCTGTCTTTGGACAGTTGAATATTATGCAAATTATGCATAATTAATGGCTGTAATGAACACCAGTGTGTAGTGCTGTGTCCTCTGTGTGGTGTAGAGTAGGTTTCACCTGATAAATTGCAAGTATAAGAACACCAGACCCAAAATTCCTCAGAATCCAAACTCCCGAACCCAAAGTTCCTCAGAATCCACTCGCTCCCAAAACCTAAGTCGAAGAAGAGCATCCACCCTGTAACTTATTTGACAGGGTCCAAATAGGCTGTCTATGGACAGTCCATTCTTAGGCTAATAATAAATAATTAATTGCTGTAATGTACACCAGTGTGTTGTGCTGTGTCCCCTGTGTGGTGTACAGTAGGTTTCACCTCATAAAACCACTGTAATCATGAATTATGACCCATTAATGCATTGACCACGGACAGCACAAAGGGGTCCTGTCAAATAAGTTACAGGTGGGCCCTTACTTTGCCCACCTGTAACTTATTCAACGGGTCCAAATAGGCTGTCTGTGGACAGACCATTTTTAGGCTAATAATAAATAAATAATGGATGTAATGTACATCAGTGTGTTGTGCTGTGTCCCCTGTGTGGTGTACAGTAGGTTTCACCTCATAAAACCACTGTAATCATGAATTGTGACCCATTAATGCATTGACCACGGACAGCACAAAGGGGTTCCGTCAAATAAGTTACAGGTGGGATGCTGTTTTATAATTTGATGTCATGGTTGATAAAAATGAATAAAATTGATTAAATATCAATTATGGGTTCATCTTTGGGCCCCCCTGAGAGATTTGCAGCCTTCAGAACCCCGAAATTCCACTGTCCATGAACAGCCTAAATTTTTGAATGGGATAGATTGTACGTGGAACGTCCAGATCTCAGCCTCTGGACAGAATTTTGAGCTGAAACCTGCGCTCCTGCTCTAATCTGGTTGTGCCCAGACAGTGCTGTGAATTTCAGGGAGTTTGGAGAAACTTGAAAATTCCACCCAAAAAATCTCAAAGGGTACCCCTTTGAGATTTTTTGGGTCAGATTTTCAAGTTTCTCCAATCTCTTTGAAATTCACACCATGGGCAGGGCATGTCCAGGTGAGCACAGGAGGGCAGGTTTCATCTCCAAATTCTGTCCAGAGGCTGAGATCTGGACGTACCACCTGCAACTTATCCCATTCAAAAATGTAGGCTGTTCGTGGACAGTGGAATTTCGGGGTTCTGAAGACTGGACATCACTAAGGGGGGCCCAAAGATTAACCTAAAATTGATATTTAATCATTTTTAATCATTTTTATCAATCATGACATCAAAAATATGAAAAAGATCCCACCTGTAACTTATGTGACAGGGTCCAAATAGGCTGTCTGTGGATAGTCCATTTTTAGGCTAATAATACATAATTAATGGATGTAATGTACATCAGTGTGTTGTATTGTGGCCCCTGTGTGATGTACAGTAGGTTTCACCTCATAAAATCAATGTAATTATGAATTACGACCCATTAATGCATTGACCACGGACAGCACAAAGGGGTCCCGTCAAATAAGTTACAGGTGGGCCCTTACTTTGCCCACCTGTAACTTATTCAACAGGGTCCAAATAGGCTGTCTATGGACAGCCCATTTTTAGGCTAATAATAAATAAATAATGGATGTAATGTACATCAGTGTGTAGTGCTGTGTCCCCTGTGTGGTGTACAGTAGGTTTCACCTGATAAATTGCAAGTATAAGAACACCAGACCCAAAATTCCTCAGAATCCACACTCCCGAACCCAAAGTTCCTCAGAATCCACTCGCTCCCAAAACCTAAGTCGAAGAACAGCATCCACCCTGTAACTTATTTGACAGGGTCCAAATAGGCTGTCCATGGACAGCCCATTCTTAGGCTAATAATAAATAATTAATTGCTGTAATGTACACCAGTGTGTTGTGCTGTGTCCCCTGTGTGGTGTACAGTAGGTTTCACCTCATAAAACCACTGTAATCATGAATTATGACCCATTAATGCATTGACCACGGACAGCACAAAGGGGTCCCGTCAAATAAGTTACAGGTGGGCCCTTACTTTGCCCACCTGTAACTTATTTGACAGGGTCCAAATAGGCTGTCCGTGGACAGTCCATTTTTAGGCTAAAAATAAATAATTAATTGCTGTAATGTACACCAGTGTGTTGTGCTGTGTCCCCTGTGTGGTTTACAGTAGGTTTCACCTCATAAAACCACTTTGATTATTAAATGTGACCCATTAATGGATGGTCCATAGACAGCCTATTTGGACCCTGTCAAATAAGTTACAGGTGGGCCCTTACTTTGCCCACCTGTAACTTATTTGACAGGGTCCAAATAGCCTGTCTATGGACAGCCCATTCTTAGGCTAATAATAAATAATTAATTGCTGTAATGTACACCAGTGTGTTGTGCTGTGTCCCCTGTGTGGTGTACAGTAGGTTTCACCTCATAAAACCACTGTAATTATGAATTATGACCCATTAATGCATTGACCACGGACAGCACAAAGGGGTTCCGTCAAATAAGTTACAGGTGGGATGCTGTTTTATAATTTGATGTCATGGTTGATAAAAATGAATCAAATTGATTAAATATCAATTTTAGGTTCATCTTTGGGCCCCCCTGAGTGATTTGCAGCCTTCAGAACCCCGAAATTCCACTGTCCATGAACAGCCTACATTTTTGAATGGGATAGATTGTACATGGAACGTCCAGATCTCAGCCTCTGGACAAGAATTTGGAGATGAAACCTGCGCTCCTGCTCTAATCTGGTCGTGCCCAGACAGTGCTGTGAATTTCAGGGAGTTTGGAGAAACTTGAAAATTCCACCCAAAAAATCTCAAAGGTTTAAGGCTTTAAACAGATGTGCAAAACATGTCTGTAGCATGAACACTGAATGAAATGCATTCATTTTAACAGGAGAATCAAAGTTGAAAAGCTGAAAAGTGCTCCCAAATGTTCACCGTGGCAAGACGTCAGCTAACCAAACAAGGCCAATTTGAGGACCTCTCATTCCCTCTATGAACATGATACAGCCAAATAAGTGTTGGATTATGAAAGGGCTCAAACCCAGCTTTATTTTGAAGCAAAGCACATGACAACATCTCACATATGCGGTCAGTTTGACGAAAAGGCTGTTCGCGGTCAGTGGGCAGAGCCACGGGCTGTCACTTAGATTGACCGTGGACGCACAGGCCATTCGTGGTCACATATGCGGTCAGTTTGACGAAAAGTCAGTGGGTTGAATAGAAACACATTAAAGTGCAGGTCCCAAGCTTTAAACAGATGTGCAAAACATGTCTGTAGCATGAACACTGAATGAAATGCATTCATTTTAACAGGAGAATCAAAGTTGAAAAGCTGAAAAGTGCTCCCAAATGTTCACCGTGGCAAGACGTCAGCTAACCAAACAAGGCCAATTTGAGGACCTCTCATTCCCTCTATGAACATGATACAGCCAAATAAGTGTTGGATTATGAAAGGGCTCAAACCCAGCTTTATTTTGAAGCAAAGCACATGACAACATCTCACATATGCGGTCAGTTTGACGAAAAGGCTGTTCGCGGTCAGTGGGCAGAGCCACGGCCTGTCACTTAGATTGACCGTGGACGCACAGGCCATTCGTGGTCACATAGGCGGTCAGTGGGACAAAAAGGCTGTTCACGGTCAGTGGGCAGAGCCACGGGCCATCACTTAGATTGACCGTGGACGCACAGGCCATTCGTGGTCACATAGGCGGTCAGTGGGACAAAAAGGCTGTTCACGGTCAGTGGGCAGAGCCACGGGCCGTCACTTAGATTGACCGTGGACGCACAGGCCATTCGTGGTCACATAGGCGGTCAGTGGGACGAATAGGCTGTTGATGGTCAGTGGGCAGGGCCACGGGCCATCACTTAGATTGACCGTGGACGCACAGGCCATTCGTGGTCACATAGGCGGTCAGTGGGACGAATAGGCTGTTGTTGGTCAGTGGGCAGGGCCAGGGGCCATCACTTAGATTGACCGTGGACGCACAGGCCATTCGTGGTCACATAGGCGGTCAGTGGGACAAAAAGGCTGTTCACGGTCAGTGGGCAGGGCCACGGGCCGTCACTTAGATTGACCGTGGACGAACAGGCCGTTCGGGGTCACATAGGCTGTCAGGGGGACGAATAGGCTGTTGATGGTCAGTGGGCAGGGCCACGGGCCGTCACTTAGATTGACCGTGGACGAACAGGCCGTTCGGGGTCACGTAGGCTGTCAGGGGGACGAATAGGCTGTTGATGGTCAGTGGGCAGGGCCACGGGCCGTCACTTAGATTGACCGTGGACGAACAGGCCGTTCGGGGTCAAGTAGGCTGTCAGGGGGACGAATAGGCTGTTGATGGTCAGTGGGCAGGGCCACGGGCCGTCACTTAGATTGACCGTGGACGAAAAGGCCGTTCGGGGTCACGTAGGCGGTCAGGGGGACGAATAGGCCGTTCGTGTCAGTGGGCGGGGCCCCGGGCCGTCACTCAGATTGGCCGTGGACGAAAAGGCCGTTCGGGGTCACGTAGGCGGTCAGGGGGACGAATAGGCCGTTCGTGTCAGTGGGCGGGGCCCCGGGCCGTCACTCAGATTGGCCGTGGACGAATAGGCCGTTCGGGGTCACGTAGGCGGTCAGGGGGATGAATAGGCTGTTCGTGTCAGTGGGCGTGGTCAGGGGGCGGTCCCAGGCTGTGGACAGGTCACAGGTGGGACGAACGGGCGCCCCGTGGTCGGTGGGCGCGGTCAGGGAATTTCGCGAAAAGGCGGTCAGGGGGACGCGCGTGCGCTCCGTGGACGCCCGCCCCCAACCTGTTCGGCGCGCGTCGAATAGGCTGCGGGCGGTCGGGGAGTCGCCCCCCCGTGGCCGATGCCCGTACTGCGGGCGAGGGGGCCGAATTTCGTCGGGCTCCCGCGGGGCCCCCGAGGCCCCCGGGCCCGAGGCGACGCCTCCTGCCCGCCCCGTCGGGCCCCCTGCCGGGCCGGGCGCCCTCGGCCGGGCCCCCAAAAATCATCTAGGGGGCGGCGCGCGGCGGTCCGCTAACCTCCTACCGGGGACTACCTTTTAAGCCGTTTGCGGACCCCTTCCCTAACGCGGCGGCCTAAAGGGCGCTATGGAATTCCGGTTTCGCGTCCCTACCCCGAATTGATAAAATAAAATTCTGCATCAAAATTTATAGGCAAGACAAGTAGTTTGTTTAGGCATGGTTTGTAGCAAATTACAAACCTACGCACATATATTCAAATGCACATAACTATAGAATCAATTCTTAACGCGCATGTGAACGCCATCAGCGTTTATCACAGGTTATCACATTAAAGTCTATTTAGAAAGAACGGCGTCGTCTTAGCGGCCCCTAATTTAATAACAAATGATCATTTCGAGGGAAGTGAATCAATCAAAACTAACTTTAGCTGGAAACAACATATTCAAGAACCGCTATAAAACGTACTCGGTTACTAACGTAACCTCGGTTCTCTCTAGAGAGGGAACGAGTACTGCGTAATATCTTACGCTATGGGGAAACACTCTTTCCTCGAGATATTGAAGCCAAAAATTATCCTTAATTTTTTTAATCATGCAAAACGCTTTTGCAGCAGCAAGCAGACAAGGGCGAAACAGCTCGCGCGCCCATTGGCTGCCTCGCTGGAAAAGCTGCAGCCTATCGAGTGAAGGCACTGCGTGACGTAATGACGAATGAAGACGCTTCGCGCTCATTTCGTCATGTCCCGCCAGTATAGGCGTGGTCTCGCCCTGTAAATACCCCTCGATAGCTGTATTTCTCTGATTTTGTACACCGAAGCGAACCAGAGCATAGTTCAAGCACGGCAAGATACGCAGTACTCGTTCCCTCTCTAGAGAGAACCGAGGTTACGTTAGTAACCGAGTACGTTCTCTTACGAGAGTATCTCTCGTACTGCGTAATATCTTACGCTATGGGGACCCCATACAAAACGCCGTGCGGACAGGGATCCAACACCAGAGTCCCGGGGCCAAGCCCGGGGCACATCTAGTGCATAATCACCATAACTCACATAGAGTAGAGGAGGAGAGGCTAGAAGCGTCACTCCTTCATAAAAGTCCCGTAGGGGTACCGACCCGTAAGGGCAACATAGCCGCATTGGCGGCCGATAAGCCCGAAGTTCAGACCGCCAAAAGCTTAGCTTGTAAGGCGGGCACCTCCAGGTTATAGTACTTGATAAATGTCGACGGCGAGGCCCAGCCCGCAGCCGTACAGATATCCTGCAGGGAGACCCCGCTATACCATGCCCACGACGAGGCCACGCCTCTTGTGGGGTGCGCTTTGACACCCAATGGGCACCGCAGGCCCTTGGAAGTGTAAGCCAGCGCTATGGCATCCACTATCCATCTGGATAGGCTCTGTTTTGAGGCGGCGAGTCCCTTAGAACGGCCGCCAAACAAAACGAAAAGCTGCTCGGTCTGCCTGAACTCAGGCGAGCGGGACACATAAGCCCTTAACGCCCTGACAGGGCAAAGGAGACTCACGTCCCTCTCCTCATCGAGAACCGGAAGGGCTGACAGGGAAATTACCTGGGCCCTAAACGGTGTATTGAGGGATTTCGGCACGTAGCCGTGCCTCGGTTTGAGTACGACCTTTGAGTCGTTAGGCCCAAACTCCAGACAAGACGCGCTTACAGAAAGCGCCTGTAAGTCCCCTACACGCTTCACTGAAGCGAGAGCCAATAGAAACACCGTCTTAAGGGACAGGTGCTTCATGTCCGACAGCTGGATCGGCTCAAACGGGGCGCCTTTCATGGCCTCCAAGACCGTGGAAAGGTCCCAAGCCGGGACTGAAGGGGGCCTGGGAGGGTTTAACCTCCGAGCTCCTCGTAGGAAACGCACGACTAAGTCGTTTTCCCCAGCGACTGGCCAGACACCGGTTTAGCAAACGGTGCTATGGCCGCCACGTAAACTTTGAGCGTGGATGGGGTCCTTCCCTTATCCATCAGCTCCTGAAGGAAGGCAAGCACTTCCTTAACCCCGCAGTCCACAGGTGAAAAGCCACGGGCTCGACACCAAGTAGAGAACACCGACCATTTCGAGGCATAGAGCCGTCTGGTAGACGGAGCTCTAGCCTGCGCGATCGTGTTTAGCACTCCTTCCGGGAGGCTAGCGGGTACCCGTTGATGGCCCATGCGTGCAGGGACCACAGTTCCGGGCGAGGATGCCAAATCGAGCCCTCCGCCTGAGAGAGGAGATCTCTCCTCAACGGTACAGGCCACGGGGCAGTGCTGGCCATCCGCATCAGGACCGGAAACCAAGCCTGGTTCGTCCAGAGCGGAGCTACAAGCAGCACTGGGCATCCATTTTCCCTGATCCGTTCCAACACCTGAGGCAGGAGCGAGACAGGGGGAAAAGCATACAGGGGACCGCTGGGTCAAGCATGGGCCAGCGCGTCCCTGCTTTTCGAGAAGAATACTGGGCAGTGAGCGTTCTCGCGGGACGCGAACAGGTCCACCTGCGCTCTGCCAAACGTTTCCCACAGCAGCTGGACCGTCTGCGGATGCAGCGACCATTCTCCTGTCGGGACGTTGTCTCTGGACAGCTTGTCTGGACCCGTATTCAGGTGCCCAGGCACGTGCGCCGCTTTCAGAGAAAGGAGGTTGCGCTGGGCCCAGACCAAGAGGGGTTCCGCCAGCCTGCAAAGGCGTGTGGACCCGATGCCGCCCTGGCGATTTATGTACGCCACCACTGACATGTTGTCCGACCGGACCAATACGTGGTGGCCTATTATCTGGGGACAGAAGCGCCTTAGCGCTTTGTCGACTGCCATTAATTCCAAGCAGTTTATGTGAAGGAGCTTCTCCCGTACTGACCATAGGCCAGCTAGTGGTCTGCCCTCGAGCAGCGCTCCCCGCCCCGATGTGGAGGCGTCCGTAGACACCACCTTCACACCCGAGGCGATCCCCAGACTCACACCTGACTGATACCAGTCGGTCCCTTTCCACGGTTTCAGAGCTGAGACGCACTGAAGGTCGACCCTGAGGCGAAATAGACCCGCGGTCCACGCCCTGGGGGAACTCGTGCTTTTAGCCATAGCTGCAGTGGGCACATGCAGAGCAGGCCCAACTGGAGTACGGAGGCTGCTGAGGCCATCAGACCCAGCATTTTCTGAAACCTTCTGAGCGGGACTATAGAGCCGTGGCGGAAGGATCTCGCGACGTGCTGAATATTCAATCCGCGCTCCGGTGACAGGCGTGCTGTCATGGATAGCGAGTCCAACACTGTTCCCAGAAGGAAATTCTCCGACTGGGGAGCAGTGAGCTTTTCGCCCAATTGACTGTAAGGCCCAGCTCCTCGAGGTGCTCGAGTAATGCGGCCCTGTGTTCTATGAGCTCCGTTCGTGAACGAGCTAGAATCAGCCAATCGTCCAAGTAGTTCAAAACTCGCATGCCCCGAAGTCTCAGGGGGGCGAGGGCCGCGTCCATGCACTACGTGAACGTACGGGGTGCTATGGACAGGCCGAACGGCAGGACTGTGTATTGATATGCCTAGCCCTCGAAGGCGAATCTCAAGAATCGCCTGTGATGGGACGCTATTTGTATTTGAAAATAGGCGTCCTTCAGATCTGTTGACATGAACCAGTCTCCTTGGCGCACATGCGCGAGGATTTTCCTGGTCGTAAGCATTCTGAACTGGCGCTTCCCGAGCGTTCTGTTCAGCAGTCGCAGATCTAGAATGGGCCTGAGCCCACCATCTTTTTTCAGTACCAGAAAATATCTGCTGTATAAGCCCCCTTCGCCCTGAGATAGAGGTTCTATAGCCCCTTTTCTCAGTAGTTTCGCTATCTCGGCTCGAAGTAGTTAAAACACTTCGCTATACACCGTAGTTTCGACTCGCGCCGTATAACGGCGGGGCGTCGAGCGAACTGTAGCGAACAGCCTCTCGTTATAGTGTTCAACACCCATTCTGATACCCCGGGAAGCCTTGACCACGCATCTGCGTGAATAGCTAGGGGTAGAATGAAATCTGGGCTCTGGCCGCGGCAGGACGGCAGCTCGAGAGCCCCTGTGTACTGGGAACACAGCACCGTGTTCACAGCGTTCGAGGCGGGGGGCGCGCTGATCACAGCGGGCAGCCTGGCCGCGCTCAGCTTCTCTATGGCGGGACGCGCAGAGAGCGAGCGGGGCGAATCCTGTGGGATTCGGCGCGTGTGAGGGAATGTGGGCACATTTACTAATGCGGCACATTTACTACACTGAGAATACTGTCAGCTCGCGCGACTAAATCACTGCTGTGTATACAGCGTGCGAGGCGCGCGCTGATCAAAGCCGGCAGCCTGGCCGCGCTCAGCTTCTCTGTGACGGGTTGTGCAGAGAAGACGAGCGGGGGTGAATCCCGTGAGATTCGGAGTGTCTGTGAGAAATGCGGGCGCGAGACAGCGGGCACATTTTCTGCACGGAGAATACTCGGCTCGCGCCGACTGAATCAACGCTGTGTTCACAGCGTGCGAGGTGCGCGCTAATCACAGCGGGCAGGCGCGCGCTGATCAAAGCCGGCAGCCTGGCCGCGCTCAGCTTCTCTGTGACAGGTTGTGCAGAGAAAGCGAGCGGGGGTGAATCCCGTGGGATTCGGCGTGTCAGTGAGGAAATGCGGAACAGCGGGCACATTTACTGCATTGAGAACACTGTCGGCTCGCGCCGACTAAATGTGTGTTAGTTTCGTTTTACAGAAACCAAGGGACACGCATCGTGTAGTGTAAGCGGGCATTGTATGGGCGCGTTCACCACATTTTCTGCACAACCAACATGAGTTGGTTTTATTTGTGCTAGCCCTGCACCGTGGCGGGCTGTGTCTGGGTGTGGGAATGGGCACTGGGACGTGGGCATTCTTACAACACTCGTAACACCATCGGCCGTGGCCGGAACACCAGAAAATGCACTCTTTATTGGATTTATCTGGGTAGCCATAGAAACGGCTTTTGTGCGCAGGCAAGCGGGCTGAGACACCGGCTGCTTCACTGCGAAATACACTGGGACAGTCACAACGCATGGAACTGAACGAGCGAGAAGTTTTGGTGGAAATCCGGCCGCAGCGGGATCTGAACACCGTCACTTTCCTAGAGAAACTAGGAAGGCCTTGAGACCTCGGGCTTTACCTCAATCCTCGGCCGGGGCCCGCGCTGAGGGGGGCGGCGTCCAGCAGAGCGAGAGCGCGGTGTTTGATCTCGGGCCTGGCGGCGCTGCTAGTTAGCCGAAACGGCGGCCATTGTGCGCAGGCAAGCGGGCTGTGGAACCAGCTTGCTCACTGCGAAATACACTGGAACAGTCACATTGCTTGGAACTGAACGAGCGAGAAGTTTTGGTGAAATTCCGGCCGCAGCGGGAACTGAACACCGTCGCTTTCCTAGAGAGACTAGGAAGGCCTTGAGACCTCGGGCTCTATCTCAATCCTCGGCCGGGGCCCGCGCTGAGGGGGGCGGCGTCCAGCAGAGCGAGAACGTCGAGGAACACGGAGCGCTCAGCTTCCGTCATCTCGGATAGCGTTAGCCACAAATGTATCTCACCATTCAGGCCGATGTAATCCACGGCTTGAGAGAGCGGACGCATCGGCTCAGTTTCAATGCCGTCTCCGGTAGTTTGTCGAGCTCAAGTGCGGACGCGGCGGCAGACGGCGGCCGCTGTCCGTCTGGGAGCGACTCGAGCGAAGCCGGCGAAGCTGGCGGGCGAACCGGCGAGCTTTGGCGGGCTGGAAATAGCTCGGGAGCGCGCAGGGCGCGGCGCTTCTTGCGGCGCGGCATCACGGCGGGCTGGGATGCGGGCTCGGAGAACGACGCCAGGCGAGTCCGCAGAGTCACCATAGGCAAGCGTTTACAATGATGGCATCCGCCGTCAGCGAGCGCGGTGGCCGCGTGATCCTCACCCAGGCAGGACACGCAGATGACGTGGCGGTCCTCGTCGCTGAGTGGGGCTCGGCAAGAACCACAGGAAAGCATCTTTAAAAAGACGCAGCTCTTTTAGAACAGTAGAAATGGGTGTTGTGTCACGTAAGCAAACACACACACACACACTTAGCAGAGTAAAAGGATATAGTACGCCGGAAAGCGCAGCAGGTACGGCAGTTGAAGGCGGCTGGGCCAGCGACTTCAGAAGATGGCACGTCCCGCTGAGAAGGCTACAAGTCAACGGCGCGGCTTCTCACTCTGGATCCCGCGATGCGTGAGCTTCGCGTGAAGAATGAAAAATCAGAGAAATACAGCTATCGAGGGGTATTTACAGGGCGAGACCACGCCTATACTGGCGGGACATGACGAAATGAGCGAGAAGCGTCTTCATTCGTCATTACGTCACGCAGTGCCTTCACTCGATAGGCTGCAGCTTTTCCAGCGAGGCAGCCAATGGGCGCGCGAGCTGTTTCGCCCTTGTCTGCTTGCTGCTGCAAAAGCGTTTTGCATGATTAAAAAAATTAAGGATAATTTTTGGCTTCAATATCTCGAGGAAAGAGTGTTTCCCCATAGCGTAAGATATTACGCAGTACGAGAGATACTCTCGTAAGAGAACCAAACCATTCTTTGTTACCTTAAATTTTATTTGTCTCTGTAAAGCTGCTTTGATACAATCTACATTGTTAAAAGCGCTATATAAATGAGGATGAGGAAATACAATTTATTTTACAATACATTATGCCACGTGATAGTGTAAAAAGAAGTGTTACCATGGTAGACACTGCCATATTAGTGTAACTCTCTCTTCATCTGAAAGGTCAACTACAGTATAGATTCAGTCATATAGTACAGTGATAATATATACTGTTTTGGCAGCAAACTCTGTTCTAAATCCATGGTCATCTTCATCACACCCATTGATAACACACTGGATAGATACTATTACATTTTGGATTTTATGTCACTTGGGCAATATTAGTATATTTCTAATGTGGCAACTGTAGTCTGTATTACATCTTTAATTTAGCAACAAAGGTGTTATGGGTAGACGTGACTGAATTGTCATGAGCAGATGAAAGCACTCAGGAGAGGTTGGATGAGTTTGTCAAGATGGGATCCTTTTATTTGTCCCAGTTAAGGCCAATGAAAGGCAATAAAAAAAAAATTAACAAAAGACAAAAAAAATATAAAAAAAACACAGTTTAGTAAATAAAGTAAATTGACATGAGAGTCAAAAAAGCAACAACAATCAAATGTTTACAGCTGTTCAGAAATTGACCTTAACACAAGTCAGTTTTAGAGTATAGACGTATGTCCTCTCAACTCTCACCTCCCAGACAGAATGACAATACTACACTTTATAGACCTGAGGTCACCCATGGAATTGGAACATACCAACACATAATTATGGGGCAGGGGTGGCTCAGATATGACAAAGACATAAATGCTTAAAAACAGCTGAAATACTACTTCTATTAAACTAGAAATTTACAGAATAGTTTTTCTATATTTTCAGTTAACAATTGACAAGCAACAAGTCATATTTAACAGCTACATATAAATAACTCAAACTCCGGGACATTTACTATTGACCCGGAAGTCATAGCGTCATTTAAACCCCACAATCGCGGCAAATTTCCCTTGACACAAACAAACCGGAGACGCCAGCACGACAGAGATGGTATGTCAAAGCTATGTGTTTCTCTTAAACTAAATAAACGGATACATACTGAAAACATGTGTTGCATGATTATTGTAACTAGTTATGACTGTAACGTAAATGACATGATTTTCTTTAAAACAGCAAGATATGTATTGATAGAAGTAACGTTAGCTATAGCATATAAATCACCGCAGTATTAGCTGTTAAGTGTGCACACAAAAGCTACGGGATATATGAAATATTGTAGTGAAAGACTTTGTAACTGTATAAAGATTAACCCTTAGGGGTCTGAGCTGTTTTGGGGCTCTTTCGGTGTTTTGATATGCCCTGACATTTGTGCTTATTTCAGCTACTTAAAACGTCTCGGTTACGTATGTAACCCTCGTTCCCTGAGTGAGGGAACGGAGACGTTCCGTCGGATGACGACGGATGGGGTTTCGCATAGAAAGCCTATCAACTTCGAGTATACAAAACGAGCCAATGGCAAAGAAATGCCATGGGTCTACGGAATTTGCATGACGTAACTCCGCCCCACCTCGTGGGTATATAAGGAGGAAGTCCTGCATCTAGCAGATATGTTTCTTCGCTGAGAAGCCAAGACTGAGCTCAGGCGATCCCCGCAGTATACAGCGGAAGTGGCAAGAAGACGGAACGTCTCCGTTCCCTCACTCAGGGAACGAGGGTTACATACGTAACCGAGACGTTCCCTTTTGTTCGTCACTCCGAGTTCCGTCGGATGACGACGAATGGGGTTACCAGTCTAATCACGCCACCTTCACAGCTGTCTTCCAGTGCCCTGCGTAAATCTGAGATCCCTGTCATACTGGACAAGTGGGACTCCTATTTAACACAGGAATACCAAGGTACACTGGGGAGCATATCTCAAGATATAGAGGAGTATGCAGGATATACCCAGCCCAACGGGGGGGGGGGGGGGGGGGATTTAGAATACACATATCCTGAAAGGATATGTGAGGTCCTGAAACACTGCGTCCTGTCTACATAGGTGCGGAGAGCACGTACTGGACAGAGCAGTGCCAAGGCTGGGTCTGCCTCCTCCGGGGGCAGCGCTTGCAGGTTCACCACCTGGTCCCGAAAGGGAGTGGTGGGAACCTTGGGCACGTATCCAGGCCGGGGTCTCAGGATCACGTGAGAGTAAGCCGGCCCGAATTCCAGGCACGCTTCGTCAACGGAGAATGCGTGCAGGTCCCCAACCCTCTTAATAGAGGCCAATGCAACCAGGAGCACTGTCTTCATTGACAGGAGCTTGAGCTCCACTGTTGGCAAAGGCTCAAGGGAGCATCCTGCAGGGCAGTTAAGACCACTGCGAGGTCCCAGGAGGGAACGAGAGGGCGGCGAGAAGGAGTAATCTCCTGGCTCCTCTCAGGAACCTGATGACCAGGTCATGCTTTCCCACAGACTTACCTTCTATGAAGTCATGGTGTGCGGCGATAGCGGCAACATAGACTTTCAGGGTGGAGGGAGACAGCCTTCGCTCCAACCCAGCTTGAAGGAAGGAAAGCACGACGCTGATCGGGCATTTCCGGGGGTCTTCTCGGTGAGAAGAGCACCAGCTGACGAAGAGGTTCCACTTCAACACATAGAGGAGTCTCGTGGACGACGCTCTAGCGGAAGTGATGGTAGCCACCACCGGAGGTGATAGGGTACTCAAACCTACCTGGTCCCGTCCAGGAGCCAGACATGGAGGCTCCAAAGATCGGGACGAGGGTGCCACAGGGTGCCCCGTCCCTGAGAAAGAAGGTCCTTCCTCAGAGGTATGGGCCAAGGAGGTGCTGTCGCGAGGAGTATGAGTTCGGAGAACCAGGTCCTGGTGGGCCAGTAGGGCGCAACCAGAAGGACCTGCTCCTCGTCCTCCTTGACCTTGCGCAGGAGATGCGCAAGAAGGCTCACTGGGGGAAACGCATACTTGCGGCCCCGCGGCCAGCTGTGCGCCAGTGCATCCGTGCCGACCTCGGTCAGGGAATAATACAGGGCGCAGTGGGTCGAGTCGTGGGAGGCAAACAGATCTATCTGTGCGTCGCCGAACTGGTCCCAAATCAGCTGAACCGTCTGGGGATGGAGTCGCCATTCGCCAGGGAGGGGCTGAAACCGTGAGAGCTCGTCGGCTGCACAGTTCAGGGCTCCGGGAATGTAAATAGCATGAAGGGACCTCAGATGCTTCTGAATCCATAAGAGGAGGTGGCGAGCGAGTTGCGACATACGGCGCGAGCGTAGACCACCTTGATGGTTGATGTACGCTACTGTGGCGGTAATGTCTGATCGGACTAATACGTGTTGACCCCTGAGCAGCGCTCGAAAGCGGTGCAGGGCAAGGCGTACGGCCAGCAACTCGAGGCAATGACATGCCATACTAAAACATAACATGCGAGTATCACCGGGCTTCAGGAGCAAGCTTGCTCAACACCTTAGTGTGAAGAAATTCACTGAACCTTCAGGGGCATTTCTGCTCAACACCTGAGTGTGGTAAATCTCACTGAATTTTTCAGGAGCATTTCTGCTCAACATGAGAGTGTGACAGCATGTCCATTGCACATGGCGCCCCAGCCCGTGGTGGCATCTGTTGAGACAACAACCTGCCGGGAAGCTCGTTCTAGGGGCACTTGGGCCCGTAGAAACTGAGGTTCGCCCACGGGTTGAGAGTGACGGCAGGCCGGAGTAACTGGTACTCGAAGGTGCCGCAAGCCATGTCCACCTCGGGACTCGGTCGCGAAGCCAAAGCTGAAGCGGTCTCATATGAAGCGATCCGAGCGGCGTTGCCGCGGCTGCAGATGCCATATGCCCCAGGAGCCTCTGAAAAGTTTCAGTGGAACCACACTCTTGTCCTGGAACTGTCTCAGACAAGTCAGCAGTGACTGCGCGCACTCGCTCGTAAGCTGCGCGAACATGGCGACCGAGTCGATGTCCACACCGAGAAAAGAGATCCTCTGCACGAGGCAAAGTTTGCTCTTTTCCCAGTTGACCTGAAGGCCCAAGCGAGCTAGGTGCCAGAGCACAAGGTCCCTGTGTTCGCAAACCTGGTCTCGAGAGTGAGCTAGGATCAGCCAGTCGTCGAGATAGTTCAGGATGCGAACCCTGTGAACCCGAAGGGGAACAAGGGCTGCCTCGACGACCTTCGTGAAGACGCGAGGAGAGAACCGCGTACTGGTATGCCCGCCCCTCGAAAGCAAACCGGAGGAACGGTCTGTGTCGAGGAAGAATGGAGACATGAAAGTAGGCGTCCTTCAGGTCGATCGCTGCAGACCAATCCTGGGGCCGCACGCATTCGAAATTTGCCACCGACCAAAGTGGAGCGGACTCCCCTGAAGCGGGGAGGAGACCGTGCGAACTGAATCGCATAGCCGAACCTGATGGTGCAGGCGACCCGGCGGACAGACGGGGAAGCTCTACCACAGGCGTCCCCCCGGAGGGGCAGCGAAGCGGAGTAACTGGCCCGGACGTGGGTGGCATAGCGGCCCGGTGTGGGGGCACAGTTAGTCTCCGCGCCCGGACAGAGGAGGCCAGGGAAGGACCAGCGTTCCACGGGGGCGTGCTCTGTCGGGGGTCTGGCGACAGAGGGGGACAGGGCTGACACCCGCCGTGTCAACCGCCTCTGGGACAGAGGGGGACGAGGAGAGCGTGGCTTGTGGGCGGCACTCTGTGTCGTCCGAGAACTCTGTATGCTCAGAGACGAAAAGTCAGTTCTAGTTGAGTGAGGATTCTTCCCCAGCCCTCCACCGGGGAAAGGAGTGGCCCTGCTACCAACTCCTGGAAGAACTGAGACTTATCTCTGAGCAGCCCATCTCAAAAGCGCCGCTTAACCTGGCATTTAGCGGGGGGGCGGGGCTGGAGAGGGCTGTGGCACCTTCCCTACGGTCTTCCAGAGCCAGCCCATTCTGGTGAACGGGGGGGTTGCAACCGTGGGAGGGCGCCTTCGGCGGTGGGCAGACTGAGGGATCCGTTGCGGACGGCGGGGCCGTCGGCCAGAATAACGTCAGTCTGCTCACGAGCGGTTGAGAACTGTTGGGCAGTAGCACTCAACCGCACCGCCGAAGAGGCCGACCTGGGATATGGGGGTGTCGGGCAGACGGGTCCGCCGGACATCCTGCACATCAAACCGGTCAGCCTCAGACTGGTGAACATCACCTGACTCCGAGAGCGTACGGCCACTTTCGTCGCTCAGAGAGCAAGGTCAGTGGCGGCGCGCAGCTCACTGAAGAGCGTCGGGTCAGTCCCGCCCTCGTGCACGTCCATGAGCATCTGGGTCAGGAGACCAGCAGAACGGTCATGGGAAGCAGTGAGGCGGCTGCCTGTCCTAAGGCACTATAGGATTTCGCCACAGATTAGTGTAGACGAAAAGAACTACAGGCTTCGGACGGGTGCTTAGGATTGCGCCGGGAAGCACTCTGAGGACACAGTAGCATCGCAACAGAGCGTTCAACCGGGGGGACCCCAGTGTACCCATGGGCAGCGGCCCGTGAGGGGAGGAAAGGCGGATGAGACCAACGAGCGGTCGTGAGAAGACCAGGGGTCTTCCAGGACTTCGAGATCTCATCATGCACGTCCAGGAGGAAAGATATTGGGGATCGCCGTGGACGCGGGTCGGCGGCCTCACCCAAAAATCAATCGTCCCAGGAAAGCATGGCCACCTAGTGATGCTGCTACAGACACAGCATCATCCTCTGTAGCTTCAAATGAAAACACACGGGCCACCCATTTTTTTTTTTTTTTTTTTTGGGTAGACTCGTGGAATCATTAGTTCGCTAGCGGGCACCGTCATGCAGGGGGGTTTGGCGCGTGGACAGATAGTCGGCGCCTATGCCAAACCGTAGCCCTCAGATCACCCTGGCCACCAGCCGAAGTAGCACCCCTCGGGGGGGCATTAGATCGGGGTGTGGCAGAGGGGACTCTCACTCTTGCGAGTTCACTGAGTCTCGACCGTAATGACGCGATGATCACATTCCCAGAGAGAACATGAGTCACCCACGAGCGCTGTTCAAGCATGATCAAAGCCCAAACACACTAGACAACACTCGTGCCCATCAGAGTCCGATAATAGTCCGCAACCAGAAATGCACGGGCGAGCCGTCTTTAAAAAGACGTGCCACATGCAAGCTCTTTTGTGAGAGAAACACTCAAGTGTCGAAGCGCCCGGGGAGACACACACTCTCTGGCAAACCACTGCACAGATAAGCAGGAAGCGCGCGCTCGCCGGTAGATCGCCGTCACACCAACACTGAGGAACTCGTTTGTAAAGCTGACAATTCAGAGATGGCTTGTGGAGTGAAGAAATAAACTTGGCTCCGAAGCGAAAACATATCTGCTAGATGCAGGACTTCCTCCTTATATACCCACGAGGTGGGGCGGAGTTACGTCATGCAAATTCCGCAAACCCATGGCATTTCTTTGCCATTGGCTCGTTTTGTATACTCGAAGTTGATAGGCTTTCTATGCGAAACCCCATTCGTCGTCATCCGACGGAACTCGGAGTGACGAACGAAAGGGAACATACCATTTGCCACCATATAAATTTGCTGTATTCAGCACAAACTCTGCTACAATAATATGTGAGCAAAATGGATGTACATGTTTGCATTTTATAGAAAAAAAGTAATATGTGTGGTTAGTATGTTTTGGGAAAAAAAATGTCACGGCAATAAGGCCATTTAACACATACTGAATAGTTGTAAACAATACTTTTGAGTTACTATTCTTGTAGGCTAGAATTTTTACTTCAAAATGAAGTGAAAATCATTCTGACCACTCTTTCAGAAAGATCAATATAACGATTTGAATTTCTTACATCAGTTTTTGGGTCATTACTGCTGTATGCGTGGGAGTGTTAATGCCCATGAATATTAATGTGATTTACACCTGGGAAGACTAAAGACACTCCCCCAATGTGCTAATGCCCCATCAAGGGGCTGTGAGGCAGCCTGAACTAAGAATGATTCACTGATGTATAAAAAGTTAAAAAGAACAGCATTTATTCAAAATAGAAATCTTTCCTAAGAACATAAAGACTTAAAGTCATTCATATCACTTAACACTTCCTTTCAAAAAAAAAAAACATAAAAAGACCAAACTTGTTTTTTTTATATATAAAAAAAAAAAAAAAAAAAAAAAATATATATATATATATATATATATATATATATATATATATATATATATATATATATATATATATATAATATAAATATATATATATATATATATATATATATATATATATATATATATATATATATATATATAAAATATTGCTTATATAGTGGTTATATAAATAAAAAAAAGTGCATTCAAAGAATCCTAAAAAACTATCACAGGTTAAAAAAAATTAAGCAGCACAGCTGTTTACAACATTGATTTAAAAAAAAAAAAATTATATCAGAATGATTTCTGAAGACTGATGATGATGATGTAAACACAACAAAACAAAAGCAAAAAACTCTTAGCACATTATCCAAAGTAAACTGATGGACAATTACGATTATAGATGCACAATGTATTTGTTGATGGACAGAGAAACATCTATTGATGGGTAGACTGCGTAACGCGAGTATCTGTTTATGGCCCATATAGACCGCACGCATTTACTGATACACTCAATGAACGGCTGTACCTAATACAAATAAAACATCTCTAGTTAACTAGTAGAGCATTCATTTAGTCCGCTCTTAAATAAGAGATCTAGAGCTAAAATGTTTTGTTTTTGAACTCAAGCTCAGCGCTCGTGTCCTGCTATCAGTGTCATGGATACAGTCTCTTGTGGTGGCGCGCGGTCTTCACTCGCTCTTAGGACGTGCTCTTCAATCTATTGCCATTGCGGACACTATTCATTCCGCTGAAATCACAAAATAAAATGCACACAAACGGGTGTCCTATATACGTGTGTGCTTGATATAGACTGTAACCACTGATGAACATATTCGGTTTTGATGAGAGAAAAAAATATGCCGGGGGCAGATTCGAACCCGTAACCTCTGACACGCTTGGCAAACTATCTAACCACTAGACCACAGAAGAACTCAAACAAAACTCGCAGATCAATATATTTCACTAAATCATTATAACCTAAGCAGTTATTTAAAAAGTTTACACGAGCGTATAGGCCTGCTACACGAATGTTGTGTTGAGGTAATTACTAGGCAAAATATAGTCTGAAAATGCATTTGAGCTCTATGATCAGAAAAGGAATTATAAAAGACTAAACAACTTACTCCGAACTTGAATCCTCGGGGTCAATTCGTTCTTCAAAATGGAACGTTCGTCGTCTGAGTTTCAAATTCCACTGAGAAAAAGGTGAATTATTCCCATTTGTCCATAATCCTCTGAAGGAGTAACGTTAGCGTGCTTCCATCCCTAAAACGCGATGAACTATCTGTGAATCTCTGATGAAGAATCTGTGTTTGGCATTGATCGGGGGACGTGCCGCGTGGGATGCATAGATTTACCATGTCAAAAGCGCTGGGGGTGTGGCGGGCTCACCTAATTATCTATAATGAAGGGAGAGCGAAAAAACTGTAACTCTCCTTTGTTTCAAACGGATTACATAAACTGTAAATATATATTTTTTAAATAAATTACTTCATTTAAAAGAACAGAATCTCAGCTTCATAAAGAGACATATCTCGTATCTCTGTGACAAGTATTGAGAGAGTTACAGTTAATATTTCGGAAGCGTTTCAGAACGGACCTCACAGACAGAGACAAGTTAAAACGCGCATCATGTATATTTTTCTTTATTTGATGAAAAGCACAACACTTTGTTTTTATTGTGAGTATCCACAAAAAAATAGACACTTAAGAAGATCTAATGATGTACAACACTTATATTTAAGATCAAAATCAACAGAGTAATTTGATTCTCTTTTGCACTGATAAGGAAAAAATCCAGCAAAACGCGTCGACGCGGTTTTCGACCCCTAAGGGTTAAGAGAAGACATTAATGTGCTAGACAAACACACACAGGTCACAGAATAGGCAGCATATCGCTGCCGTGACGATAGCTATGCGCCCCGTCACACCCCCCCCCCCCCCCGCCCTTAAGAGAGCACGTCTAGATCCATCTCATGACGTGAAAGAAAGTCAGCAATAACGTCATCCTTTCCCGCTCTATACCTCACAGTAAACCTGTATGGCTGCAAGGACAGGTGCCATCGGGTGATTCTGGAATTAAAGTCACGCATACGGTGTAGCCATTGCAAGGGTCTGTGGTCTGTCTCCAAGACAAACTCTTTGCCAACAAGGTAATACTTTAAAGTGTCCAGAGCCCACTTGATGGCAAGGCACTCCTTTTCAATGGTGGAGTACCTAGTCTCGCGAGGGAACAGTTTGCGGCTCACAAACTGTATGGGTCTTTTGTCCTCCCCCTCACCCTGCAACAACACTGCTCCCAGTCCAATGCCCGAAGCATCAGTTTGCACCGTGAAGGGTAAGGAAAAGTCAGGACTCTGCAACACTGGTTCGTGGCACATACTCTCCTTGAGGTCGTGGAAAGCTGTCTGACACTCGGCAGTCCAGACGACCTTATTGGGGCTGGTCTTACGAGTGAGATCTGACAAGGGAGCTGCTCGGCTTGAAAAGTTGGAAATAAAGCGCCGGTACCATCCGACCAACCCCAGAAAAGATCTAACCCCCTTCTTGGTTGTAGGCGGCTGGGAGCTGCGGATGGCTTCCACCTTGCTGACCTGAGGACGTATAGTACCGCAACCCAGGACATATCCCAAGTAGCACACTTCAGCCCGGACAAGCTGGCATTTGCTGGCATTCACTACCAACCCGGCCTGCCGAATCCTTCGGAAGATGTTGAAGATGTTCTTCCCACGACGAACTGTGAATGATGACATCATCTATATAAGCAGCGGCATGGTCCTCAGCGCCCCTCAGCACTTCATCCATGAGACGCTGGAATGTTGCTGCTGCTCCATGAAGGCCAAAGGGCATGACCTTAAACTGGAACAATCCTGATGGAGCTTTAAAGGCGGTCAGTTCTCGTGCTTGGGCGCTGAGTGGCACTTGCCAGTAACCTTTACACAAGTCCAAGGTGCTGAGGAACTCAGCCTTTCCCAGGCGCTCCACCAGCTCGTCTACATGAGGCATAGGATATGGGTCAAAAGCTGAGATGGTATTCAGCTTCGAAAAGTCGAAAAGTTGTTCGAAATCCTTTTTTGGTACCAGTACCACAGGACTGCACCACTCGCTGTGTGATGTCTCGATCACCCCCATTTCCAGCATCGCCACCACCTCCTGCTTCAGCGCGGGGATCAGTCGTGCTGGAACCCTGGTGGTGGTCTGCCGGATAGGACCTGGAGAAGTCAGCCGGATGTCGTGGGTGATGACGTCGGTTCGCCCTGGCTGGTCTCGGAACAGGCCTCTTGGGATGATTTTCTTTAGGTCCTCCTGCTGTTCATTTGTCAAATGGGTAACGGAGGGGTAGGTTGACTCACCGCCCACAGTAGGAAAGTACTGCTCCAACGGCTCTTCTTCCTCTTCCACGGTCCGCGCCCACAGCTGGTCTTGGACAGAAGATGTTCAATCAATCCATTGTTTTAAGAGGTTCACATGGAAGATCTGTTTAGAGCGACGTCTGTCTGGCATTGAGATTTCATAAGTAACCTCACCGACCTTGCGAAGTACCTTGAAAGGGCCTTGCCACTTCGCCAGCAAACTGCTTTCTGATGTAGGCAACAGCAGCAGCACTTTCTGTCCGGACACAAAGGCGCGACTATGTGCTGTCCGATCATACCACGTTTTCTGCTTCGTTTGAGCCTGAGCCAGATGTTGGTGATCCCTGGAACTCAGCTGGTCCAGCTTCTCTCGCATTTTCAGGACATAACTCACAATGTTGGTTGGCTGATGAGGAGCGTCCCCCTCCCAACTCTCTCGGAGAATGTCAAGTGGGCCTCTCACTTCCCGCCCGAACAAGAGTTCGAAGGGGAGAACCCGGTGGATGCCTGCGGTACCTCTCTGTAGGCAAACATTAGGTACGGAAGCCACTGGTCCCAGTCAGCTCCTGATTCCGACACGAACTTCCGCAGCATCGACTTAAGGGTCTGATTGAATCTCTCAACCATGCCGTCGGTCTGCGGGTGGTAGGGTGTGGTTTTAATGCCCCGAATCCCTAACAGGGAGTACACCTGCCTCAATGCCTTGCTGGTGAAATTAGTTCCCTGATCAGTTAAGATTTCTTTGGGGACACCCACACGGGAGAAAAGTTGAATCAAACTATTGGCCACTTGCCTTGCCTTAGTATTTCTGAGGGGGAATGCTTCAGGATAACGTGTTGCGTAATCGCAAACTACTAAGATATAGCGGTACCCTGCCCTACTCCTCGCTAAGGGACCAACTACATCCATAGCGATGCGACTAAAAGGCGTGTCAATAATTGGGAGACTGATGAGGGGAGCTTTTAAGCCTCTTTTGGAGCGAGCAGACAACTGACACTCTGGACAAGACCTAGAGTACTCTGCTATGTCCTTGTTAACACCTGGCCAATAAAATCTTTGCAGGATTCTCTTCTCAGTCTTCTCCCTGCCTAGATGTCCTGACCATGGAATACTATGACCTAGGTGTAACACTTTGGCTCTCAGAGTCTTAGGAACCACTAACTGCTCTGTGTCTGTACTCACTTGATACAGTTTCCCATTATTGATAACAAAACACCTGTCACCCTCCCTCATGGCATCCCTAGCCTCATCATCGGTCTTAACAGTCAAGTCAAGTCAAGTCAAGTCACCTTTATTTATATAGCGCTTTTTACAATACAAATTGTTTCAAAGCAGCTTTACAGAGATAACAGGAAAACAATGTTGTAATAGTATTGTTCAATTGAAAATTAAATGTCCCCAACTAAGCAAGCCAAAAGGCGAAGGCAACAGTGGCAAGGAACCAAAACTCCATCAGGTGACAGAATGGAGAAAAAAACCTTGGGAGAACCCAGGCTCAGTCGGGGGGCCAGTCCTCCTTTGGCCAACGAATGAACAGTGTATGATTATGAGTTAGGCAGCATAATGTCAGGAGTCAGATGGGATCAGAACTTTCATGATATTATCCAGTTCATCTGGTTGGAGGTTGGGTCATCCCGCCGGTGAGGAGATGAGTGTGGTGAGGTGTCCATGGGCCTTCACAGCCCTGATAATGCGTGTCGTCGTGTCCATGTGATGGTCCTTCATCAGATCTGGATATGCCCTGGATCCGGCGATCTGTGGTAAACCTCGGGATAAACAGAGAGACTAATATTAGCGTAGACGCCATCCTTCTTATGATGTACAAAGTACATCAGGAATTATGGGACGTGTTCCCGGTTCCGGCTGATCTAATCTATGCAGCCTAACATTGAATTATAGAAATCTATAATGTATTATGTGTATGCTTAGCCAAAGAGATGTGTTTTTAGTCTAGTTTTAAACTGACAGACTGTGTCTGCTTCCCGGACAATGGTAGGAAGATTGTTCCAAAGTTTTGGTGCTAAATAGGAAAAGGATCTACCGCCAGCAGTCGATTTTGATATTCTAGGTATTATCAACTGGCCAGAATTTTGAGATCGCAATAGACGTGAAGGACTATAATGCGTTAAGAGCTCGCTCAAGTACTGGGGAGCTAAACCATTTAGTGCTTTGTAAGTAATCAGCAATATTTTAAAATTTATACGATGTTTAATAGGCAGCCAATGCAGTGTTGACAGAACCGGGCTAATATGGTCATACTTCCTGGTTCTGGTAAGAACTCTAGCTGCTGCGTTTTGAACTAGCTGTAGTTTGTTTAATAAGCGTGCAGGGCAACCACCCAGTAGAGCATTACAATAATCTAGCCTTGAGGTCATGAAAGCATGAACTAATTGTTCCGCATTTGTCAGTGAGAGCATATGATGTAATTTAGATATATTTTTAAGATGGAAAAATGCGGTTTTACAGATACTAGACACGTGACTTTCAAATGAAAGATTGGTATCAATCTTTTCTGATTAACAGAGGAAAAGCAAGAGCTAAGTGTGGGGTCTTCCTGTTGAAGCTTCTTGAAGTCTTCAAATACTTCAATGTCCTCTAGCTGAGGAAAGGACAGACTTTCCTGCACCAATGTGCCTGCCACCTTTGCCCTACGCTTCTCTGCCTTGGACTTTTTAGGTTTATCACCAGGACAATTCTCAAATGGTAACTCTGACCACACGTTGGAGGCTACTTTGGTATTGGCCTGTGCTCTAGTTGTAACATAAGCACTGACTGAGTTAACACTTTGCAATAGCTCTGTAAGCACTGGGACATCCTGGCCTAAAATCACTGGGTAAGGGCATTTATCCAAAATCCCTACAGTTAACAAATATTTTTGGCCATTAATATCTATGAGAACCTCACTGGTCTGGTGCTCAGACTCATCACCATGGACACAACGGACTCTCACTTTGCCCACAGGCTGGAAATCAGACCTCAAACAAGATTGAAGAATGAAAGACTGACTACTTCCTGAGTCAACTGTAGAGTTTGAGGGTGAACCAAACACAACTGAATCTTCCATTTGATTCATCCAAACGGAACTCAATCACTAATTCAGCCATAAAAGATCCCGGCTCCAGCTAAGTCAACAATAGACCCCCTCAGAAAGGACTTTATGACTCTGCTGGCCCCAAAGTGATGTGCTCAACTGGATGAATGTTGACAACGTTAGATAGTTTGGAAAACACTGATTGGTTCAGAGATGGACCCACTAAGATAACGACCGAGGTGTTTGATCCCAGGACCACGAGATGTAAAACAGACTTCCCTCTGCTTGAAGACTTTGAATGACCTCATTGTTGAGACCTCTTAAAACCCACAGAGTCAAGAGACTTCTCATATAAAAATGCATAAACTCATCCCAGAACAATGCTCAGTGGACTCATAATCAAACATTGTTCCACTACCTAATCCTATATTCTAGCTATGTAGGTGTCTATTATACTAGATAGCATACAAGTCATGCAAATGTTGTTACTTTAGATGGATGAATGAAAGTGTGTCTTGTTTGATATCAGTAAGATCATATATTCTTAATTCTTAAGATGGCTTGAGTGAAATCTGTGTAAAATGCTTTGTATGATTATAATAATCTACAATGTTAAACTGTGATCTCTTGTTCTCTCTGCTTAGTGTTGGAGAGCAAGCAGATCATAGATACCGCCTGATTTATGATAAGAAGAAACGAGGTCCACCTCCTAAGAGGATGCCCTTGTCCAATTGGCCAGAATTCTCCAAAAGAGGTTGGACTAACTTTAAGTTAAAGACCCGAACAAAGCAGAACAGTTCAGTTCAGTTCGGTTCAGAGAGCAGTTCAGTTTCGGCTCGGTTCAGTTCGGTTTTGAGTCGGTTCTGTGTTAAATTAAGTTTGTGCCTCTCTCTATGATCAAACAGCAAGAGAGTGTTCATGTTCGTACGCTTTTACATCGACCAGACCAAGTTAAATTAGACCAGCAGACAAACCCATCAAGATCGGAGTTTAAACAGCTTCATTCAAGCCATCTCATCTCTTACTTTCATTTCTTCCTTTATTTTATTTTCTCGTTAAAAGTCTCGTTCTAAGTTAAGGTTTACTGTAAAGTTCGTTTACACGTCTCTCCTGCAACGCACTTCGAACTGTAAAGACTCTTGTTCATCCATCCGCCAACACATCACGTGACCGGCGGTTCAGAAACTCCAGCCAGGCACTCCAAAGACAACCAGCCACGCAGCCGGGAAACCCCTTTGACGAAGCACCTCAAATAGGGAATTCCCTGGCCTAAGCAACGCAAAGACAAGCAAGTACTCCAGACTGTAACTGACCTGGTGCTTTTTAATGTACATGTAATAACCTGTCTAAGAAACGAAGGTTTAAATTAATGCTTGGTGGTTCGTTCAGGTTTATGTCTTACAAGTGCCTCTCACTCTGAAAACTCACTCTTTCTCTCTCTTCCTTTGCGCCTTGTATGAATGTGTGTGTGATTGTTTAGACCTTAGTTTTATGTGTTTAGAATAGTTAATAAAGTCGTCCATATATTTGAAAAGATATCTGCCTTGTGTCGTGCTTACATATTTAATGTCTTGTACTGCCGATCTAAAGTTACCTTGCTAATACATAGTGTTTCACTATAGATTGGATATTTATATCTGTGCCAAGGTTTAAATTACGGCCCGTTCAAATGAACTCTAAACGAGTCATTTGCTCGGTTCCATAGTGATTCGGTCAATGATTCATTGCAAATCGATGAATCATTCCCTTTGAGCTAAATTGGCCTTCCGGCCCCCTTAAATACATTTTATGTATATTATTATTATGTAGGTTCGCTACATTATTTGGTGGAGAATGTGGGCAGTTCAACCTAAATTGTAAGAATATTATCAAGATTTATCTTTTCATATTGTGCGGATGAGAGATCCGATTCTCTGAGAGTCTGTGTGTGACGCGCGCAGCGCGCGCCCCGTTTGAATGAATGCTGCTGCTGTTGTTGTCTGTGAGTGAAGCTCCCAGAGAAAGCTGGAAAGTCTAGTCTGCCGCCCTATTTGCTCTCTTGTTAACTGCAGTAAATAAGATATAAAACCTCACACTACGATAAGGTAAGAATTGAGCGTGTTCCTCATTTCCAGAAATACCTCGTTAGAGCTGTTCGATTTCTGCGTGTTCCAGAGTCTTTCAGGAAAGCTGTAACGTTGTGTGTGTGTTTATATCAGTTAGAGAACTGAACGAAATCAAACTGCAGTAATTAAAATAACCCTAACGTTATAAGGACTAATATTCTCCTCACAGAGCGATGAGCGTGTTCCTCATCTAAGTTAGTCATAAGCCTTATATTTATTTATCTGATTCAGTGCGTGTCCCACTGATCCCCATGATAAACAGCGAGGCTTAACTAATCTTATCTGTTTGTGTCCGTTCAAATAATTCTCGTGTAACATTGCGCATGTCCGAGTGTAATTTGAATAGTGGTTATTTAAATTCGTTTATCAAAAAGCTTGCCATTGAAACTGAACCAACAGTTATTGTTTTATGTGCCTTTATAAACTTGCATAGAGACGATCCGCCGAGGTCGTCGTCCTAATTACATCTATTATAACGCAAAGCCGCTGCTTGCTTAAAGTTAATATCACTCTTAACAAACTGAGTGAAGCCCCACGTCGTAAAACCAGCTACGAGTGGTGTATCTTATTTGAACAGTGTGAAATGCGCCGACATTTCCCGTAATATGATCGATTGTTACTGTACATGCATGTTCTGTGGACATTGTTGAAATGCTCCCATATTGCATGGAACTCTAACAAACTATTTTCCAACTGGCTGCAATTCCCGGTTCGCCCACTAGCGTTCGTTTGGTCGCTATAGTTACGATCGTGACACGGAAGTCTTAGCCAACGTTTCCGGGTGAACTTTGACCCAACCCTCGGTGTAAACAAACGCTAGCTAAGCTAAGCTAACCTGAGCAGTTGTTTCCATTGAGGCCCATGCTAAAGCCTTTAGCATCAGTTACTGTTATCAATACTAACCCCAGCAGTTAACTACAGTGTCTGTTTGAACAGTTAAATTGATTTAACCATTTAAACACCTCGACTTTTAGACCTCTTTTCTTCTTTTCCTTTTTCCTCTCACACTTTACCTATATTTTACTGGAAAAGGAAATATTTGTGTACAATTATTAATTAATTTACCTGCATTTTACTTGAAAAAGAAAATACTGGTTTACTATTAGTAATTGTCAATTTTGAATTTGATTTTGAAGAAAAGGAAATATTAAAATAAAATTGAAATTCTATTTTTCTAGACAGGTCATTTCTAATGATTTCTAGATTTATTTTTAATAATTCTGATTTCATAATTTTCATAATTTCTAAATTTCTCGTTGAGATCTAATCACTTTAGGTGAATAGGTCTTGAACTCTGAAAGTTAAAATTTGAAAGTTGTTATTACTATTACAAAAATAGTGTTAGACTCAGACTTGCTCATTATTGTCATTGCGTTTTATCCTTTCGTCCTGTTAGTTATAAACTTAACCACTATTTTTGATTGATTCATTTTCGGGACGCTTCAATAGGGGACATTACCATCGCCATACGAGTTTCAAATAAACCAGAGACAATCGTCTTTTACAAAAGTTTATTGGTGTGTTTAGTTGTTCCTCAACTATCCATTCTATACTCGTGGTAGATCTATAGGTAGCGGGATCCAACCTCCTTGCTTCACTTCTTCCTCATCACGTCTTTCCTGTTCTGTCCTGCTTTATTCCATCTTATACTTCACATTTGTAGGAACAAACCTGGAAGAACCACCAATCGACTCTAAAAGAGACAAATATAATCTGTCCCAACAAACAGATTATTAGATATTTGATTTTTAATCAAACCCTCTTGTGTTCTTCATACTCTCCCTGCATTTGTAACGCAATTTAAACTTTGACATCTTATCCAAGATCAAGTAACAGAGACAAGTACTGAGCAAACTCCGCCTTCACAGCATCCCTGCTGTAATCCCTGCTGTAAGCGGTCGAACTGAAGGTGTGTGTGTCAATCCTGTCAAACTCAGAGAAGAGGTATCAACATCATTATTGTATTATTTTTCCTCGCAAACATAAGCAATAATATTGTTTACCTTTCCGGAAACAGATTTTCATTGATAAAAAACATTTATGAGAAATTAATACTTCCCCTAGTTAATAATTTTCTTTTTGTTTTTTTGTCCCTCATTGAAATTGGTTAACTTTTCTCTCTTTGTCCCTTACTCAGTTGAGCGACTAAGTCCTCACCCCACGAGTTGAAACCAGCTTTTCATTGATAGAAAATATTTATAAAAATATTTCTCCCATTGAAAAAAAAAAAGTTTCTTTCCATTGAGATTTGTTTTAACCTTTTTCTCTCTCTTTCATTTACCCAGTTGAGTGACGAGATCTTCGCATCACTAGCCTCACTGTGTACCCTTAGACCAACACTTAGTCATCACGACACTTCACTATTGATGTACAATTACTGAAACGACACTTAGCCGTTCAACCACATATAGGCTTATACCCCACACAGATCTGTGTCAGTTTCTTCACCAAGCGTGCCAACATGTCGTGGACGACAAACCCCACTGCCCAATGGGAAGACGTGGACGCCTGGCTCAGAGGCATTACAGACTGCCTCACACCAAAGACAATTGAACTGTTATTATTTTTAATAATAATCATAATTCTGAGAAGATTCCTGACACATGATTCAAGCCAGAACCAAAACCACGTGGAATTAACCAAGATAACCTGTTCCTTAAGTAATGCCTTCACAGCCCAGCTAAACCTAAGCCACCAGCACGTCACCCACCTACAGGAGGAGCTGACACGTGCCCAGAATCGCATAGACAAGCTGGAAGTGAAAGTCCAGGATGACTCCAAGACCACCGAGTTCCTGAGAGAGCTGATGCACACTCAACACTGCAAAGACCAGCTCAAAGGTAAAGCTCAAGACAAACTCAAAGTGTCTGACGAAGCGGAGCAAGAAACAAAGACACAAGTTGACAAGCTCCAAGAAGCCCTTGCAGTCACTGAACGTGACAAACAAGAGTCAAAGACTGTCCAGAAACACATGGTGAACCAACTCCAGGCTGTTGAACATCAGCTAGAGAAAGCCAAAGCTGACATTGAAAGTAAGAACTCTAAAATCACTGCTCTGGAAGACCACCTGCAAAGGTGCAGCGTTGAAATGGACCATCTGATCCAACAGCGAGACGCCGCCAACAACGAGCTCTACGCGGTCAGAGATGAACTCCAGCACATTGTCCAACAGAAACCAGAGCCAAGAAGGGAGAGACCTCCCTCAGCATCACCCCTGCTGAGCAGAACAGAGTCCTCCATCCAAGAACTGGCATACAGTGAAATAAGTGAATGGCCACAACCCAAAATGTCACCGGCCTTCACCACAGAACTGTTCACTGCCAACAAACGAAGAGAGCTCATCCAGGCAGACTCCAAAGCTGCACACGGGATGACCATTAAAGACCTCAACCAGCTGGTTAAGAATATCACTCAGTTCAACCCGAACTCCCCAGAGGGTCCCGACATCCAGGCCTACCTCCGAGATATCGACTTCCACCTCGAGGTGAGACCCCATATGACTGACAGAGACAGGTTCTACCTCCTCAGATCCACATCCAGTCCAGAGGTACGAAGCTTCCTAGACCGACAACCTGCTAATGTCATGTCAAACTACCAGCTACTACGTGAGACACTGATTAAAGAATTTACAGGTCCAGAGTCAGAACACGGTGTGTTAATCGCCTTGGAAACCAAACAATGTCGTCAAGAGACTCCCCAAGCCTATTACCGCCGCTTTCGACAAGCCTATTTAGGTGGACATAACAAACCTGAACTTGAAGAGGATGTAAACTTCAAAACCCTCTTCCTGAGAAACCTGCACCCTGGTTTGAGTCATCATCTTGGCATCATGGCCTGCCCAGGCACAATGAAAATTCAGGAGCTACGTGACCTGACACACAAGGCCTACATCAAACAAAAGATGTCCTCCAAGAAAGGTTTGAAAACATCCACAGTGTCAAACTCCATCAGCCAAGACACAAGCCTTGCACTGGAAGACACCCAGTGGCATGACAACACCACAGTCCTTCGTAAGGAGCACAGAGAACGTGACTCCCATGCCGATGACAGCTACCACTCCAACCACATGGAAAAGTCATGGGACCCACCAGAAGGAAACAACTGGAATCAACGAGTGCATCCAAAAGCATTCTATGTGGGTAAGCGACAACGAAACCCACCTCTGCACCACTCAGCCAAACACCCCACTGAGTGTGCCCAAGAACACGACAGTCTCCCCGCAGAAGACATGGAGCAACTACGGAGGCAACTGCACGTGCTCATCAAAGACAAGCTGAACACAGAAGACCAGTGATCACCTTGTACACCTTCCTGAGACGACCACCTGTTCCACAACAACCCAGAACAAAGTGGTCTCTCACAGTCAACCACTGACAAACACCCCGAGGTACCAGAAAACACCATCCTGGTTACCGATCATACCACAAGCTCCAAACTCAAGAACCATGTGTGTGCTACAGCAACGACAGTAAGCACAGAAGGTCAGAAAGTCTGTCACAACCAGAAGGCATCACAAGAGGAAGGCAACAAAGGAGACCACGTTTTGCACTACAGCTTCACGCATCCATGCCAAACCATCTCCCAATGTCTGCCAGAGAACTTCCTGCCTTACTGGACTGACCCCCAGCAGATCACAGAAGATCCCTTTCCAAGGCAAAGATGCAACAAGCCCATCAAAGCTTGACCATCAAGCAAAAGGGGGGAGCAAAACAGACTGAGACAGATCTGACATACATACAGTATACATGCAGTACCTGCACTACACTACACTGTACCACTAACATACACAAGTTAAACACAGCTACCATGAAAAACATTCAACAAACATGTTCTTCCCACAGGTAGACACTGAAATCGCAACACTGACTTAGCTATCCTTTCTATAGGAAACATGTAGCAATGCACCCAACAAGTGTAACCCTCTCATTACATTGTGACACCTGACACTGCACAACAGTAGCCATACAGGAGTCACTCAACTGCTTTGTTTTGTTTTACCTCTTCCTTTCTTCTTCTTTTATTAGGTAAAATCCCTGTTACCCCATAAGGGTCAAGGTTACCATATAAGGATTGACGCACCACGCCTGATGTTTGCAAGTCACCTTAAAACGAATGTTAGCCTAGAGAACTCCCTGCATCATTCGAATCAAAATTTGAAAGGTAAATTGGTCTAAACCTAGAACAATTTAGAAGAGAATAAAACAAACAAATCAAATTTAGTCACAAAGTTGATCAATCACCGTTTTAAAACAAACTAGAATAACGGTCCTAAAATCGAACTAAACTTTTTCCACATGATTGACTATATTGAGAGAGTGAACCTGTTTAGGCCTAGATAATCTAATGCCCTGCACCAGTAAAGTGACCAGTCATGGAGGGGTTTGCCTTGTTGTTTGCTGTGTGTGTTTGCTTCTTCTGTTTCTCCAGCGTTCAATGATGTCTTCTCTCATCAACCCATCATCGATCGAAGGGGGGAAATATGTAGAGTTTGAGGGTGAACCAAACACAACTGAATCTTCCATTTGATTCATCCAAACGGAACTCAATCACTAATTCAGCCATAAAAGATCCCGGCTCCAGCTAAGTCAACAATAGACCCCCTCAGAAAGGACTTTATGACTCTGCTGGCCCCAAAGTGATGTGCTCAACTGGATGAATGTTGACAACGTTAGATAGTTTGGAAAACACCGATTGGTTCAGAGATGGACCCACTAAGATAACGACCGAGGTGTTTGATCCCAGGACCACGAGATGTAAAACAGACTTCCCTCTGCTTGAAGACTTTGAATGACCTCATTGTTGAGACCTCTTAAAACCCACAGAGTCAAGAGACTTCTCATATAAAAATGCATAAACTCATCCCAGAACAATGCTCAGTGGACTCATAATCAAACATTGTTCCACTACCTAATCCTATATTCTAGCTATGTAGGTGTCTATTATACTAGATAGCATACAAGTCATGCAAATGTTGTTACTTTAGATGGATGAATGAAAGTGTGTCTTGTTTGATATCAGTAAGATCATATATTCTTAATTCTTAAGATGGCTTGAGTGAAATCTGTGTAAAATGCTTTGTATGATTATAATAATCTATAATGTTAAACTGTGATCTCTTGTTCTCTCTGCTTAGTGTTGGAGAGCAAGCAGATCATAGATACCGCCTGATTTATGATAAGAAGAAACGAGGTCCACCTCCTAAGAGGATGCCCTTGTCCAATTGGCCAGAATTCTCCAAAAGAGGTTGGACTAACTTTAAGTTAAAGACCCGAACAAAGCAGAACAGTTCAGTTCAGTTCGGTTCAGAGAGCAGTTCAGTTTCGGCTCGGTTCAGTTCGGTTTTGAGTCGGTTCTGTGTTAAATTAAGTTTGTGCCTCTCTCTATGATCAAACAGCAAGAGAGTGTTCATGTTCGTACGCTTTTACATCGACCAGACCAAGTTAAATTAGACCAGCAGACAAACCCATCAAGATCGGAGTTTAAACAGCTTCATTCAAGCCATCTCATCTCTTACTTTCATTTCTTCCTTTATTTTATTTTCTCGTTAAAAGTCTCGTTCTAAGTTAAGGTTTACTGTAAAGTTCGTTTACACGTCTCTCCTGCAACGCACTTCGAACTGTAAAGACTCTTGTTCATCCATCCGCCAACACATCACGTGACCGGCGGTTCAGAAACTCCAGCCAGGCACTCCAAAGACAACCAGCCACGCAGCCGGGAAACCCCTTTGACGAAGCACCTCAAATAGGGAATTCCCTGGCCTAAGCAACGCAAAGACAAGCAAGTACTCCAGACTGTAACTGACCTGGTGCTTTTTAATGTACATGTAATAACCTGTCTAAGAAACGAAGGTTTAAATTAATGCTTGGTGGTTCGTTCAGGTTTATGTCTTACAAGTGCCTCTCACTCTGAAAACTCACTCTTTCTCTCTCTTCCTTTGCGCCTTGTATGAATGTGTGTGTGATTGTTTAGACCTTAGTTTTATGTGTTTAGAATAGTTAATAAAGTCGTCCATATATTTGAAAAGATATCTGCCTTGTGTCGTGCTTACATATTTAATGTCTTGTACTGCCGATCTAAAGTTACCTTGCTAATACATAGTGTTTCACTATAGATTGGATATTTATATCTGTGCCAAGGTTTAAATTACGGCCCGTTCAAATGAACTCTAAACGAGTCATTTGCTCGGTTCCATAGTGATTCGGTCAATGATTCATTGCAAATCGATGAATCATTCCCTTTGAGCTAAATTGGCCTTCCGGCCCCCTTAAATACATTTTATGTATATTATTATTATGTAGGTTCGCTACACAACTAAAGCCTGTACTATCTTTCCATTTATCTTCACAGGGACAGTAACATCAGAAGACACACAAGGTAAATGCTCGCTAGGGCCAGGTAGGTAACATAGTCTGGAATCAGATACTTTCTTCAGTGTACAATTGGGCCTGATGTGACCTTGCTGACCACAACCGTGACATATAGGTACTCTAGGTGTTCCAGTTGGAGTGGGGCTAACATTGGGGCTATTGGGGCGGTTAGATGGTCTAAACACGCGACTATTACCACCCGCAGACCTACCAGGTACTGTCTTCTCTGGCTCTCTCTGGGCTGCTTGGTAGGGTCTTCTCCAGTCCTGTTGTTGTAGACCCAGATGATAGCCTCTTCTGGATTGTCTGGCAGCCATGAAGGTCTCCACCAGCTCTGCTGCTTGCACCGACGAAACCGGGGTGCGTTCCCTCACCCATACTTGAAGCTCAGGGTACAGCATGCCCAGGAACTGCTCCAGCACAATTTGGTCGCACACTTGTTCCCTAGATTGAGTCTCTGGAACTAGCATTTACATCAGGTACATCAGGTCCTTTAGCGGGGCTTGCAGTTCTTTCGCCGTCTCACCCTCCTTGATAGACTTGGAGCGGAAACGCTGGCGGTACGTCTCTGTACTGATATTGAACTTGTTGAGAATGGCTTGCTTCTAGGGGTGTAACGAGACGCTTATCTCACGAGACGAGACAGACACGAGATTGGGTTCACGAGAATGAGACGAGACGAGATTTTTGCACAATTTTTCAGAAATCCTCAATGACAAAATTCATGACTGGAAAAATAGTATGCAGGTGCATTTTGCAATGTTTAACTAATAATCTTATTAAGTAGACCTGAAATGACATGCATTAGGAGTATGAATTATCAAATGCATTGAAAGAAAACAATATACAACAATATAACCTTTTAATAATAAAAGGTTTTTATTGACTGGCTTTTCTCCTGTATGATTTCACATTAGTCTCTTCAGACCTTACTGTACATTTAAGAGCTTTCAGAACTTCTGATTGAGGCTGTGTGTGACCTCCTAACTGAACTCTAGAAATCTTATTAAGTGCAAACAATAAGTGCAGGTGCAACCATAATCAAAGTGAGCACACAGACTCTTTATAATTGTTTTGAAATTGCTGTTTTATTTTGCACCGGCAGTTATAGGGTTAATGCGGTGAGTTCGGGAAAGGCCGGTAGAGAAACGAGGCTGGTGTGTTTGTCTCCACAGTTCTTGCGTTCCGATTATAAGCTCAGAAACAGAGCCTCTTGTCTGTTGTCTTTAAGACATTACAGTACTCTCTCAATATTCGAGTGCAAACTGAGACGATAGCCGCAAATAAACAGTCCAGTGATGGGTATTGGGAGACGGATTATTGTATGTTCGCGGCCTAATTTGTGCGCAATGCACATCAGCGAGCTTGTGTTTTATTTTCACTTTCGTGATCACGCGTACTCTGTGTATAGCAGCGGTGCTGAGATAAGATCAGGCGTTTAGTCTATGTTGCGCAACGAATCCTCCGCCATCCTCACGCGATCAGTGAACTGTGATTCGTGCTGCACTGATTGCTACGGCACCTCGTGCTGGATGAGCAGAGCAGACTTTTACATTAGTTTATGATGGTTTTTAATTATTTTTATAAAAACAGCAAAACGATAGTTTAGGCGAATGTGAGTGTAGCGGTGGAATATTCTATGGTAATAGAAATCGCGAGACAGCTTTTCACTCGACGGGAAATCTCGTCATGTTTTAGTCTCGCGAGATCTCGTGGCACGAGATCTCGTTACACCCCTACTTGCTTCACTTTCATGTAATCCTGGCTGTCTTCAACACACATGGCTACATAAGCAGATCTGGCCTTACCATTCAACAAGGGCACAAGGTACAATGCCCAAGTCTCATGGGGCCACTGACTCGCTGCTGCGAGCCTTTCGAAGGTGGTCAAATAGTGTTCAATATCTTTATCCTCTTCATACGAGGACATCCTAGGGGGTTTCCACCCCCGCTGGAGGTTTAGAGGTGTGGCAAGGCCAAGAGCAGTGGAGTTGAGGGAGCTCTGCATCCCTGGTACTGGATGCTGATCTGGATGTGGCTGAGGAGTTGGTACATCCAGAAAAGGCATGTTGAGTGGATCAAAGGCTGTCGCAGGGCGGGAGCTGGGCGGGTCCATCTGCTGCAGTCCGGTGAGTGGCTGTCTCGTCGCCTGTGTTAATGCTGTGTCGCCTCTCACCAGTTGCTGCAGTTGTCTGAATTGATGCTCCATACCTTTCCATCTTCGACCTTGTCGAAGCGCATCTGCCTCTAACTGGTCCTGCTGATGCCGCTGAGACTCCACCATCGTTCCCACAATCCTCTCCAAGCGATCTGTCCTGTCTTCGACCGCCGGAGTGGGATGCTTGGATGACTCTGTGGATTTAGGCCTAGCACCCATACTGCCCTACAAAGGCAAAACGCCGTAACATCATGTTTGGTCAAAAATGAGTTAATGTCATTTTTGTGGTATTTGAGACCTCCTTTATCATGTGAATAAATATCGTGAGTCAGTTTGATTGTTTTAACGAGAAAATAAAGGGCTATGACAACCGTAACATCCAAAACCATATGAGAAACCACAGCAGAACGCCGTAACAGCTTTTACGGGTCTTTGCCTTTGTTCCAGCACGCTGAAGTTGAGTTAAGGTGTTCTGACTTTGTTTAGCCTGGCATCAAGAGAGATGTTACGGTGCTTCTGTGATGTTACTGTACACTCTGGCTTTGTCATACTGTCAAATTTTGCCGCTCTCAAACCACGTAACATACACACAACACATCTTTGGTAAGAACATACCAAAAAATGTATTATAAACATGATACATTTTCGATTGCATTCTGCTCAATTCAGCTAGTTTGCGAGAACAACATACCACCAACTTTGCTGGCCAGACAAACTGCTAACTATGCAATCAGAAACAAAGCAAGGTAAACAAGCCATACGGTATGCGAGCTAATAGGTTGTCATAAATGTTGTTTTTCGTTCATTAGTTCAGATCTGTCAATGTCAGTGACAGCCCAGAGCTAACGTCGTTAGCTAAATTTAATCTGTGTTACGTAAATTAGCGCTAACGTTCAGAGACGCCAAAAACGTCTCGGTTACATATGTAACCCTCGTTCCCTGAGTACAGGGAACGGAGACGTGTCGTCGGGGGAGTTCCCTGACGAATTGGGATCACGCTAGGGAGACCAATCGACTTCGAGTGAAACTAAAACGAGCCAATGAAAATTGGCATGCAAGATTTGCATTCCGCGACCCGCCTACCAGTGCGGGTATAAAAGCAGGAAGCAAACGCATCCAAAATGCTTTTTCGCTGAGGAGCCGAACAGTGTCCAGTCCTCCGCGAAGGTACAGCAACGTGGCGAGGGGACGACACGTCTCCGTTCCCTGTACTCAGGGAACGAGGGTTACATATGTAACCGAGACGTTCCCTTTCGTCCTGGGAACTCCGACGTGTCGTCGGGGGAGTTCCCTGACGAATTGGGATCCCTACAAACACGCCATGGTGCTGACCCCTTCCAGCGCCCAGCTAAGCTACCCTGCAGCAGTTTCTTGAACAAGATGCGGGAGCTAGCCAGGGAAAATCACACTGCTGTTCCGCAAGACCCACTCAGTGGATTTGGATAACACTGGGAAAGCGTGCCCAACCCGTAGGAGGGAACGCTACGGAGCCCCTGCCCGCCCGAAGGGAGGCACTGGAATACACGTATGTACTAACCCGTGGGGTAGTGAAACATACGGAAGTCCTTGAGGTAGTCCCAGCCCGAGGGGTGGGAGCGTACTCAGCAAGGACGACAGAGGGATCTGTCGAGAGGAAGACACGGAGCTAACCCGGAGGGTAGCTGGAACGTGGAAAAAATGGGTTGCCGAAGGGACCACTGTCAAGGCCACCCAGTCTAATAGCAACTCCTACGAGAGGTAATAGACCTGGCACCGGCGATCCGCCTCGCCTGATGCCGAAGGGGTGATGGAGGAACTCACGAGGTTAGCCGTATGTTGGGGAACCAACGGAGTAAAAGACGCACGTATCCGGCCCACGGGGCGGGAATGGCGTAGCAAGCCGACATAACCTAATTCCTCGCGCTACCGGCCGTAGCGAGTACACGGGAGGAAGCAGGTTCAACACGAAGGCTATAAAACCTAGCGAACGTGTTAGGTGTCGCCCAGCCCGCAGCTCTACAGATGTCTGTCAGCGAGGCGCCTTGCGCCAAAGCCCAGGAGGAGGCAACACTCCTAGTAGAGTGTGCCGTCAACCTAGGTGGGCAAGGCACGCCCTGGGACTCATAAGCCCGGGCGATAGCATCCACTAGCCAGTGGGACAACCTCTGCTTGGAGACAGCCTTCCCCTTCTGCTGGCCTCCGTAACAAACAAAGAGCTGATCTGAGGTCCTGAAGCTTTGCGTTCTGTCCACGTAACAGCGCAGGGCGCGGACGGGACAGAGAATAGCTAGGGCTGGGTCTGCCTCCTCCAGGGGCAGCGCTTGCAGGTTCACTACCTGATCCACAAACGGGGTGGTAGGAACCTTGGGCACGTATCCGAGCCGGGGTCTCAACACAGCGTGAGTAAGGCCCGGTCCGAACTCTAGGCACGATTCGTCGACCGAAAATGCCTGCAGATCCCCTACCCTCTTAAAAGAAGCCAAAGCCAACAGGAGAGCTGTCTTCATAGACAGGATATTTAACTCGACTGAAGGCAAGGGCTCGAACGGGGGCCTCTGGAGTGCACTAAGCACTAGAGTCAAGTCCCAAGAGGGTAAGTGGTGCAGAGTATGAGGCGGATTCAGCCTCCTGGCACCCTTAAGGAATCTGATGATCAGGTCGTGCTTTCCCAACGACTTACCTTCTACTGCATCGTGATGAGCGGCTATTGCGGCAACATACACTTTGAGGGTGGAGGGAGACAGCCTTCGCTCCAACCCATCTTGCAGGAAGGAAAGCACGACTCTGATCGGGCAAGTTCGGGGGTCTTCCCGGTGGGAAGAACACCACTCGACGAACAGGTTCCACTTCAACGCATAGAGGCGCCTCGTAGAGGGGGCTCTGGCGGAAGTGATGGTGTCTACCACACCCTGCGGTAGGCCACCTAGAACCTCCGCGTCCCGTCCAGGGACCACACATGGAGTCTCCAGAGGTCTGGACGCGGGTGCCACAAGGTGCCCCGTCTCTGGGAAAGGAGGTCCTTCCTCAGAGGAATCGGCCAAGGAGGGGCTGTCGCGAGGAGCATGAGTTCCGCGAACCAAGTCCGGTTGGGCCAATACGGCGCAACGAGCAGGACCTGCTCCTCGTCCTCCCTGACTTTGCACAAAATCTGTGCAAGAAGGCTCACTGGGGGAAACGCATATTTGCGAAGACCCAGGGGCCAGCTATGCGCCAGTGCATCCGTGCCGAGAGAACCCTCGGTCAGGGAGTAAAACAACCGGCAATGAGTCGTGTCCGGAGAGGCAAACAGGTCTACCTGAGCGGCTCCGAAGACTTCCCATATCAGCTGAACCGTCTGGGGGTGGAGTCGCCATTCTCCCGGAAGAGGTGGCTGCCGTGAAAGCTCGTCGGCTGTACGGTTGAGCACACCAGGGATGTGAATGGCTCGAAGCGACCTCAGATGCTTCTGACTCCACAGGAGGAGATGGCGGGCGAGTCGCAACATACGACGGGAGCGTAGACCACCCTGACGGTTGATGTACGCAACGGTCGCAGTGCTGTCCGTACGGACCAGTACGTGCTTGTGCAAAAGCAGCCCCTTGAGGCGCGACAAGGCTAAGCGTACTGCTTGCAACTCTAGGCAGTTGATGTGCCAATGCAGTTGAGGCCCCGTCCACAGACCTGAAACTGCATGCCCGTTGTACGTGGCCCCCCATCCGTTGGCAGAGGCATCTGTGAAAACCACAGCATGCCTGGAGACCTGGACTAGGGGCACTCCGGCCCGTAGAAACGCAGGGTCTGACCAAGGACTGAAGGTTTGGCGACAGTGCGGGGTAATGTTGACCCGGAACGTGCCGCTCTGCCACGCCCATCTCGGGACTCGATCGTGAAGCCAGCGCTGAAGCGGTCTCATATGGAGCAGACCGAGCGGCGTTACCGCGGCTGCGGCTGCCATATGCCCCAGGAGCCTCTGAAACTGTTTCAGTGGGACCGCTGACCTGCCCTGAAAGGACTTGAGGCAGTTGAGCACTGACTGGACGCGCTCCTCGGTGAGGCGCGCAGTCTGAGCGACCGAGTCCAACTCCATACCGAGATAAGAGATCCTCTGCACTGGGCAGAGTTTGCTCTTGTCCCAGTTGACCTGAAGACCCAAGCGGCTGAGGTGCTGGAGCACCAGGTCCCTGTGTTCGCACAACAGATCTCGCGAGTGAGCTATTATGAGCCAGTCGTCGAGATAGTTGAGAATGCGAACGCCATGTTCTCTCATGGGAACAATGGCCGCCTCTGCGACTTTCGTGAAGACGCGGGGCGAAAGGGCCAGGCCGAAGGGTAAGACTTTGTACTGGTATGCTCGACCTTCGAACGCGAACCGAAGAAAAGGTCGGTGTCGAAGGAGAATCGAGACATGAAAGTACGCGTCCTTCAGGTCGATCGCTGCAAACCAATCCCGGGACGGATGCACTCGAAGATGCGTTTCTGCGTGAGCATTTTGAACGGGAGCTTGTGCAGGGCCCGATTCAAAACTCGCAGGTCCAGGATTGGTCGTAACCCCCCGCCTTTCTTGGGTACAATGAAGTAAGGGCTGTAAAACCCTGACCTCATCTCGGCTGGAGGGACCGGCTCGATCGCGTCCTTCGCCAGCAGGACGTCGATCTCTTTCCTCAGGACAGGGGCATCGACACTCTGCACCCGGGTGAAGTGGACGCCTCTGAACCTGGGAGGCCGGCGGGCAAACTGAATTGCATAGCCGAGCCGGATAGTGCGGGTGAGCCAGCGGGACGGCCTCGGAAGCGCTAGCCAGGCTTCGAGGAACCGTGCCAAGGAGCCCACTCGGACCACCGGCGTACCCGCGGAGGGGCAGCGAGGTGGAGGACAGGGACCGGACTCCGGAGGCATTACTGCGGCCGAGAGAGAGGTCTGAGTGTGCGAGGCAACACTTACCTGTTTCCACGGAGGCGAAGGAAGGAGGGGAAACGAGGAACGAGGCTCGGGGGCGTCGAATCCAGGTTTCCGCGCCTCCTTGCCCAGCGGGAGACGAGAGCGACGAGGCCGAGGCGGCGTAGCTGTCATCTGAGCGCTGGGGAGAGGGGAACGAGAGCGGCGAGGCAACGAGGCGGCGCACACTGTCATTCTGACCCCCTCGGATGGGGGAGACTGAGAAGTCAGTCTCGACCGAGATAGACCCAGAGGAATTGGAAACTGCTCTTTTATTGATAAAGTGGGTACCGCTGAAGGAAGCGGCGGAAGAAAAACAAAACGAAACAAAGGATTCTCCACCCGGCCCTCCTCCGGGGGAAGGAGGGGTGCAGTAGCACCCTCCTGAAGAGCAGCAGTCAGGTCCTCTGGGCCGCCCGTCTCAGGGCCGCTTACCTCTCCTCTTACCAGGGGGTTTCGACGAGCCCCGGGCGGGCTGGGCACCTCTCTTGCGGCCGGCCGGCTGCTGCCTAGGAGGCTGCTGCTTAGGCGGAGCAGGGGCGGAGGCGGCGGCAGGAGGGCGCCCCCGGCGACGAGCAGCGCGAGGTGGAGCCGGAGGGGACGGGCCAGCAGCAGCCTGTCTCCGGGGCATGATGTGCTTGATCACCTCGGACTGCTTCTGGGCGGCGGAGAACTGTTGGGCGTAGTCCTCGACCGCGTCGCCGAATAGGCCACCCTGGGAAATGGGGGAGTTCAGAAACCTGGACTTGTCTGACTCCGTCATATCGGCCAGGGTGAGCCAGAGATGTCGCTCCTGGACCACGAGAGTGGACATCGCTCGGCCCAGGGAACGCGCGGTGACTTTCGTCGCCCGGAGGGCAAGGTCCGTCGCCGTGCGCAGCTCTTGGAGCAAACCTGGGTCGGTACCACCCTCCTGCATGTCGCAAAGCGCTCTCGCCTGATGGACCTGGAGGAGCGCCATGGCATGCAGGGCAGAAGCAGCTTCTCCACACGCACTATAGGCCTTACCGGTCAGACCGGAGGAGAACCTACAGGCGCGAGAGGGGAGAGTAGGGTCACCCCTCCAGGTGGAAGCGGATTTAGGGCACAGCTGTAAAGCAACCGACCGCTCCACCGGGGGAATGCCCTCATAACCCTTCACTGCCCCGCCATCGAGGGTGGTAAGGGAGGAGGAGGGAGTCGACCTATGTCGGGCCGCCAGAGGGGCCTTCCATGATCTCGTCACCTCCTCATGCACTTCCGGGAAGAAAGGCACCGGGGCAGGGCGCTGAGAACCAGCACGGGCCGCCCCGAGAAACCAATCATCGAGCCGCGAAGGTTCGGGACACGGTGGAGGGTTCCACACGAGCCCTACACTTGCGGCCGCCCGGGAAAGCATAGCGGCCATTTCCGGGTCCGGCTCGGACAACGCTACCACACCAGAAGGGGGCAACGCAGCCAAGTCGTCATTCCCAGAAGATGACCGCTCTCCCTCCGATGCAGCGATCGACATCTGATCCTCCGGCGGAGCCCCGAAGGAAACGACCGGGACCACACGAGATGGCCCAGCGCGCTCCTGCAAGGGCTCCAATGGCAGCAGTGTGCAGGAGTGAGGGTCCGTGGGGGTCTTTCACCCGGCGATTATTCCTCACTGTAACCCTCAGACCACCAATGGGATTAGCCGAAGTAGCCGCCTTCTGAAATGAACCAGAAGACGAACTAGATCGGGGAATCTCCAAAGGGACTCCCCCTCGTGAGAGGGATCTTAGTCTTGATCTCAACACTGCGACGGTCATATTCCCGCAATGGGAACATGACTCGTTCACGAAAGCTGCCTCAGCGTGCGCGAGGCCCAAGCACGAGAGACAGCGATCATGACCATCAACCGGAGGCAGAATCTGACCGCATCCAGAAACACACGGATGAAACGTCATCCTTAAAAGGACGCGTTCTTCACCCGTGTTGCTCTTTCAGAGAAATACTCTTTAGTTGTGCTGAAGCACACAGGGATCAACGCGGCAACACAGCGGGGAAACTGCAAGCCCACTGTGTGCACTCAACCGAATACCAGCTGTTAAAACAGCTCTTTGTAAACACAGCGCGTGTAGTAACAAACAGGCAGACGGGAGATCGCGAAGACCGCTGAAGCGCCGTCACACCAGCACAGAGAGATCTCAGGAAACAGCAGACTCGTTGAGCGTTCAGAAAGCACAATCTTAAGCTCATAACACTCAGAGGACACAACTGGTCGGCTCCGAAGCAAAAAGCATTTTGGATGCGTTTGCTTCCTGCTTTTATACCCGCACTGGAAGGGCGGGTCGCGGAATGCAAATCTTGCATGCCAATTTTCATTGGCTCGTTTTAGTTTCACTCGAAGTCGATTGGTCTCCCTAGCGTGATCCCAATTCGTCAGGGAACTCCCCCGACGACACGTCGGAGTTCCCAGGACGAAAGGGAACTAATTATTAAATACACAGGCATCCTACCTTTCCATGCAATCCGATATAATTCATGGAAAATCCATAATCCATAGCAATGCACGTCATCTGATGTATCCACAACAATCCATACGTGTTTGAGCCATATTTCCTTCTTGCAGGTGTTCATGTCAGATCTTACTCAAATCCATATAGCACAAAGCTCGCTAACGTCCGTACAAAGTAGGCTAACCTAAATGGTAAAAGTAATTCCAGCTTTTTTCGGTTGACTGTCTATTATCTCAGATTTAAAAAGCAGTAATCCAAGTCGAGTTCGTTGACTGTGCATCTTGAGCAGTTAACCCTTTAACTGTCACCACACCTCACCCATTCTCCCCTACCCTCCCTTTTTTCGCATAGACATGAAAATCACTATCCAAACTTAAATGGTTGTAATTGAATAATGCTTTGTAATAGACCTATGGACAAATTGTGTTCCCAATTTTAAATTGATATCTCAAAAAATGAGCTTTCAGTAAGATTTTATTTGGGATGCAGTAACAAACTTTGTCACTAGATGGACAGCCAAGCTTCCTTACTGACCATATAAGAACGCCTCCATTTTCATATATGCTTTGAGTGATCTGAACCAAGTATTTCCATAATTTGCAAACAATTTATGAAGTAGAAATCCTATTCAGAAGTAGTATGAGTTGTTTGGCAGTATTTGATTTGAATTCAACCTCTAATAAACGCATAAAACAAGCATATATGTGCGTTACAGCTGGCAGCCGCATCACAAATCGAGAATCCATAATATTTTTGTTTATATATATAAAAAAGAATTCTGACTCTTTTTTTTTTTAAATAAAATTGAATTGTGTTATTTTTTGAACTCTTGGTATGAAAACAAACTGAGCTTTCTACCAATTTCATGATTTTTTGTGTTTATTGCTTTTTCAAAATAAAGGCCTAAAGATGCCTAATGAATTTGAAATATTCTTGTTGCAAATTGATAATTTATGTTTAATTAATTATTACTCTATATCTTGCATTTAAATAAATATACCTTTGTATTCAATTATAATTAAATGATCTTTATTGTGGAAAATTTCTTGTATTTATTTATACTGTACATACTGTACTGCAAAGTAACTTATCTGTCATACTGTTTAACTGTGTTAGTGTTGCTGCACTATCCTGATCATTATAGCACTAAATAGGAACAACCAAAGGTCTTCTATATAATTTAAAACACATACCATGATGACTAGACCTTGGTTAGGTGTTCTTACAATGGATGTAAGTATGGGGAACAGCAAGCAAATATTGAGTATATGTCAGTTACTGCCTTTTGCCTTTGCACGACTCCTCATTTTTGGCACATGATACAAAGGCAGAGTACAGTAACTGCCAAACAAGGGTCAAAGGTCAATTTTGAGCTCAAGATTTTTTGCATACAAACATTTCTTCATTATAGCAACTAGTTGTCAAATTTTGGGAGTCCTACCTATAATACTTTTGTCTGGACAAAACAAAAACTTTAAAGTCATTTTTCTCAGTTTCACACTCTAGCGAGTTAAGGTATTTTGCCTTTGCAGGGCAGCATAGCTGAACCACCTCTAGGGGGTGCCGCACCTCTGTCTTGATTGTCCATCTTGACTCTCCGAGTGCTGCTCGGACACTGTTTACCCGGAAACCGCTGCCACCAAATGTTATGGGTAGACGTGACTGAATTGTCATGAGCAGATGAAAGCACTCAGGAGAGGTTGGATGAGTTTGTCAAGATGGGATCCTTTTATTTGTCCCAGTTAAGGCCAATGAAAGGCAATAAAAAAAAATTAACCAAAGAAAAAAAAAAGATTAAAAAAACACAGTTTAGTAAATAAAGTAAATTGACATGAGAGTTAAAAAATCAACAACAATCAAATGTTTACAGCTGTTCAGAAATTGACCTTAACACAAGTCAGTTTTAGAGTATAGACGTATGTCCTCTCAACTCTCGCCTCCCAGACATAATGACAATACTACACTTTATAGACCTGAGGTCACCCATGGAATTGGAACATACCAACACATAATTATGGGGCAGGGGTGGCTCAGATATGACAAAGACATAAATGCTTAAAAACAGCTGAAATACTACTTCTATTAAACTAGAAATTTACAGAATAGTTTTTCTATATTTTCAGCTAACAATTGACAAGGAACAAGTCATATTTAACAGCTACATATAAATAACTCAAACTCCGGGACATTTACTATTGACCCGGAAGTCATAGCGTCATTTAAACCCCACAATCGCGGCAAATTTCCCTTGACACAAACAAACCGGAGACGCCATCTGACAGAGATGTTATGTCAAAGCTATGTGTTTCTCTTAAACTAAATAAACGGATACATACTGAAAACATGTGTTGCGTGATTATTGTAACTAGTTATGACTGTAGCGTAAATGACATGATTTTCTTTAAAACAGCAAGATATGTATTGATAGAAGTAACGTTAGCTATAGCATATAAATCACCGCAGTATTAGCTGTTAAGTGTGCACACAAAAGCTACGGGATATATGAAATATTGTAGTGAAAGACTTTGTAACTGTATAAAGATTAACAGAAGACATTAATGTGCTAGACAAACACACACAGGTCACAGAATAGGCAGCATATCGCTGCCGTGACGATAGCTATGCGCCCCGTCACAAAAGGTGATCTGAAACATATTTTTTTCTACCAAGTTTCCTGATGTTAAAAGTACTAAATTGATAGAAAATCATACTGTTGTCTTATAGCGATTAAACCAAATGTTCTCATTACATATTACAATAATCTTGTTTTGAAACAAAACTTATAAGGAGAGAAAATATCAAGTGTAATCAGTTCTCTTACGAGAGTATCTCTTGTACTGCGTAATATCTTACGCTATGGGGAATACTCTTTTCCTCGAGATATTGAAGCCAAAAATTATCCTTAATTTTTTAAATATGCAAAACGCTTTGCAGCAGCAAGCAGACAAGGGCGAGACAGCTCGCGCGCCCATTGGCTGCCTTGCTGGAAAAGCAGCAGCCTATCGAGTGAGGCACTGCGTGACGTAATGACGAATGGGGGCGCTTCGCCCCATTTCGTCATGTCCCGCCAGTAAAGGCGTGGTCTCGCCCTATAATACCCTCGATAGCTGTATTTCCTCTGATTTTTCTACTCTTCACGCGAAGCTCACGCATCGCTGGATCCAGAGTGAGAAGCCGCGCCGTTGACTTGTAGCCTTATCAGCGGGACGTGCCATCTTCTGAAGTCGCTGGCCCAGCCGCCTTCAACCGCCGTACCTGCTGCGCTTTCCGGCGTACTATATCCTTTACTCTGCTAGTCCCGAGGTAAATAGCGTTCGTCAGCTCCAGTTTGTATCCAGCCTCTCACGAAGACTTCAGATGCCCCAACACCTGTGGAGAGACGACTAAACGCCTGTGGAGAGACGACTCGACACCTGTGAAGAGACGACTAAACACCGGCGATATGTTATGCCTAAATTTATACATGATTAACTAACTGTATTTTTCTTTGTACATTTCTGAAATGCACTTTCTGTAAAGCTGCTTTGAGACAATGTGTATTGTGAAAAGCGCTATACAAATAAACTTGAATTGAATTGAATTGAATTGCTAAGTGTGTGTGTTTGCTTACGTGACGCAACACCCATTTCTACTGTTCTAAAAGAGCTGCGTCTTTTTAAAGATGCCTTCCTGTGGTTCTTGCCGAGCCCCACTCAGCGACGAGGACCGCCACGTCATCTGCGTGTCCTGCCTGGGTGAGGATCACGCGGCCACCGCGCTCGCTGGCGGCAGATGCCATCATTGTGAACGCTTGCCTATGGTGACTCTGCGGATTCGCCTAGCTTCGTTCTCCGAGCCCGCATCCCAGCCCGCCGTGATGCCGCGCCGCAAGAAGCGCCGCGCCCAGCGCGCGCCCGAGCTATTTCCAGCCCGCCAAAGCTTGCCGGTTCGCCCGCCAGCTTCGCCGGCTTCGCTCGAGTCGCTCCCAGACGGACAGCGGCCGCCGTCTGCCGCCGCGTCCGCACTTGAGCTCGACGAACTTACCGGAGACGGCATTGAAACTGAGCCGATGCGTCCGCTCTCTCAAGCCGTGGATTACATCGGCCTCGACTGAAAGGCGCTCGCGCAACTAACGCGCAATAGGCTGGACGGACGCTTTCTCGGGAAAGACGAAGCTCCGTCACAGTCGAGACCCGCGCCTTTCCCCCCTGAATGGTGAGATACATTTGTGGCTAACGCTATCCGAGATGACGGAAGCTGAGCGCTCCGTGTTCCTCGACGTTCTCGCTCTGCTGGACGCCGCCCCCCTCAGGCGGGCCCCGGCCGAGGATTGAGATAAAGCCCGAGGTCTCAAGGCCTTCCTAGTCTCTCTAGGAAAGCGACGGTGTTCAGTTCCCGCTGCGGCCGGATTTCCACCAAAACTTCTCGCTCGTTCAGTTCCAAGCAATGTGACTGTTTCAGTGTATTTCGCAGTGAGCAAGCTGGTTCCACAGCCCGCTTGCCTGCGCACAAAGGCCGTCGTTTCGGCTAACTAGCAGCGCCGCCAGGCCCGAGATCAAACACCGCGCTCTCGCTCTGCTGGACGCCGCCCCCCTCAGCGCGGGCCCCGGCCGAGGATTGAGGTAAAGCCCGAGGTCTCAAGGCCTTCCTAGTCTCTCTAGGAAAGTGACGGTGTTCAGATCCCGCTGCGGCCGGATTTCCACCAAAACTTCTCGCTCGTTCAGTTCCATGCGTTGTGACTGTCCCAGTGTATTTCGCAGTGAAGCAGCCGGTGTCTCAGCCCGCTTGCCTGCGCACAAAAGCCGTTTCTATGGCTACCCAGATAAATCCAATAAAGAGTGCATTTTCTGGTGTTCCGGCCACGGCCGATGGTGTTACGAGTGTTGTAAGAATGCCCACGTCCCAGTGCCCATTCCCACACCCAGACACAGCCCGCCACGGTGCAGGGCTAGCACAAATAAAACCAACTCATGTTGGTTGTGCAGAAAATGTAGTGAACGCGCCCATACAATGCCCGCTTACACTACACGATGCGTGTCCCTTGGTTTCTGTAAAAACGAAACTAACACACATTTAGTCGGCGCGAGCCGACAGTGTTCTCAGTGCAGTAAATGTGCCCGCTGTTCCGCATTTCCTCACTGACACGCCGAATCCCACGGGATTCACCCCCGCTCGCTTTCTATGCACAACCCGTCACAGAGAAGCTGAGCGCGGCCAGGCTGCCCGCTGTGATTAGCGCGCACCTCGCACGCTGTGAACACAGCGTTGATTCAGTCGGCGCGTGCCGAGTGATCTCCGTGCAGAAAATGTGCCCGCTGTCTCGCGCCCGCATTTCTCACAGACACTCCAAATCTTACGGGATTCGCCCCCGCTCGTCTTCTCTGCACAACCCGTCACAGAGAAGCTGAGCGCGGCCAGGCTGCCGGCTGTGATCAGCGCGCGCCTCGCACGCTGTATACACAGCAGTGATTTAGTCGCGCGAGCTGACAGTATTCTCAGTGTAGTAAATGTGCCGCATTTAGTAAATGTGCCCACATTCCCTCACACGCGCCGAATCCCACAGGATTCGCCCCGCTCGCTTTCTCTGCGCGTCCCGCCATAGAGAAGCTGAGCTAGGCCAGGCTGCCCGCTGTGATCAGCACGCCCCCCGCCTCGAACGCTGTAAACACAGTGCTGTGTTCCCAGTACACAGGGGCTCTCGAGCCGCCGTCCTGCCGCGGCCAGAGCCCAGATTTCATTCTACCCCTAGCTATTCACGCAGATGCGTGGTCAAGGCTTCCCGGGGTATCAGAATGGGTGTTGAACACTATAACGAGAGGCTGTTCGCTACAGTTCGCTCGACGCCCCCGCCGTTATACGGCGCGAGTCGAAACTACGGTGTATAGCGAAGTGTTTCATCTACTTCGAGCCGAGATAGCGAAACTACTGAGAAAAGGGGTTATAGAACCTCTATCTCAGGGCGAAGGGGGCTTATACAGCAGATATTTTCTGGTACCGAAAAAAGATGGTGGGCTCAGACCCATTCTAGATCTGCGACTGCTGAACAGAACGCTCGGGAAGCGCCAGTTCAGAATGCTTACGACCAGGAAAATCCTCGCGCAAGTGCGCCAAGGAGACTGGTTCATGTCAATAGATCTGAAAGACGCCTATTTTCAAATACAAATAGCGTCCCATCACAGGCGATTCTTGAGATTCGCCTTCGAGGGCCAGGCATATCAATACACAGTCCTGCCGTTCGGCCTGTCCATAGCACCCCGTACATTCACGTAGTGCATGGACGCGGCCCTCGCCCCCCTTAGACTTCGGGGCATGCGAGTTTTGAACTACTTGGACGATTGGCTGATTCTAGCTCGTTCACGAACGGAGCTCATAGAACACAGGGCCGCATTACTCGAGCACCTCGAGGAGCTGGGCCTTACAGTCAATTGGGCGAAAAGCTCACTGCTCCCCAGTCGGAGAATTTCCTTTCTGGGAACAGTGTTAGACTCGCTATCCATGACAGCACGCCTGTCACCGGAGCGCGGATTGAATATTCAGCATGTCGCGAGATCCTTCCGCCACGGCTCTATAGTCCCGCTCAGAAGGTTTCAGAAAATGCTGGGTCTGATGGCCTCAGCAGCCTCCGTACTCCAATTGGGCCTGTTCCGCATGCGCCCACTGCAGCTATGGCTAAAAGCACGAGTTCACCCAGGGCGTGGACCGCGGGTCTATTTCGCCTCAGGGTCGACATTCAGTGCGTTTCAGCTCTGAAACCGTGGAAAGTGACCGACTGGTATCAGTCAGGTGTGAGTCTGGGGATCGCCTCGGGTGTGAAGGTGGTGTCTACGGACGCCTCCACATCGGGGCGGGGAGCGCTGCTCGAGGGCAGACCGCTAGCTGGCCTATGGTCAGTACGGGAGAAGCTCCTTCACATAAACTGCTTGGAATTAATAGCAGTCGACAAAGCGCTAAGGCGCTTCTGTCCCCAGATAATAGGCCACCACGTATTGGTCCGGTCGGACAACATGTCAGTGGTGGCGTACATAAATCGCCAGGGCGGCGTCAGACAAACGCTCTGGACAAACCAGTCGTGGTTCCCTGTCCTGATGCAGCTGACCAGCGCTGCCCCATGGCCTTTACCGTTGAGGAGAGACCTCCTCTCTCAGGCGGGAGGCTCGATTTGGCATCCTCGCCCGGATTTGTGGTCCCTGCACGCATGGGCCATCAACGGGTACCCGCTGACCTCCCAGAGGGAGTGTTAAACACGATCGCGCAGGCTAGAGCCCCGTCTACCAGACGGCTCTACACCTCAAAGTGGTCTGTGTTCTCTGCTTGGTGTCAAGCGCAGAGCTTTTCACCTGTAGACTGCGGGGTTATGGAAGTGCTTTCCTTCCTTCAGGAGCTACTGGATAAGGGCAGGACCCCTTCCACCCTCAAAGTATACGTGGCGGCCATAGCAGCGTTTGTAAAACCGGTGTCTGGCCAGTCACTAGGAAAGAACGACTTAGTCGTGCGTTTCCTTAGAGGAGCTCGGAGGCTAAACCCTCCCAGGCCCCCTTCAGTCCCGACATGGGACCTTTCCACGGTCTTGGAGGCCATGAAAGGTGCCCCATTCGAGCCAATCCAGTCGTCAGACATCAAACATTTGTCTTTCAAGACAGCGTTTCTTATGGCTCTCGCTTCAGTGAAGCGCGTAGGGGACTTGCAAGCGCTCTCAGTGAGCGCGTCATGCATGGAGTTTGGACCTAATGACTCAAAGGTCATACTCAAACCGAAGCACGGCTACGTGCCAAAATCCCTCAACACACCGTTCAGGGCACAGGTGATTTCCCTGTCTGCCCTTCCGGTTCTCAATGAGGAGAAGGACGCGAGTCTCCTTTGCCCTGTCAGGGCACTAAGGGCTTATGTGTCCCGCTCGTCTGGTTTCAGACAGACTGAGCAGCTTTTCGTTTCGTTTGGCGGCCGTGCTAAGGGACTTGCCGCTTCGAAACAGAGCCTATCCAGATGGATAGTCGGTGCCATAGTGCTGGCTTACACTTCTAAGGGCCTACAGTGCCCTTTGGGTGTTAGAGCGCACTCCACAAGAGGCATGGCCTCCTCGTGGGCATGGTCTAGCGGGGTTACCCTGCAAGATATTTGTATGGCCGCGGGCTGGGCCTCGCCGTCTACATTTATAAAATACTATAACCTGGAGGTTCCCGCCTTGCAAGCTAAGCTTTTGGCGGTATAAAGTTCAGTGCTATCTGCCCGCTGTGCGGCTCAGATACTGAGTTTGACCTGCGTATTGCTCACTGACCGGTACAGCAGCTCATTAAAATGTCGACACACTTGTGGCCACCCACTTCAGGCTGAATGTTCACCCTGACGGTATGGTCTATTTGTCACATGATCAGCTCCTTCGGATGCTATTTACAGGGAATGATGCTTCTAGCCTCTCTTCCCTCACTCTCTGTGAGTTTATGGTGATTATGCACTATATGCGCCCCAGGCTTCGGCCCCTGGGACTTTGGTGTTGGATCCCTACCAGCACGGCGTGTTGCATGGTGTTCCCCATAGCGTAAGATATTACGCAGTACGAGAGATACTCTCGTAAGAGAACGTACTAGGTTACTAACGTAACCTCGGTTCTCTCTAGAGAGGGAACGAGTACTGCGTATCTTGCCGTGCTTGGAATACGCTCTGGTTCGCTTCGGCGTTGAAAAATCAGAGGAAATACAGCTATCGAGGGTATTATAGGGCGAGACCACGCCTTTACTGGCGGGACATGACGAAATGGGCGCGAAGCGCCCCCATTCGTCATTACGTCACGCAGTGCCTCACTCGATAGGCTGCTGCTTTTCCAGCAAGGCAGCCAATGGGCGCGCGAGCTGTCTCGCCCTTGTCTGCTTGCTGCTGCAAAGCGTTTTGCATATTAAAAAATTAAGGATAATTTTTGGCTTCAATATCTCGAGGAAAAGAGTATTCCCCATAGCGTAAGATATTACGCAGTACTCGTTCCCTCTCTAGAGAGAACCGAGGTTACGTTAGTAACCGAGTACGTTTTGTATAAATCAGTAATAAGTGTAATCAGGAGTTTTTCACTACTAATTTAGAAAAGATACCACTTTTGAAAATGGTAGCAAATAAAACAAATAACTGCAAATACTTACTGTAAATCAGCAGTTTTTACCTAATAATTTAGAAAATATACCACTTGTGAAAGTAGTACCAAATAAAACAAATATCTGCAAATACTTAAAACTGTAAATAGTGGTAATATTATTTACATTCTTAATGTAGCGGGTCCGGCTAGGTCTCCGCTGGCAGATATATATATATATAATCCTCTCCAAGGAGTGCTCTGGAAATATATGAAATATTACAGAGAAATCAGTGACCCAGGAACACAGTTGCTCATTCTCCATTGACTCGGATTATCTTTATTTTCAACAATTTAACTTTGTATCTGCAATCATGAGTTATTTTCTGTTATTTTTGTCTGCTTTGCTTGCTTTTAAGCACAGGTTATATCCACATTTGGATAACATGAAGCAATGATTCTTGAAAGGTCTGTTTTCACATAAATGTACAAACATTTACAAACATTAGCTTATCAAAATTTGTATGAAATCAAAAACAGACATTTTCCATTTAAATCACATTTTTGGTCTATCATCAATCATATCTGCACTTTTCTGTTTAACATCTGTCATCTTTGTTCTCTTATCAAAAGAGTATTTTTGTAATTAATGTACATTTTAAAAGTGTTCACTTTATACAACAGGATAATTCTCATTTGCAGTTAAGTTGTCACATTTGCACTATAAGAACTCACACTTCAAAAATAAACATTTCTGCCTCAAAACTTTGGCACTCAGTTCTATGAACTTACTCTGTATTATTGTAATATTAACACACGTGCGCCCTTAAACATGGTCGCAGCCGTAACTGGTCTTATGATGTACGTTTACATAAACTTTTTACCCTTTTAACACATATAGCTGTTTTCCACACACGTTGAAATAACCCACAAATGCCCCGAAGCCATAAGAAAGAAATAAAAAACAATCTGCGGGCATCGGCCGCCATTTTCTCAACTGCGTACTGTTAATTTTAACTGTTTACACATTTGACATGTTTTTAGCTTACGGAGCACACTTCACTGGGGATTCATATAAGCTTATAAACATCTGGAGTCACATAAAAGGTGTGTAACTGACCTGGAAATATATGAAATATTACAGAGAAATCAGTGATGCAGGAACACAGTTGCTCATTCTCCATTGACTCGGATTATGAGCCTATCTTGCTCTGCGCATCGCTAAATGTCCCTGTGTGACGCTACTCGTGATTACTGCCACCCCAACATGACATCATGACTTTTGCGTAAACATACACGCCACTTTCAAGTCAAGTGGCATGTTATTTATACGCATTTTGAGCTATCCGCGTGTATGCGTGTATATCTACGCCGTTATGTCCGAGTGATTCCGCGTGTATGTACACGCTGTTAAAAATCCGAGCGAAATAAAGCCAAATTTTGATATACATCTGGGGGAGCGATATTTTTCTTACTAGGATGGTAGGGAAAGACTCATAAATGGTTTTAACCAGTGACGGGTAGGTTTAGGGACGGGGTTGGGGTAGGTCATATATTTATATATACAGTAATGTAACGTTAAGTCAACGGGGTTCATAAACACGCTGAAAAGCGATTATGCGTGTTGATAGCACGCCAAAAATGGAAATACGAATTGGCGTGTCATACATACGCAGTTTCATGAGATCAGTCTGGCCACCCTGTGTCCATTTTAGGGAATACATGTCATTGTGCTTTTTCCGTATCCTCTCATTAATATTAAAGGGGGGGTGAAACACTCAGTTTCACTCAATCTTATGTTAATCTTGAGTACCTATAGAGTAGTATTGCATCCTTCATATCTCCAAAAAGTATTTAGTTTTATTATATTTATAAAAGAAATATAGGCTCTACCGAGTCTTTCCGGAAAAACCTGAGCGGGTGGAGGCGTGTGCCGTGTGTGCGGGAGCGCGCGAAGCTTTTGCGTGTGTTGTAAACAGACAGATTTGTGGTTTATGAGGACATGATTTATTTTTACAATAAATAAACTGACACCTACAGTGTCCAGCTAAACAAATGTATTTAAACACACAAACACAAACACACACACACACACACACACACACACAAAACACACACACCATACATCGCATGCTCCATCGATACATTAACTGTACGTGATCATGTTGTTTACTTGCTGTGCTTAATGTTACACGCCGATAGTTAACAACACACAGACATTTGAAGCAGTTTTACTCACCACCTGCGGTTCCGTGAACCTTTATCGTTGGGACTGCTCCATCTTTAAGTATTAGGCGATCTGCAAATCGTCGAACTGTGCCTTGTTTATAAAACTATTACCGTGGAAATGAAGGGAACAAACAAGAACACTTGCGCAACTCCGTTGCTGCTCTGGAAAAGTGTTGTGCAGTGTTGTCTTGCCCTGGCAACCAAAAACACACTTTTTGGTGCCATTTCTTTTTATTGCAGCGCAGCCGAGCCCAGCGCGCTCTGACGGGCATAGGCGTACTCTCGCACGCACTGGCTACAGCTGCGCGCGCCCTTCCGGGAGAAGTGCCTTAAGACCCGTATAAGGAAATTCCTCCCCACCTGACGTCACGTAGGTCCGTATTCGAAAAAAACTTTCCGAAACTTGTGACAAACCGGAAGGAGTATTTTTGGAACAGAAATACTCCATTAAAATTACAACTTCAGTTTTGAAACTTTGTCCATGTTTACCATGGGAATCCAACTCTTTAACAGTGTAAAAAACTCACTATGCATGAAACAACATTTCACCCCCCCTTTAAATTACATAAATCAAAATAAAATAAAATACTATTACAATAGAAGGAAAGAAAACAAACAGTAGTAATCTCAACAAAACAATTTTGTGAGTGTCACATCCACCCCGACAAACAAAAATGGCTCCTGACATTTACCCATAAAAACAAAACTAAAACTCCTACTCTGTTTTCTAGTAAACGTGTGTAGTAACGGGCATGTAATATGTATAAGGCATGTACATATGAGGTGTATAAGCAGTAGGTAAAATAAACTGGCTATGCATATGTGGCATGAAAGGTAGGGGGGGTGAGGTAGACTGTGCGGAAATGGACTCTACATGGGTTTGTAATGAGGGTTGGCCCAGTGACTCATAAGTGAATATCGGCCTCGGCCTTCTCTCTCTGCCTGACCTCCTAACATCTCTGTGTGTCTCTTCTGCAGGCCAAGTCATAGTAGGGGGAGGATTCGGTCTTTCCTCTTGTACTTGCTCCTCATGTCCATATGTGTCTTCAAGCTGGGATAGGTAAGTATTCTCAAGTTGTTTACTTGTCTGTGATTCCTCTCCCACTACTTCTACTTCTCCATCCGTTGAGCTTTGTTTATCCCCTTTTTCAGGATTTTTTTGTTCGTGCTCTCTTTCAGGTAGGTTTGTCTCACCCGTGTGTATGTAGTCTCTTACAGGTGTCTCTCGTCCATCTGGTAAGTATGCGTCCATCGGTTCGGTTTCCCTCATCAGTAATGTATCTGGACATTCTTTGTGGGTCGTGGTCGGTTTCTTTGGAGTTCGACCAGGCACTGTTGTAGGAGATGACTTTGACACCGTACTCTGCTCTCTCTCTGAGGCCGCTGATCTGTCATGTCCAACTTGATCATTTTCCTTCCTGACTACAGGTGTTCTCAGCCAATAACCTCCTGTCCACTCATCCTCCGCATCAGTGTCCGATATCCCATCTTTGTCAGCAGAGTTTACCCTCTGTTGATGCTGCTTTTGCCTCTGACGGGGGTTACAACAGAGTCAGCTGGCTGTGCTGGGTTGCCAACAGGCAAGTCATTCACTAACAGCAGCAAGTTTCTGTGTATGGTTCTGTTCCTTGCATTTGGGTCTCCCTCAGGATGGATGACATATACCGGATTGTCTGAGATTTGCTCCTTCACCACATAGATCCTCTTCTCCCAGTATGAACGTAGCTTGCCGGGTCCACCTCGCTCACCCATGTTTCGGACCAGTACTCGATCTCCTGGTTTGAGGACCACGCCCCTCACCTTTTGATCATAGTAGGACTTGTTCTTTGCACTTGATGACAGGCTGGATTTGTTTGCAATCTTATACACTTCCGTCATCCTTTTTGACCATTTGTCCACATATCCTTTGTGTGTCACTGATTCGTTGTTTCCCAATAAACCAAACAAGAGATCCACGGGGAGACGGGGGTGTTGCCCATACAGCAGGTAATGAGATGAGTATCCGGTGGACTCGAGGCGAGTACAGTTATATGCATGTATCATTTGTGGTAAATGTTCTTTCCATCTCTCCTTTTCTCTGTCTGTCAATGTCCGTAACATTTGCAGCAGTGTACGGTTAAACCTCTCAGCAGGGTTACACTGTGGGTGGTATGGAGATTCAATTCAATTCAATTCAAATTTATTTGTATAGCGCTTTTCACAATACACATTGTCTCAAAGCAGCTTTACAGAAAGTGCATTCAGAAATGTACATAGAAAAATACAGTTAGTTAATCATGTATTAATTTAGGGCATAACATATCGCCGGCGTTGAGTCATCTCTTCACAGGCGTCAAGTCGTCTCTCCACAGGCGTTTAGTCGTCTCATCACAGGTGTTGGGGCATCTGAAGTCTCCGTGAGAGGCTGGATACAAACTGGAGCTGACGAACGCTATTTACCTCGGGACTAGCGTCCCGAGATAACAGCAGAAAGACAGATGGGAAATAATTAGCATAGCTGATGTTCATAATGTTAATGCATTCAAACTGATTCAGCAGTAGTATAAAAGGTAAGCATTAAGTGAATGCTTGGTTAAAAAGATGCGTCTTTAATCTAGTTTTAAACTGGGACAGCGAGTCTGAGTCTCGAACAATATCAGGAAGGCTATTCCAGAGTTAAGGAGCTAAATGTGAGAACGCCCTCCCTCCTTTAGTAGACTTAGATATCCTAGGAATGACCAGAAGCCTCGAATTTAGTAATCTTAAAGAGCGCGATGGATTGTAGGGCGATAGAAGGTCTGTTAAATACACAGGAGCTAAACCATTTAGAGCTTTATAGGTCAATAGTAATACTTTGTAATTGATACGGAATAATGTAACATGTAAGATTAAATTGGTATATGATCAATTTGATCTAGTAAGAATCTAGCGACTGCATTTTGCACTAATGTAGTGTTATTAAGTCAGAAACCAGCTATAAGCTTACATAATCTAGTCTGAGGTCATATGCATGAACAACTTTTCTGCATCGAACATAGCATGACGTAGCTTAGCAATGTTTCTAGTGGAAAAGGCTGTCTTGTAAATATAAATGATTCGATGTTGCGGTCTAGCATAACACCCAGGTCTTTCTGTAGGGATAATGGATGTTCTGAGTGCGCCCCTGACAGCCGTCCAAGAGTGCGAAATAGATTGTTCTCGAACTCACGTCCTTGATCATGGAGGAGACGATTTGGATAACCCAGACGAGGTATGTAGTCATTGTATATCCGTTCAGCTGCAGTTTGTCCTGATTTGTTATTAGTAGGGTAAGCCTGGGCAAATCTGGTAAAGTGGTCTATTACTACCAGAATGTACTCATAGCCTCCTTTGCTTTTCTCCAGATGTAGGTAGTCTATGCAAAACAGATCAAGAGGGAAAGTAGAAGTCAAACCACCCATTGGCGCACGCACATGTGTGGTGGGTTTCTTTTGCTTTATGCAGCTGCATTTCCTGGTGACTTACTCCTCTATACACCTCTTCATGTGTGGCCAATAGAACCGTTCTCTGGCGAGATGAAGCACACGTTCAGTGCCAACGTGTCCCATGTTGTCATGGAGATGGTTTAGGGCAACCGACCGATACTTGGTAGGTAAGACTAACTGTTTCTGCAAAGACTAAAATGTTTGGCGGTACAGGACTCCATTCTCTACATGTAGTTGATTCCACTCATGAAGAAGCTTGCGAGTGAGCCCACTCACTGAACTTCTTACCTCATCAGTAAGAACATTATTTGCCTCTTTCAATCTCATTATTTCCCCTATTCCAGGGTCCTCTTGTTGGGCTTTTGCCAGCTCTTCGTGGCTTATTTTGGGCAAGAGTGAATGAGGCTGTGGTATCACATCAGCAGAGGAGGTGTAAAGTACAGCTATCCATGCTACATCTTTCTTTTGGGCTGCTTGACCCCCTTCCCAAGTCGCATGCAGCACATCCTGAGACAGCTCCTCCGTGCATGTAGCTACATAGTTGTCAATATCAAGCGGGATGCGTGAGAGCGTGTCGGCATCTATATTGTATTTCCCAGGTCTGTATTTAATATTGAAGTGAAACTCTGACAGTTCTCCAACCCAGCGATGTCCAACTGCATTGAGTTTCGCAGTGCTCATGACATAATAAGCGGATAGTTGTCAGTGTAAATGGTGAAATGTGGAGCATAGAAGAGATAGTCTCTAAATTTCTCACACACTGCCCACTTCAGAGCAAGGAACTCGAGTTTTCCACTGTGGAGTCGGTAGTTCCTTTCCGCAGGTGTCAGAGTTCGTGATCCATATCCGATCACTAGCATTTTTCCACACTGTCGCTGATAGAGAATTGCGCCGAGCCCTTTCTCCGATGCATCCGTGTGGAGGACGAATGGCTCCTCGAAGTTGGGGTATGCGAGGACTGGGGGGTTGGTCAGCATACTGACAAGCCTTTCCAAGGTGGTTTGGTGATCAGCCGTCCATATGATGGGTGCATTGGACGGAAGTTGTGGACCCCTGGGCTTGCTGTGACGTGGAATGGGTACGGGCATGGAGGACCTATTTTAGCAAAGTCCTGTATGTAGGAGCGGTAATAGCTCAGGAAGCCGAGAACCTGTCGGAGGTCACCAACTGTTGGGGGCGTTTTGGTTTTAAAAACTAATCATCACTGCCTCTAGGTCTTTGGGGTCAATTCGAACTCCCTCGGCCGACACCAAGCGTCCAACATAGCAAACTTCCTTCCGAAACATCTCACACTTTTCTGGCCGTAGCTTCACCCCATGATGCTGCAGTGCTTGGAGGACCTTGCAAATCACCTCCACGTGGTCACTGAAAGATCTGGAGTAGCACAGTAGGTCATCCAGGTACGGGATGCAGTACTCGTCTCTCTGAGAAAGCCTAACATCTCCTCCATGCTCCTTTGAAAAGCTGCAGGTGCATTGGAAAGTCCAAACGGGATTCGTATCCATTCGTAAAGCCCCCAGGGAGTGATGAAGGCAGTGAGATGGCGTGATCCTTCTGCCATAAACCCCTGGTGGTAAGCTTTACCTTGGTCCAGTATGCTGAACATTGAGTACCCATCTAGCGTGTCTATCAAATCCTGTATTCGTGGCAGAGGATGTCTGTCGGGTACGTTTTTTTGATTTAGGAGACGATAGTCTATACAGAGACGGAGAGTGCCGTCATTCTTCCGCACACATACAACTGGGGCAGAATAAGAAGACTTAGATTTCACTATCCAACCCTTTACAAGAAGATCTTGAATGTAATCTTTTACTTCTTTAAACAGTGGTTTGGGAATGGATGTGTACGCTCTCTGCACAGGAATATCGTCATTGAGATTGATCACCATTTGTAGATTTGGAATACAGCCAAGGTCATTCCCATCCCTTGCAAAGGCGTTTGACTCCTCATGAAGCATCTTTCTAGCAGCTTCTTGCTGTTCTTCCTCCAGATGGTCGAGGTTTACAGGTGGGTCCCACAGAGGTGGATCTGAGTTGCTGACCTGAGTGGTGGTGACCTGACTGACGGTCGCTGCCGGCTGTGATTTGTCAAGGATATCTGCCTCCACAACATTTTCAGCACGCTGCAGGATCCCTAGAGCTGTTTTACGTGGTATTGTGATCTCATGATTGGTGTTATTACCAATTGGAATGGTGACATAAGGCTTTGTTGGGTTCTGGATTTCAAACAAACCTGGACCTGCATCCCACTGTCCAGGCAGTAGGTTGTCCTCATCCGTCTCGAACAACACTAATCGGGTGGAGGCATCCATGTTTGATGGAACCCGACACCTCACCCACAACACTTGACCAGCTGGGAGCACGATATCCTTGGCACCTGTTCTTAAGCGTTCCCTCTGCATAACTGGCTTTGCTGTCTGAATAAAGTGGACAAGAGCTTCAGCTGTTTCTTTGGGAACAGATATGGCATTGCTAAGAAGGCTAGCAAGTACTGGCACTAGTCTCTCCGGTTTGCCACAAATTAGCACTTCCAAAACATTAAAGCCAATCAATGGTTTATCCATGGGGTAGCTGCTGATGAGGAATGGGACACTAATGGACAGGTTGGGGTCTAAATTCCCTGGCAAGTTCACTGTAATCGCTACCCAACCTTCATAGGGAATGAGACTACCATTTGCTGCAATAACCTTCAATTCCTCCTCCCCTAAGATCTCTGAAACTGAGTGAATACTGATGTCAGGTAGGTACTCTTCTTTCCAGGTACGGCTGACTATACTGACTTGTGACCCAGAGTCAAGCAAAGAAGTGACTGCTAAACCATTTAGATAACTCTGAACTAGGGCCTTTTTCCCAATTAGGCTAGCAACCGCTCTAGCTTTAGCTACACGTGGTGACTGGGGAGGGGGCTGAGCTACTTGGTTACAGTGACTTAATGTGCTTCTCGTTACTGGGATTGAGGGTGAGGAGGGGCATGTTTTGTCATTGTTGACCTCACTTTCTGGTTGGGACTTATCTCCAGACTCGGCCACTAGATGTCCCTCTCCAGTGCCCGATTGGAGTTTCCCTGTCTCTTTGGTCGTTTTAAACAGCATGCTGCATGGTGTCCTTCCTCCCCGCATGTGAAACAATGTTTACAGTCTTGTCTGTCTTGTTCCACGCAGCTTGGACAACCATAAGATTTTCCACGATTTGATGATGTCCTATTTTGACTGTACTGACGCCCGTTGCGAGTTAGCTGTTGTTGGTTTTGTTTTTGCATAGTCTCAACCAGTCTGGTGAGCTCCTCTACTTTGGTCGTGAGCTCTCTCAAAGAATCTGGTTTTGTTTGCTTTGATTTGGACTCTACACTCTCTGACTTTGTGCTAGGTGTCTTTACCACATCCGACTCAAGCTGTGCGCTGTGTGCATTCGTTACAGTCTGTCGGCGGGATGAGCCAAGTCTTTTCATTCTCTCGTTTTCTTCACTAGTGATTTTCATCACCTGACGCAGAATCATCTCATCAGTGACACCACTGTTTGTCAACAAAGGTTTGAGCTCTCTGCGTATGTCAGTGTGTTTGTGTCCAAAGCCTTGGTACACTGTATGTAAGAAAACATCTTGCACTGTAGCTGTAGAATATTTAATGTTAGTGTCAGCCAGTCTTGATGTCAACAGGATGCGTTGTTTTAGACCTATCACACGATAGAGAAACTGTTGTGGTGTCTCATTCTCGTCTTGTTTCGTGCACATCAACTCTTGAAACAACTCTGTGCTATTTTTTTCTCTTAGGTGAGTTTAAAGACACCCCTTGAGGTCAGTCACTGTCATGTCGTCTTTGTTTATCAACATTTCTTTGAATATGCCTTGTTTCATGATTCTCAGCACACCACGAACAATCTCTGAATCTGGAAATCCTTCTTTGATTCCATCATCAATTTGTCTACAGACATTATTGTAGCTGATGTCTGAAGATTGGTCACCGATTTGCACTTTGAACTCTCTCCGAGGCAGGTAGCTGAGTTCCCTTAAGGACACTATTCCCTCATGTGCTGACTGAGAGACAAGTTCACTCGGTGGTTTTCTGTCTGGCTGTTGAAGAAGGCCTGAGGATTGAGTTAACGGTGTCTGTGGCGGTACAGCATGTGTTGGTATGCACTGTATGAGTTTCTTGCTAATTTCTTCATAGCTAGCTAGCACTTTAAGTAACTCCGTGTTAGCTATGTCAGGTGTATTTAACATTGCTGGTGCTATTGGGCCTGAATCTAGTTCAGCAATATCACTAGGTGACGCAGCCCTAGCTACATTGAATGTGTGGTGGCTCTGTTGAGAGTGTCTGTGGTGTTTTCAGGGGCTGTTTGGGTAATGACTGAACCTTCAATAAAATCAACACAGTCATCAAGCTTACCCCTACCCTGCTCAGTATGTAACTCAAAATCACCTTTCACATTTGACATCGACACATCATCATCACAACATTTCACCACATCGTCAATAGCGTCTTTCAATATCAATAACTGAACCATTCCCTTGTCCTCCGTGTCAAGTAACTGTTACTGTACATGAACGAGTTGATGTAATCGTAACATCCTTCCTCGTCTCCCTCCACAAGCTCTGACTGGTCCTCGCTCGACACTGGCTCCACCGCTCTGGCGACCTGAAGAAGCTCTCCAGCTGACAGGGTGAGTAAGCTTTTCCTAATGTCCCACACTAGGCTTTTCCTCCCACCACGCGACATGATGGCTTCTCGTCTCCCCACGGCTAGCTCCGGATCAAAGACCTCCACTCGTTCGCAGTTCCACGGCTGGACAGGGTTAATCACTGGTCAGCGTTGTCATCATTTGGCTCCCGCTCCACTAGATGGCGCCGAAGGATCCCGGACGAGCCCCCAAAAATCTGTAGCGGGTCTGGCTAGGTCTCCACTGGCAATATATATATATATATATAATCCACTCCAAGGAGTGCTCTGGAAATATATGAAATATTACAGAGAAATCAGTGACGCAGGAACACAGTTGCTCATTCTCCATTGACTCGGATTATCTTTATTTTCAACATTTTAACTTTGTATCTGCAATCATGAGTTATTTTCTGTTATTTTTGTCTGCTTTGCTTGCTTTTAAGCACAGGTTATATCCACATTTGGATAACATGAACCAATGTATTCTTGAAAGGTCTGTTTTCACATAAATGTACAAACATTTACAAACATTAGCTTATCAAAATTTGTATGAAACCAAAAATAGGGATGTCCCGATCAGGTTTTTTTGTCCTCGAGTCCGAGTCCAAGTCATTTGATTTTGAGTATCTACCGATACCGAGTCCCGATCCGATACTTCTATATTACATTAAAAAAAAGAATAAAGAAGAGCGAAAAAACAGATCCAGGATGTTCCTTATTTGTTATTTAATTCACCTTATTTTAACATTCAAAAACTCTGTTAACAAACAGAGCACTTCTGTGAGGTAGCTTGAACAATCAAGTAATAAATAACAAATTATTCACTTTTGGACTTTAGTGCAACATTAAATATATATATATTTTTTTAAAAGTCTAATATAAAAACAAATAGCACCTCAAATTTAAAATACCCGGCAGGCATGTAAACAAATAAAAAAATAAGTGTATAAAAAAATTATGAGAATATACATTAGGGGTGTAACAAAATTCACGGTTCAGTTCGATACGATACAGTGGTGTCACAGTTCGGTACGTTTTCAATACAGCAAAAAGAAAGAAATGCCAGAGAAATTTCCTATTTGTTAAAAGAAAAAATATTTTTAAATAAGTTTGAGTTTTCCTACATCTTGAAACTTTCAGGTTTAAAAATGGGGGTCATCTTTGAAGGATAAACAAATAATGTTTTGGTCATCACATTTAAATATATTTATATATATATAATATTTACATAATATTTGAGTTTTGAAGTGCTGGAAAAAGATGTGTGTTGAGTAGCGCAGTATAATATAATATAATGAGTAGCGCAGTTTAGTTCCGCTTTCATTACGTTCGTCATTTGATGTTGCGCAACATTGTGGTGTTCACACAAGCGCGGATTTTGTCGGCAGGAAAAATGATCCAAGGACCTGGTTTGGTTTGTATGCGTACCGAACTGGAAGCCTCGTACCGAAACGGTTCAATATGAATACATGTACCGTTACACCCCTAATATACATATATATCCGAGTTCTGATCGGGAGGTGACGTACGATTCCGATCGAGTCTGAAACCACGTGATCGGGCCCGATTTCCGATCACTTGATCGGATCGGGACATCCCTAACCAAAAACAGACATTTTCCATTTAAATCACATTTTTGGTCTATCATCAATCATATCTGCACTTGTCTCTTTAACATCTGTCATCTTTGTTCTCTTATCAAAAGAGTATTTTTGTAATTAATGTACATTTTAAAAGTGTTCACTTTATACAACAAGATAATTCTCATTTGCAGTTAAGTTGTCACATTTACACTATAAGAACTCACACTTAAAAAATAAACATTTCTGCCTCAAAACTTTGCCACTCAGTTCTATGAACTTACTCTATATTATTGTAATATTAACACACGTGCGCCCTTAAACATGGTCGCAGCCGTAACTGGTCTTATGATGTACGTTCACATAAAATATTTTACCCTTTTAACACATATAGCTGTTTTCCAAACACGTTGAAGGGTCAATGACGTGGCATGTCAATTCCGGTGTCCAAAGCATATTAATTACATTAAACATGTATACATTTGTAAATGCACTTCATTAAATTACTCAACGTCCCCCTCTTTAATTACTCATGTGAAAATTCTAAATAAATAATTAATCTTGAAGGAACTATTGAGCTCAAAAGTCCCAAAATGTCATTCCGGGTAACTGTCCCGGCTTAAAATCTGAATACAACAATATGACAAAAATGTAAAAAATAAAAGCAAAAGTATTTATAATCTACTTGGGCATAATTGTAGTGATGTTTTCAACGATACCTACAAATATAGTGATAATACTAAGCTTATTTGCATTTTTATGACATAAAGACTTTTGTCTCCAAATTGTGATTTCTCTAATGTCATTCCCGGATAACAGACATAAATGACCATTTTGGACCATAATGCATTTTGGTATGTCATGTGACATAATATTGTATCAAAAAGGAGACCCTGAAGGAGCACCAGAACATTTGCAAATTTGAGTAAGCTTCTGTTAAAATGTTGATATTTTGACCTTTTCGGTCACTGGAGCACTTTGCAGCAATATCATGTGTCCTTTTGGATAACACTAATAGAACATTTATAATGTTTTATATTTAAAAACTATCTATTCTATATAAAAGATTACCTTATAGCAATGATAGCTAAGTTGTATTTTTCCATGGTGGTTAAGCTAGTGCCTGATTATAAAGAAAAAATATCTGTTTTGTCATTCCTGGATAACAACATGTCATTCTTGGATAACAAAAAACCTCCGTTAGCCAGGACATGTCATCCGTTATCCAGAATGACATAAGCGTAACAATCTAGTTTTTAATTAACATTTGTAAACTTTTAGCCATAGTTATTTTAGTTATATTATTAACATTAACATTATTTACATAATTGTATGTTTTTTTGCCATATTTTTGCTGTCATTCATCTTGATTTCATGATTCAATGAGTCACATTCAATTATCTTTGAATTGAATTTTGTAATGTTAATAATAATGTTATCACGAATGATGTAGTCATATTTATTAATTATACCCCATTTTGGTAACACTTTATAATAACTGCATGCTATTAATCATTAGTTAAGCAGTAGTAAACAGTTGATTCATAATTTATAAAGCATTCTAATAGACATTAATAAACAGTTTATAAATACAGCTATAAATGCTTTATTCTTGATTTATAATAATGTGTTTAATAATTGTATTTTCATACTTTGTTAATGATCAATTTATAATTTCTAAATGAAGTATAGCATTATTTACTTGTTGATAAGTGATTCATAAGATCACTTAGAAAGTGTGAGTAAATGTAGTAAATTCAGGTAGTTATAAAGACATCTTATAAAAAATATTATTCAGACATAATAGTTACTTAGTGTGTTAGCAAATGCTTTATTAACATGTATTTATACTGTAATTCAGGGTTAATTCAGGTAGTTATAAAGCATTTAGTAGTGGTCAGTTAATTTTTGTGAGCTCATCTAAAGTGAGGACTTATGTCTTGTAAAGCATTTATAAAGGAGATTTAAAGGCTGTTAAATATTTCTATGTTCTGTATCACAGTGTTGTGTTTGTTTCCTTTTTCTGTTTAGAAGAAAACTGAGTCTTTAAATCTCCTTTATAAATGCTTTACAAGGCTTAACTAGTCCTCACTTTAGATGAGCTCACAAAAATTAACTGACCACTACTAAATGCTTTATAACTACCCAAATTAACCCTGAATTACAGTATAAATACATGTTAATAAAGCATTTAACACTAAGTAACTATTACTATGTCTAAATAATCATATGTATGAATGTACATTTTAATAGTTTATTTATCATTTACATACACTTTCTAAGTGATCTTATGAACCACTGACAGTTCCTACATAACTGGTTTGTAAATAATGCAATCCTTCATTTAGAAATGATAAATTAATAAATAATAAAGTATGAAAATACAATTATTAAACATTATAGATACTTTTAAATCAAGAATAATGCATTTATAGCTGTATTTATAAAATATGTTAATGTTTTATCACAAAATGTATGAAATGCTGTTGCATTTAAGTGTTGGCTGAATTAATCAATTTACATAAAAAAATGTTGATTGACACGTTTTTAACGATTTAAAAAAAACTTTTAGTGTTTTTTACTTTGTTTCAAGTTTGAGTGTTGGAAGGAAAAATGATACCGAGAATGGTTTTCATGGTAATCCTGAAAAATATTGCAGAATGTCCTTCCGTCTAACAGTATGTCATTCTGGCTAACAATGACACAGGAAATGAATTTAACGCATATTTGTGTGTTAGATTACACAATTATGGGTTTTTTTTGTTGAGTTAAGGATAAAAAAAGTCTTATTTACTTTATTGGAAAACATTTTTAAACATTTACCGGCTTTTTTTTTTATTTGGTTCTGAATTTTGAGTTATCAGCAGCCAAAAATGAGCCCATGTCTATATGAAATCCCAAATTGATTATATTAATTATTATTAAAATGCAGTTTTCCGAGCACTAATTGTTTCTTGAGCTCCAATTATGGATATCAGTACATTTGTATATGCCAACAATGGTAGAAATGTAATTAATTTAAAAATTCATTACGTTACCCAGGAATGACATTTTCATGAGGAAAAATATCTTATTCACCAAAAAAATGGTCAATTACATTGTTGAAATGTGTACATGTCATTGCATTACATACACAACACTCTAATAAGTATAGAAAGTACTAAAATTGTAATTTTTTGACAGTTTTATTTTTTTTCACATTTTAAATCCTTATCCGTCATTCACCCTGAAATAACCCACAAATGCCCCGAAGCCATAAGAAAGAAATAAAAAACAATCTGCGGGCATCGGCCGCCATTTTCTCAACTGCGTACTGTTAATTTTAACTGTTTACACATTTGACATGTTTTTAGCTTACGGAGCACACTTCACTGGGGATTCATATAAGCTTATAAACATCTGGAGTCACATAAAAGGTGTTACTGACCTGGAAATATATGAAATATTACAGAGAAATCAGTGATGCAGGAACAATGTTGCTCATTCTCCATTGACTCGATTATGAGCCTATCTTGCTCTGCGCATCGCTAAATGTCCCCGTGTGACGCTACTCGCGATTACTGCCACCCTGTGTCCATTTTAGGGAATACATTGTGCTTTTTCCGTATCCTCTCATTAATATTAAATTACATAAATCAAAATAAAATAAAATACTATTACAATAGAAGGAAAGAAAACAAACAGTAGTAATCTCAACAAAACTTATTTTGTGAGTGTCACATTAACAAACATAATTTTAATCCCAATTTTAATATCCATGAGAGCATCTACTGCTCAGGGAGAGAATAAAAGTGTTTGAAAATCACTTCTTTATTGTGTATAAGTCATACTTTTCCATCATTCACCCTTGAGTGGAGGCCTTTGAAGAGCCACTAAAAACACAGAGCTCTCACAATGAGAATCACTCCTCCAATATGCTAAAGACAGCGTCACACCACATTTAAAATCCTGCAGTGTACAAGTCAGGCTGGCTGCTCCCAGTCCTCTGGAAAAAACACTACCTCAGATGATGAGAAATCAAACCCTGCTTGAAAAGCACCACGTTCCCAATCCCTGCTGTTGTGAAGTCTAAATCCCCAGTATGGATTTTGTTGCAGACACGTTTGTCCCGTTATCCCAGGGCTCTAAGCAGGGAATCAAAGGCCCAGGCACAGTGTGACTCCACATAAATGTCATTAAAACAGCAGAGAGGCTGAATATACCATTCATGTTATCAGTAAAATACCTCACAATTCACTGAAAAAAATATATTTATTGTTTATTTTGAGGTCAGACAACAAAGCAAAATTTAAAAAAGATTTTGTCCTCTAGCCATTGTTCAGAGTTGTTTACTTTTATACATCTATAAAGAATGCCAACACAGAAGAGCTTTTTTAACAAATATCACCAAAATATTCAGTCTTCTCCAGTAACCAGTTCGTAAATAAACATATGCACGTCCATTAGACATAAAACGTATTTAAACATACTGGAGGTTCTTATGATCAATGGTGACTGTGAATGGATGGAGTTTGGCTAGTGTTCCCTGCTGCTGAGACAGCATCACTCCTACCCCGGTGGTGGATGCATCTGGGGTATGGAGGTCTGGATGGATGAGGAGCGTGTGCGCTGGTGAATGTCGTTGGAAGGATTTGTTGGCAGCTGGGGGCCAGGACAGAGACTTGGGCTTGTTCTGCAGGAGACAGGTGAGTGGACCGATAATGGAATTGTAGCCGAAGATGAATCGTCTGTAAAAGTTTGCGAAGCCAAGCGTTGGAATTCTTTAATGGTGGATGGTGTGGGCCAGTTCTGGGTGGCTTCCACCTTCCCTCGTCCATCTGGATACCTTTGTCACTGATGTTATAGCCAAAGAACTGCACTGAGAGTTGGTGGAAGGAAAACTTCTCGGCTTTGAGGAAGAGATGGAATTCCCTCAGGCATTTCAGGACCTCCGCAACGTGATGGCGATGGTCGGTCATGTTCCTGGAGTAAATGAGGATGAGGACATATCGGTGTAGAAACCTGCGGCGCACCTCATGCATGAAGTCCTGGAATACTGAGGGGTCGTTTACTAGACCATATGGCATAACACTCGTAGTGTTCAGTAAGGGTCACGAAGGCGGTCTTCCACTCGTCCCCCTCACGTATCCAGATGAGGTTGTATGCGCTGCAGAGGTCCAACTTGGTATTACCGTGGCTCCGCAAAGGTGTTGGAGCCCCGCTCGGACAGGGCGAGGTGGATATTGGCAAAATAGGGCACAAGGGGTTAATATATGTTTTGATTAAATATCACAGTATTGCAAAAAACGTTATTATCACAATGAAAAGAACTCACTCGGTCACCTGATTGATTTACAAGAGTGCATAAATTAATGTCTGTTTACATTTTTCCATAGTTATTATTTAACTATAATAGTACCTCCTCTCTATAAAATAAGCTAGGTGCATTTCTGTAATACACACCAGTAAACAAAAGTCATCCAGCTTGGCCTGAAACACTTGAAATCTGCTCTTTTCTTTCAGTTTCTAGAGTGTTGCGATGGCGAACACACAGAAGTAGCAAAAAGGCTTCTCTAGCCAGATAGCCACAGGTTAACGGCGATTCAGGGGAAGGGGGCGCCGAGTTGAACATGCTAATTCAGGTCGCTCGTTCCACTGCAGGGGCTCGGCGACGGCGAAGACTCGGAGATCAGCAAAGGTGTTTCGCTGAAGAAGATTAAATCTGATTCTATGGCAAAATGGTCTGCTTATATAGGCATAAGCCATGCCCATTCTGGCGGATTCTGACATGCCCTGGGCGCGAAGCGACCCGATTGGTTCGCACGTCTCAGCCGCCTCGCCATAGGTTTGCGCAGTTGCTGCAGAACAGCCAATGAGCGAGCTAAAAGCTCTGCTCTGTGCTCGCTGTGCAGCTGCACTATGTTTTAAAATAATGGCTTCAATATTCTCGAGAAAAGGAGTTTTCCCACTGCGTATAGCTATGCAATACGAAGTGAACGTTCTAAAAAGGGAACTCAGATATTGTAATTGCTATAATAAGTACATAGTATGTACATGCGGAATAGGACTGAAAAATAAAGAGCTACCCTTTTATTCCACGCAGCAGTAATTATAATTATGATCTCTTGAATAATCATCCAGCAATGCTTAAACCTTAGCATAATTTTTTTTTTTTTTTACCTCACAAGATTAACCTACATTCTGTTTTCACTGTTTTCAAGCCTCCTACAAAATCATTAAAATAGAGCCCTTCAGCTTCCTCTGTAAATCTGGCAGTGTTCTGGAATGCAGGTTTTAAATAAGGCAAATTAAACCCACTGATGCAATTTTTACATACGTTTCACGGTTAGAAATCAGTATGCCGACTTGGTTCAGTCCTGCAACGAACAAGATATCTTTCATCCATTATTGATGGGGCTCTACCCCAAAGGCACGCTAGGATTCCCAGAGCCCGGACTGCCATCAAAGGCTCTTCTATAATCTCTTCTTCTCTCTCTCTCTCTCTCTCTCTCTCTCTCTCTCTCTCTCTCTCTCTCTCTCTCTCTCTCTCTCTCTCTCTCTCTCTCTCTCTCTCTCTCTCTCTCTCTCTCTCTCTCTCTCTCTCTCTTTTATCCTGCTCACATTTTATGACTATCTGATACATTTACAGGATTTATACGGATTAGGTTTAATGAAGGTTTAATTATCCAATTATTTGCATCATTATATGGGTGTTAAAGATGAACTGAACTGTAAAAAATCGACGTTGATAACGTGTTGTTTATGACAACTAAAGTAATTTGCACTAAAATGTTTAATTAAAAATATCAATATAGCTTTTTTTTAAGCAAAAGAAAAATTGCACTTGTTAGTATAAGAATGCTGGCAGTTTCAATGACGTCACTGGTATGGTAGGACACGCAAAGGTGCATAGGCAACAGCTGCAGGTCCTAAATACACAGACGAAAATGAGCACTTTTAACGGCATGGGTTATGCATTTGAACCTGTGAGGGACAGTCCAGTAGTTTCTGACTACCACCACCACATGGATGATCAGTTTATGCATTTTAGGAAATAGAGACTGCTTATATATGTTGTGTGCATTTAGAGAAAATACAAAAACATATTTGAGGTACTGTGCATTTTAGAAAATCGAGGTAGATAAATGGAAAATGTGATTGGACGAATTCATCCAATGGGATCGCTTGTTAAGTTAGTTGCATGCAAAATGTTAAAACAAAATACTGCACGGACAGATACTGCACAGAAACCTCTTAGTATGGAACTATAGCAGATATTTCTGCGAGATGAACTCAATCATATGATATACTCACCTAAAGTGTTAATGTGAATAATACATATATAATCACCTAACATGTTAATGTACATAACATAAATATATACTCACCTAACTTGTTAATGTGTATTTTATATACATAATGGGTTTTAGCTATAGCAAACAAAAGACTTAACTTTACCTGGTGTAAAATATGTAGATAATTTAAGGATGAACCAAACACAAATGAATTTTCCATTTGATTCATTCAAACAGAACTCAATCACTAATTCAGCCATAAAAGATCCCGGCGCCAGCTAGTCTAGGCACCCCCTCAGAAAGGACTTTTATGGCCCCGCAGGGACCAAGGGGCCTGACCATCTTTGACCTCCCTCAGCACCACCACTGCTGCAGCAGGACAGATGTTTAACAGACTCGTCTTTCTTAAGGAGCAAGGTCCCATGAGAAGATGAACAGAGCAGACTTCAGCAGGGACCTTGCCGTGACCTCAGATTGGAATGTCTTTCTTAAACCCCAGAAACTTTACACACCAACACACTTTACATATAAAACCACATTAATTCTGCACATTCTGCAGAGAACAACTCACACAGAACAATGCTCAGTGGACTCATAATCAAACATCATAATTCTTGTTTTTTCTACAATTCATGTTTGTATTATGCTTAGATTACATATAAATCATGTAAATGGTGATATAACTGTGTGTATGAATGAAAGAGTATCGTGCTTCCAATCGAAATAATCGTATGCCCTTAATTCATAAGATGGCTTGTTTGAAATCTGTGTAAAATGCTTTGTATGATTATAATAATCTTTAATGTTTAAACTCTGATCTCTTGTTCTCTCTGCTTAGTGCTGGAAAACAATGAGTCCCAGATAAGGCATGATTTATGATAAGTAGGAACTAGTCCACCTCCTAAAATGATGCCATTGTCTCATTGGTCAGAATTCTCCAAAAGAGGTTGGACTAACTTTAAGTTAAAGACCCGAACAAAGCAGTTCAGAGAGCAGTTCAGTTTTCGGTTCGGTTCAGTTCGGTTTTTGAGTCGGTTCTGTGTTAAATTAAGTTGGTGCCTCTCTCTATGACCAAACAGCAAGAGAGTGTTCATGTTTGTACGCTTCTACATCGACCAGACCCAAATTAGACCAGCAGACAATCCCATCAAGATCGGAGTTAAAACAGCTTCATTCAAGCCATCTCATCTTACTTTCATTTCTTCCTTTATTTTCTTTTTCGTAAAAGTCTCGGTTCAAAGTTAAGTTTGCTGTAAAGTTCGTTTACACTTCTCTCCTGCAACGCACTTCGAACTGTAAAGACTCTGGTTCATCCATCCACCAACACATCACCTGACCGGCGGTTCAGAAACTTCCAGCCAGGCACTTTCAAAGACAACCACACGGACCCGGCCGGGAAACCCCTCAGACCCGAGGAAGGGGAACCCCAAAAGCAACGCAAAGGACAAGCAAGTAGCCTCCAGACTTAGCTGAACTGGTGTTTTAATTTAAATTGAATAACCTGTCTAAGAAACGAAGGTTTAATTTAATGCTTGGTGGTTCGTTCAGGTTTATGTCTTGCAAAGTGCATCTCACTCTGAAAACTCACTCTTTCTCTCTCTTTCTCTCTCTTCCTCTGCGCCTCGTATGAATGTATGTGTGTGATTGTGTTTAGACCTTAGTTTTATGTGTTTAGAAAAATCAATAAAGTCTTGTTTATATTTGAAAAGATATTTGCCTTGTGTTGTGCTTACACATTTAATGTCTTGTACTGTTGATCTAAAGTTACCTTGCTAATACATAGTGTTTCACTATAGATTGGATATTTATATCTGTTGCCAAGGTTAAAATTACGGCCCGTTCAAATGAACTCTAAACGAGTCATTTGCTCGGTTCCATAGTGATTCGGTCAATGATTCATTGCAAACAGTAAATGAATCATTCCCTTTGAGCTAAATTGGCCTTCCGGCCCCCTTAAATAAATTTTATGTATATTATTATTATGTAGGTTCGTTACAAATATAATGTCCTCATCGGAGCCAGCAAACCTCTGCAATCCGAAATCGCGCTGAATCTGTACCTCCTGTAGCTGCTTCTTCAGCTTCTCGTTTTCATGGGAGAGTTCCTCTATGTTATCACAAGCCACGTCTAATGATGATGGCTCAGGAACGTCACAGTAATCATGATCCATCTTTATACTGATAGGCACGGGCTCAGCGTCGACAACATCAACAGGTCTCTCTCTCTCCTCTCCCACACACAAGCCACGTCTAATAATGATGACTCAGGGACGTCACAGTAATCATGATCCATCTTTATATCGATAGGCACGGGCTCAGCATTGACAACATCAACAGGCCTCTCTCTCCTCTGCCACACAACTGGGTCAGAGCCGATTCTGACCTCCCTGGGGCCCTAAGCAAAAATCTGTTTAGGGACCATCCTACCTGACCCATGAGCCATGTAAACCATTTGCCATTGCCACACAGTCACACCTGACACCCCAGTTCTCCCACTACAATCCATCCTCGTTTAGTTAGTACTAATGGAAGTGTAATTCCTGATATCAGAAATAGACATTTTATATTCATATCAATAATTCACATTTTAAATAGTACAAATTTAATTATTGATATCAAAAATGCATCCTGTGAATTAATAAAAGCTAAAATGGCTTGCCATTGCATGTCACTGTTTTAAATGATAAAAGCAATAATTGATACTTGATGGTTATTATTTACTGAGGGATGTGCATCCATATTGACCAGTATGTCCAGCCAATCAACATTTTAAATGCAATATAGTCAATGTCAATAGATTGCTTTCCATCTTGCTTCAGTAAAACAAATCATTCCAGTAAGTTCAGATAGCTAAAACCTAAAAATGTGGTGACTTTGGTGTCATCTGGTGTCTTATGTTGGTATAAAAATAACAAAAAAGCAATAATATCAATAGCCACATAGATGGCTAATAGTACTAAATGGCTCCATATAGGCTGAACTTGAATGAATTTGGATGAATTTAACCTTTTTTTGTTTGTTTTTTATAAAGTTTTTGATTTTATAACAAGTTAAAATTGTAATTTAAAAAATAAAAATATATATCTGTGTTAAGTGAGACTATAAAAAGATGCCAAAGTATGCTTATACAAATATGACCATGCTCTAAGGAAAAGACAAAGTAGTAGATACTTTATCATTTATTTCAAACAAAAAACATCATATTTCATAACTCAAAAAACTAATTGGTACCAAACAGGTAAGAAAAAACAACAATAACTCAAAAAAGTAAGTGTTAGGTTAAAATAAACAGGTTATAATGTTTACATGCACTTGTGCGCACATGTGTGTTTGTGTGTGCACATGTGTGTTTGTGTGTGCATGTGCATGCAGAGGTGGTTGATTTGAACATAAAAAATAAAAAAAAGGAGAGGTCAGTCATTGGCTGTGTGAGTGTTTGCAAAATTTAGAATGTTGTACAGGCTTACCCCTTCATTTGTGTGTATGAATGATATGCATTGTGTTGGATCTATTCATTTTTATTAGACAAAAAAAAATGCTCTAAATTAAAGTTTTTCCCATTCATTCCTATGGATGTCCATTTTTGTCCACGAACACGAGATTAAGGACTTTTTTTTTCACCCACTTAATATTGTAGAATCGAGTCAAATAAATTTGTGTGTGTGTTCAGGTGGATAACTTAGGAAAAGTAGCCAAGTCTTGAACCACTCAGATTAAGAAAAAAATTAATAAAAATTAGTTTGCCCACATTTGTCCACAATACGGTTTGGAGACTAGATAATCATTGTCTTGTTTTAAAAGTATGAGCGCCTAATGAGGAGTGCCATAACGCCCATATTTTACTGGTAACTCTCTGGTCCCCATAGATGTTTTACTGGAAAGTGCGTGTTTCATTTCGTGCACGTGCATATGAACTCATGTTATCTTTTCCGAGCTGCAGATTATAAACAAACACCGCTGCCCTTTGTATTATCAAACGTAATCTCATGAAAGTGCGTATCTATACCACAAATTTAATTTCTCGTGCTATTTATTTGCCAAAAATGTTTTTTTTTGCATGCATGCAACGCACTTTAAATCTCTTGGGTAGGATTAGGGGTGTGGAGTGCGTGCATATTACACGCCAAAAAGTGTGTATCATATGCACGCGAAAACTGTGTAGGCCTATCATGCAAGCAAAAACTATTTTTGGCGTATAAATGGCATGAGAAATTAAATTCGTGGTATAGATACGCGCTTTAATGAGATCGGGCTGGTAAGACAGACAGATAGACAGACAGACAGATAGAGCCAACAGACGTTGCCCCAAAGTGCTTTACAAAAGTCAAGTCAAATCAAGTCACCTTTATTTATATAGCGCTTTTTACAATACAAATTGTTTCAAAGCAGCTTCACAGAGATAACAGGAAAACAATGTTGTAATAGTATTGTTAAATTCAAAATTAAATGTTAATGTCACAGATCTATGAAGGAGGACTCAAATGCAGAACGAGTGTTAACAGGTTTATTGACAAACAGCAGACAGATGACAGGATGTGGTGGAGAGGTGAACAGTCCAGACAATAGGCAGGGATGAGACACAATGACAGCCGTAGTAACTAGCAGAGCAGCAGTTGTAACTAGCAAGATGACTGGAAGCTTGAGAGTAGTAATGGCAGAGCAGAATGAGACCTCAGAACACTAGCAGTAGTCAGACAGTAACTTGTAAGTACTCCAGCAAGGCACTCAGGGATCTCAGGCTCAGCACCAGGCTTCCTCCAAAACCAAGAGTGTAAGCAGTCAGGGACGCTCTGCTAGCAGGACTGGAACTAGAGACAGAGATGACAACACAGACAGGACCGATGGCAGAACTAAAGCACAAAATACTTCTACAAATAAAACACTGAAGACCTTAGTAACAAGAAACAAACTATGTAGCAAAGATGTACACAGTAGTACAACATCTAACGAACTGGCAACACATGAGGGAAAGAGCACACACATAAAGGGAGTTAACAAGAGTAACAGGTGAGAACACTCAGACAAGGAACAGGTGAACACACTCAGGTAAACGAGGACTGAAACAAGGGAGCAGAGAACATTAGGAACAGGTGATAACACTCAGACAAACAAGGACTCAACTAGACAAGGCGTGGTACAGGGAAACAAGGAGGCAGGAACAAAGCACATGGCAAACACAAACAAAACCACATGTTTAAGCACAACATAAACATAGAGACATAAAACAAAGACATAGACAAAGCTGCCAGGGCAGAACCCTGACAGTACCCCCCTTCTAATGGACGCCTCCAGGCGTCCAAACCAGGCATAGAAGTCCACGGAGGCAACAGCTGGGGGGGTGGGTAGGGTGTGAACATGGAAGTCCCAAACTGACCAGGGAACACAGAGGGAGGGATGGGACGAGTGGGAACAGAACCGGGAAAAAAGTTCAAGGCTGACAACGGAGGTGCCAGCTTAGGGGAACCATAACCAGGAAATGTAGAAGGTGGGATGGAAGGAATGGGAACTTGATTGGAGGTACTCATGGACAGAGGAACTGGCCTAACTGGTCTGGACCTCCAACTGGGTTTGACAGACTTTGGTGTAACGACAGAACTGGCAGGATTGTTGAAGGTCTTGGAATCAGGTACAGGGACTGACTCGGAAGCGCCCTCCTGGGCTGCACTGGCGTGCACGGGGACTGACTCGGGAGCGCCCTCCTGGGCTGCACTGGCGTGCACGGGGACTGTCTCGGGAGCGCCCTCCTGGGCTGCACTGGCGTGCACGGGGACTGACTCAGGAGAGCCCTCCTGGGCTGCACTGGCGTGCACGGGGACTGACTCGGGAGCGCCCTCCTGGGCTGCACTGGCGTGCACTGACTCGGGAGCGCCCTCCTGGGCTGCACTGGCGTGCACGGGGACTGACTCGGGAGTGCCCTCCTGGGCTGCACTGGCATGCACGGGGACTGACTCGGGAGCAGCTTCCTCTGAAGCTGGCTCAGGAACTGTTCTTTCAGCAGCGGGTGCTGGGACCGCCCTCTCTGAAGCGGAGGGCTCGGGGACCGCCTTTACAACAGCGGCATGCTCTGGAAACGCCCTCTCAGCAGTGGCGGGCTCTGGAAACGCCTTCTCAGCAGCGGCGGGCTCTGGAAACGCTCTCTCAGCTGCGGCGGGCTCTGGACTTGTGGACACGACAGGTTTGGCAGAAATTTCTAGGATCTTGACAAGACTTGTTAAACATTCAGAAAAGGCCTCTGCGGCAATGGCAACGGGCATCTTGGGACTGGACTCAGTTAACATGACAGGACTGGTAGAGATTGTCTCAGAGGGAATAACATTACTAGTCAACGGCTTAGAAATTGATTTCACTGGACTTGGTACCTCAGGAACCACTGGACCTGGATCTTGAGAATGGAGAATCGTAGATTGTTCTGCACAGGTCTTTTTCTTCCTCTTTCGACGGGCTGAAACTCTGTGCGGGGCTGACTCTGTAGTATCTACAGCACACTCAACCAACCCAGGCAGAAAAGCAGTGACCTTCGCCGACTCAGCAGTGACTGAAACAGACCTGGCAGACACTGAAGTAACAGGAATACTCTGGGTAGTTACTGGGAAAACAGAGGTTAAGGCAGCAGACTCAGAGGTGGCTTGAACTGACTTCATTGTCTGAGAGAAGACAGCGGTTGACTTGACTGGGTCATGAATAACAGATATTGACTCCGATTTGGAAGTGACTGGGACTGACCTGGATGCCTGGGAGAAGATGGCAGTTGGTTTGACTGACTCTGGGGTAGCTGTGGTGGACTGGACTGCCCTATTCCGCCTGGATCTTAGTCTCTTAGTGGAAGCCAGAGGAGGATCATAAATGTGACGAAACAGGTGAGGAAGGGCAGGGTGGTTGATGAAAGCAGATTCCGGTGGACTTGGTGGCATTCCCCACTTACTGCGATTACCAAGGTACCTAGAGAAACCCCAGAAATCCAGAATCCTGAGAGAATCCATCTCCCATGCAGGCAGGGGTTCATCCAAGCAGGAGTTAAAGATGTCCTTGAGAGCAGCGTCATTATAATCTAGCCCCACAGACATGGTCCAAAAGAATTGGACAAAACCCCCCACCTCAAAACAATCCTGGCGAAGAGCAGTGAGACCATGATGACGAGCCATTCTCTCCTGGATGTTAGCAGGTGGCAGGATCTTGATGCTCATTCTGCTGAGTCCTGAACTGGCCAGTTCGTTCTGTCACAGATCTATGAAGGAGGACTCAAATGCAGAACGAGTGTTAACAGGTTTATTGACAAACAGCAGACAGATGACAGGATGTGGTGGAGAGGTGAACAGTCCAGACAATAGGCAGGGATGAGACACAATGACAGCCGTAGTAACTAGCAGAGCAGCAGTTGTAACTAGCAAGATGACTGGAAGCTTGAGAGTAGTAATGGCAGAGCAGAATGAGACCTCAGAACACTAGCAGTAGTCAGACAGTAACTTGTAAGTACTCCAGCAAGGCACTCAGGGATCTCAGGCTCAGCACCAGGCTTCCTCCAAAACCAAGAGTGTAAGCAGTCAGGGACGCTCTGCTAGCAGGACTGGAACTAGAGACAGAGATGACAACACAGACAGGACCGATGGCAGAACTAAAGCACAAAATACTTCTACAAATAAAACACTGAAGACCTTAGTAACAAGAAACAAACTATGTAGCAAAGATGTACACAGTAGTACAACATCTAACGAACTGGCAACACATGAGGGAAAGAGCACACACATAAAGGGAGTTAACAAGAGTAACAGGTGAGAACACTCAGACAAGGAACAGGTGAACACACTCAGGTAAACGAGGACTGAAACAAGGGAGCAGAGAACATTAGGAACAGGTGATAACACTCAGACAAACAAGGACTCAACTAGACAAGGCGTGGTACAGGGAAACAAGGAGGCAGGAACAAAGCACATGGCAAACACAAACAAAACCACATGTTTAAGCACAACATAAACATAGAGACATAAAACAAAGACATAGACAAAGCTGCCAGGGCAGAACCCTGACAGTTAAATGTACCCAACTAAGCAAGCCAAAAGCCAATTTCGACAAAGGCGAAGAGAGGCGACAAAGGCGAAGAGATGCGAAAAAGGCGACAGTGGCAAGGAACCAAAACTCCATCAGGTGACAGAATGGAGAAAAAAACCTTGGGAGAACCCAGGCTCAGTCGGGGGGCCAGTCCTCCTTTGGCCAACGAACAAACAATGTATTATTATGATTTAGGCAGCATAATGTCAGGAGTCAGATGTGATCAGAACTTTCACGATATTTATCCAGTTCATCTGGTCGGAGGTGAGTCATCCCGCCGATGAGGAGATGAGTGTGTTGAGGTGTCCATGGCCTTCACAGTGTTGATGGGGCTGGCACTTCAGGGATGCATTTTCGTCGTGTCCAGGTGATGGTCCTTCCTCAGATCTGGATATGGCCTGGATCCGGCGGTTTGCGGTAAACCTCGGGATAAACAGAGGGACTAATATTAGCGTAGACGCCATCCTTTGTTATGATGTACAAAGTACATCAGGAATTATGGGAAGTGTTCCCGGTTCCGGCTGATCTAATCTATGCAGCCTAACATTGAATTATAGAAATCTATAATGTGTTATGTGTATGCTAAGCCAAAGAGATGTGTTTTTAGTCTAGATTTAAACTGACAGACTGTATCTGCTTCCCGGATCGTGTTAGGAAGATTGTTCCAAAGTTTTGGTGCTAAAGAGGAAAAGGATCTACCGCCAGCAGTCGATTTTGATATTCTAGGTATTATCAACTGGCCAGAATTTTGAGATCGCAATAGACGTGAAGGACTATAATGCGTTAAGAGCTCGCTCAAGTACTGGGGAGCTAAACCATTTAGTGCTTTGTAAGTAATCAGCAATATTTTAAAATGTATACGATGTTTAATAGGCAGCCAATGCAGTGTTGACAGAACCGGGCTAATATGGTCATACTTCCTGGTTCTGGTAAGAACTCTAGCGGCTGCGTTTTGAACTAGCTGTAGTTTGTTTATTAAGCGTGCAGGGCAACCACCCAGTAGAGCATTACAATAATCTAGCCTTGATGTCATGAATGCATGAACTAATTGTTCCGCATTTGTCAGTGAGAGCATATTACGTAATTTAGATATATTTTTAAGATGGAAAAATGCGGTTTTACAGATACTAGACACGTGACTTTCAAATGAAAGATTGGTATCAAAGAGCACACCCAGGTTCCTAACTGACGACGAAGACTTAACAGAGCAGCCATCAAGTGTTAGACAGTATTCTAGGTTATTACGTGTGGAAGTTTTTTGTCCAATGATTAGAATCTCTGTTTTTTCAGAATTTAGTAATAGGAAATTACTGGTCATCCAATTTTGTATATCAGCTATGCATTCCGTTAATTTTGTGAATTGGTAAGTTTCGTTAGGTTTTGAAGAAATATACAGCTGAGTATCATCAGCATAACAGTGAAAGCTAATTCCATATTTCCTAATGATATCTCCTAATGGTAGCATATACAGAGTGAACAGCAGCGGTCCTAGTACTGAGCCTTGTGGTACGCCATACTGAAATTGTGATCGATAAGACATCTCTTCGTTTACTGCTACAAACTGAAAACGGTCAGATAAGTATGATTTAAACCATGCTAGTGCAATTCCACTAATGCCAAAATAGTTTTCTAGTCTATTTAAAAGAATGTTGTGGTCGATAGTATCAAATGCCGCACTAAGATCAAGTAACACTAATAGAGAGATACAACCATGATCGGATGATAAGAGCAAATCATTAGTGACTTTAATGAGAGCAGTCTCAGTACTATGGTACAGTCTAAATCTGGACTGAAAATCCTCGCAGATATTATTTCTTTCTAAAAAGGAACACAGTTGTGAGGATACTGCTTTTTCTAGTATCTTTGAAAGAAAAGGCAGATTCGAGATTGGCCTGTAATTGACTAATTCTGTAGGATCAAGTTGCGTTTTTTTTTAACAAGCGGTTTAATCATAGCCAGCTTAAAGGTTCTTGGTACGTGTCCTAGAGACAAGGATGAATTAATGATATTTAGAAGAGGATCTATGACCTCTGGAAGCATCTCTTTCAGTAGTTTAGTCGGTATAGGGTCTAACATACAAGTTGTCGATTTAGATGAATTAACAAGTTTGCAAAATTCTTCCTCTCCTATAGCAACAAATGAATCAAAATGTTCCTCAGGGAGACTACACTGCACTCCCTGATGCGCTACTGTAGTAGACGGTTGCATAGTTATAATTTTGTCCCTGATATTATTGATCTTATAAGTGAAGAAATTCATAAAGTCATTACTGCTGTGTTTCTTGGAAACTTCTGGGCTTGAAGCTTTCTTTTTCGTTAGTTTAGCCAACTGTTCAAATAAATACCTAGGATTATGTTTATTTTCTTCAAATAGGGTTGAAAAATAAGAAGATCTAGCAGCTTTTAAAGCCTCTCTGTAAGCAATCGAGCTCTCCTTCCATGAAATCCGAAATACCTCTAGTTTTGTTTTCTTCCAGTTTCGCTCCATTTTTCTGGCTGCTCTCTTAAGGGCCTGGGTGTGCTCGTTGTACCACGGCGTTGGACTATTTTCTTTGATCTTCTTTAAGGGCAGTGGAGCAACTGTGTCTAAAGTGCTGGAAAAGAGAGAGTTAAACGTTTATGTTGCAATATCAAGTTCTTCTAAGCTATCCGGGATGATGAAACTGATTAGGAAGATTATTAATAAAGCAATCTTTAGTGGCAGAAGTGATAGGTCTAACATATTTATAACACGGAGTCAGCTTTGCAGCCTTGGCTAAATGTAATTTACACAAGACTAGATAATGATCTGAGATGTCGTCGCTCTGCTGCAAAATTTCAACGGCATCAACATCTATTCCATGAGATAGTATTAGATCTAGAGTATGATTACGGCAATGAGTAGGTCCTGACACGTGTTGTCTAACTCCAATAGAGTTTATAATGTCTTTAAATGCCAATCCCAGTGCATCTTTTTCATTATCTACATGTATATTAAAATCACCAACAATTAGGACTTTATCTGCAGCCAATACTAATTCTGATAGAAAGTCAGCAAATTCTTTGATAAAATCTTTATGGTGCCCTGGTGGCCTGTATACAGTAGCCAGCAGAATTCTCAAACGTGATTTATCGTTTACACTATATATTTTTACATTAAGCACCAACATTTCAAAAGAAGTATATTTAAAACTAGATTTCTTAGTGGTTTTGAAAATATTACTATAAATTACAGCAACACCTCCCCCTTTGCCTTTCGGACGAGGCTCATGTTTATAACAGTAATCTTGCGGAGTGGACTCATTTAAAGTAATGTAATCGTTTGGTTTTAGCTAGGTTTCTGTCAAACACAGCACATCTAGGTTATAGTCTGTAATCTTATCATTAACTATGAGTGCTTTTGTTGATCGAATATTCAACAACCCAACCTTTATTGTTTGCTCATCTGTATTATATCTGTTTTTTATTTGTTGAACATAAATTAAATTTTCAACCTTAGAAAGGTTTGGTAGTTTTTTGGTTTTTCAGATCATACAACAAAACAAAACATAATAACTTAATGAAAAGCTAAAGAAAATAAATAGGTTTTTAAATAAGACTTAAAAGTGGCAATTGATGGAGCTGACCTCACGTAGAATGGTAGACTATTCTGCTGGCCGCCGCCCCCCTCCGCACGGGCCCCGGCGGAGGATTGAGATAAAGCCCGAGGCCTCAAAAACTTCCTAGCCCCCCTAGGAAAACGACGGTGTTCAAGTCCCGCTGCGGCCGGATTTTCACAGAAACTTCTCGCTCGTTCAGTTCCAAACAATGCAACTGTTCCAGTGTATTTTGCAGTAAACAAGCCGGTACCACGGCCCGCTTGCCTGCACACAAACACCGTTTTTACGGCGACCTAGATAAATCTCAGAAATAGTGTAATTTCTTGTATTCCGGCCACGGGCAATGGTGTTATAAAAATGCCCACGACTCAGTGTTCATTCCTACACACGAGCATGGCCCGCCACAGTGTAGGGCTCGCACAAATAAAATCGACTCATGTCGGTTGTGCATTAAACATAGTGAATGTGCCCACGACCCAGTGCCCACAAACACTACACAATGTATGTCCCACGGTTTCTGTAAAAACGAAACCAGCACACATTCAGTCAGCTCAGGCCGACGATGCATTCAGTGCAGTAAATGTGCCCGCTGTCCCGCGCCCACATTCTCTCACAGACATGTTAAACCCCACAGGGTTTGTCCCGCTTGCTCTCTCTCCGCAAACTGCCATAGAGAAATCGAGCGCGGCCAGGCCACCCACTGTGATCAGTGCGCCCCCCGCCTCAAATGCTGCAAACACAGTGTTTACATTTCAGCACACCGGAGCTCTCCGGTCGCCACTATGTTGCGGCCAGAGCTCAGATCTTATTCTACTTCTAGCTATTCATGAAAATGTGTGGGCAAAGCTTCCCGGGGTATCAGAATGGGTGCTGAACACTATAAAAAGAGGCTATTTGCTGCAGTTCGTAGAGCCTTTAGAGAGGCCATAGGCCATAGAGCCTTTATCTCAAGCTCAGAGCGAAGGGGGTCTATACAGCAGATATTTTCTGGTACCGAAAAAAGACGGGGGTCTTAGACCTATTCTAGATCTGAGACAGCTGAACAGAGTGCTTGTGAAACGCCAGTTCAGAATGCTCACAACCAGGAAAATCCTCGCGCAGGTTTGCCAAGAGGACTGGTTTATGTCGATAGATCTGAAGGACGCTTATTTCCAAATACAAATAGCATCACGTCGCAGGCGGTTCTTGAGATTCGCCTTCGAGGGCCAGGCATACTAATACACAGTCCTGCCGTTCGGCCTGTCCCTGGCACCCCGTACATTTACGATGTGCATGGATGCGGCTCTCGCTGTTTATGACAGCGCGACTATCGCCAGAGCGCAGACTGAACATTCAGCGCGCCATGAAATCATTTCCGCTGTGGCACTATAGTCCCGCTCAAAAGGTTTCAGAAAATGCTGGGTCTCATGGCCTCAGCATCTTCAGTACTCCAGTTGGGTCTGCTTCGCATGCGCCCACTGCAATTATGGCTAAAAGCGCGAAAACCACCTCGGGCATGGGCGTCCGGTCTGTTTCGCCTCAAGGTCGATCAGAAATGCGTCTCAGCTCTGAAACCTTGGAAAGCAATCGACTGGTATCAGTCAGGTGTAAGCCTGGGGACTTTTTCGAGTGTGATGGTGGTGTCCACAGACGCCTCCGCCTTGGGATGGGGAGCGCTGCTCGAGGGCAGACCGTTCTTTGGCCAGTGGTCAGAACGGGAGAAGCTTCTACACATAACCTGTCTGGAAATGATGTCAGTCTACAATGCGCTGAGGCGTTTTTGTCCCCAGATAAAAGGTCACCACGTCTTGGTCCGGTCGGACAACATGTCTGTGGTGGCCTATATAAATAAACAAGATGGCGTCAGGTCCCGAAACCTTTACAGGCTGACGGACCACCTCCTGGTCTGGGCTCAGCACAATCTGCTCTCATTGAAAGCAGCGCATGTGCCTGGTCACCTGGACCAGACAGACTGTCCAGAAACAATGTTCCAGCAGGAGAATGGTCTCTGCACCCGCAGACGGTCCTACTGCTGTGGAAGACATTCTGCAGAGTGCAGGTGGACCTGTTTGCGTCCCAAGAAAATGCTCACTGTCCGAAGTTTTCTCCAAGAGCAGGGATGCGCTGGCCCACGTCTGGCCACTCTATGCTTCCCCCCCCGTCTCGCTTCTGCCTCAGGTATTGGAACGAATCAGGGAAAACGGATGCTCAGTGCTGCTTGTGGCTCCGCTCTGGAAAAACCAGGCTTGGTTCCCAGTTCTGATGCAGCTGACCAGCACTGCCCCATGGCTAAAACCGATGAGGAAAGGCCTCCTCTCTCAGGCCAAGGGCTCGATTTGGCATCCTCTCCCGGAACTGTGGGCCCTGCATGCATGGGCCATCAACAGGTACCCGCTAACCTCCCGGAGGGAGTGTTAAACACGATCACGCAGACTAGAGCCCCCTTTACTAGACGACTCTATTGCTCAAAATGGTGTTCTCTGGCTGGTGTAAAGCTCAAGGCTTTTCACCCCTAGACTGCGGGGTTACGGAAGTTCTCTCCTTCCTTCAAGAGCTACTGGATAAGGGCAGAACCCCATCCATGCTCAAGGTTTATGTGGCGGCCATAGCAGCGTTTACTAAACCAGCGTCTAGCCAGTCACTGGGGAAGAACGATCTGGTCGTGCGCTTCCTTAAGGGAGCTAAGAGGCTGAATCCTCCCAGACCCCCTTCAGTCCCCGTGTGGGACCTTTCTACGGTTTTGGAAGCCATGAAAGGTGCCGTTCGAGCCGATCCATTTGTCGGACATGAAACATTTGTCGTTCAAAACAGTGTTTCTTATGGTTCTCGCTTCAGTGAAGCGCATTGGGGATTTACAAGCGATTTCAGTGAGCATGACGTGTATGGAATTTGGGCCAATTGACTAGAAAGTCATACTCAAACCAAGACACGGGTACGTGCCTAAATCCCTCAACACACCATTCAGGGCTATAACTCAGTTTCAGACACCTTTCTGCCCTTCTCAGTCTGCAGAGTTGCCCTCGAAGTCCGCTTGTTAGATCTTTTATGCCCTTCCTTACTTCAGCACTTGCTGTTCTGAACTGCTTATTGAGGGTCTTGATCTCCCTCCTCAATTGCAAGATCTCTCTGGCCCTCCTGTTTGGCTGATTCACCGGAGTTCCACTACTACCCTTTCTCTCTTCTGTGCCAAAGCGTTCTCTGGCCATGGTGATGATAATTGTTGTCATACTGTTGATTTTCTTCTCGGCTGTTCCTGCTAATGTGGCCTCAAGAACTCTGTCTAGGTCCCCATCTAGTTGGTTCCATGCAGTATTGTTGTTTGCTTGGGGCCATCTCACTTTCTCTGTCATAGGTTGAGTGTCTGAGGTAGTGTTAAGAGAGTCCCTCCTGTGGCTTTGGGATGGAGCAGGTGCTGAGAGGTCTCCTGTACTGTGGGGTGCTTCCTGACTGGAGTCCTCCTGCGTCTCACCTAGTGTCTACATTATGCGCTGCATCTGCTTCTTCCCTTTTCCACATTGGGTCTTGGATTGATGTATTTTAAGTCCCCTTGCGCTCTTGCAAAGCTTCCCGCAGTGGCACTTTACTTCCAAGTGTGGTTTGGGTGAGCCGTCTCATTATCCGTGTATTTTCCGTAGCCATAACCGTTATGTCCGTCCTATTAGGTCTCTCATCCTCCCCCCCTCTCGGGAGACCCTGGGGGTATTGCTCATTGTTCCATTTTGTAGCTTTGGTTGGTGCCCTCTTGCGAGTGCTGTGATCAAGGTTGCTAAACTCGCCAACCCACGGCAGTCTTTCCTGGAGGTCAACTGTCTTTCCAGCGTCACCAATCTTCCTTGGTTGCCATCCAGCCTTTCCTGGAAGTCACTGGTGTCCCAGGGGAAAACTATTGAATACATCTTTACAGATGCTATTTAACTCAGTCACTGACTGTAGTGCATGACTGTAGCTTTCAGCCAGGAGAAGATGTCATCAGGTGGCATCCAACTTTCACGGGGTGTTTCGACCCTGAACCACAACACCCTCCAGTTGGCGGGTCGGCAGTGGTGGCCAGTCACTGCCCACCTCCTCCTGGCCCCCAGCTCAACTACTCCCTCTTGTTCCAGAGCCAGCAAGACGCTCTTTCTGCTGCCTCACCCAACCTACGGACAGCTGCCTTCCTCTCCCTTCCTGCTATACCCAGAGCTGTGAGTGTCTTCCACACAGACTCTGTAAAGATGTATAGCATCTGTAAAGATGTATTCAATAGTAGTATGTGGATGATTAGGCAGGATGATTTTCAGATCATTTTGAAGCAAAAACAGGCGACAACATCCATTAGTCAAAGTCTTGTGGACACAGTGGCGCCTCCAGAAATTTTTCATAGGGGTGGCCAGATGGGGCCACTTAAAATCTTGGGGTGGCACACCAAAACTATAAACCATAATTTCAGAATTGTATTCTACTGTTGTAGTAAACCGGCCTGTAGAAAACTATCAGAAAGACTTAAGAAAACTCCTACTGATATACTTTGGTTTATTTAATGTTAATGTTAAATAGTGTAATATTTAATGTTACTAATGATATTAGTAGGGCCCTACTAATATATATTATTGTATATATAATGATATATATATATATATATATATATATATATATATATGGGGTGGGCGATATTGACAAAAATGAATATCTCGATATTTTTTTTCAATATCTCGATATCGATACTCAGACGATATTTTTGCGGGGGGGGGGGGGGGGGGGGGTATTGCATAACTTCTGACACAAATTAAGACAAATACTGAAACTTGAGTCTTATATCTAGTAGAGAAAATGTAATAATAATTATTCTCTCTAGACCAATTCAATTAAGATTATGAGAAATTATTGACATTGCACTCTTTAGCTAGCCTGACTTCGTCATACTCATATTCTAGAAAGAATGTGAGTCTGAAACTGCTCCATTGGGCTGTGATTATGGGGCGTGTGTCAACCGAACCAGGAAATAAAAGGCCTCTGCACTCAATTGGATAGACTTACAACCAATTAGAGCAACGGAGTAAGTGACGTTGAGAGATAGATTAAAGTTGATAGGTTAAACTTTTTCCGAATCTCGTAGGAAGGACGGCAAAAACATATTTTCCATCGACAAATGCTTTGATCGCGGTTCTCTGTTCCTCTTCTAAAATTAATGCGCTGTCTATATCTTCTATAACACACACGATAGCGGAATAAACACAACTCAATTCTCCCGCGGCAGCCATGAATTCAAAACAAGCTCTGATGACGTGGATGGTTACGTTACCGTTGCGTTGTGTTGCTCACATAGATATGATGTCTATGGTTGCTCATCTGTCCATCATCGTATAAAGCCCGCCCTGACAATTTGATTGGTCCGAACAATTTTTGATCGGGCATAATAGCTCCTCAACGGATCGAGTCCAGACCAAACTTCCCGACCAAAAAATATTGTGGGCGGGGTTCGAGCTGGCAGCCAGGCTACTCTTTAGCAGTAGCACTTGTGCAATTCTACATATCCCTTTTCCTTAGTTCAGTGGTTCTCCAATGTTTTAGAGTGCCGTACCCCTCTTCCACTTAGACTGCAGGCACAGCTTTTCCATTAAGAGACAATATTTTGCCCCCTTTAATAAATTTTTCCATTTCATTTTTTACCTTTGTAATACCTTTAAAAAATAAATAATTCCTTAAATAAAAACAATGTTCACTAAATAGGCAATGTTAAAAATCGTTTAATATTAATAAAATATTATAATAAAATCGCCAGTAGGTGGCGGTAACTCATTGTCTTTATGTGTGTGAGTTATCGAGTCATTCATTGAATCGTACTCGGTTACTAACGTAACCTCGGTTCTCTCTAGAGAGGGAACGAGTACTGCGTAATATCTTACGCTATGGGGAAACACTCTTTCCTCGAGATATTGAAGCCAAAAATTATCCTTAATTTTTTTAATCATGCAAAACGCTTTTGCAGCAGCAAGCAGACAAGGGCGAAACAGCTCGCGCGCCCATTGGCTGCCTCGCTGGAAAAGCTGCAGCCTATCGAGTGAAGGCACTGCGTGACGTAATGACGAATGAAGACGCTTCGCGCTCATTTCGTCATGTCCCGCCAGTATAGGCGTGGTCTCGCCCTGTAAATACCCCTCGATAGCTGTATTTCTCTGATTTTGTACACCGAAGCGAACCAGAGCATAGTTCAAGCACGGCAAGATACGCAGTACTCGTTCCCTCTCTAGAGAGAACCGAGGTTACGTTAGTAACCGAGTACGTTCTCTTACGAGAGTATCTCTCGTACTGCGTAATATCTTACGCTATGGGGACCCCATACAAAACGCCGTGCGGACAGGGATCCAACACCAGAGTCCCGGGGCCAAGCCCGGGGCACATCTAGTGCATAATCACCATAACTCACATAGAGTAGAGGAGGAGAAGCTAGAAGCATCACTCCTTCATAAAAGTCCCGTAGGGGTACCGACCCGTAAGGGCAACATAGCCGCATTGGCGGCCGATAAGCCCGAAGTTCAGACCGCCAAAAGCTTAGCTTGTAAGGCGGGCACCTCCAGGTTATAGTACTTGATAAATGTCGACGGCGAGGCCCAGCCCGCAGCCGTACAGATATCCTGCAGGGAGACCCCGCTATACCATGCCCACGACGAGGCCACGCCTCTTGTGGAGTGCGCTTTGACACCCAATGGGCACCGCAGGCCCTTGGAAGTGTAAGCCAGCGCTATGGCATCCACTATCCATCTGGATAGGCTCTGTTTTGAGGCGGCGAGTCCCTTAGAACGGCCGCCAAACAAAACGAAAAGCTGCTCGGTCTGCCTGAACTCAGGCGAGCGGGACACATAAGCCCTTAACGCCCTGACAGGGCAAAGGAGACTCGCGTCCCTCTCCTCATCGAGAACCGGAAGGGCTGACAGGGAAATTACCTGGGCCCTAAACGGTGTATTGAGGGATTTCGGCACGTAGCCGTGCCTCGGTTTGAGTACGACCTTTGAGTCGTTAGGCCCAAACTCCAGACAAGACGCGCTTACAGAAAGCGCCTGTAAGTCCCCTACACGCTTCACTGAAGCGAGAGCCAATAGAAACACCGTCTTAAGGGACAGGTGCTTCATGTCCGACAGCTGATCGGCTCAAACGGGGCGCCTTTCATGGCCTCCAAGACCGTGGAAAGGTCCCAAGCCGGGACTGAAGGGGGCCTGGGAGGGTTTAACCTCCGAGCTCCTCGTAGGAAACGCGCGACTAAGTCGTTTTTCCCCAGTGACTGGCCAGACACCGGTTTAGCAAACGGTGCTATGGCCGCCACGTAAACTTTGAGCGTGGATGGGGTCCTTCCCTTATCCATCAGCTCCTGAAGGAAGGCAAGCACTTCCTTAACCCCGCAGTCCACAGGTGAAAAGCCACGGGCTCGACACCAAGTAGAGAACACCGACCATTTCGAGGCATAGAGCCGTCTGGTAGACGGAGCTCTAGCCTGCGCGATCGTGTTTAGCACTCCTTCCGGGAGGCTAGCGGGTACCCGTTGATGGCCCATGCGTGCAGGGACCACAGTTCCGGGCGAGGATGCCAAATCGAGCCCTCCGCCTGAGAGAGGAGATCTCTCCTCAACGGTACAGGCCACGGGGCAGTGCTGGCCATCCGCATCAGGACCGGAAACCAAGCCTGGTTCGTCCAGAGCGGAGCTACAAGCAGCACTGGGCATCCATTTTCCCTGATCCGTTCCAACACCTGAGGCAGGAGCGAGACAGGGGGAAAAGCATACAGGGGACCGCTGGGTCAAGCATGGGCCAGCGCGTCCCTGCTTTTCGAGAAGAATACTGGGCAGTGAGCGTTCTCGCGGGACGCGAACAGGTCCACCTGCGCTCTGCCAAACGTTTCCCACAGCAGCTGGACCGTCTGCGGATGCAGCGACCATTCTCCTGTCGGGACGTTGTCTCTGGACAGCTTGTCTGGACCCGTATTCAGGTGCCCAGGCACGTGCGCCGCTTTCAGAGAAAGGAGGTTGCGCTGGGCCCAGACCAAGAGGGGTTCCGCCAGCCTGCAAAGGCGTGTGGACCCGATGCCGCCCTGGCGATTTATGTACTGACATGTTGTCGACCGGACCAATACGTGGTGGCCTATTATCTGGGGACAGAAGCGCCTTAGCGCTTTGTCGACTGCCATTAATTCCAAGCAGTTTATGTGAAGGAGCTTCTCCCGTACTGACCATAGGCCAGCTAGTGGTCTGCCCTCGAGCAGCGCTCCCCGCCCCGATGTGGAGGCGTCCGTAGACACCACCTTCACACCCGAGGCGATCCCCAGACTCACACCTGACTGATACCAGTCGGTCACTTTTCCACGGTTTCAGAGCTGAAACGCACTGAAGGTCGACCCTGAGGCGAAATAGACCCGCGGTCCACGCCCTGGGGGAACTCGTGCTTTTAGCCATAGCTGCAGTGGGCACATGCGGAGCAGGCCCAACTGGAGTACGGAGCCTGCTGAGGCCATCAGACCCAGCATTTTCTGAAACCTTCTGAGCGGGACTATAGAGCCGTGGCGGAAGGATCTCGCGACGTGCTGAATATTCAATCCGCGCTCCGGTGACAGGCGTGCTGTCATGGATAGCGAGTCCAACACTGTTCCCAGAAGGAAATTCTCCGACTGGGGAGCAGTGAGCTTTTCGCCCAATTGACTGTAAGGCCCAGCTCCTCGAAATGCTCGAGTAATGCGGCCCTGTGTTCTATGAGCTCCGTTCGTGAACGAGCTAGAATCAGCCAATCGTCCAAGTAGTTCAAAACTCGCATGCCCCGAAGTCTCAGGGGGGCGAGGGCCGCGTCCATGCACTACGTGAACGTACGGGGTGCTATGGACAGGCCGAACGGCAGGACTGTGTATTGATATGCCTGGCCCTCGAAGGCGAATCTCAAGAATCGCCTGTGATGGGACGCTATTTGTATTTGAAAATAGGCGTCCTTCAGATCTGTTGACATGAACCAGTCTCCTTGGCGCACTTGCGCGAGGATTTTCCTGGTCGTAAGCATTCTGAACTGGCGCTTCCCGAGCGTTCTGTTCAGCAGTCGCAGATCTAGAATGGGTCTGAGCCCACCATCTTTTTTCAGTACCAGAAAATATCTGCTGTATAAGCCCCCTTCGCCCTGAGATAGAGGTTCTATAGCCCCTTTTCTCAGTAGTTTCGCTATCTCGGCTCGAAGTAGATGAAACACTTCGCTATACACCGTAGTTTCGACTCGCGCCGTATAACGGCGGGGCGTCGAGCGAACTGTAGCGAACAGCCTCTCGTTATAGTGTTCAACACCCATTCTGATACCCCGGGAAGCCTTGACCACGCATCTGCGTGAATAGCTAGGGGTAGAATGAAATCTGGGCTCTGGCCGCGGCAGGACGGCGGCTCGAGAGCCCCTGTGTACTGGGAACACAGCACCGTGTTTACAGCGTTCGAGGCGGGGGGCGCGCTGATCACAGCGGGCAGCCTGGCCGCGCTCAGCTTCTCTATGGCGGGACGCGCAGAGAGCGAGCGGGGCGAATCCTGTGGGATTCGGCGCGTGTGAGGGAATGTGGGCACATTTACTAATGCGGCACATTTACTACACTGAGAATACTGTCAGCTCGCGCGACTAAATCACTGCTGTGCAGCCTGGCCGCGCTCAGCTTCTCTGTGACGGGTTGTGCAGAGAAGACGAGCGGGGGTGAATCCCGTGAGATTCGGAGTGTCTGTGAGAAATGCGGGCGCGAGACAGCGGGCACATTTTCTGCACGGAGAATACTCGGCTCGCGCCGACTGAATCAACGCTGTGTTCACAGCGTGCGAGGTGCGCGCTAATCACAGCGGGCAGGCGCGCGCTGATCAAAGCCGGCAGCCTGGCCGCGCTCAGCTTCTCTGTGACAGGTTGTGCAGAGAAGACGAGCGGGGGTGAATCCCGTGAGATTCGGAGTGTCTGTGAGAAATGCGGGCGCGAGACAGCGGGCACATTTTCCGCACGGAGAATACTCGGCTCGCGCCGACTGAATCAACGCTGTGTTCACAGCGTGCAAGGTGCGCGCTAATCACAGCGGGCAGCCTGGCCGCGCTCAGCTTTTCTGTGACGGGTTGTGCATAGAAAGCGAGCGGGGGTGAATCCCGTGGGATTCGGCGTGTCAGTGAGGAAATGCGGAACAGCGGGCACATTTACTGCACTGAGAACACTGTCGGCTCGCGCCGACTAAATGTGTGTTAGTTTCGTTTTTACAGAAACCAAGGGACACGCATCGTGTAGTGTAAGCGGGCATTGTATGGGCGCGTTCACTACATTTTCTGCACAACCAACATGAGTTGGTTTTATTTGTGCTAGCCCTGCACCGTGGCGGGCTATGTCTGGGTGTGGGAATGGGCACTGGGACGTGGGCATTCTTACAACACTCGTAACACCATCGGCCGTGGCCGGAACACCAGAAAATGCACTCTTTATTGGATTTATCTGGGTAGCCATAGAAACGGCTTTTGTGCGCAGGCAAGCGGGCTGAGACACCGGCTGCTTCACTGCGAAATACACTGGGACAGTCACAACGCATGGAACTGAACGAGCGAGAAGTTTTGGTGGAAATCCGGCCGCAGCGGGATCTGAACACCGTCACTTTCCTAGAGAGACTAGGAAGGCCTTGAGACCTCGGGCTTTACCTCAATCCTCGGCCGGGGCCCGCGCTGAGGGGGGCGGCGTCCAGCAGAGCGAGAGCGCGGTGTTTGATCTCGGGCCTGGCGGCGCTGCTAGTTAGCCGAAACGACGGCCTTTGTGCGCAGGCAAGCGGGCTGTGGAACCAGCTTGCTCACTGCGAAATACACTGGAACAGTCACATTGCTTGGAACTGAACGAGCGAGAAGTTTTGGTGAAAATCCGGCCGCAGCGGGAACTGAACACCGTCGCTTTCCTAGAGAGACTAGGAAGGCCTTGAGACCTCGGGCTTTATCTCAATCCTCGGCCGGGGCCCGCGCTGAGGGGGGGCGGCGTCCAGCAGAGCGAGAACGTCGAGGAACACGGAGCGCTCAGCTTCCGTCATCTCGGATAGCGTTAGCCACAAATGTATCTCACCATTCAGGCCGATGTAATCCACGGCTTGAGAGAGCGGACGCATCGGCTCAGTTTCAATGCCGTCTCCGGTAAGTTTGTCGAGCTCAAGTGCGGACGCGGCGGCAGACGGCGGCCGCTGTCCGTCTGGGAGCGACTCGAGCGAAGCCGGCGAAGCTGGCGGGCGAACCGGCGAGCTTTGGCGGGCTGGAAATAGCTCGGGCGCGCGCAGGGCGCGGCGCTTCTTGCGGCGCGGCATCACGGCGGGCTGGGATGCGGGCTCGGAGAACGAGGCTAGGCGAGTCCGCAGAGTCACCATGGGCAAGCGTTCAATATGATGGCATCCGCCGTCAGCGAGCGCGGTGGCCGCGTGATCCTCACCCAGGCAGGACACGCAGATGACGTGGCGGTCCTCGTAGCTGAGTGGGGCTCGGCAAGAACCACAGGAAGGCATCTTTAAAAAGACGCAGCTCTTTTAGAACAGTAGAAATGGGTGTTGCGTCACGTAAGCAAACACACACACACTTAGCAGAGTAAAAGGATATAGTACGCCGGAAAGCGCAGCAGGTACGGCAGTTGAAGGCGGCTGGGCCAGCGACTTCAGAAGATGGCACGTCCCGCTGAGAAGGCTACAAGTCAACGGCGCGGCTTCTCACTCTGGATCCCGCGATGCATGAGCTTCGCGTGAAGAATGAAAAATCAGAGAAATACAGCTATCGAGGGGTATTTACAGGGCGAGACCACGCCTATACTGGCGGGACATGACGAAATGAGCGCGAAGCGTCTTCATTCGTCATTACGTCACGCAGTGCCTTCACTCGATAGGCTGCAGCTTTTCCAGCGAGGCAGCCAATGGGCGCGCGAGCTGTTTCGCCCTTGTCTGCTTGCTGCTGCAAAAGCGTTTTGCATGATTAAAAAAATTAAGGATAATTTTTGGCTTCAATATCTCGAGGAAAGAGTGTTTCCCCATAGCGTAAGATATTACGCAGTACGAGAGATACTCTCGTAAGAGAACTCACGGTTCGTTCAAAGCCACAGATTCCGTTGCAAAATAGAGCAATAAGCCTGAGTATACTGTTTTAAATTTAGTAAATCACTTAATGTTACCCTTTTGTTTTGTTTTTTTTAACTGTTGTATAAAATCAATGTCACATTTGAAATCGTGTGTGGATATTCGGTAAACATTGCATCAACATTAAAAACACTGCCGGAGATCAGCAACCATGCGCGCTCTCTACACTGCTGAAGAAGCGCGGATGATCTGAAAACACAGACAAGTAAGCTGGAGTTCTCTTACGAGAGGTTCTCTCGTATTGCGTAAGCTAGCTTACGCTACGGGAAAGATTCCATCTTTCTGAGAAATTGAAGCCAAAAATTATCCTATAATTTTGTATCCATTGTCAACGCAGTTCAGCTGCAGCAGACCATGAGAAGGCTAGCTAGCCGCTCATTGGTTCGCTCACGGAGAACTGCTTAAGCCTATGAGGGAGCGCGGATGAACCCGCGACCAATGAGAGTCTGACTCGCTCTCCTTACGTCACCGCCCCCGAAGCGGGCGTGGACGAGGCTATAAATACCCCGAATAGGCTGAATAAATCTGATTTTTTCATCCTTCAGCGACGCACCTGCATCTGCTGATCCTGAGAGAGAAGCCGCCGTCGTTTGAAAAGGCACTTTCTAGCGAGCGTTTGGGAGACTGAGGAAGCCGGCCGTCTTCGCCACCTTCAGCCGTCCTGTGAGCTAGCGCCATCCGACGGAGTGTATCCTTTTACTCAGAGCTTTTATAAAAATCCTATTGTATCTAAAAGAGCGAGCGTCTTTTTAAAGATGTCTCGAAATTCCTGCGGCTCCTGCCGCGCTCCTCTCGAGGCTGGAGACCGCCATGTCATCTGCGGCGTTTGCCTCGGACCGGAGCACGCTGAAGTCGCCCTCGCTGACGGCGGCTGCGACTTCTGTGATACTATGCCTATGTTGACCCTGCGGGCTCGACTGTTGGCTGCTAAAAGCGCTCCCAAGCCACCTCTGTCTGCGCCGCGGAAGAAGAAACGCCGCGCTCAGAGGCCGCCGGAGCCCCAGCAAGAAGCGTTCATCCCGCCGGAGCCTGTAGCCTCCCGCTCTCCTTCTCCGCCGCTTCCGGACGAACAGTTGCCGCCGAGTGGCCGCTCTGTTGCCTCCGATGACGCCGCGGACATCAAGGACTCATGTTCGCTTCTCGCTTCCGACAGTGAGGATTGGTCCGGTTCTCAGGTCTCGTCGAACCGCGAATCCTCCAGGACTCGCGCGGGCATTGAAGAGGAACTAATGCGCCTCCTCACGCAGGCCGTCGAGCGCCTCGGTCTCGAGTGGTCCCCTCCCCCCGAGCAGACCATCAACCGCATGGACGGCAGCTATTTCCGCCAGCGCTCGACTCCCGCTGCCAAACGGGCTGCGCCCTTCCTGCCCGAGCTGCACGCTGAGCTCTCAAAGTCTTGGAATGCCCCGCTCTCTGCCAGGTCTAGCTCTGATTCTTCCACCCCGCTCCGCGTTGTGGACGGAGCCGCAGAGAAGGGCTACCTCACCATCCCGCCGGTTGAACACTTGGTCGCCGCACACTTATGCCCGCCCTCTGCTAGATGGCGCTCATCACCTGTGCTTCCCTCGAAAGCCTGCAGAGCGACTTCAAGTTTTCACGGCCGCGCATACTCAGCCGCCGGCCAGGCGGCGTCTGCGCTTCACTCGATGTCTGTGCTGCAAATCCTGCAGGGCGATTTGCTGCGTGAGTGGGATGAGGGCGGTAAGAACCCCCCGTCAGTCGCGGATTTGAGAAGCGCCACGGACCTTGCCCTTCGCGCTACAAAGTCTGCTGCTCTAGCCTTGGGGAAATGCATGGCCGCCATCTGCGTGTCTGAGAGACACCTATGGCTCACTCTCGCCGACATGGGAGATTCCGAGCGCGCCGCCTTTCTCAACGCCCCGCTCTCTCCAGCCGGCCTCTTCGGATCCGCTGTCACGGGTATCGTCGACCGCTTCTCCGAAGTACAGAAAGCCTCGCAGGCCATGGACCTCTTCCTGCCTCGTCGCGCTAGCTCCTCTGCAGGCCGCCCACGTGATCGGCCTCCTGCACGAGCCCCACCCCAGCGCACAGCTCAGCACAACCAGACTGCTCAACGACGCCAGGGCGGCCGCCCGCGTTCCCGCTCCGACAGCCGCCACAGGCCGCCGCCTCCTCGGGGGCCTCGGCCTAGAATCACGCTGAAACCTGAGCAACCAAAGTCTGCCTAGCACAGCTGAGAAGAAAAAGACGGCGCTCTCCCGCTGCGGCCGGACCGCCGTCAAAGATCTGCCCTCTGTTAGTCCCCGCCCAGGCGGTTACTACAGCAGTGTTTTCTGCCATAACCAAGCCGGTCTCCCTTCCCGCTTGCATGAGCACAAACGCCGTTTTCACGGCGACCCAGAGAAATCTCAAAAAGAGCATAAAAGCCTCTTGTGTACGAAATGTGCCCGCAACACTGTGTTCACTCATACACAAAAGCACTCCAGTTCCCCTGTCTCACACAGAGTCCACTCCCATAAAACGGGCCAAGCCCGCTCGAGTCCCAGAGTACATAAGCGCGCCCACAAGCCCGTGTGCGCGTCCCACCTCTGCTCACTCTGTTACAGGGCCCTTAAGCTCCTCTCCAAGTGTAAGTCCCGCTGTTATGAGCACTATCAGCGCGCTCACGCAGCCCGCGAAGTGCGACAATGGGGACCATGTAGCCATTCACCCCCTAGCGTCACGCTTCAAGGCGTGGAAAGCTATTCCGGGAATCTCCCAGTGGGTGTTAAACACAATAAAGCTAGGCTATCGCTTACAGTTTCGTCGCCGCCCCCCTCGCTTCCGAGCGCGGCTAGAAACTACGGTGAACCCAGAAGCAGTGTCACTGCTCCGTTCAGAGATAGCAAGTCTGTTGTGCAAGAAGGCTATAGAGAGGGTGCCTCTGGCTATGAGCGAGTCGGGGTTCTACGGCCGGTGCCGATTTGGGACCTTTCCATAGTTCTTGATGCTATGAAAGCTCCCCCATTCGAACCGTTAAACACCGTGGACCTAAAGTACCTGTCGCTAAAGACCGTTTTTCTACTCGCGCTCGCGTCAGTAAAACGGGTGGGAGACCTACACGCGCTGTCCACCAGCGCGTCCTGTCTTGAGTTTGGACCTAATGACTCATTAGTCGTTCTCAATATTAGACCTCAGATTTTTGAACAAAGCTCTCATAAAGAGACCGTTCAAAATGCTCACTATCAGAAAACTCCTCGCGCATGTGCGCCAGGGGGACTGGCTCATATCACTAGATCTGAAGGATGCATACTTCCAGATCCAGATAAATCCCCTTCACAGGCCATTCTTACGTTTCGCCTTCGAAGGCCAGGTTTATCAATACACCGTCCTCCCGTTCGGCCTATCCTTGGCACCCCGTACGTTCACGAAGTGCATGGATACGGCGCTCGCCCCCCTGCGGAGTCAGGGGCTGCGAATTCTGAACTACTTGGACGATTGGCTGATTCTGGCACAGTCTCAGGAGGAGTTACTGTCTCATCGTACAGTTCTCCTCGACCATCTGAAAGCTTTGGGCCTCTCTGTCAACTGGACAAAGAGCGTACTACAACCCAGTCAGACTATCTCCTTCTTGGGTATAGAGCTGGACTCGGTCACGATGACGGCGCGTCTATCGACGCAGCGCGCGCACCGTGTGCAGCGCCTCGCCGCATCTTTTCAGATGAACAGACTCACGCCTTTGAAAACTTTTCAGAGAGCGTTGGGTTGTATGGCCTCAGCCTCTGCGGTGCTCCAGCTGGGGTTACTGCGCATGCGCCCGCTTCAGCTCTGGTTGAAGAGCCGTGTGTCTCACCGAGCGTGGACCTCGGGCCACCAGCTGATAAGGGTAACGCAGACCTGTATTACAGCTCTGCAGCCATGGTTAGTGGCAGAATGGTTTCAGCGCGGCGTCTCCATGGGGACTGTTTCATGCCGAAAAGTCATCTCGACAGACGCCTCCAACACGGGGTGGGGGGCGGTCTGCGAGGGCTCACCGGCCTTCGGCCCTTGGTCAGCTCAAGAGAGCCTCCTACACATAAACTGTTTGGAGATGTTGGCGGTCGAGAACGCGCTCAGGCGGTTTCTCCCGCGCATTCAGGGCCATCATGTGCTGATCCGTTCGGACAATATGTCCGTGGTCTCCTATCTAAACCGTCAGGGCGGAGTCAGATCCAGGAATCTTTTCCGGCTGACAGAGCGCATTCTAGTTTGGTCTCAGTGTCACCTGCTCTCGCTCAGAGCGACGCACGTGCCGGGACAGCTGAACGACGGTCCAGACAGCCTGTCCAGGAACCCCATTCCCCCCGGGGAATGGTCCCTGCATCCTCTTACAGTCCAGGAACTGTGGCGTTTATTAGGCAGAGCAGAGGTGGACCTCTTTGCCTCGGCGGAGAACACCCACTGCCCAATATTTTTCTCAAGGAGCGAGGACGCGCTAGCCCAAACCTGGCCCAGCCGCCCGCTTTATGCCTTCCCTCCGGTCTCTCTGTTACCACAGGTGCTTCAGAGAATCAGAGAAGCGCAGCACTCGGTGCTCCTCATAGCCCCGCACTGGGAGGGTCAGACTTGGTTTCCGGAGCTCACGCAGCTGTCTCAGACAGCGCCGTGGCCCATTCCAGTCAGAGCAGATCTCCTCTCCCAAGCTCGCGGCTCGATCTGGCATCCCCACCCAGAGCGCTGGGCGCTTCACGCGTGGGTGATCAACAACTACCCGTTGCTTTGCCAGAGGGAGTGATTAACACGATCATACAGGCTAGAGCGGCTTCTACCAGAAGGCTCTATGCGTCAAAATGGTCTGTGTTCTCGAAGTGGTGCACAGATAGGGGTCTGGACCCGCGGTTATGCGAGGTTCCCTCCTTACTAAATTTTCTCCAAGAGATGCTGGACAAGGGCAGATCCCCATCCACTCTCAAGGTATATGTGGCAGCCGTCGCGGCGTTTGCTGAACCCCGACGCGGCCAGTCACTGGGCAAAGACGGGCTGGTAGTCCGCTTCCTCAGGGGAGCTAGAAGGATGAATCCCCCGCGCCCCCCTTCGGTGCCGATTTGGGACCTTTCCATAGTTCTTGATGCTATGAAAGCTCCCCCATTCGAACCGTTAAACACCGTGGACCTAAAGTACCTGTCGCTAAAGACCGTTTTTCTACTCGCGCTCGCGTCAGTAAAACGGGTGGGAGACCTACACGCGCTGTCCACCAGCGCGTCCTGTCTTGAGTTTGGACCTAATGACTCATTAGTCGTTCTCAAACCTAGGCATGGCTATGTTCCCAAGGCGATTGGCACCCCGTTCAGGGCACAAGTTATATCCCTATCGGCGCTGCCTGCTTCCGATAGCGAATCGGATTCTAATCTCCTATGCCCGGTCAGGGCTCTGAGATTATATGTCACTCGCACAGCTCCGGTCAGACGATCCGAGCAGCTTTTTGTTTCGTTCGGCGGGCGCACCAGGGGGTTGGCCGCCTCGAAACAGTCCCTATCCAGATGGATTGTTGATGCCATTGCAGCAGCATACGCATCGAAAGACCTGCCATGCCCTTTGGGCATCAGGGCTCATTCCACTAGAGGCATGGCCTCATCGTGGGCATGGTCCAGTGGGATTTCCATTCACGACATTTGCATGGCAGCGGGATGGGCTTCCCCCTCCACCTTTGTCAGATTTTACAATCTGGAAGTACCCGCTTTGCAGGCTAAACTACTAGCAGTCTAGTATGTTTCAGCTCTTCTGGTTGAGCTGCACTATAGGGGGTTAATTCACACAGACCGAGTTTGTTCTGTCCCTCTCTTTTATGTGCTTATGTACTACACAATCACCGGCCCGCTCCGCTGGCCGTTTGTCACTGATACATATATTCATTCCCACTTTCGGTGTTCCCCGGGATGCCCCGCGGGACTAATAGTGGATGCTTAGCACGCACGGCGTTGACCATGGGTTCCCGTAGCGTAAGCTAGCTTACGCAATACGAGAGAACCTCTCGTAAGAGAACGAATCGGTTACGAATCGGTTCTCTCTAGATGAGGGAACGAGTATTGCGTTCCTGGCCGTGCTTGTGCTACTGGCGATGTTCGCTTCAGAATTGAAAAAAACAGATTTATTCAGCCTATTCGGGGTATTTATAGCCTCGTCCACGCCCGCTTCGGGGGCGGTGACGTAAGGAGAGCGAGTCAGACTCTCATTGGTCGCGGGTTCATCCGCGCTCCCTCATAGGCTTAAGCAGTTCTCCGTGAGCGAACCAATGAGCGGCTAGCTAGCCTTCTCATGGTCTGCTGCAGCTGAACTGCGTTGACAATGGATACAAAATTATAGGATAATTTTTGGCTTCAATTTCTCAGAAAGATGGAATCTTTCCCGTAGCGTAAGCTAGCTTACGCAATACTCGTTCCCTCATCTAGAGAGAACCGAGGTTATGTTAGGTAACCGATTCGTTCAGCAATCTTCATTTGAGATTTTCAACTTCAATTGAAGTGTCGTTCAGTCAGTCTATGTTCTGTCACGAGCCGCTTGTGCTTGCGAACGGCTGCCTGTTAAGGATTTCCTTTAACACCCGGAGTGCTAATGCTCGAATGACGTGCTGGTTGTCCTCAAACAGTAACACGGCGGTTATCGCTCATATAATTTTTTTTGCCAACGTATAGTTAAGGCGGCAGGCGTGAGTTGCTTAGGCGGCCGCCTTAGTTTTTTGTTTTCTCTTTAACTTCCTTCAGCTCTTTTCATGTTTGGGGGGTTGGATTGTACAAATTATGAAATATTCGATATCCCAATTTTGCATATCGTCCAGACAACAATTTGGATATTATCGTCTAAACGATATATCGCCCACCCCTAATATATATATATATATATATATATATATATATATAAGGGCCCTTTATTTAAAATTTCCAGATACTTACATAATTGTGATGAATTTAATCCTTTTAAGTTATTATTTTGCAGTGTAAAATTACGGGTAACACCTTTAAATATTACATAAATGTATTATGAATTTTTAATAAACTTAAGCGATGTCACGCGTTTTTATGGCCAAAACATTTTTTGTCACATACAGCAAACATCTACTCACGACCCGCTAGCTGCCTGTCCCCTGAACACACTGTAAAAAAACGCGGTCTCTGCAGACACCCCAGGCTCCACAAACGGCTACAAAAACAAACTCTAGCGACCCGCTCTAAGAAACATAACAAACTGTTCCAGCCAATAACCGACAAGAATGGTTTGGGGGTGGGTTTGATGGGTTAGTGCGCGGATGAGGAGGAGGGAGGGTCTAGCTAGCCTCCGTTTTGTTTGACAATAGTTCGAACGTCAACAAGAAGTGACGTCACCCAGGATCGCTTAGAGAACCTTTAATGTGTGTATAAATCAGCAGCAAAAAGTAATTCTTGAAAAAATCTGCACAGTAATTTTATAAAATCTAAATATGTTAATAAAAACAAATTACTATTAGTTCTCTTATAAAATTCAATCAGGCAATCATACATGTCACAATTTTATATTTATATATTAATGTCAAGAATTCAGAAGTGCATATATAGCCTACACTACAAAGAAATAATATACAATTAAATTATGCTTATTTAAAATGTATTGAGCAGGCTAGGTATAACAAAATGTATTGGCTTTTAATATTTCAGTGCGCAAACCCATGATAACATGAAAAACAGAGCGCACACAGCGTGTATGCGCATCGTGGGATTCGCGGGTGCAGAATGATGTGCTCAAAGCAACATGGAGTCACAGTTTAAAGCCTTGTTTATGCTCGATGCGTCCGCAAGAGCGCGTCTCCCCAAACGGATTTAAAAGTTCACGTAAGTGCGCATTTAAAAGTTCACGTCACAAAACGAAGAAATGTCGAGCGCACAAATCCTAGTGCGATTTGTTCCTTTGTTTCACAGTTTTAAATTCCATTTATTGTGCGTTTGATGCCGATTCATAGTCCTTGTGATGTGATCTAACAAGCACACGGTAGTGAGTCGTTTAAAAACAGCAACAAACTCCAAGAAAATAAAGTAATTTTATGCAAATCTACAGCCTTTTATCTACAGATCATGCATTATAGCCTAATGTCAATATATCATATTGGAGAGAGTTTTACCGTGCATCCAAGAGGCGCGCGCGCGCTGTTTGAATATAAATGGAGAATGATTGACAGCCGCAGAGGAGGGAAAACGAGTTTCCGTATACTTTAATGATGTAAATATACTTCTGTCCCTCACATTAAGCAATGGAATGACTTCAGATGACCCAAACTGACGTGAAAAAAGCGGGAGGCGCCGAAAAGCGCGCTGTTTGCATCCCTGCTTGTCAAAACGTGGCAAAGACACATCAAAAAGCTGCTGTAACAGTATACCATTTGGCACTTAAAAAGCACGTCACGACACATAATTCCCCGTCTACTTTTACTTAAGAATATTTTTGACTTATTTATAAAATGCATAACTGATGCTACAAAAATTTATACTGGCCATTGGGGTGGCCAGTGGGGTGGCCAGTGGGGTGGCCAGGAGTCGGCCAGGGGTGGATATTTAGTATGTGTTTTGTGTTTTGTTTTTTTCAATAACCATGCATAAACATTATTCTCTCAAAAATACAAACATGTACATACATGTTGCTCACATATTATGGTAGCCCTGTTTGTGCTAAATAGAGTGTAATTACACCTTTGCCATTAATATAAGCAACTGAAAAAAGCACAAATGTCAGGGCATGTCAAAATATCTCAAGGACCCCAAAAACACCTTAGATCCAGGAGGGATAAATACCATTTCTTTGCAACAGGTCAGGTCTGCTCCAAAAACGTTTTTAATTGTCTACGAAATCTGTATTATTTTGCGGACACCACTTAGACAGCCAGCCATTGAGTGAGGACAGTCTAATAACTATCTCACCACTCCTTCGAACAGGAATCTCAGCTCTGTGTTTCATTTTGTTGATCATGATATCCTGCTGTCTCGCTTGGAGCAATGCATCATTGTAAGATGCACTGTACTCGACTGGTTTTGGTCCTTCCTGTCCAACAGAAGATCTCTGTAAATATAGGGAAGCATTCTTCTTCTGTAACATATGTTACATGTGCTGTCCCACAGTGTTCAACTTTAGCACCGTTACTGTTTAAAACATAGGCTACAAACTTCTGAGAAAATTCATGCAGTTGAACAAAAAAGCCCATGCCATATATTTGATATTAGCTTTATTAGATTGCAATTCTTAAATAAAATGCAGCCGATCTTTTATACGATATGAATAAGGACGTGATTGGATAAACTTGAAGGTAACATGTGACGCAGTAATTAAGTCTTCCTGGCAGAACTTATGCTAAAGCTTTCATTTCTACCAGAAAAACTGGGGAGATAAAATGATGTAACAAAGCATCCATTTATTGGCAGCCCAGCAAGCAGTTATTTGCAAAGTTCTTTGGCGTAGGCCCCGTCCATAGATCGTAATCCGAGGGTAGCGGATCAGCTTCTCCTGCCTGAAGACGAAGGCAGGGGCGCAGCCGACCCCCCAAAAGTAGTTGGATTGTAGATCCATCGGGACGGGGCCAGCCTCCCCCCAAAATTGATGAACGAAAGTATACCCACCGGTCATGAATCCTGTGGTTCGTAAAATAAGAAAAAGGGAAATACCATAATTAGCATGATGAACGTTAGAAACGAGCCTATGGTTGATTGGAGATTTTTTTTTTTTTTTTATTTTTTTTTTAAATAGGTCTCGATAGACCAGATACAGGCATAGACAGATCTCGATAGACCACACGGATACGGCCACGATAGGCCAGACGCAGACCGGTCTCGATAGATCACACAGATATAGCCACGATAGGCCAGACAAAGACAGGTCTCGATAGACCACACAGATATGGCCACAATAGGCCAGACATAGACAGGTCTCGATAGACCACACGGATATAGCCATGATAGCCGGACATACACAAGTCTCGATAGACCACAGATACAGCCACGATAGGCCAGACATAGACGGGTCTCGATAGACCACACAAATATAGCCACAATAGGCCAGACATAGACAGGTCTCGATAGACTACACAGATATAGCCACGATAGGCCAGACATAGCCACGATAGGCCAGACATAGGTCTCAATAGACCACACAGACCACACATAGCCATGATAGCCGGACATACACAAGTTTCGATAGACCACAGATACAGATACAGCCACGATAGGCCAGACATAGATGGGTCTCGATAGACCAGATACTGCTATGATAGCCAGACAGAGACAGGTCACGATAGACCACAGATACAGCCACGATAAGCCAGACACAGACCAGTCTCAATAGGCCACACAGATACAGCCACGATAGGCCAGACATAGACAGGTCTCGATAGACCACGCAGATACAGCCACGATAGGCCGGACATAGACAGGTCTCGATAGACCACACGGATATAGCTATGATAGCCGGACATACACAAGTCTCGATAGACCACAGATATAGCCACGATAGCAACCCAGGCTCATTGGAAATACGTTACTCTGCCTACATTTTTGCAAAACCTGAAATACGTACCTCCAGGTACGTTTCCCTGCACTTTTCGGGTGTAACTTCCACTAGAGGCGCTAAGTGGTATCAATTTTTATCCGTTCAAGATGCGTGTTTATTAAAGGTTATAAAAGCGACAATATCAGTAAATGATGTTCAGACTTCTCAGTATACACTCATTTTAATATCAATTAGGTATTTGTCCCACGCTTTTGAGGTGCCAAGGATGCGTGACTGCAGATGTCCGATGAGCATACTTCTGGGTCGCACCGAGGTAACTTAACTTACGTGTTTACCGAAAGAGTATAATATTGCCTCGCAAACGGAACAATGAATTATAAAAAAATCCATTTGTATGTTTTATTTTTCTGTGTTTTATTGAAATTAAATGGCAGGGAATTGTGAGAAAATGACTGTGTTGATTACGTACCAAACCGCACAAAACTGGCACTATTCTTGAACGGCGTCGGCGAGCAATTATTATTTTGTATAGCTAATTATGTGTCGTTCCTCACTAAGTTACCGAGTATGAGTTAACTGTAAGCAGAATATATAATAAGATATCGAAGGCATAAAGAATTAGTTTAGCCAGAACGTTACGAATTTACGTTTCAGTCAGGTGATTGTTATGTACTCAATGAAACGTAAAGGAAGTTTAGTAGCTAAGTTAGTGGGCAATGGACACCCAACTTCAATTAACCATGGTACATAACATATTATATTAACCACATAATCTCAGTTGATCTGTTCTTTTGTTTTCAGTAAGCTTGCTTCTTTGCAGATTTTGGAAATTTCTCTTGTGTTACTATATGCGTAGCATAGGCATAATAAATTAAATGCTTATTTTTTTTAAAGATAAATGATATTTAAATAATTCATTGTTGTTGTTTTTTCAGTGCACATGCCAACTTAAATGACAACGTTTATCATTTGGAAACGTTTCTCTTTATTCTGGGTTTACTTTAAAAGAAAAAAGTGATTTTAACTTGATATTGCATTGTTCTGTCGTCGTTTGATCGCTTTTTATTTATTTTATTTTATTGTAATATTATTATGTCGGTCTTATAGCCAGGGAAGCTGGATTGCTTTGCTGTTTATTGATATTTCTTCAATTATATTTTATCAGTAGGAAATCGCGCTGAAGAAGTCTCGTTCCGAACACATCGCGATATTTGGCATCAGTCACGTGTGCCAGGTGTTGGTAAGTAGTCGTAAATAAATACCAAATACGCTGTCCTAATAATGTTTGATATAATGTTTTTTTTCTGTTTGTCGATATTAATCAGATTAGCTCACGTTCAGTCACTGCATTATATCTGTCATCTCCACGGAGGCTTTGCGTTTTATTGCTTTCTAATTCAAAACAGGGTGATTAAACACCGTCTGTCACGTGACGTGCTATAGGCCTAAACCTGGCTTAATCCTATTCATATAGGAGCCACTATGTTAAGACTGTGTCTTAATAACTAATTTGGCCAACTAGAAATTAGTCAAGAGGTAATCACTCTTACTTTTCTTATTCAAATTAGACTGATCTACCTTTTTATGTAACTAATTTTAAAATGTTAGCACCAGTCTTAAAGAAAAAAAATTAGATGACTAACTTTTAAGACTGTCTAAGCAGTTTATGCAACCGGCCCCAGGTTTAAAGTAGTACAATTAGTTCCAAAGTTGTATTTGTAGTAGAAGCACAGTAAAAACAACACTTGCTTTTACCACAGTGACATTAGTTTTAATGTGATAAGTGTAGTAAAAAGAGAGTAATCACAAAACTTACCATGCTTTTACCACACTATTGGTAGTTTTAATGTGATACTTATTGTAAATGTACAGTAACCACAACACTTACCATGCTTTTAATGCTTAATAATGTAACATACAATATTTGTAAGGTAAATCAATACTTTTTCCTTTAAATAATCCTATATATTATACATAATGTATCTGCATATGCACAAATGTATATACATAATTTTCTTATCTCTTTTTTCAGCTGAAAAGACTAAAGAGGCCTTTCGGACTCAGTCAGCCCATTACTGTTTGAGGACAAGTTAACGGAGTAGACAGAAAGCTGCAAAGGCAAATATTCACAATGGTATGTATGTGTTGGTTTTAACCCTAAATCAAACAATTTATCAAGCATTTGTTGTTTCTTAAACCTTTTCTCACAAAACCCATTGCCCAATCAGTACAAACATAGTCTCAAAGTTTTAATAATTCACAAGATTTAACAAGTTATACGATACTCGTACATATTTGTATATTTTTACACAATTGCTGCTTTTACTCCTACTGCTGTCATTGGCTACTGCCTCAATTCCTGTACATATTTATCACAATATTTGTAAATCAGTTGCCCCTCTTTTTGGAAAGTAGTCGGATGTCCCACACACTGTCAGAAAGTTTATATTAATTGCATTGTATTCATTAAAATTGTTACAAATTGGTCCCTGTCTGTTCATGTTCCAATGATACATGATGTCTCTCCACACCTCATAACCTTCCTGTTTGCAAGAGTGGAAAAGCTGATCTGACTTGTCACATGACATCAAATACTCGATTATTTTGTCATAATCAGATCAGTTACACTGCTGATAACTGTCCCGTTTGCATGTAAATCATGTTTTTTTTAAACGAGTTCATATGATTATTGCTTGCTATTAAAGACATACTTTTATTCATAGAAATGCCCACATATCAGTGAACCTATTATATAGAAATGTTTTTAACATTTATTTTTGCGACACTCTTTACAGAAATAAATCCTACAGTTATGGATAAACTCACATCATCATCATCAAGTCCTGTGCTTGGCACATTGGGCAACAAGTGTCCTCCAACGTATTCGATCTGTGGCCAGGTACTCCACATCTTCCCATGGGACACTGACATTCTTCAGATCTTCATGAAACATCTGTCTCTGTGTCTTCCTTGGTCATCCCTGTCTCCTGCATCCTCCTGGTGGTGTCCTCTTCATAAGTGTCTTCGGGTGTTGTTGTTTGGGCATGTGTAGGATGTGTCCAGCTGTCACAGTCTACTGATGGACGAGGACACAAAGATAACAGTTAAACAGGCTTTATTTATACACTGATGCTTAACCCGGATACCAGGAGGCTTCAAGATCAGCACTGTTGAAATCAAGGGAACCAGAGTCTTTGAACAAATGCAGGAACAGAAACAATCTCTTGATACTTGAACAGGAAGCAGATTCAGAGACTTCAAACATTAACTTTGACTCGCAGAACTCAGTTGCAGACACGTAGATACTCAGGACTTGCATTTAGATTCGTAGATTCTCAGAACTTGGGTACAGATACAAAGATATTCAGAACTTGGACACTGCTACGTAGATAGTAGATACAGAGGTCCGTTGATACTCAGAACACAGAGAGGATGATTGGAGAATCCTCAAGAGCCACCACACACTGAAGCTGCTGAGATACACACACAAGAGTGATTAGTGATGAGCTTGATAATACTTGCTGCGAGATCAGAGATATCCTGGAACCAGAATTGAAGTATGTAAGCCAAGGAGTCACAGACGTCGAATGACGAGACCGGACCCAGAGTGCAGGTTGAGTGAGGCTTATATCCAATACTGGTGTGTAGAGTAAATTGATGAGGTGCAGGTGCTGTGAATTCGTAATTAGTGAGAGTGCGTGCAGGTGAGGACCAGGGGAAACCGTGACACCAGCGAGGTGCAGCCTTTGCTCTGTCACAGTTTCTGAAAGTCTTCATGTGAAGTCCCACTCCTCCAGGATCTCTTTTACCCCTTTTCCACCAATAAGAACCGGGTGCTGGTTCAGAGCCAGAGCCAGAGCTGGTTCGGAGTTGGTTCGACTGACAAGCTTACTAAGAACCGGTTTGCCTTTCCACCGGCTTGAGAGCCACAACAGAGCCAGATCTTACGTCACTGCATACGTCTCATGTTGCCCAGCAACGCTAGTGCGGTAGCGCCAAACACAAACACACCAGGCTTGTTCGAGATGCATCGGCTTCTCGCAGATCGATCGCCGTATGACATCAAAGCACTGCGAAAGCGATCCAAAAGCACAAGGAGTCGTATGATCTCCAAACACTCCCGCAGCTCCGATCGGTCCGCGCCGCTCCGATGCATCTCGAACAAGCAATCAACAATAACGGACGTTGCGTTACTATAGACGCTCATGGGTTTGCAAAAATACATCGGAATCCAACGCGTTTGTGCAGCTCGCCGTAACTTACATAGACGGATATAATAATCAAGCTGCTATTAGCTCGACTAGCTGCTATTTAAAAATGGCGGTCACAAGTTTCTTGTTGGTCACGGTAACCCCGCCCCCAGCCCCTGACGCAAGCGGTTCTTACTTGGCTCCGTTCTAGACCAGCAATGATTTGGTGCTACTTAAGAACCACTTTTCCTGGTTCGGAGCTGGTGCTTTGCGTGTGGAAAAACAAAGAACCGAATTGAAACTAGGCTCTGGCTCCGAACCAGCACCAGCTCTGCCTTGGTGGAAAAGGGGTATTTGATATTATGCAGAACCAATATTGAAAACAGTAATTTATCTGTCATTATAGTCATTTCCCATAAAGCATTATGTTTTAGCTTCATAAACTGTACTTGATATCAGCCTAATGCCTTTATCAAAAAAGCGTCAGTGCTCATCAGGAGTTTTGGTAAAGGACATTTTCATTGCCATCCATAGCAGGTGTTTGTCCAAACAATTGAAGATAGTGAGAGTGTTTTTGAAAAACCTTTTGAAAACTATCAATATTTTTGGAATTCTTTTTGGTGCTAAAATAATATTACAGAAATTACACACTTGACATACTGGATTATTATATTGGTGACATTTATAATAATCCACTATTTTAAGTTGCCTTTCATTTAGTTACAATAAAAGTGACCAATAATCACAAGGATAAAGAATTAAAGTTGAGAATGTAAAATGTTGTGCTTACGGTTTGCCTGTTTGTTCATAGAAAGAGAAACAAATATATTTTCACAAAACAAAGTTGAATCTCATCTCTTGGTTTGTACAAATATAACGTCATCATATCAATGTTTTTTAACGTTACTGTATGTGTCACTATAATAGATTGCCCCTGTATCTGGATATTTTTTTATATATAATTAACTGATTTTTACACTGTTGTGCAGTAGTTTTGGCGCTACATTTGTCTTTAAACAGTTTGACATTAAATATTGGAATATGCTTTCAAAATTGTGTGCATTCATTGTGCTTTTGTTACATTTATTTGAATATAATTGATATACATTTGATATACTATACATACACTGTAAATGTTAGAAGCACTTTAGTACATGTAATCATCTTTAATTAATATACTGCAAAACTACCCCTGCTGTAGGCCATTGCTTAGAAAAAAGTATTTTATTTATTCAAATGTATTTATGCATCAGTCTAATCAAATAGGCACATTTCTGTCATTGATCATGTGAACTCGTTGTTGGATGGTAACCACAGAAAGGAGTGTTTTGTTTTTAAATGTGATTTTTATCATTTAATTAGAAGGAATAAATGTTTAACAGCCGAAATATTAAATTTAAAGTATCTATCCTGCAACCGGAACCAGAAGAGCTCTGTCATCGTTTACCATAAATGGGCAAGTAAGTGTGACGGATCTGTTCAGCTGGGTTGTTATTGGCTGTGACTTTATCGCAGAATTCGCTGTGATTGGACCATCCTTTTAAACCATATAAAACCGCGTATCATGTTACAAAGTATGTTTTGGTGTTATTGTTAAGTTAGTTATACATTAAGTTAATTATAAAGTGTCTCTATGTTGTGAGAAATCACTCCTTTACCGAAATCCTAACCCTAACCCTAAGCACATTTCAATGAACTACAGCACCACGTTTCCTGTTCCATTGATAGAATGACAGAGATATGTGGGTAATGTAGTTTAAAACATTAGTAATGAAACAATAAATGTTAAATAAATAATATCTTTAATGGACAACTGGATATCTAAATTTGTGAAAACCTTTATGACATATATGAGGGACAGGCTGAAATTTGATATTTTACTGTGAGCACTTTCAAAAATAACCTTTATGCCAGCTTTCCATATATGTCTGAAAACTGTGCCCAACATTATTTATTAAATAAAGCATAAGCAGTTACCCTGCCAATTTTCTCTTTGATACACTAACCAGACTTTAAGTTACAGCCATTTGAAATGTAAAAAATAAATAAATGAAAAATCTTTTTTGGTCTTCTGGGGGGCATTGCTGGGCCCCTGGGGGTGGAAGGGCAGTTCAATCTACACAGATCTACACACACTATTACTATTACACAGGGATAATGCACTATTCAGTAAAACAACAAAAAACAGTGCCAACATTTCCTTTTCACCCCCTCTGATTGCTGCTTATATGCCTGACAACAGTAATGTCTATTCTTTTATTTTAAATGCAATACATATTTACTAGAATGATCAACATGGATCATCTTCAATTATGCTTGAACTGTTTATAGCAAGATAGCCCACTGCAGCCCTTTTGTTATTCACTTCCCTTTATTTCACTGAAAACTGGCATACATGCATGTGCACCTTTTAGGTCACTTGATGGAGTTTTAGGTCACCAGTAGGTCACCTGATGGAGTTTTAGGTCACCAGTAGGTCACCTGATGGAGTTTTAGGTCACCAGTAGGTCATTTGATGGAGTTTTTCGGTTCCTTGCCACTGTTGCCTTTGGCTTGCTCAGTTGGGGATATTCAATTTAATTTAATCAATCAATAATACTATTGATCCGCATTACCAAACGTGGACGTTTTATTATTATTTTAATTAAAACTGTGAAGCTGCTTTGATACAATCTGTATTGTGAAAAGCGCTATACAAATATTCTTGACTTGACTTGACCTTTTGTTGAATTGTTGTCCCAAATATCATTTACCAGATCTAAATTTGTATGTCATACGTAAAATAATTATAATTATTAAATACATGCAGTTGGTTTTAAATTATGTATAAACTAAAGAAATAAGAAATTAAAATTTCTCAAATAAATTTATTTACTGCACCAAACACCACTTCATTACACAATATTCACCATACTTTATTACACAATGTATTGCAGGTCACAGCATAAAGTTGATAAAGTAGCATAAAGACAAATGAGATTCAAGATAAATAAAAATGTGTCTTCAAAAATATATTAACATCATATTAATCCATTCACAGCTGCTGAAGCCACAAAATGAGTGCCAGAGAATAATATTCAGTCATCTATGATACAGAAAACAGATTTGATATTGTGTTGGAAAATAATGATTCATTATCACAGCTAAACTGGTTTCTTGCTCTTCCCTGTACATGTCCTTATCATGTTCATGTTCTTCTTCCTCGTCTAAACTGTTTGTTCAGTTGTACCCTACAGTACAACAGATGAACAGAAGATGTGATCACTGATGTGGTGTAGATTTTTCTCAACCAGAGGAAGAAGTCTCATCATCCCATTGTCAGGTGTTCTCCAGTCCTGGTCTGAAATCAAAACAAAAAACACAAACAATTCAAATTAAGTTGTTTAATGGACAGTCAGGTCAGCTTATATTCTATGTTATTTACAGCAGTGATGGGCTACTCTGGCCCTCAGCGTCCCCTGTCCTGCAGATTTAGCTCTAACATCAAACCCTCCTGCCTTTACTGAACAAAAACAGTTTTACCCATGTGACCCTGGATAACAAAACTAGTCACGAGTCGCGTGGGTATATTTGTGGCAATAGCCAACAATATTCAGGATTTATTTCTGTAAAGAGTGTCGCAAAAAATAAATGTTAAAAGCATTTCTATATAATAGGTTCACTGATATGTGGGAATTTCTATGAATAAAAGTATGTATTTAATAGCAAGCAATAATCATATGAACTCGTTTAAAAATATCATGATTTACATGCAAATGGGACAGTTATCAGCAGTGTAACTGATCTGATTATGACAAAATAATCGAGTATCTGATGTCATGTGACAAGTCAGATCAGCTTTTCCACTCTTGCAAACAGAGGTAGGTTATGAGGTGTGGAGAGACATCATGTATCATTGGAACATGAACAGACAGGAAGGGGCGGCCAATTTGCTGCCCTAGGCAAGATTTTACCTGGTGCCCCATGCATTACAGCCCATTTCACCCCATCATTGTGTTTTATATATATATATATATATATATATATATATATATATATATATATATATATATATATATATATAGCAAGAGCATTACATTGTAGCGTATTTAGGGTGAATCTGAATAATTAAATATATTCTGGATAACTAAAATCCTAAGAGCCTTCAAAGGCCGGGAAGCTTCCAAACCAGCGGCCTCCCCCCAGGACTCAAAATTAACACACACACACACACACACATTCCACCAAACACACATCCCCCCCCCCAGGAATGTGGAATGTGCCACAGGAAGTGAATGTTACAGAGAAAAGAAACTTCTCTTTTTAAAAGACATTTTAAACAGAAATATTCAATGTGTTTTATGTGTTTGGTTGTTCATGTTACATTGAAATAACTGAGTTTACCATTATGTATTTTTACATGTAACTGCGTATTCCCTAGAATTCTAACGAAGGAGAACTAAATTTTGCATTCATATATATTCTATTATACTTCCCCTTTAGAATTGTAAGAACAATGTATCTAATCTCATGTTATGATTTGTCTTTTATGTGTTTGGTCTGTTTCTCGAAAACTGGGATAATGTTTCAAACCTTGCCAACTAATGTTTAACCAAATCCATTTGTGACAAGTTTGGAGTCTCTGAGCTCCAATCTTCGCTCCCCAGTTAGCCATTGATATCACATCTTGCTAAAACTTTGTTACACATATGACTATAATAATTATGAAGATTCTGCTTTTAAACACCGATGAAATTAGGGTTTCAAATGCCTTGCTTAAGAGAACAAAGGGGTCATAAAACCAGAAGTCCCGCCTGCGAGTTTCAACCTCTTGATTGGCCGAGTCAATGGGAAGAGGCTGGACTTCGCCGATGTGATAAAGGTAGGAGCGCAGCTCCGCCCACTCTCTTGCTTTGCCCGTCGTCACTGCTGCACCATGTAACCCGATCCCGTGGTCTCCTTCGGAGACCCGATCTGATCTTTATATCTTTTCTTTGTTAGTCAAAGTTTTGTTTTCGTAGTTGACTCTGTTCACTTCAACAAAGTGAAACGGACTCAGTCGAACTATTTTCCGTTGGTAATGTTACTCAAAGACTTTAAACCGCCGCGCAACACCGCGCCCAGAAACAACACGTGACGCTTATACACACAAAGGACTCCGCTCACGCACGCGGCCGGGACAGGCCTTCAGGAATGCAACAACACAGCGAGACCCATAACTTGTGCAAGTATCTCTTTATAACGCTTCTAAGGAGCATTAAGATGATGTTTCGTGTTGTAATCAGAAAAGGTGAATGTCTTAGGAGGAAGTATGCCAATGTTCTCTCTCTCTCACTCTCTCTCTCTCTCTCTCTCTCTCTCTCTCTCTCTCTACTCGCTAATGCGTGTAAGTCATCCATTGCCCAAACTTTACGCATTTCTCGTTCATCAATGTCTTATTGTGTTTCGTTCGTGTTAATGTTTGTAAATACATGTATTCCTGTAACGTAGTAAATATCTAAGTAGACATGCCTTTATTAAATCATTATATTCACTTGACTGATGGACTTTCTCTTTGCTCAATTTCGAGTCTCTGAAGTGCCAAAAGATCTTATGCTACGAACTTTATAACTTAAAGATAGCTTTACATATTTGCTTATAGGGCAGAAAACCCAATTCTTCTGGCCAGAGAATTGCGTTTCCTGAAATCCTATCAAGTAAGATGATATTGGGGATCCCCTCAATATTATTCGGACAATTGAGCTAAATTAATTTTGCCTGCTTTGTAAGACGTGATCTGTGTAATTAACTGCAATCAACTTGTTAAAATGAAAGGATTGCATGTATACATCCAGGTAAAATGACATTCTCCTTTAGAGGGAGATTTATTAACATGTAAGACTGATCTAATCCAAACATGTATGAATAATTATTAATTACCAATTATTAATTATGATATGCAAATTCCCCAGGGATTAGACCCGCCTAAAGTCTTTACAACATCTAGCATTCAAGTCAAGTCCCCTTTATTTTTATATAGCGCTTTTTAGCCTACAATACTTTTTCAAGGCAGCTTTACAGTGATAACAGGAAAATAATGCAACAAAGTTTGCTTCTCCTCTACAGCAGATCTAGAAGAAAAGTGTTAATCCAGCTTAAGTATTTTCAGTGATGGTTTATTTTGCTGTAAATTTTTTTAAAAATGTATTCAATTTATATAGCCGCTCTGGATAAAACAGTGATATCATCGTCCAAATGTCATTCATGCACAAACTATTCATTGAGCACTAGCAAAATTGTTTGTTTGGGAGTTGATGGCAGCAATCTTCCACTAAATTATGGCACGTTTTCAAGTTTTCAACATGAATGAACTGCGAAATGTCTTCTTTAATGTCAATTTTACATAAAACGTTTTTAATAAACTTTTAATAAACCTGTAGCCTATAAATATTGTTAATAATTTTAGCAAAAAAAAAAAAAAGCCATATAGCCTATCCCCCTCAAAACTGCACAACTGTATAGTAAAACATTAAATAATAAAAGTGATAGTAAATGCGTCTAAAAAAATTAACATGATTGTTACAAATCGCATTGTCTTGGGGCTCTGGAGAACTCAGAACAAATGTTAGCATAAAGTTTTAAGGTAAAAATAACTGGCATTAAATAATAGTATCTAACTGCTATGCAATTAGATAAAGGTTCATTCATTACATCACTTTACCTCTGTCTTTATCCATATATTTTAATGAATACAATGCAAAAAAGAGGGGCAACTGATTTACAAATATTGTGATAAATATGTACAGGAATTGAGGCAGTAGCCAATGACAGCAGTAGAAGTAAAAGCTGCAGGATTGTGTACAAATATACAAATATGTACGAGTATCGTATAACTTGTTAAATCTTGTGAATTATTAAGACTTTGAGACTATGTTTGTACTGATTGGGCAATGGGTTTTGTGAGAAAAGGTTTAAGAAACAACAAATGCTTGATAAAATGTTTGTTTTAGGGTTAAAACCAACACATACATACATACATACCATTGCGAATATTTGCCTTTGCAGCTTTCTGTCTCCTCCGTTAACTTGTCCTCAAACAGTAATGGGCTGACTGAGTCCGAAAGGCCTCTTTAGTCTTTTCAGCTGAAAAAAGAGATAAGAAAATATCATTATGTATAATATATAGGATTATTTAAAGGAAAAAGTATTGATTTACCTTACAAATATTGTATGTTACATTATTAAGCATTAAAAGCATGGTAAGTGTTCTGGTTACTGTACATTTACAATAAGTATCACATTAAAACTACTAATAGTGTGGTAAAAGCAAGGTAAGTTTTGTGATTACTCTCTTTTTACTACACTTAGCCTATCACATTAAAACGAATCGGTTACCTAACGTAACCTCGGTTCTCTCTAGATGAGGGAACGAGTATTGCGTAAGCTAGCTTACGCTACGGGAAAGATTCCATCTTTCTGAGAAATTGAAGCCAAAAAATTATCCTATAATTTTGTATCCATTGTCAACGCAGTTCAGCTGCAGCAGACCATGAGAGGGCTAGCTAGCCGCTCATTGGTTCGCTCACAGAGAACTGCTTAAGCCTATGAGGGAGCGCGAGTGAACCCACGACCAATGAGAGTCTGACTCGCTCTCAATACGTCACCGCCCGCCGAAACGGGTGTGGACGAGACTATAAATATCCCGAAATAGGCTGAATAATCTGTTTTTTTCATATACTGAAGCGAAAATCGCCAGTAGCACAAGCACGGCCAGGAACGCAATACTCGTTCCCTCATCTAGAGAGAACCGAGGTTACGTTAGGTAACCGATTCGTTCTCTTACGAGAGGTTCTCTCATATTGCGTAAGCTAGCTTACGCTACGGGAACCCCTGGTCAACGCCGTGCGTGCTAAGCATCCACTATTAGTCCCAGGGGGGACCCCGGGGAACTCTGTAAGTGGGAATGAATATATGTACATGAGACAAAAGGCCAGCGGAGCGGGCCGGTGACTGTGTAGTACATAAGCACATTATAGAGAGGGAACAGAACGAACTCGGTCTGTGTAATTAACCCCCTATAGTGCAGCTCAACCAGAAGAGCTGAAACATACTAGACTGCTAGTAGTTTAGCCTGCAAGGCGGGTACTTCCAGATTGTAAAATCTGACAAAGGTGGAGGGGGAAGTCCATCCCGCTGCCACGCAAATGTCGTGAATGGAAATTCCGCTGGACCATGCCCACGATGAGGCCATGCCTCTAGTGGAATGAGCCCTGATGCCCAGTGGGCATGGCAGGTCTTTAGATGCGTATGCTGCTGCAATGGCATCAACAATCCATCTGGATAGGGACTGTTTCGAAGCGGCCAACCCCTTGGTGCGCCCACCGAACGAAACAAAAAGCTGCTCGGATCGTCTGACCGGAGCAGTGCGAGTAACGTATAATCTCAGGGCCCTGACCGGACATAGGAGATTAGTATCAGATTCGCTATCGGATGCAGGCAGAGCCGATAGGGATATAACCTGTGCCCTGAACGGGGTGCCGATCGCTTTGGGGACATAGCCATGCCTAGGTTTGAGAACGACTAAGGAGTCATTAGGTCCAAACTCAAGACAGGACGCGCTGGTGGACAGCGCATGTAGGTCTCCCACCCGTTTTACTGACGCGAGCGCGAGTAGAAAAACGGTCTTTAGCGACAGGTACTTTAGGTCCACGGTGTTTAACGGTTCGAATGGGGGAGCTTTCATAGCATCAAGAACTATGGAAAGGTCCCAAATCGGCACCGAAGGGGGGCGAGGGGGGTTCATCCTTCTAGCTCCCCTGAGGAAGCGGACTACCAACCCATCTTTGCCCAGTGACTGGCCGCGCCGGGGTTCAGCAAACGCCGCGACGGCTGCCACATACACCTTGAGAGTGGACGGGGATCTGCCCTTGTCCAGCATCTCTTGGAGAAAATTTAGCAAGGAGGGAACCTCGCATAACCGTGGGTTTAGACCCTTTTCGGTGCACCACTCTGAGAACACAGACCATTTTGACGCATAGAGCCTTCTGGTAGAAGCCGCTCTAGCCTGCATGATCGTGTTCAACACTCCCTCTGGCAAAGCAACGGGTAGTTGTTGAGCACCCACGCGTGTAGCGCCCAGCGCTCTGGGTGGGGATGCCAGATCGTGCCGCGAGCTTGGGAGAGGAGATCTGCTCTGACTGGAATGGGCCACGGCGCTGTCTGTGACAGCTGCGTGAGCTCCGGAAACCAAGTCTGACCCTCCCAGCGCGGGGCTATGAGGAGCACCGAGTGCTGCGCTTCTCTGATTCTCTGGAGCACCTGCGGTAGCAGAGAGACCGGAGGGAAAGCATAAAGCGGGCGGCTGGGCCAGGTTTGGGCTAGCGCGTCCTCGCTCCTTGAGAAAAATATTGGGCAGTGGGTGTTCTCCGCCGAGGCGAAGAGGTCCACCTCTGCTCTGCCGAATAAACGCCACAGTTTCTGAACTATAAGGGGATGCAGGGACCACTCCCCGGGGGGAGTGGGGTTCCTGGACAGGCTGTCTGGACCGTCGTTCAGATGTCCCGGCACGTGCGTCGCTCTGAGCGAGAGCAGGTGACACTGAGACCAAACTAAGATGCGTTCTGTCAGCTGGAAAAGATTCCTGGATCTGACTCCGCCCTGACGGTTTATATGAGACCACGGCTATATTGTCCGAACGGATCAGCACGTGGTGGCCCTGAATGCGCGGGAGAAAGCGCATGAGCGCGCGCTGCGTTGACAGACGCGCCGTCATCGTGACCGAGTCCAGCTCTATACCCAAGAAGGAGATAGTCTGACTGGGTTGTAGTACGCTCTTTGTCCAGTTGACAGAGAGGCCCAAAACTTTCAGATGGTCGAGGAGAACTGTACGATGAGACAGTAACTCTCTCTGAGATTGTGCCAAAATCAGCCAGTCGTCCAAGTAGTTCAGTATTCGCAGCCCCTGACTCCGCAGGGGGGCGAGCGCCGTATCCATGCACTTCGTGAACGTACGGGGTGCTAGGGATAGGCCGAACGGCAGGACGGTGCATTGATAAACCTGGCCTTCGAAGGCGAAACGTAAGAATGGCCTGTGAAGGGGATTTATCTGGATCTGAAAGTATGCATCTTTCAGATCTAGTGATATGAACCAGTCCCCCTGGGGAACATGCACGAGGAGTTTTCTGATAGTGAGCATTTTGAACGGTCTCTTCATGAGAACTTTGTTCAGCGATCTGAGGTCTAATATTGGTCTGAGACCGCCGTCTTTCTTGGGGACAAGAAAATAACGGCCGTAAAACCCCGACTCGCTCATAGCCAGAGGCACCCTCTCTATAGCCTTTTTGCACAACAGAATTACTATCTCTGAACGGAGCAGCGTCACTGCTTCTGGGTACACAGTAGTTTCTAGCCGCGCTCGGAAGCGAGGAGGGCGGCGGCAAAACTGTAAGCGATAGCCTAGCTTTATTGTGTTTAACACCCACTGCTTCCCACGATTTGAAGCGTGACGCTAGGGGGTGAATGGCTACATGGTCCCCGTCGCTGCACTTCGCGGGCTGCGTGAGCGCGCTGATAGTGATTACAACAGCGGGACATACACTCGGAGAGGAGTTTATGGGCCCTGTAACAGAGTGAACAGAGGTGAGACGCGCACACGGGCTTGTGGGCGCGCTTATACACTCTGAGACTCGAGCGGGCTTGGCCCGCTTTATGAGAGTGGACTCTGTGTGAAACAGGGGAACTGGAGTGTCCTTGTGTATGAGTGAACACAGTGTTGTGGGCACATTCCCTACACAAGTTTATGGACCGTGTAACAGAGGTGGGACGCGCGCACGGGCTCGTGGGCGCGCTTATGTACTCTGAAACTCGAGCGGGTTGGGACCGCTTTATGAGAGTGGACCCTGTGTGAGACACGGGAACAGGAGTGTCTTTGTGTATGAGTGAACACAGTGTTGTGGGCACATTTTCTACACAAGAGGCTTTTACTCTCTTTTTGAGATTTCTCTGGGACGCCGTAAACACGGCGTTTTGTGTATGAGTGAACACAGTGTTGTGGGCACATTTTCTACACAAGAGGCTTTTACGCTCTTTTTGAGATTTTGCTGGGACGCCGTAAACACGGCGTTTGTGCTCATGCAAGCGGGAAGGGATACCGGCTTGGTAATGGCGGGGTACACTGCTGTAGTAGCCGCGTGAGCGGGGACTAACAGAGGGCGAAACTTTTTCGGCGGTCCGGCCGCGGTGGGAGAGCGCCGTCTTTTTCTCAACCACGCTAGGCAGACTTCGAGTAATCAGTTTTCAGCGCGATCCTCTGCCGAGGCCCCCGGGGAGGCGGCGGACTGTGGCGGCTGTCAGAGCGAGAGCGAGGGCGGCCGCCCTGGTGTCGCTGAGAAGTCTGACTGTGTTTAGCTAGGCGCTAGGGTGGGGCTCGTGCAGGAGGCTGGTCACGTGAGCGGCCTGCAGAGGAGCTAGCGCGACGAGGCAGAACAAAATTCGCGGGAAATCCACAATCCGCGACTGAAGGGGAATTTTTTTCCCCCGCTCTCGTCCCATTCACAAAGTACCTCACTCTGTAGTAGACATGGGGTGCAGAAGCAGCTTGGCCGGCGGCTGAAAGCTTGAAGTCGCACTGCAGGCTTTAGCGGGCAGCACAGGTGATGAGCGCCATCTCGCGGAGGGCGGCATAGACGTGCGGCGACCAGGTCCTCTACAGGGGAAATGGAGATAAAGCCCTTCTCTGCGGCTCCGTCCACAACGTGACGCGGGGTGGAAGAGTCAGAGCGAGTTCTAGCAGAGAGCGGGGCGTTCCAGGACTTCGTGAGTTCTGCGTGCAGATCAGGCAGAAAGGGCGCAGCCTGTTTAGCGGCGGGAGTCGAGCGCTGGTGGAAGTAGCTGCCGTCCATGCGGCTGATGGTCTGCTCGGGGGAAGGAGACCAATCGAGCCCGAGGCGTTTAGCGGCCTGTGAGAGGAGGCGCAGTAATTCCTCCTCGATTCCAGCGCGGGTCCCGTCTGAAGCGAGAAGCGAACATGTCTCCTTGGTGTCCGCGGCGTCAACGGAGGCAACAGAGCGGCCACTCGGAGGCAGCTGTATGTCCGGAAGCGGCGGAGATGGAGAGCGGGAGCGAGAGGCTCCGGCGGGATGAACGCTTCCGGCTGGGGGTCCGGCGGCCTCTGAGAGCGGCGTTTCTTTCTCCACGGCGAAGTCAGAGGCGGCACGGAAGCATCTTAGTGGCCGAAGTCGAGCCGCGGGGGTCAACAATGGCATAGTTTCGCAGAGCTCGCAGCCGCCACAGCGGGGGCGAGCTCGGCGTGCTCCAATCCGAGGCAGAGAGCGCAGAAGAGGTGGCGGTCCCCAGCCTCGAGGGGAGCGCGGCAAGAGCCGCCAGAAAATTTACGAGACATCTTTAAAAAGACGCTCGCTCTTTTAGATACAACAATATATAGGAAGCATTTTTGTAAAAAGGATACAATCCGTCGGATGGCGCTAGCTCACAGGACGGCTGAAGGTGGCGAAGACGGCCGGCTTCCTCAGTCTCCCAAACGCTCGCTAGAAGGTGCCTTTTCGACGACGGCGGCTTCTCTCTCAGGATCAGCAGATGCAAGTGCGTCGCTGAAGGATGAAAAAATCAGATTATTCAGCCTATTTCGGGATATTTATAGTCTCGTCCACACCCGTTTCGGCGGGCGGTGACGTATTGAGAGCGAGTCAGACTCTCATTGGTCGTGGGTTCACTCGCGCTCCCTCAAAGGCTTAAGCAGTTCTCTGTGAGCGAACCAATGAGCGGCTAGCTAGCCCTCTCATGGTCTGCTGCAGCTGAACTGCGTTGACAATGGATACAAAATTATAGGATAATTTTTTGGCTTCAATTTCTCAGAATGATGGAATCTTTCCCGTAGCGTAAGCTAGCTTACGCAATACGAGAGAACCTCTCGTAAGAGAACTAATGTCACTGTGGTAAAAGCAAGTGTTGTTTTTACTGTGCTTCTACTACAAATACAACTTTGGAACTAATTGTACTACTTTAAACCTGATATGAATATGATTAAGCCAGGTCTAGGCCTATAGCACGTCACGTGACAGACGTGTTTAATCACCCTGTTTTGAATTAGAACGCAATGAAACGCAAAGCCTCCGTGGAGATGACAGATATAATGCAGTGACTGAACGTGAGCTAATCTGATTAATATCGACAAACAGAAAAAAACATTATATCAAACATTATTAGGACAGCGTATTTGGTATTTACGACTACTTACCAACACCTGGCACACGTGACTGATGCCAAATATCACGATGTGTTTGGAACGAGACTTCTTCAGCGCGATTTCCTACTGATAAAATATAATTTAAGAAATATCAATAAACAGCAAAGCAAACCAGCTTCCCTGGCTATAAGACCGACATAATAACATTGCAATAAAATAAAATAAATAAAAAGCGATCAAACGACGACAGAACAATGCAATATCAAGTTAAAATCACTTTTTTTCTTTTAAAGTAATCCCAGAATAAAGAGATACGTTTCCAAATGATAAACGTTGTCATTTAAGTTGGCATGTGCACTGAAAAAACAACAACAATGAATTATTTAAATATCATTTATAATTAAAAAAATAAGCATTTAATTTATTATGCCTATGCTACACATATTATAGTAACACAAGAGAAATTTCCAAAATCTGCAAAGAAGCAAGCTTACTGAAAACAAAAGAACAGATCAACTGAGATTATGTGGTTAATATAATATGTTATGTACCATGGTTAATTGAAGTTGGGTGTCCATTGCCCACTAGCTACTAAACTTCCATTACGTTTCACTGAGTACATACAATCACCTGACTAAAACGTAAATTCGTAACGTTCTGGCTAAACTAATTCTTTATGCCTTCGATATCTTATTATATATTCTGCTTACAGTTAACTCATACTCGGTAACTTAGTGAGGCACGACACATAATTAGCTATACAAAATAATAATTGCTCGCCGACGCCGTTCAAGAATAGTGCCTAGTTTTATGCGGTTTGGTACGTAATCAACACAGTCATTTTCTCACGATTCCCTGCCGTTTAATTTCAATAAAACACAGAAAACTAAAACATACAAATGCATTTTTTATAATTCATTGTTCCGTTTGCGAGGCAATACTATACTCTTTCGGTAAACACGTAAGTTAAGTTACCTCGGTGCGACCCAGAAGTATGCTCATCGGACATCTGCAGTCACGCATCCTTGGCACCTCAAAAGCGTGGGACAAATACCTAATTGATATTAAAATGAGTGTATACTGAGAAGTCTGAACATCATTTACTGATATTGTCGCTTTTATAACCTTTAATAAACACGCATCTTGAACGGATACAAATTGATACCACTTAGCGCCTCTAGTGGACGTTACACCCGAAAAGTGCTGGGAAACGTACCTGGAGGTACGTATTTCAGGTTTTGCAAAAATGTAGGCAGAGTAACGTATTTCCAATGAGCCTGGGTTGCACGATAGGCCAGACATAGACAGGTCTCGATAGACCACACAGATATAGCCACGATAGGCCAGACACAGACCAGTCTCGATAGACCACACAGATATAGCCACGATAGGCCAGACACAGACCAGTCTCGATAGACCACACAGATATAGCCACGATATGCCAGACACAGACCAGTCTCGATAGACCACACAGATATAGCCACGATAGGCCAGACATAGACAGGTCTTGATAGACCACACAGATATAGCCACGATAGGCCAGACATAGACAGGTCTCGATAGACCACACAGATATAGCCACGATAGGCCAGACACAGACCAGTCTCGATAGACCACACAGATATAGCCACGATAGGCCAGACACAGACCAGTCTCGATAGACCACACAGATAGCCACGATAGGCCAGACATAGACAGGTCTCGATAGACCACACGGATAGCCACGATAGGCCAGACATAGACAGGTCTTGATAGACCACACAGATATAGCCACGATAGGCCAGACATAGACAGGTCTCGATAGACCACACGGATATAGCTATGATAGCCGGACATACACAAGTCTCGATAGACCACAGATATAGCCACGATAGGCCAGACACAGACCAGTCTCGATAGACCACACAGATAGCCACGATAGGCCAGACATAGACAGGTCTCGATAGACCACACGGATAGCCACGATAGGCCAGACATAGACAGGTCTTGATAGACCACACAGATATAGCCACGATAGGCCAGACATAGACAGGTCTCGATAGACCACACGGATATAGCTATGATAGCCGGACATACACAAGTCTCGATAGACCACAGATATAGCCACGATAGGCCAGACATAGACAGGTCTCGATAGACCACACAGATATAGCCACGATAGGCCAGACACAGACCAGTCTCGATAGACCACACAGATAGCCACGATAGGCCAGACATAGACAGGTCTCGATAGACCACACGGATAGCCACGATAGGCCAGACATAGACAGGTCTCGATAGACCACACGGATATAGCTATGATAGGCCAGACGTAGACAGGTCTCTATGGATCATACAGATATAGCCACGATAGACAAGACAGGCAAACAATTATTTTTATTTTATTTATTTAAATTATTATTTAGTTATTTATTTATTTATTTTTATTTATTTTTATTTTTTTGGGGACACATGGCCACAGGCCATCTTTTGATAGAACATGTGGACCACAGGCCATCTTTTGAATTGTTTCACATGGACCACATGCCATCTTTTGATTTCTTACATGCAGGCCCACTGGCCATCTTAATTTCCATACAAGGCCACCTTGGCCTAAACACCACCACCAGTAGTTGCATAGGTATTTACCTGAACCGTTACTGGAGAGCTTGCTGAGCTTCGAGGATGACTTTAGAATCGGGTCTTATATGACTTTAATGCAGAGGAAGACCATCAGAGGAAGGATCTTAATAGCTGAAGTAGAAATGCCACGATCAGCTGCTGTAAGCTGCCCCGTTCCTGAAGGAATGACCAGTATACTGGGAGGGAGATGGACTGCGACTTTTGAGGCTGATAAATCCTGAACAGGCTTAGAGAGAAGTGCTCCGTTAGTTAGGAACTAAGATTTAAATCATAGATGAGAAGGGACAGAATTTGTTACTTATATATGAATTGATAATGTGAAACAGAGCAATTGAAACATCCTTAAGGTTCTTAACAAAAGAGAGTAAAGAAAGAGGTGAGAAACGCAAATCAGAAAAGACCATGGGAAAAATCCGAGTATTTATCTCCTGGAGTGAATCCCCTGGATGCGTGAGCCATGAATGCTGTAACGGACACAGCTACAAAGGATTTTGCTTTACTAACTTGGTGTATAATGTTGCCATTTTAAGCATAACCGACATCTGCAAGGTTACGACACTCAAACTTCAAGTAATGGGAGAAATTAATTTAAGGCGAGACACTACAGGTGAATAGGGTATTTTTTTTAAATAATAGATATCATGATGAAACTTTCTCAGTTGATTACTTATGCAAGTATATTAAAAAAATGTATTACAAGTTTTTGAAATTTGTATGTTTAATTATGCAAATTAGGCATTATCTCGTTAAATATGCACAATTTTGCATATATTTTCGGTAGTCAAGTCAAGTCACCTTTATTTATATAGCGCTTTTTACAATACAAATTGTTTCAAAGCAGCTTTACAGAGATAACAGGAAAACAATGTTGTAATAGTATTGTTCAATTGAAAATTAAATGTCCCCAACTAAGCAAGCCAAAAGGCGAAGGCAACAGTGGCAAGGAACCAAAACTCCATCAGGTGACAGAATGGAGAAAAAAACCTTGGGAGAACCCAGGCTCAGTCGGGGGGCCAGTCCTCCTTTGGCCAACGAATGAACAGTGTATGATTATGAGTTAGGCAGCATAATGCCAGGAGTCAGATGGGATCAGAACTTTCATGATATTATCCAGTTCATCTGGTTGGGTAGGGTCATCCGGCCGGTGAGGAGATGAGTGGTGAGGTGTCCATGGACCTTCACAGCCCTGATAATGCGTGTCGACGTGTCCATGTGATGGTCCTTCATCAGATCTGGATATGCCCTGGATCCGGCGGTCTGCGGTAAACCTCGGGATAAACAGAGAGACTAATATTAGCGTAGACGCCATCCTTCTTATGATGTACAAAGTACATCAGGAATTATGGGAAGTGTTCCCGGTTCCGGCTGATCTAATCTATGCAGCCTAACATTGAATTATAGAAATCTATAATGTGTTATGTGTATGCTAAGCCAAAGAGATGTGTTTTTAGTCTAGATTTAAACTGACAGACTGTATCTGCTCCCCGGACCGTGTTAGGAAGATTGTTCCAAAGTTTTGGTGCTAAATAGGAAAAGGATCTACCGCCAGCAGTCGATTTTGATATTCTAGGTATTATCAACTGGCCAGAATTTTGAGATCGCAATAGACGTGAAGGACTATAATGCGTTAAGAGCTCGCTCAAGTACTGGGGAGCTAAACCATTTAGTGCTTTGTAAGTAATCAGCAATATTTTAAAATTTATACGATGTTTAATAGGCAGCCAATGCAGTGTTGACAGAACCGGACTAATATGGTCATACTTCCTGGTTCTGGTAAGAACTCTAGCGGCTGCATTTTGAACTAGCTGTAGTTTGTTTAATAAGCGTGCAGGGCAACCACCCAGTAGAGCATTACAATAATCTAGCCTTGAGGTCATGAACGCATGAACTAATTGTTCCGCATTTGTCAGTGAGAGCATATGACGTAATTTAGATATATTTTTAAGATGGAAAAATGCGGTTTTACAGATACTAGACACGTGACTTTCAAATGAAAGATTGGTATCAAAGAGTAGATAGATCTGACCATATGATAAAGCCAGGTGCAAAATTATTTTTTCATTTTGTTCACACACAAGATGAAAAAAGAATTTCAGAGGGATTTCAGGATATATGCTTTCATTACCTAGGAAATCAAAATATACTGTCCATAGCCTTAAAAAATCAATTCTCGCCATATTTTTTTTATTAAAAAGTCACATAAATCAGGCCAGAAATGATTTATAAACAAATCCCTCTGAAATATCTTCAGAATACTGCTAAGTGTATAACTGGAAAGTTTGGTGTACATAGGTGCTACACAGGCTGAGAAGTTTCTACTGGAAAATGACAAAATACTCATTTTGAGAAAACAGCATTTAAAGATTTGTAATGTAAAAATGAATACTTTTTTAGTGGAAACAACTATTTACAGACACAATATCTTATTAAATCATCAGCACCAACAATACAAACCAACTAAATCACATTACAACTTATAACACAGCATTTATGGCCTTCAAATGAACAGAAAAAGAGTCAAAAACACACATCTAAATGTCAGAGCGCGTCACGTGATGCATCTGAACCAATCACGTTGTCAGAAATTGACACCAGCCAATGAGATTTCGGTTTTAGAGTTAAATACCCATTTTACTTTCACGATTGGTTGCTGATAAAAAGGAAATGACCATATTTGGATCTGACAGCGTTGAACAGGAGAAAGAGAGCTTTCCAACGGTGTGTGTGATGACAGGGTGCAGATAGCGATCGCATAGCAGCATGTTGATATATAACGACAACTTTTTGTTGAATTTAGGAGAAATCTACAGACGCAAATGGACAAAGTGTAGTAAAATAAACACCTAAATGTGTATTTTGGATTTTTTTTCACCTCAAGTCTGAAAGAAGACATGTTATTGAAGACAAATAGCCCAAAATCTCAAAATTGACCAGTGAAAAAAAAAACGATGTTTTTGCCTGCCGTGTCTCGCCTTAAGAAATTGCTTTTAAAAGACTACGACAGCGCTGAGAGGAGCTAACGACGTTCCTCCTGGTTTAGTGCATCACCACCTACATTTACGTGAATCCTGCCCACGGGACATGCTTTATAGAATATCAAGACAGAATCAGCTAATCAGTGACTAGAGATAGCTACGATGAACTACGTAATTCATCAACGACCATTCGGAATGTTGTCTATACGTTGACGCTTCTTGAGTCTCTCCATCTTGAAGGATTCCGGTTTAACAGCGAAAAATTTTAAATTGTTGGTGAGAGGTAATCGAAGTTGCAAAACGAGCGGTTGAAACTCCGACCCCTGCAGCAGCCCTACCACATCCAAAGGGATAGGCAAAACGATATGCTTACTCGCCTTCGAAATGACCATTCCGACGTGCTATTCAAAGTTATCTGTGGGGCATTCCGAGCCAAACCCTGCATACGCGCCGGAGACCCACCACATATCGATTTTCATAATTGTAGACGAGGAAGGAACAATCGGCCGTGATCAGGATGTAGAAAGAGGAATCTGAAAAGAAAAAGCAACATTACTAATTTAACATAATCTATGTTAGAGGAGGGCAGGGTGATGGATCCATGTTGCTGAGGGGTGAAGCCGTCTGAAAGCCTAGAACAAAAAAGTGAAAGCGTGTAGCTATGGCTATGCAGTGGCAGGAATGAGCGGAACCTTAGTTATGAAATTGAAGGCGACTGACAGCCAAATTAACGTCTCAGGAATGGTATGATTGCCTAACAATAAGATCTGCCTTGATGACAACCATGCTTTGTTAGCGCAAAGATATAATATTTTTGCGACCACGTCAAATCCCAAAAGACGCTAACGACCGCTATAGGATGATTTTTGTGAAGAGCGGACAAAACGAACCTTGAGTGAGCTTGGAAGATTCATCTAGCCTTTATTGATCTAGATATCCGAATCTGAGATTGGACATGTACCCTTTGTCTGGTGTTTTTTTTTTTTTTTAAACGACTTCTTAATACGGTACTTACCTGAAGTAGGGTTACGGCGTCCTGTCAAGAAGCTACTATTATTACCTAAATGATCCTTGATCTGTTGTATTTTGAGCATAGAATCCTTTTCTCAGATGGCAGCATGAGCCTGACATGGCTCCCAAGTTCACCTTCTCCAAGCTCTTTGCAGGAATAGCACCATTCATGGCTGGGAGATGGCTGGCCACAACAACAGTTGAGACTCTTGAATAGAAAGATACATGAACATGTAAATCATACAGTTGAGCAAAGACAATGTCCCTCGAGTCTCCTTCACGGATTAGTTCTGGTGATTGATTTGACTTGGTAAAACTAATATGAAATATAGCTGCAAGCAGCAATAACCGGGGCCAAGCGCAAAGAAGACGACAAGACATGCCAACATCTGTCAGACCAACTGCAGCAAGGAGCAATTTAAGACATTTAAAGATTAATTTAGGCAAAATGGCTTAAAAATCACAATAATTAACTAAAAATGTGATTTAATGGATTATCACTTTTGACCAATAGGTGGCGTAGTTACAAAAACGATGTGATGTGGTCAGAGTCTGGTGACAATGACAAACCTTAAGACCAGTGGCATTAAAATACGCAGATTTATTCAAAAGTTTTTTAGAAATTATGTTATAACTTTTGACCAAAAGGTGGCGCTGTCTCGAAATGTGTTGAGTACCTTCAGGGCATGGTGCTGATGGCACATGCTGAGTTTTGTAATGTTGCACCAATGCATTCGTTAAGAATAGCATGTTACGTTCTATTATAGCGCCACCAATAGGCTCAATCCCACCATTTTTTTTATGTGACCTCATAGTGAGCCCATACAAGTGTGTGTAAAATTTGGTGAAAATATCTCATTTAGTTTTGGAGTTATATACATTTATGTGTATAAACACATAAAAAATGACTGACACGTGACTTTGATTGGATTTTACTACCCCTTACTATCAATATTTTCGCATTTGGGCATTAGCGTATAGCCTATCGACCTATGTTTCCAAACTTCTGACGGTGGTTTCGTCTCGATCAGACAAGCGGTTTCGAAGATATAGCCAAATGTTTTTTTCGCGCTAAATCGCAACGCTACACAAACCGTAAGACGAAACCCAGCGTGTTTGGCATCGTTGGACTCGGCAACGATTCAGGAACTCAAAAAGATGACTCTCGTGAAAATAAGTCAACCACACCCAAAGTTATAAGCATTTGAAAAATCAATTTTGCCACTAGGTGGCGCTGTTTCGAAACTTCTCAGGCTCCTTCAGGGTATCGTACTGATGACCCATACCGAGTTTCGTAACAATTCGTTCATGCGTTCATAAAATACAGCATTTTAGCACATAATTCAAAATGGCCGACAGCCAAAATGGCCGATCTGGGAAAATTGGATATCTGTCGACTCGGCATGACGCCCTGAATCTAACAAGACCAACTTTATTATTTTTGGACAAACTGTTCAGTAGTTATGAGCAAAAATAGCAATTTTTCGTATCTCTGGACCAGTAGGTGGCGCTGCGCCGAAACGCAGCATGTAGCCTCAGGTCATGCTTGTAATGACATGTACCAAGTTTGGTTTGAATACGATAAAGCGTTGCGGAGATACAGCCTTATGTCTGTTTTCGCAAGCGCTACTTAAAATTAATTTGCGTGGTATTCGAGAACAACTTGCAGCGTTTTTATGAATTCCATAACTTTTTGTCAGCACGGTCTGGAGATGATCTGGTTCAATTTTGGTGAGAATCGGAACAACGGCCTAGGAGGAGTTCGAAAAAGTAGCTTTTTCGGATAATTACAAATGGCGGACAAATTGTCGTGACGGAAAATGACGTCATAGGGTGCAATCGAATCGGCATGAGCCAAGGAATAAGAGGACAAAGGATTTGTGATTCTAGCCATTATGGTTCAAAAGTTATAAGCATAAACATGAGTAAATCTTTGGACAGTTGGTGGCGCTAGAGGGATTGAGTTGGAGACTCCAAATTTGCTCTGGTGACTTTTTAGACTGTCCTCTATCAGTGTACCAAATTTCATAACTTTCCCGCAAACGGTTCTATGGGCTGCCATAGACGCCCAGTCGGAAGAAGAAGAAGAAGAAGAAGAAGAAACGGAAGAATAAATATAGCTGCAAGCAGCAATAACCGGGGCCAAGCGCAAAGAAGACGACAAGACATGCCAACATGTGTCAGACCAACTGCAGCAAGGAGCAATTTAAGACATTTAAAGATTAATTTAGGCAAAATGGCTTAAAAATCACACTAATTAACTAAAAATGTGATTTAATGGATTATCACTTTTGACCAATAGGTGGCGTAGTTACAAAAACGATGTGATGTGGTCAGAGTCTGGTGACAATGACAAACCTTAAGACCAGTGGCATTAAAATACGCAGATTTCTTCAAAAGTTTTTTAGAAATTATGTTATAACTTTTGACCAAAAGGTGGCGCTGTCTCGAAATGTGTTGAGTACCTTCAGGGCATGGTGCTGATGGCACATGCTGAGTTTTGTAATGTTGCACCAATGCATTCGTTAAGAATAGCATGTTACGTTCTATTATAGCGCCACCAATAGGCTCAATCCCACCATTTTTTTTATGTGACCTCATAGTGAGCCCATACAAGTGTGTGTAAAATTTGGTGAAAATATCTCATTTAGTTTTGGAGTTATATACATTTATGTGTATAAACACATAAAAAATTAAAGCTGCTAGCAGCATTTAGCGGTGTTCAAGCTGTTAAGGCCTTTAAGATTTTTAAGCACACAAGCATCAAAAGACATTAAGTTTTATGTAGCAAGCATTTAACCACTGACATCATAGATGGAATAGTCCATGTTTTAGCATGATTTACCATTACATACCACATTTAGTGTGATTTTTCATGAATTACCATGTTCCAGTATGATTTACCATGAATCTAGCATGATTTACCATAGTTTACCATGATATACCACATTCTAGAATGATTTACCAGGATTCTAGCATTATTTACATTATTTACTATGATTTACCATGTTTCTAGCTTTATTTACCATGATTTACCACTTGGATAGCAATTATGTGAAGCATCAGAACAAATAAAGTGATAAACTGACCAAATATAATTGTGTTATAATAGTAATTGTTATATAAGGGATTTTTTAGTGTCTAAATATATGAATGCATATGTGAAAAGATTGTTAATAAGTTGAATGACCAGCAGAGGGCAGTAGAAGACCACTTATTGGCTCACTTTCAGTTTGAACTACTTGGTTTCTCCAGTATTCATCACAAAAGCAAACCAGTTTTCTCATGTTAACTCCATAATGCATGCTTAAAACACACACACACACACACACACACACAACACACACACACACACACACACACACACACACACACACACACACACACACACACACACACACACACACACAGACACACACACTGTACAGGCCATTTACCATAGGAAATACATGGTTTTTAAGCTTTTTAACAGTTATTAAGCCATCTATGGTCCGATCTCCATGAAACTTTGCATGGTTCTTCACCATGTTATAACACATATGCACAGCAATTTTTGTGAAGTTCTAAGTTTTTATTTAGGATTTATAGGCTTTTGAGTGTATTTTGAAACGCACATTTTCTAAATGACCCTGTTATAGTGAACCAAAGGGCAAATTTCTACTTTTTTTCGATAATTATTGATCTAGAGAGTCCAGAGAATTGTCCTAGACTGGTCTGGTTCCGATCGGGCGAAAAACCAGGGACTAGTTCGCAAAAGTAGGTTTTTAACATATTCCTGAATATTTAATGAACGATTTGACTGACAGCAATGGTTCTAGAGGCAAAGTTGTTCAGCATGAGGAGATCTATCGACTGATATGAGTTTTATGGGGATTTGTGCAACACCACGTGATTACAGAGCCGTAAAACTCGTTAGCGCCAACTAGTGGCCGATTTCTTTCAAAACTCTTACAGACCTCTTGGGCCATGAGTTGAACATCCCCATCGAGTTTCGTTCCGATCGGACTCTGTTAACCTTGTTTAATAGGTGCTTGAACTTCATAGGCTAATGGCGGCCATGTTTTTTGAGATACGCCAATATCCTTTTACACATACATGGCACCTTGGACCAAGACACTGCATACCAATTTTCAAGTCAATCGGACTAACGGTCAGCCCTTTATATGTTTTTTTCACATTATAGCGCCACCTAGTGTTCAATCGTCGCCATTTTTTTACTGTGACCTCAAATTGAACTCCTGGACATGTGTACCAAGTTTGGTGAACCTACCTCATTTACTTCTGGAGTTATAGCCATTTTAGTAAAATAGGCTCCTCCCACAATGTTTGTTTTACTCCCCCTAGCAACCGTAAATCGAAATTTCAACTTTTTTTCGATAATTATTGATATTCAGACTCCAGAGAACATTTCTGCACTGGTTTTGTTCCGATCGGGCAAAAAACCAGGGACTAGTTCGCAAAAGTAGTTTTTCGACAAAATTCAAAATGGCGGAAAATCCAATATGGCGGAAATAAAATCGGAGATATACGTTTTTTAAGTCAGAAGTCCAGCTTTCCAATGATATAAGACACTTGAGTCTACGATATACGGTTTAGGAGTTATGAGCCGTTTCGCGCAATTGATTGCTATAGCGCCACCTATGGGCCAATCGGGCTCATAATTTGATAACCTCTCCTCGATTTTTGTACTACCATCTGACAAAGTTTCAAGTCTCTAGCATTTACGGTTTGGTCTGCACGATGCGTTTTACGGCAGAAGAATAATAATAATAATTAAAGCTGCAAGCAGCATTTATCGGGGTTCAAGCAGTTAAGGCCTTTAAGGACATAAGCATTTAAGACATTAAGTTTTATTTAGGAAGCTTTTAATCACTGACATAATAGATGGAAAAGACCATTTACAGCCAATACAGGCAATTTACCATAGCATTTTAACAGTTATAGCGCCACCTATTGTCCGATCTCTATAAAATTTGGCATGCTTGTTAATGATGTTATCTCACATATGCTCACCAATTTTTGTGAAGTTCAGAGTTTTCATTTAGGATTTATAGGCTTTTGAGTGTATTTAGCCACACCCCTTTTCTAAATGACCCATTTATAGCCATACGAAAAAATCAAAAGTTCAACTTTTTTTTAATAATTATTAATCTAGAGAGTCCAGAGAATTTTCCTAGACTGGTTTGGTTCCGATCGGGTGAAAAACCTAGGACTAGTTCGTAAAAGTAGGTATTTCACATTTTCGTTAATAACTCATGAACAATTTGATTGACAGCAATGGTTCTAGAGGCAAAGTTGTTCATCATGAGGAGATCTATTGACTGATATGCATTTTGTGGGGATGGACACAACACCACGTGATTACAGAGCCGTAAAACTCGTTAGCGCCATCTAGTGGCCGATTTCTTTCAAAATTCTTACAGACCTCTAGGATCACGAGTCGAACATGCCCATCGAGTTTCGTTCCGATCGGACTCCGTTAACCTTGTTTAATAGGTGCTCAAACTTCATTGGCCGATGGCGGCCATGTTTTTTGAGATACGCCAATATCCTTTTACACATACATGGTACCTAGGACCAAGACACTGCATACCAAATTTCAAGTCAATCAGACTAACGGTCACGGGGTCACAGCCATTTTTATGTTTTTTCCATGGTATAGCGCCACCTAGTGTTCAATCGTCGCGATTTTTTTACTGTGACCTCAGATTGTCCTCTTTGACATGTGTACCAAGTTTGGTGAACCTATCTCATTTACTTCTCGAGTTATAGCCAATTTAGAAAATCAGGCTCCTCCCACAACGTTCATTTTGCGCCCCCTAGCAACCGAAAATCAAAAATTCAACTTTTTTTCGATAATTATTGATATTCAGACTCCAGAGAACATTTCTGCACTGGTTTGGTTCCGATCTGGCAAAAATCCAGGGACTAGTTCGCAAAAGTAGGTTTTGGACAAAATTCAAAATGGCGGAAAATCTATCATGACGGAAATAAAATCGGAGATATACATTTTTTTCTACAGATGTCCAGCGTTCCAATGATATAAGACACTTGAGTCTATGTCTTACGGTCTAGGAGTTATGAACAGTTTCGCGCAATTGATTGCTATAGCGCCACCTATGGGCCGATTGGGCTGAGTCCGTGTATCTGAGTAGCGAGGATGAGTACTACCCTATGCCCAAATTTCACGTCTCTAGCCTTTACGGTTTGGTCTGCACGATGCGTTTTATGGCGGAAAAATAATAATAATAAAAATCCTTCCAATAACAATAGGGTTTCAGCACTTCGTGCTTGAACCCCTAATTAAAGCTGCTAGCAGCATTTAGCGGTGTTCAAGCAATTAAGGCAGTTAAGGCCTTTAAGCTCAAAAGCATCAAAAGACATTACGTTTTATGTAGCAAGCATTTAACCACTGACATCATAGATGGAAGACAATTTTTAGCATGATTTACCATGATATACCAAATCTAGTGTGATTTTTCATGATTTACCATGTTCCAGTATGATTTACCATGAATCTAGCATGATTTACAATAGTTTACCATGATATACCAAGTTCTAGGATGATTCACCATGATTTGCCTTGTTCTAGCATGGTTTACCACAATTGAACACATTCTAGTATGATTTCATATGATTCTAGCATTCATTGAAGAGATATAGGCTTTCAGGGACACATATGGCTATATATTTAAGTGACCCTATTATAGCCATCCAAATGAAGAAGTTAGACCTTTTCTGATAATCATTGATCTAGAGAGTCCAGAGAAATGCACTGCACTGATTTTTGGAATTACGATATAAAGATTATATTATCATAGATGGAAAATACCATTTACAGCCAATACAGGCAATTTACCATAGGAAATACATGGTTTTAAAGCTTTTTAACATACAATAATTATTTATTAATTTTCATTCATTCATTTATTTAGTCATTCTTTTTATTTATTTCTTTGTGTTTTATTGTTTAAAATGTCTGTGTAATGTCCTTTTATAATGAATTTGTATAGAGACTTGCATCATACATTTGGCAGGTTTATAATGAAGTACTTACAACAAAAGGTGATGTAAGAAATGAAACAAACTCTTTGCAGCAGAAAGAGAAAAAAGAAAGGAAAGACAAAGAACTTTGAGATATGATGAGAATGAAGCAGCAAATATGGTCTAATATATTCCAACACTTCAAGTATTGATAAACAGGTAAGACTATTTTTATCTTTTAAATTAGTTATAACTGTTATTACATTGACATAATATGCCTAGAATACTCTGTAATATTTGTTTCTGTTATAAGGATATTCTGTTAAATAAATAGTTGCTTTTAAACACAATGTTTTAGAAGTACATAATTCACTTGTAAAGTGTAAATAAAATAAAAAATCCTAATCAAATCCTCATTGTCTTTAGGTACATCAAATGTCTTACGCTGCTCATTATAGGACAATATTCAACTCCAGAACCAGCTGAAGATTCTATTCAATGCAAATCAAGGAATCAGTTTGACTGCAGAAAAACCATGTCCAGATCATCACAGCACCATCACCATTGTGGACTACATCTGTGTTGCTCAGTTCAGCATTCAGATTATCACCATCACCATTGTGGACTACATCTGTGTGGCTCAGTTCAGCACATACTGAAATGCTGACCATTCTGAAATGCTTATCACAGTTTTATCTGACAGAGTTTTTGTGTTTGACAGAGGCCAGTGTTGTCTGTCATTGAGGGTATTTTAGTGGTGTTGTCCTGCATGGACTGAAGCCCTTACCACCCTATCATCCCTGAGGATTGGTCTATGAGCTGAACGCCCACTGAATTATTGTCTCTTACCATTTCATATGTCTTGTTTTCATATGCATTTTTTTTTTTTTTATTCTGTCATTAAAATTGATCTATGACTTTTAGTTTGATTCAATGTACCTTTTTTAAATGGCACATTTTTCATATTAACTCTAATGAATGTGCTTACACAAATTGTTGGATATATATTTGAAATAAATGATTATATATATTAATAATAAGTTATATATTTTCTGATAATTATTGATCTAGGGAGTCAAGAGAATTGTACTGTACTGGTTTTGAACATTGATTTTTAACATTATATGCTCATAGATGGAAAACAAAATGTACAGCTAACCTTATTTATTATTATATTATTTATCATAAATATTATTTCCATCATAATAAATAGCTTTAAGCATTTGTTTGTTAGCCAATGCTGAAAACTGCTTTAAAATATTAAAAATGTCTAATGCTATTGCTCCCTCTCGTGGACAACAGCGGTATTACAATACAGTTGAAATGAATGACAGGATTTTTTTTTTTTTTTTTTTTTACTTATATCTCGGGAATGAGAAAGCGAAAAAATCTGAAACTCAGAACTTAGATAGTGTTAGAGAAGCTCTGTTGAACAAGACCATCGCGGTGTTCCTGAGTGATCTGGGACAGGAGTTATGTATGTTGAAATGCATATCTTTGTGGGCTTATAACTCGGGAATGCCCAGGCCAAATCGCACCATACTCGAATCGAAGCTAGATGAGGACGGGGCCTTTCCAACAAGCTCTCCCACAAGGATGTAGGTGCTCTAGATCGGGAGATACGGCCATTCAGAGTTGGGGGTCTCACGAATTAGAGATCCGCGGTGGGGGGTTCTCCCGAGCCCCGCGACGCCAGATTTGGATCAAGAGCCCGGAGAGGACCTCACCATCAAAATTTGAGCGCGCAGTGACTTTTCGTTTTCGAGTTATGAGTGAATTTGTACTGTAGGGGCGTGGCCTGAAGGTTTCAGTTTCGTTTTAAGGCGTTAATGTTGATTTTAATGTGATACTAATAGTAAATTCTCAATAGCAATACTCCAATAGATGAATTTGGACAAAATGTGAGTGTAAATGTTAAAATTGTGATTTTATAAAGTCTAAATAAGAATTATACTATAATATTAGTTAGTAGCATGACAAAATGACTATTTTAAACAGCAGGGGGTAGTACAATACCACTTATTGGCTTAAGCCTTTATATTCACATCATTTTCACATATTTAACTGCTATAAAGGGTATATTTTGTCCGAATCTGTCTGAAAAATGTTGTGCTTATTTAGTTTTACATGTTCAAACTTGTTTTTAAGAAGATATGAGCATTCATTGAAGAGATATAGGCTTTCAGGGACACTTGATCAATGCTACATATTGAAGTGTCACTATTATAGCCATCCAAATAAATAAGTTATATATTTTCTGATAATTATTGATCTAGGGAGTCAAGAGAATTGTACTGTACTGGTTTTGAACATTGATTTTAACATTATATGCTCATAGATGGAAAACAAAATGTACAGCTAACCTTATTTATTATTATATTATTTATCATAAATAATATTTCCATCATAATAAATAGCTTTAAGCATTTGTTTGTTAGCCAATGCTGAAAACTGCTTTAAAATATAAAAATGTCTAATGCTGTTGCTCCCTCTCGTGGACAACATCGGTATTACAATACAGTTGAAATGAATGACAGGATTTTTTTTTTTTTTTTTTTTTACTTATATCTCGGGAATGAGAAAGCGAAAAAATCTGAAACTCAGAACTTAGATAGTGTTAGAGGAGCTCTGTTGAACAAGACCATCGCGGTGTTCCTGAGTGATCTGGGACAGGAGTTATGTATGTTGAAATGCATATCTTTGTGGGCTTATAACTCGGGAATGCCCGGCCAAATCGCACCATACTCGAATCGAAGCTAGATGAGGACGGGGCCTTTCCAACAAGCTCTCCCACAAGGATGTAGGTGCTCTAGATCGGGAGATACAGTCATTCAGAGTTGGGGGTCTCACGAATTAGAGATCCGCGGGGGTGGGGGTTCTCCCGAGCCCCGCGACGCCAGATTTGGATCAAGAGCCCGGAGAGGACCTCACCATCAAAATTTGAGCGCGCAGTGATTTTCGTTTTCGAGTTATGAGTGAATTTGTACTGTAGGGGCGTGGCCTGAAGGATTTAGTTTCGTTTTAAGGCTTTAATGTTGATTTTAATGTGATACTAATAGTAAATTCTCAATAGCAATACTCCAATAGATGAATTTGGACAAAATGTGAGTGTAAATGTTAAAATTGTGATTTTTATAAAGTCTAAATAAGAATTATACTATAATATTAGTTAGTAGCATGACAAAATGACTATTTTAAACAGCAGGGGGTAGTACAATACCACTTATTAGGCTTAAGCCTTTATATTCACATCATTTTCACATATTTAACTGCTATAAAGGGTATATTTTGTCCGAATCTGTCTGAAAAATGTTGTGCTTATTTAGTTTTACATGTTCAAACTTGTTTTTAAGAAGATATGAGCATTCATTGAAGAGATATAGGCTTTCAGGGACACTTGATCAATGCTACATATTGAAGTGTCACTATTATAGCCATCCAAATAAATAAGTTATATCTTTTCTGATAATTATTGATCTAGGGAGTCAAGAGAATTGTACTGTACTGGTTTTGAACATTGATTTTAACATTATATGCTCATAGATGGAAAACAAAATGTACAGCCAACCTTATTTATTATTATATTATTTATCATAAATTTAGTTCCATCATAATAAATAGCTTTAAGCATTTGTTTGTTAGCCAATGCTGAAAACTGCTTTAAAAGATTAAAAATGTCTAATGCTGTTGCTCCCTCTCGTGGACAATCTTTTCTGAAAACAAAATGTACAGCCAATACAGGCATTTTGCCATAGGAAAACATATGGGTTTAAAGCTTTTTACAGTTAATAGCCACCTATTGTCCGAGCTCCATGAAACTTTGCATGCTTTTCATCATGGTATGACTCAATATGCACAGCAATTTTGTGAAGTTTGAGTTTTATTTAGGATTTATAGGCTTTTGAGTGTATTTTGGAAACGCCCATTTTCTAAATGACCCGTGTTATAGTGAACCAATGGCAAATATTCTACTTTTTCTCAATATTATTGATTAGAGAGTCCAGAGAATTGTCCTAGACTGGTCTGGTTCCGACGGGGCGAAAAACCAGGACTAGTTCGCAAAAGTAGTGTTTTTAACATATTCGTGAATATTTTAATGAACGATATGATTGACAGCAATGGTTCTAGAGGCAAAGTTGTTCAGCATGAGGGAATCTATCGACTGATATGCATTTTATGGGATGTGTGCAACACCACGTGATTACAGAGCCGTAAAAACTCGTTTAGCGCCAACTAGTGGCCGATTTCTTTCAAAACTCTTACAGACCTCTTAGGCCATGAGTTGAACATGCCTATCGAGTTTCGTTCCGATCGGACTCCATTAACCTTGTTTAATAGGTGCTTGAACTTCATTGGCTAATGGCGGCCATGTTTTTTTAGATACGCCAATATCCTTTTACACATACATGGCACCTTGAACCAAGACACTGCATACCAATTTTCAAGTCAATTGGACTAACGGTCAGGTGGCCACACCCCCTTTTATGTTTTTTTAATGTTATAGCGCCACCTAGTGTTCGATAGTCGCGATTTTTTTACTGTGACCTCAGATTGAACTCATGCACATTGGTACCAAGTTTGGTGAGGATATCTCATTTACTTCTCGAGTTATAGCCATTTTAGTAAAATAGGCTCCTCCCACAATGTTTGTTTTACTGCCCCTAGCGACCGTAAATCGAAATTTCAACTTTTTTTCGATAATTATTGATATTCAGTCTCCAGAGAACATTTCTGCACTGGTTTGGTTCCGATCGGGCAAAAAACCAGGGACTAGTTCGCAAAAGTAGTTTTTCGACAAAATTCAAAATGGCGGAAAATCCAATATGGCGGAAATTAAATCGGAGATATACGTTTTTTAAGTCAGAAGTCCAGCTTTCCAATGATATAAGACACTTGAGTCTACGACTTACGGTTTAGGAGTTATGAGCAGTTTTGCGCAATTGGTTGCTATAGCGCCACCTATGGGCCAATCGGGCTCATAATTTGATAACCTCTCCTCGATTTTTGTACTACCATCTGACAAAGTTTCAAGTCTCTAGCATTTACGGTTTGGTCTGCACGATGCGTTTTACGGCAGAATAATAATAATAATAATAATAATAATAATTAAAGCTGCTAGCAGCATTTAGCGGTGTTCAAGCAGTTAAGGCATTTAAGATTTTTAAGCACACAAGCATCAAAAGACATTAAGTTTTATGCAGCAAGCATTTAACCACTGACATCATAGATGAAATAGACCATGTTTTAGCATGATTTACCCTGATTTACCACATTTAGTGTGATTTTTCATGATTTACCATGTTCCAGTATGATTTCCCATGAATCTAGCATGATTTACCATAGTTTACCATGATATATCACATTCTAGAATGATTTACCAGTATTCTAGCATTATTTACCTTATTTACTATGATTTACCATGTTTCTAGCTTTATTTACCATGATTTACACAGTGGCTAGCAATTATATGAAGCATCAGAACAAATGAAGTGATAAACTCTGAAAAAATATGATTGTGTTATAACAGTAATAGTTATATAAGGGATTTTTAAGAGTCTAAAGATATGAATGCACATGTGAAAAGACTGTTAATAAGCATAATGGCCAGCAGAGGGCAGCAGAAGACCACTTATTGGCTCACTTTCATTTTGAACTACTTGGTTTCACCAGTATTCACTAAAGCAAACCAGTTTTCCATGTTAACTCCATTATACACACACACACACACACACACACACACACACACACACACACACACACACACACACACACACACACACTGTACAGGCAATTTACCATAGGATATATATTGTTTTAAAGCTTTTTAACAGTTATAGCACCACCTATGGTCCGATCTTCATGAAACTGTGCATGCTTCTTCGCCATGTTATGACACATATGCTCACCAATTTTTGTGAAGTTCTGAGTTTTTATTTATGATTTATAGGCTTTTGAGTGTATTTCGACATGTACATTTTCGAAATGACCCTGTTTTAGCAAACCAAAGGGCAAAGTTCAACTGTTTTTGATAATTATTGACCTAGAGAGTCCAGAGAATTGTACTGCACTGACTTTTGAGCATTATGATATAAAGATTAAATGATCATAAATGGAACACACCATTTACAGGCAATACAGGCAATTTGCCATAGGAAATACATGGGTTTAAAGCTTTCCAACAGTTATAGCGCCACCTATTGTCCGATCTCCATGAAACTTTGCATGCTTCTTCACCATGGTATGACACATATGCTGATCAATTTTTGTCCAGATAATTCCGAGATATACATCTTGTTCGTCTTGAGCCAGGGATCACAGTGGTGTAAAAAGCTAACTTCTAGCCCCAACTGTCGAGGAGTTATGGCCAATTTAGTACTTTTGGTTGCTGTAGCGCCACCTATGGGCCAAACGGGGTCATACTCTGATAGGTTGTCCCCATATTTGAGGCCTACCATCTGGGCGAGTTTCAAGTCTCTAGGCCTTACGGTTTGGGCTGCACGATGCGTTTTAGGTTTTTTTTTTTTTTTCAAATAGCAATTACAATAGGTTTCAGCATAAAGTGCTTGAACACCTAATAATAATGAGACCTTTTGACGATTATAGCGCCACCTTTTGTCCAATCTCCATGAAACTCTGCACGCTCCTTCAGCATGGTATGAACATATTTCATCAATTTTGGTGAAGTTTTGACTTTTTTTGTAGGATTTATAGGCTTTTGACCGTATTTGGTCACGGACCATTTCCTAAATGACCATGTTATGGCCAAGCAATGCAGAATTTCAACTTTTTTTCGATAATTATTGATATTCAGACTCCAGAGAACATTCCTGCACTGGTCTGGTTCCGATTGGTCAAAAAACCAGGACTAGTTCGCAAAAGTAGGTTTTGGACAAAATTGGCTATAACAAATTTATTTTGCTCCAAATCGAAATCCGAGATATACATCTTGTTCGTCTTGAGCCGGGATCCAGTGGTGTAAAAAGCTAACTTCTAGCCCAACTGTCGAGGAGTTATGGCAATTTAGTACTTTTGGTTGCTGTAGCGCCACTATGGCCAAACGGGGTCATACTCTGATAGGTTGTCCCATATTTGAGGCCTCCATCTGGGCGAGTTTCAAGTCTCTAGGCCTTACGGTTTGGGCTGCACGATGCGTTTTAGGTTTTTTTTTTTTTTTCAAATAGCAATTACAATAGGTTTTCAGCACTAAAGTGCTTGAACACCTAATAATAATGAACCTTTTTGACGATTATAGCGCCACCTTTGTCCAATCTCCATGAAACTCTGCACGCTCTTCAGCATGGTATGACACATATTCTCATCAATTTTGGTGAAGTTTGACTTTTTTTGTAGGATTTATAGGCTTTTGACGTATTTGGTCACGACCATTTCCTAAATGACCATGTTATGGCCAAGCAAATGCAGATTTCAACTTTTTTTCGATAATTATTGATATTCAGACTCCAGAGAACATTCCTGCACTGGTTGGTTCCGATTGGTCAAAAAACCAGGGACTAGTTCGCAAAAGTAGGTTTTGGACAAAATTGGCTATAACAAATTTATTTTGCTCCAAATCGAATCCGGATATACATCTTGTTCGTCTTGAGCCAGGGATCACAGTGGTGTAAAAAGCTAACTTCTAGCCCAACGTCGAGGAGTTATGGCCAATTTAGTACTTTTGGTGCTGTAGCGCCACCTATGGGCAACGGGTCATACTCTGATAGGTTGTCCCATATTTGAGGCCTACCATCTGGGCGAGTTTCAAGTCTCTAGGCCTTACGGTTTGGGCTGCCGATGCGTTTTAGGTTTTTTTTTTTTTCAAATAGCAATTAAATAGGTTTTCACACTAAAGTGCTTGAACACCTAATAATAATGAGACCTTTTGACGATTATAGCGCCACCTTTTGTCCAATCTCCATGAACTCTGCACGCTCCTTCAGCATGGTATGACACATATTCTCATCAATTTTGGTGAAGTTTTGACTTTTTTGTAGGATTTATAGGCTTTTGACCGTATTTGGTCACGGACCATTTCCTAATGACCATGTTATGGCCAAGCAAATGCAGAATTTCAACTTTTTTCGATAATTATTGATATTCAGACTCCAGAGAACATTCCTGCACTGGTCTGGTTCGATTGGTCAAAAAACCAGGGACTAGTTCGCAAAAGTAGGTTTTGGACAAAATTGGCTATAACAAATTTTTTTGCTCCAAATCGAAATCGAGATATACATCTTGTTCGTCTTGAGCCAGGATCACAGTGGTGTAAAAAGCTAACTTCTAGCCCAACTGTCGAGGAGTTATGGCCAATTTAGTACTTTTGGTTGCTGTAGCGCCACCTATGGGCCAAACGGGGTCATACTCTGATAGGTTGTCCCCATATTTGAGGCCTACCATCTGGGCGAGTTTCAAGTCTCTAGGCCTTACGGTTTGGGCTGCACGATGCGTTTTAGGTTTTTTTTTTTTTCAAATAGCAATTACAATAGGTTTTCAGCACTAAAGTGCTTGAACACCTAATAATAATGAGACCTTTTTGACGATTATAGCGCCACCTTTTGTCCAATCTCCATGAAACTCTGCACGCTCCTTCAGCATGGTATGACACATATTCTCATCAATTTTGGTGAAGTTTTGACTTTTTTTGTAGGATTTATAGGCTTTTGACCGTATTTGGTCACGGACCATTTCCTAAATGACCATGTTATGGCCAAGCAAATGCAGAATTTCAACTTTTTTTCGATAATTATTGATATTCAGACTCCAGAGAACATTCCTGCACTGGTCTGGTTCCGATTGGTCAAAAAACCAGGGACTAGTTCGCAAAAGTAGGTTTTGGACAAAATTGGCTATAACAAATTTATTTTGCTCCAAATCGAAATCCGAGATATACATCTTGTTCGTCTTGAGCCAGGGATCACAGTGGTGTAAAAAGCTAACTTCTAGCCCCAACTGTCGAGGAGTTATGGCCAATTTAGTACTTTTGGTTGCTGTAGCGCCACCTATGGGCCAAACGGGGTCATACTCTGATAGGTTGTCCCCATATTTGAGGCCTACCATCTGGGCGAGTTTCAAGTCTCTAGGCCTTACGGTTTGGGCTGCACGATGCGTTTTAGGTTTTTTTTTTTTTTCAAATAGCAATTACAATAGGTTTTCAGCACTAAAGTGCTTGAACACCTAATAAAAATCAGCACAAATACAATAGGTTTTCAGCACTTCGTGCTTGAACACCTAATTAAAGCTGCAAGCAGCATTTATCGGGGTTCAAGCAGTTAAGGCCTTTAAGGACATAAACATTTAAGACATTCAGTTTTATTTAGGAAGCTTTTAACCAGTGACATAATAGATGGAAAAGACCATTTACAGCCAATACAGGCAATTTACCATAGCATTTTAACAGTTATAGCGCCACCTATTGTCCGATCTCTATAAAATTTGGCATGCTTGTTAATGATGTTATCTCACATATGCTCACCAATTTTTGTGAAGTTCAGAGTTTTCATTTAGGATTTATAGGCTTTTGAGTGTATTTAGCCACACCCCTTTTCTAAATGACCCATTTATAGCCATACGAAAAAATCAAAAGTTCAACTTTTTTTTAATAATTATTAATCTAGAGAGTCCAGAGAATTTTCCTAGACTGGTTTGGTTCCGATCGGGTGAAAAACCTAGGACTAGTTCGTAAAAGTAGGTTTTTCACATTTTCGTTAATAACTCATGAACAATTTGATTGACAGCAATGGTTCTAGAGGCAAAGTTGTTTAGCATGAGGAGATCTATTGACTGATATGCATTTTGTGGGGATGGACACAACACCACGTGATTACAGAGCCATAAAACTCGTTAGCGCCAACTAGTGGCCGATTTCTTTCAAAATTCTTACAGACCTCTAGGATCACGAGTCGAACATGCCCATCGAGTTTCGTTCCGATCGGACTCCGTTAACCTTGTTTAATAGGTGCTCAAACTTCATTGGCCGATGGCGGCCATGTTTTTTGAGATACGCCAATATCCTTTTACACATACATGGCACCTAGGACCAAAACACTGTATACCAAATTTCAAGTCAATCAGACTAACGGTCACGTGGTCACAGCCATTTTTATGTTTTTTCCATGGTATAGCGCCACCTAGAGTTCAATCGTCGCGATTTTTTTACTGTGACCTCAGATTGTCCTCTTTGACATGTGTACAAAGTTTGGTGAACCTATCTCATTTACTTCTCGAGTTATAGGCAATTTAGAAAATCAGGCTCCTCCCACAACGTTCATTTTGCGCCCCCTAGCAACCGGAAATCAAAAATTCAACTTTTTTTCGATAATTATTGATATTCAGACTCCAGAGAACATTTCTGCACTGGTTTGGTTCCGATCCGGCAAAAATCCAGGGACTAGTTCGCAAAAGTAGGTTTTGGACAAAATTCAAAATGGCGGAAAATCTATCATGACGGAAATAAAATCGGAGATATACATTTTTTTCTACAGATGTCCAGCGTTCCAATGATATAAGACACTTGAGTCTATGTCTTACGGTCTAGGAGTTATGAACAGTTTCGCGCAATTGATTGCTATAGCGCCACCTATGGGCCGATTGGGCTGAGTCCGTGTATCTGAGTAGCGAGGATGAGTACTACCCTATGCCCAAATTTCACGTCTCTAGCCTTTACGGTTTGGTCTGCACGATGCGTTTTATGGCGGAAAAATAATAATAATAAAAATCCTTCCAATAACAATAGGGTTTCAGCACTTCGTGCTTGAACCCCTAATTAAAGCTGCTAGCAGCATTTAGCGGTGTTCAAGCAGTTAAGGCATTTAAGATTTTTAAGCACACAAGCATCAAAAGACATTAAGTTTTATGTAGCAAGCATTTAACCACTGACATCATAGATGTAATAGACCATGTTTTAGCATGATTTACCATGATTTACCACATTTGGTGTGATTTTTCACGATTTACCATGTTCCAGTATGATTTCCCATGAATCTAGCATGATTTACCATAGTTTACCATGATATACCACATTCTAGAATGATTTACCAGGATTCTAGCATTATTTACCTTATTTACTATGATTTACCATGTTTCTAGCTTTATTTACCATGATTTACCACGTGGCTAGCCATTATGTGAAGCATTAGAACAAATGAATTGATAAACTTTGACAAAATATGATTGTGTCATAATAGTAATAGTTATATAAGGGATTGTTAAGAGTCTAAAGATATGAATGCACATGTGAAAAGACTGTTAATAAGCATAATGGCCAGCAGAGGGCAGTAGAAGACTACTTATTGGCTCATTTTCATTTTGAACTACTTGGTTTCACCAGTATTCTTCACTAAAGCAAACCAGTGATATACCAAGTTCTAGTATGATTCACCTTGATTTACCCTGTTCTAGCATGGTTTACCACAACTGAACACATTTGAGTATGATTTGCCATGCTATAGGATGATTTACCATGATATACCACATTCTAGAATGATTTATCAGGATGTAGCATGATTTACCATGATTCATCACATTTCTAGCATGATTTGCCATGATACACCATGTAATAGTATTTTTTGCTATGATTTACCATGTTTCTATCATGATTACAGGCAATTTACCATAGGAAATACATGGTTTTAAAGCTTTTCAACAGTTATAGCGCCACCTATTGTCCGATCTCCATGAAACTTTGCATGCTTCTTCACCATGGTATGACTCATATGCTCACCAATTTTTGTGAAGTTCTGAGTTTTTATTTATGATTTATAGGCGTTTGAGTGTATTTTGACACGCCCATTTTATAAATGACCCTGTTCTAGTGAACCAAAGGGCAAATTTCAACTTTTTTTCGATAATTATTGATCGAGACAGTCCAGAGAATTGTCCTAGACTGGTCTGGTTCCGATCGTGCAAAAAACCAGGGACTAGTTCGCAAAAGTAGGTTTTTAACATATTTGTGAATATTTAATGAACGATTTGATTGACAGATATGGTTCTAGAGGCAAAGTTGTTCAGCATGAGGAGATCTATCAACTGATATGCATTTTATGGGGATGTGTGCAACACCACGTGATTACAGAGCCGTAAAACTCTTTAGCGCCAACTAGTGGCCGATTTCTTTCAAAACTCTTACAGACCTCTTAGGCCATGAGTTGAACATGCCTATCGAGTTTCGTTCCGATCGGACTCCGTTAACCTTGTTTAATAGGTGCTTGAAGTTCATTGGCTAATGGCGGCCATGTTTTTTTAGATACGCCAATATCCTTTTACATATACATGGCACTTTGAACCAAGACACTGCATACCAATTTTCAAGTCAATTGGACTAACGGTCAGGTGGCCACACCCCCTTTTATGTTTTTTTAATGTTATAGCGCCACCTAGTGTTCGATCGTCGCGATTTTTTTACTGTGACCTCAGATTGAACTCATGCACATGTGTACCAAGTTTGGTGAGGATATCTCATTTACTTCTCGAGTTATAGCCATTTTAGTAAAATAGGCTCCTCCCACAATGTTTGTTTTACTGCCCCTAGCGACCGTAAATCGAAATTTCAACTTTTTTTGATAATTATTGATATTCAGTCTCCAGAGAACATTTCTGCACTGGTTTGGTTCCGATCGGGCAAAAAACCAGGGACTAGTTCGCAAAAGTAGTTTTTCAACAAAATTCAAAATGGCGGAAAATCCAATATGGCGCAAATGAAATCGGAGATATACGTTTTTTAAGTCAGAAGTCCAGCTTTCCAATGATATAAGACACTTGAGTCTACGACATACGGTCTAGGAGTTATGAGCAGTTTTGCGCTTTTGGTTGCTATAGCGCCACCTATGGGCCAATCGGGCTCATACTCTCTCAACCTCTCCTCGATTTTTGTACTACCCTAATCCGAAGTTTCAAGTCTCTAGCACTTACGGTTTGGTCTGCACGATGCGTTTTAGGGGAAAATAATAATAATAATAATTAAAGCTGCTAGCAGCATTTAGCGGTGTTCAAGCTGTTAAGGCCTTTAAGATTTTTAAGCACACAAGCATCAAAAGACATTAAGTTTTATGTAGCAAGCATTTAACCACTGACATCATAGATGGAATAGACCATGTTTTAGCATGATTTACCATGATATGCCACATTTAGTGTGATTTTTCATGATTTACCATGTTCCAGTATGATTTACCATGAATCTAGCATGATTTACCATAGTTTACCATGATATACCACATTCTAGAATGATTTACCAGGATTCTAGCATTATTTACCTTATTTACTATGATTTACCATGTTTCTAGCTTTATTTACCATGATTTACCACGTGGCTAGCCATTATGTGAAGCATTAGAACAAATGAATTGATAAACTTTGACAAAATATGATTGTGTCATAATAGTAATAGTTATATAAGGGATTTTTAAGAGTCTAAAGATATGAATGCACATGTGAAAAGACTGTTAATAAGCATAATGGCCAGCAGAGGGCAGTAGAAGACTACTTATTGGCTCATTTTCATTTTGAACTACTTGGTTTCATCAGTATTCTTCACTAAAGCAAACCAGTGATATACCAAGTTCTAGTATGATTCCCCTTGATTTACCCTGTTCTAGCATGGTTTACCACAACTGAACACATTTGAGTATGATTTGCCATGTTATAGGATGATTTACCATGATATACCACATTCTAGAATGATTTATCAGGATGTAGCATGATTTACCATGATTCATCACATTTCTAGCATGATTTGCCATGACACACCATGTAATAGTATTTTTTGCTATGATTTACCATGTTTCTATCATGATTACAGGCAATTTACCATATGAAATACATGGTTTTAAAGCTTTTCAACAGTTATAGCGCCACCTATTGTCCGATCTCCATGAAACTTTGCATGCTTCTTCACCATGGTATGACTCATATGCTCACCAATTTTTGTGAAGTTCTGAGTTTTTATTTATGATTTATAGGCGTTTGAGTGTATTTTGACACGCCCATTTTATAAATGACCCTGTTTTAGTGAACCAAAGGGCAAATTTCAACTTTTTTTCAATAATTATTGATCTAGACAGTCCAGAGAATTGTCCTAGACTGGTCTGGTTCCGATCGTGCGAAAAACCAGGGACTAGTTCGCAAAAGTAGGTTTTTAACATATTTGTGAATATTTAATGAACGATTTGATTGACAGATATGGTTCTAGAGGCAAAGTTGTTCAGCATTAGGAGATCTATCGACTGATATGCATATTATAGGGATTTGTGCAAACACCACGTGATTACAGAGCCGTAAAACTCGTTAGCGCCAACTAGTGGCCGATTTCTTTCAAAACTCTTACAGACCTCTTTGGCCATAAGTCGAACATGCCCATCGAGTTTCGTTCTGATCAGCCTCCGTTAACCTTGTCTCATAGGTGCTCAAACTTCATTGGTCGATGGCGGCCATGTTTTTTGAGATACGCCAATATCCTTTTACACATACATGGCACCTTGGACCAAGACCCTGCATACCAATTTTCAAGTCAATCGGACTAACGGTCAGGTGGTCATAGCTCTTTTTATGTTTTTTTAATGTTATAGCGCCACCATGTGGCCAATCGACGCAATTTTTTTACTGTGACCTCAGAATGAACTCATTCACACGTGTACCGAGTTTGGTGGAGATATCTCTTTTACTTCTTGAGTTATAGCCATTTTAGTAAAATAGGCTCCGCCCACAAAGTTCATTTTGCGCCCCTAGCGACCCTGAATCAAAATATCAACTTTTTTTCGATAATTATTGATCTTCAGACTCCAGAGAACAATTCTGCACCTGTTTGGTTCCGATCGGGTGAAAAACCAGGGACTAGTTCGCAAAAGTAGGTTTTGAACAAAATCCAAGATGGCGGAAGATTTTTCCAGGCGCAAATAAAATCGGAGATATACGTTTTGTCCGTCTTGAGCCAAGGATTACAAGGATATAAGACACTTGATTCTAGGATAAATGGTCTAGGAGTTATTCACGATTTGCTACTTTTGCTTGCTATAGCGCCACCTATGGGCCAATCGGGCTCATACTTTGATAACCTCTCCTCGATTTTTGTACTACCATCTGACAAAGTTTCAAGTCTCTAGCCCTTACGGTTTGGGCTGCACGATGCGTTTTACGGCAGAAAAATAATAATAAAAATCCTTACAAATACAATAGGTTTTCAGCACTTCGTGCTTGAACACCTAATAATAATTAAAGCTGCAAGCAGCATTTAGCGGTGTTCAAGCTGTTAAGGCCTTTAAGATTTTTAAGCACACAAGCATCAAAAGACATTAAGTTTTATGTAGCAAGCATTTAACCACTGACATCATAGATGGAATAGACCATGTTTTAGCATGATTTACTATGATATACCACATTTAGTGTGATTTTTCATGATTTACCATGTTCCAGTATGATTTACTATGAATCTAGCATGATTTACCATAGTTTACCATGATATACCACATTCTAGAATGATTTACCAGGATTTTAGCATTATTTGCCTTATTTACTATGATTTACCATGTTTCTAGCTTTATTTACCATGATTTACCACGTGGCTAGCCATTATGTGAAGCATCAGAACAAATGAAGTGATAATCTCTGACAAAATAAGATTTTGTTATAATAGTAATAGTTTTACAAGAGATTTTTAAGAGTCTAAATATATGAATGCACATGTGAAAAGACTGTTAATAAGGAGAATGGCCAGCAGAGGGCAGTAGAAGACCACTTATTGGCTCACTTTCATTTTGATCTACTTGGTTTCACCTGTATTCACTAAAGCAAACCAGTTTTTCCATGTTAACTCCATTATGCATGCTTACACACAGATACACACACACACACACACACACACACACACACACACACACACACACATACACACACACACACACACACACACACACACACACACACACACACACACACACACACACACACACACACACACACACACACGTTGTACAGGCAATTTACCATAGGATACATATTGTTTTAAAGCTTTTTAACAGTTATAGCGCCACCTATCGTCCGATCTCCATGAAACTGTGCATGCTTTTTCAACATGTTATGACACATATGCTCACCAATTTTTGTGAAGTTCTGAGTTTTTATTTATGATTTATAGGCGTTTGAGTGTATTTTCACACGCCCATTTTCTAAATGACCCTGTTATAGCAAACCAAAGGGCAAAGTTCAACTTTTTTTTGATAATTATTGACCTAGAGAGTCCAGAGAATTGTACTGCACTGATTTTGAGCATTATGATATAAAGATTATATGATTATAGATGGAACACACCATTTACAGCCAATACATTCAATTTACCATAGGAAATACATGGTTTTAAAGCTTTTCAACAGTTATAGCGCCACCTATTGTCCGATCTCCATGAAACTTTGCATGCTTCTTCACCATGGTATGACACATATGCACATCAATTTTTGTCAAGTTCTGAGTTTCCTTGTAGGATTTATAGGCTTTTGAGTGTGTTTTGACACGTCTAATTTCTAAACGCCCCTGTTATACCCATGCGCAAAATGCAAAAGTTCAACTTTTTTTTGATAATTATTGATCTAGAGAGTCCATAGAATTGTCCTAGACTGGTCTGGTTCCGATCGGGCAAAAAACCAGGGACTAGTTCGCAAAAGTAGGTTTTTAACATATTCGTGAATATTTAATGAACGATTTGATTGACAGCAATGGTTCAAGAGGCAAAGTTGTTCAGCATGAGGAGATCTATCGACTGATATGCATTTTATGGGGATGTGTGCAACACCACGTGATTACAGAGCCGTAAAACTCGTTAGCGCCAACTAGTGGCCGATTTCTTTCAAAACTCTTACAGACCTCTTGGGCCATGAGTCGAACATGCCCATTGAGTTTCGTTCCGATCGGCCTCCGTTAACCTTGTTTAAAAGGTGCACAAATTTCATTGGCCAATGGCGGCCATGTTTTTTGAGATATGCCAATATCCTTTTACACATACATGGCACCTTGGACCAAGACACTGCATACCAATTTTCAAGTCAATCGGACTAACGGTCAGGTGGCCACACCCCCTTTTATGTTTTTTTAATGTTATAGCGCCATCTAGTGTTCGATCGTCGCGATTTTTTTACTGTGACCTCAGATTGAACTCATGCACATATCTACCAAGTTTGGTGAACGTACCTCATTTACTTCTGGAGTTATAGCCATTTTAGTAAAATAAGCTCCTCCCACAATGTTATTTTTGCACCCCCTAGCGACCGAAAATCGAAATTTCAACTTTTTTTGATAATTATTGATATTCAGTCTCCAGAGAACATTTCTGCACTGGTTTGGTTCCGATCGGGCAAAAAACCAGGGACTAGTTCGCAAAAGTAGTTTTTTGACAAAATCCAAGATGGCGGAAAATCCAATATGGCGGAAATAAAATCGGAGATATACGTTTTTTAAGTCAGGAGTCCAGCTTTCCAATGATATAAGACACTTGAGTCTATGACTTACGGTCTACGAGTTATGAGCCATTTCGCGCAATTGATTGCTATAGCGCCACCTATAGGCCAATCGGGGTCATACTCTCTGAACCTCTCCTCGATTTTTGTACTACCATCTGACAAAGTTTCAGAGCTCCAGCACTTACGGTTTGGGCTGCACGATGCGTTTTAGCGGAGAAGAAAAAATAAAATAAAAATCGGTACAATTACAATAGGTTTTCAGCACTTCGTGCTTGAACACCTAATAATAAAAATCAGTACAAATACAATAGGTTTTCAGCACTTCGTGCTTGAACACCTAATGACTGACACGTGACTTTGATTGGATTTTACTACCCCTTACTATCAATATTTTCGCATTTGGGCATTAGCGATTAGCCTATCGACCTATGTTTCCAAACTTCTGACGGTGGTTTCGTCTCGATCGGACAAGCGGTTTCGAAGATATAGCCAAATGTTTTTTTCGCGCTAAATCGCAACGCTACACAAACCGTAAGACGAAACCCAGCATGTTTGGCATCGTTGGACTCGGCAACGATTCAGGAACTCAAAAAGATGACTCTCGTGAAAATAAGTCAACCACACCCAAAGTTATAAGCATTTGAAAAAAAAAAATTCACCACTAGGTGGCGCTGTTTCGAAAATTCTCAGGCTCTTTCAGGGCATCGTACTGATGACCCATACCGAGTTTCGTAACAATTCGTTCATGCGTTCAGAAAATACAGCATTTTAGCACATAATTCAAAATGGCCGACAGACAAAATGGCCGATATGGAAAAATTGGATATCAGTCGACTCGGCATGACGCCCTGAATCTAACGAGACCAATTTTATTATTTTTGGACAAACTGTTCAGTAGTTATGAGCAAAAATAGCAATTTTTCGTATCTCTGGACCAGTAGGTGGCGCTGCGCCAAAACGCAGCAAGTAGCTTCAGGTCATGCTTGTAATGACATGTACCAAGTTTGGTTTGAATACGATAAAGCGTTGCGGAGATACAGCCTTGTGTCTGTTTTCGCAAGCGCTACTTAAAATTAATTTGCGTGGTATTCGAGAACAACTTGCAGCGTTTTTATGAATTCCATAACTTTTTGTCAGCACGGTCTGGAGATGATCTGGTTCAATTTTGGTGAGAATCGGAACAACGGCCTAGGAGGAGTTCGAAAAAGTAGCTTTTTCGGATAATTACAAATGGCGGACAAATTGTCGTGACGGAAAATGACGTCATAGGGTGCAATCGAATCGGCATGAGCCAAGGAATAAGAGGACAAAGGATTTGTGATTCTAGCCATTATGGTTCAAAAGTTATAAGCATAAACATGAGTAAATCTTTGGACAGTTGGTGGCGCTAGAGGGATTGAGTTGGAGACTCCAAATTTGCTCTGGTGACTTTTCAGACTGTCCTCTATCAGTGTACCAAATTTCATAACTTTCCCGCAAACGGTTCTATGGGCTGCCATAGACGCCCAGTCGGAAGAAGAAGCAGAATAATAATAAATATAGCTGCAAGCAGCAATAACCGGGGCCAAGCGCAAAGAAGACGACAAGACATGTCAACATGTGTCAGACCAACTGCAGCAAGGAGCAATTTAAGACATTTAAAGATTAATTTAGGCAAAATGGCTTAAAAATCACACTAATTAACAAAAAATGTGATTTAATGGATTATCACTTTTGACCAATAGGTGGCGTAGTTACAAAAACGATGTGATGTGGTCAGAGTCTGGAGACAATGACAAACCTTAAGACCAGTGGCATTAAAATACGCAGATTTATTCAAAAGTTTTTAGAAATTATGTTATAACTTTTGACCAAAAGGTGGCGCTGTCTCGAAATGTTTTGAGTACCTTCAGGGCATGGTGCTGATGGCACATGCTGAGTTTTGTAATGTTACACCAATGCATTCGTTAAGAATAGCATGTTACGTTCTATTATAGCGCCACCAAGAGGCTCAATCCCACCATTTTTTTTATGTGACCTCAAATTGAGCCCATACATGTGTGTGTAAAATTTGGTGAAAATATCTCATTTAGTTTTGGAGTTATATACATTTATGTGAATAAACACATAAAAAATGACTGACACGTGACTTTGATTGGATTTTACTACCCCTTACTATCAATATTTTCGCATTTGGGCATTAGCGTATAGCCTATCGACCTATGTTTCCAAACTTCTGGCGGTGGTTTCGTCTCGATCGGACAAGCGGTTTCGAAGATATCGGCAAATGTTTTTTAAGCGCTAAATCACAACGCTACACAAACCGTAAACAAAACCTAAGCATATTTGGTATCTGTGGACTCGGCAAGGATTCAGGATCCCAACGAGATGACTCCCGTGAAAATACGTCAAACACAACCAGAGTTATCAGCATTTGAAAAATCAATTTTGCCACTAGGTGGCGCTGTTTCGAAACTTCTCAGGCTCCTTCAGGGTATCGTACTGATGACCCATACCGAGTTTCGTAACAATTCGTTCATGCGTTCAGAAAATACAGCATTTTAGCACATAATTCAAAATGGCCGACAGCCAAAATGGCCGATCTGGGAAAATTGGATATCTGTCGACTCGGCATGACGCCCTGAATCTAACAAGACCAACTTTATTATTTTTGGACAAACTGTTCAGTAGTTATGAGCAAAAATAGCAATTTTTCGTATCTCTGGACCAGTAGGTGGCGCTGCGCCGAAACGCAGCATGTAGCCTCAGGTCATGCTTGTAATGACATGTACCAAGTTTGGTTTGAATACGATAAAGCGTTGCGGAGATACAGCCTTATGTCTATTTTTGCAAGCGCTACTTAAAATTAATTTGCGTGGTATTCGAGAACAACTTGCAGCGTTTTTATGAATTCCATAACTTTTTGTCAGCACGGTCTGGAGATGATCTGGTTCAATTTTGGTGAGAATCGGAACAACGGCCTAGGAGGAGTTCGAAAAAGTAGCTTTTTTGGATAATTACAAATGGCGGACAAATTGTCGTGACGGAAAATGACGTCATAGGGTGCAATCGAATCGGCATGAGCCAAGGAATAAGAGGACAAAGGATTTGTGATTCTAGCCATTATGGTTCAAAAGTTATAAGCATAAACATGAGTAAATCTTTGGACAGTTGGTGGCGCTAGAGGGATTGAGTTGGAGACTCCAAATTTGCTCTGGTGACTTTTCAGACTGTCCTCTATCAGTGTACCAAATTTCATAACTTTCCCGCAAACGGTTCTATGGGCTGCCATAGACGCCCAGTCGGAAGAAGAAGAATAATAAGAACCGGAACAGATACAATAGGTGCCACCGCACCTTCGGTGCTTGGCCCCTAAATATAGCTGCAAGCAGCCATTACCGGGGCCAAGCGCAAGAAGCGGCAACAGATGCCATCATGGGTGGGAGTGGCAGACCAACTGCAGCAAGGAGCAATTAAAGACATTTTAAGAGAACTTGGATAAATGGCTAAAAAAAATCATATATACAGTAACTTTTAAGATGATTTAATGGTTTATCACTTTTGACAAATAGGTGGCGCAGTTACCAAATTGATGTGATGTGGTCAGAGTGAGGTGACAATGACACATACAAAGTTTGGTGTCAAAATGTCAAGGCATTGCAGAGATAAAGACTTAATAGTCATTTTGGCAGCATGCCTCAACTTTGCTGCTGCGCTATACGAAAACGGTTTCGTCAATCGACACGAAATCCATAACTTTTAGTCGGCACGGTCTGGAGATGATACGATTCGATTTTGGTGAAAATCGGACAAACGGTCTAGGAGGAGTTCAAAAAAGTAGGTTTTGACTGATGTGGTACATTTGTTTTCGCAAGCGCTACGTAAAATTAGTTTGCATGTTTATCAAAAACGATTTGACGAATCAACTTGAATTCCATAACTTTTTGTCCCCACTGCCTGAAGATGATCTGGTGCAATTTTGGTGAAAATTGGAGCATCGGCCTAGGAGGAGTTCGAAAAAGTAGGTTTTTCTGAAAATTCAAAATGGCGGAAAAATTTGCATGACGGAAAATGACGTCATAGGGTGCAATCGAATCGTCGTGAGCTCAGGAATCAGAGGAAAAAAGAATTTTGTTGATAGGCCTTATGGTTCAAAAGTTATTAGCATAAATATGAGTGAACTTTTGGACAGGTGGTGGCGCTAGAGGGAATGAGTTAGAGATACATTAGAGTTAGAGATTCATTAAAGAGATATAGGCTTTCGGGGACACATAAGGCTACATATTGAAGTGACCCTATTATAGCCATCCAAATGAAGAAGTTAGACCTTTTCTGATAATCATTGATCTAGAGAGTCCAGAGAATTGTACTGCACTGATTTTGAGAATTATGATATAGAGATTATATAATCATAGATGGAAAACACCATTTACAGCCAATAGAGGCAATTTACCATAGGAAATGTATGGTTTTAAACCTTTTTAACACACAATAATTATTTATTAATTTTCATTTATTCATTTATTTAGTCATTCTTTTTATTTATTTCTTTGATGTGTTTTATTGTTTAAAATGTCTGCGTAATGTCCTTTTATAATAAATTTGTATGGAGACTTGCATCATACAGTTGTCAGGTTTATAATGAAGTACTTACAACAAAAGGTGATATAAGAAATTAAACAAACTCTTTGCAGCAGAAAGAGAAAAAAGAAAGGAAAGACAATGAACTTTGAGATATATTAGACTATCTTTGCTGCTTCATTCTCATCATATTCCAACACTTCAAGTATTGATAAACAGGTAAGACTATTTTTATCTTTTAAATTAGTTATAACTGTTATTACATTGACATACTATGCCTAGAATACTCTGTAATATTTGTTTCTGTTATAAGGATATTCTGTTAAATAAATAGTTGCTTTAAACACAATGTTTTAGAAGTACATAATTCACTTGTAAAGTGTAACTAAAATAAAAAATCCTAATCAAATCCTCATTGTCTTTAGGTACATCAAATGTCTTACGCTGCTCTGATGACAAGATCATTTTCATTATAGGACAATATTAAACTCCAGAACCAGCTGAAGATTCTATTCAATGCAAATCAAGGAATCAGTTTGACTGCAGAAAAACAATGTCCAGATCATCACACCACCATCACCATTGTGGACTACATCTGTGTGGCTCAGTTCAGCATTCAGATTATCACCATCACCATTACCATTGTGGACTACATCTGTGTGGCTCAGTTCAGCATTCAGATCATCACACCACCATCACCATTGTGGACTACATCTGTGTTGCTCAGTTCAGCATTCAGATTATCACCATCACCATTGTGGACTACATCTGTGTGGCTCAGTTCAGCATTCAGATCATCACACCACCATCACCATTGTGGACTACATCTGTGTTGCTCAGTTCAGCATTCAGATCATCACACCACCATCACCATTGTGGACTACATCTGTGTGACTCAGTTCAGCACATACTGAAATGCTGACCATTCTGAAATGCTTATCACAGTTGTATCTGACATTGTTGGATATATATTTGAAATAAATGATTTTTAACTTCCTTTTTAATTTCTACAGAAGCACCTATTGCCTAATGGCCATGAAATTTTGCATGCTTGTTTAGAGTCATGTCATTTGCTTATTTTTAAGAAAATCTGATCTTTCCTTGAGGACTGTAAAACACCCTTATGCCATTTCTGAAATGTTCTGTTGAAATGTGCCTGGAAAAGAATATGCTAAAACACAGAGAAAGGAGAAGCTTAAACAATAATACTTGATACAAACAATTGTGTGCATGCTTACACACACACACACACACACACACACACACAAACACACACACAGAATATGTTAGCGTGAAAATCTCTTAATGGTATATAAGCATTTCACATATTTTTTTGTGATGTAATTATTATACATCCATTATAATAATAAAAAATAGCTTTAAGCATTTGTTTGTTAGCCAATACTGAAAGCTGACAAAAATGATTAAAAATGACTAATGCTGTTGCTCCATCTATTGGACAACATTGGTATTACATCATATTCAGTTGAAATGAATTAATAGAATGAATTGTTTTTTCACTTATCTCGGGAATGAGAAAATGAAAAAATGTGAAACTCAGAACTTAGATAGTGTTTGAGGAGTCCTGTTGAACAAGACCATTTCTGTGTTGCTGGGTGATTGAGTTTTTACTCTTATTTACCGGGAGTAATGTCTGTTGAAATGCATATCTTTGTGGGCTTATATCTCGGGAATGCCCGGCCCAAATCGCACCATACTTGAATCGAAGCTAGATGAGGACGGGCTCTTTCCAACAAGCTCTCCCACAAGGATCTAGCTGGTCTATTCAGGGAGATACAGCTGTTCCAAGACCGGGGTCTCACGGAATAGCGATCCGCGGGGGGGTAGATTTAGCGACGATAGATTTAGATAAAGATCTTACCAAGGACCTTACCATCAAAATTTGAGCGTGCAGCGACTTTCCGTTCTCGAGTAATGAATGAATTTGTACTGAGGGGGCGTGGCCTAAATGGCGGACAAACGTTACTTTCACTTTAGGATTCTCATTTTTAAAATGTGACACAATATTCATTAGTGCAATAGTCAATAGTCTTACAAAATATGAGTGTAAATGTTCAAATAGTTATATTATAAAGTCTAAATAAGAATCATAGAATAATATTAGTTATATTGCATGAAATGACTATTTTAAACAGCAGGGGGCAGTAGAATACCACTTATTGACTTAATATTCAATTATGTTTTTAGAATTTTCACCTGTTTAACTGTTATAGAGGCATTAATTATTATTATCTCATTTAGAGTCACATGTTCTGACATGTTTTTAAGAAGATCTGAGCATTCATTGAAGAGATATAGGCTTTCGGGGACACATAAGGCTATATATTGAAGTGACCCTATTATAGCCATCCAAATGAATAAGTTATAGCCTCAGTTTCTGATAATCATTGATCTAGAGAGTCCAGAGAATTGTACTGCAATGATTTTGAGCATTGTGATATGAAAAATTATACGATCATACATGGAAAAGACCATTTACAGCCAATACAGGCAATTTACCATAGGAAATACATGGTTTTTAAGCTTTTTAACAGTTACAGCGCCATCTATGGTCCGATCTCCATGAAACTTTGCATGCTTCTTCACCATGTTATAACACATATGCTCATCAATTATTGTGAAGTTCTGAGTTTTTATTTATGATTTATAGGCTTTTGAGTGTATTTTGACAGCCCATTTTCTAAACGACCCTGTTATAGTAAACCAAAGGGCAAATTTCAACTTTTTTTTGATAATTATTGATCTAGAGAGTCTAGAGAATTGTCCTAGACTGGTTTGGTTCCGATCGGGCAAAAAACCAGGGACTAGTTTGCAAAAGTAGGTTTTTAACATATTTGTGAATATTTAATGAACAATTTGATTGACAGCAATGGTTCTAGAGGCAAAGTTGTTCAGCCTGAGGAGATCTATCGACTGATATGCATTTTATGGGGATTTGTGCAACACCACGTGATTACAGAGCCGTAAAACGACCAACTGCAGCAAGAAGCAATTAAAGACATTTTAAGAGAACTTTGGATAAATGGCTAAAAAAATCATACAGTAACTTTTAAGATAATTTAATGGTTTATAACTTTCGACAAATAGGTAGCGCAGTTACCAAATTGATGTGATGTGGTCAGAGTGAGGTGACAATGACACATACAAAGTTTGGTGTCAAAATGTCAAGGCATTGCATTGTTAAAGACTTAATAGTCATTTTGGCAGCATGCCTCAACTTTGCTGCTGCGCTATACGAAAACGGTTTCGTCAATCGACACGAAATCCATAACTTTTAGTCGGCACGGTCTGGAGATGATACGATTCGATTTTGGTGAAAATCGGACAAACGGTCTAGGAGGAGTTCAAAAAAGTAGGTTTTGACTGAAAATCAAGATGGCGGACAGGAAGTTCGGCCAAATAAGGAAAACCTGGTATCTATGTTCTCAGCTTGACCCAAGGAATCTATTAAGACCAGTGGCATTTCAACAGGCAGATTTATTCAAAAGTTATTAGCCTTTTTGGAAATTTCTTTATAACTTTTGACCACTAGGTGGTGCTGTTTCGAAACTTCTCAAGCTCCTTCAGGGCATCGTACTGATGACCCATACCGAGTTTCGTAATAATTCGTTCATGCGTTCAGAAAATACAGCATTTTAGCACATAATTCAAAATGGCCGACAGACAAAATGACTGATCTGGGAAAATTGGATATCAGTCGACTCGGTATGACGCCCCGAATCTAACGAGGCCACTTTTATGATTTTTGGACAAACCGTTCAGGAGTTATGAGCAAAAATAACCATTTTTCATATCTCCGGACCAGTAGGTGGCGCTGCGCCGAAACGCTGCATGTTGCCTCAGGTCATGCTTGTGATAACTTGTACCAAGTTTGGTCTGAATACGATAAAGCGTTGCGGAGATACAGCCTTAAGTTTGTTTTCGCAAGCGCTACGTAAAATTATTTTGCACGTTATTCAAAAACGTTTAAGCGAATCAACTTGAATTCCATAACTTTTTGTCCCCACTGTCTGAAGATGATCTGGTGCAATTTTGGTGAAAATCGGAGCATCGCCCTAGGAGGAGTTCGAAAAAGTAGGTTTTTCTGAAAATTCAAAATGGCGGAAAAATTTGCATGACGGAAAATGACGTCATAGGGTGCAATCGAATCGTCGTGAGCTCAGGAATCAGAGGAAAAAATAATTTTGTTGATAGGCCTTACGGTTCAAAAGTTATTAGCATAAATGTGAGTGAAACTTTGGACAGGTGGTGGCGCTAGAGGGAATGAGTTAGAGACACCAAAATTGGTGTACTTAATGTTGGGACTGTCCTCTATCAGAATGTCAAACCAGAACAACTTTCCCGGACACGGTTCTATGGGCTGCCATAGACCCCCAGTCGGAAGAAGAAGAATAATAAATATAGCTGCAAGCAGCAATAACCGGGGCCAAGCGCAAAGAAGACGACAAGACATGTCAACATGTGTCAGACCAACTGCAGCAAGGAGCAATTTAAGACATTTAAAGATTAATTTAGGCAAAATGGCTTAAAAATCACACTAATTAACTAAAAATGTGATTTAATGGATTATCACTTTTGACCAATAGGTGGCGTAGTTACAAAAACGATGTGATGTGGTCAGAGTCTGGTGACAATGACAAACCTTAAGACCAGTGGCATTAAAATACGCAGATTTATTCAAAAGTTTTTAGAAATTATGTTATAACTTTTGACCAAAAGGTGGCGCTGTCTCGAAATGTTTTGAGTACCTTCAGGGCATGGTGCTGATGGCACATGCTGAGTTTTGTAATGTTACACCAATGCATTCATTAAGAATAGCATGTTACGTTCTATTATAGCGCCACCAAGAGGCTCAATCCCACCATTTTTTTTATGTGACCTCAAAGTGAGCCCATACATGTGTGTGTAAAATTTGGTGAAAATATCTCATTTAGTTTTGGAGTTATATACATTTATGTGAATAAACACATAAAAAATTGACTGACACGTGACTTTGAATTGGATTTTACTACCCTTACTATCAATTTTCGCATTGGGCATTAGCATATAGCCTATCGACCTATGTTTCCAAACTTCTGGCAGGTGTTCTGTCTCGATCGGACAAGCGGTTTCGAAGATATCGGCAAATGTTTTTTAAGCGCTAAATCACAACGCTACACAAACCGTTAAAAAAAACCTAAGCATATTTGGTATCTGTGGACTCGGCAAGGATTCAGGATCCCAAGAGATGACCCCGTGAAAATACGTCAAATACAACCAGAGTTATCAGCATTTTGAAAAATCAATTTTGCCACTAGGTGGCGCTGTTTCGAAACTTCTCAGGCTCCTTCAGGGTATCGTACTGATGACCCATACCGAGTTTCGTAACAATTCGTTCATGCGTTCATAAAATACAGCATTTTAGCACATAATTCAAAATGGCCGACAGCCAAAATGGCGATCTGGGAAAATTGGATATCTGTCGACTCGGCATGACGCCCTGAATCTAACAAGACCAACTTTATTATTTTTGGACAAACTGTTCAGTAGTTATGAGCAAAAATAGCAATTTTTCGTATCTCTGGACCAGTAGGTGGCGCTGCGCCGAAACGCAGCATGTAGCCTCAGGTCATGCTTGTGATGACATGTACCAAGTTTGGTTGAATACGATAAAGCGTTGCGGAGATACAGCCTTATGTCTGTTTTCGCAAGCGCTACTTAAAATTATTTGTGTGGTATTCGAAAAACTTTTGCAGCGTTTTATGAATTCCATAACTTTTTGTCGCACGGTCTGGAGATGATCTGGTCAATTTTGGTGAAATCGGAACATCGGCCTAGGAGGAGTTCGAAAAAGTAGTTTTTCGGATAATTACAAATGGCGGACAAATTGCGTGACGGAAAATGACGTCATAGGGTGCAATCGAATCGGCATGAGCCAAGGAATAGAGGACAAAGATTTGTGATTCTAGCCTTATGGTTCAAAAGTTATAAGCATAAACTGAGTAAATCTTTGGACAGTTGGTGGCGCTAGAGGGATTGAGTTGGAGACCCAAATTTGCTCTGGTGACTTTTCAGACTGTCCTCTATCAGATGTAACCAAATTTCATAACTTTCCCGCAAACGGTTCTATGGGCTGCCATAGACGCCCAGTCGGAAGAAGAAGGTAATGAATAATAAGAACCGGAACAGATACAATAGGTGCCACCGCACCTTCGGTGCTTGGCCCCTAATATAAGAACCGGAACAGATACAATAGGTGCCACCGCACCTTCGGTGCTTGGCCCCTAAATATAGCTGCAAGCAGCAATAACCGGGGCCAAGCGCAAAGAAGACGACAAGACATGTCAACATGTGTCAGACCAACTGCAGCAAGGAGCAATTTAAGACATTTAAAGATTAATTTAGGCAAAATGGCTTAAAAATCACACTAATTAACAAAAATGTGATTTAATGGATTATCACTTTTGACCAATAGGTGGCTAGTTACAAAAACGATGTGATGTGGTCAGAGTCTGGTGACAATGACAAACCTTAAGACCAGTGGCATTAAAATACGCAGATTTATTCAAAAGTTTTTAGAAATTATGTTATAACTTTTGACCAAAAGGTGGCGCTGTCTCGAAATGTTTTGAGTACCTTCAGGGCATGGTGCTGATGGCACATGCTGAGTTTTGTAATGTTACACCAATGCATTCGTTAAGAATAGCATGTTACGTTCTATTATAGCGCCACCAAGAGGCTCAATCCCACCATTTTTTTTATGTGACCTCAAAGTGAGCCCATACATGTGTGTGTAAAATTTGGTGAAAATATCTCATTTAGTTTTGGAGTTATATACATTTATGTGAATAAACACATAAAAAATGACTGACACGTGACTTTGATTGGATTTTACTACCCCTTACTATCAATATTTTCGCATTTGGGCATTAGCGTATAGCCTATCGACCTATGTTTCCAAACTTCTGGCGGTGGTTTCGTCTCGATCGGACAAGCGGTTTCGAAGATATCGGCAAATGTTTTTTAAGCGCTAAATCACAACGCTACACAAACGTAAACAAAACCTAAGCATATTTGGTATCTGTGGACTCGGCAAGGATTCAGGATCCCAACGAGATGACTCCCGTGAAAATACGTCAAACACAACCAGAGTTATCAGCATTTGAAAAAATCAATTTTGCCACTAGGTGGCGCTGTTTCGAAACTTCTCAGGCTCCTTCAGGGTATCGTACTGATGACCCATACCGAGTTTCGTAACAATTCGTTCATGCGTTCATAAAATACAGCATTTTAGCACATAATTCAAAATGGCCGACAGCCAAAATGGCCGATCTGGGAAAATTGGATATCTGTCGACTCGGCATGACGCCCTGAATCTAACAAGACCAACTTTATTATTTTTGGACAAACTGTTCAGTAGTTATGAGCAAAAATAGCAATTTTTCGTATCTCTGGACCAGTAGGTGGCGCTGCGCCGAAACGCAGCATGTAGCCTCAGGTCATGCTTGTAATGACATGTACCAAGTTTGGTTTGAATACGATAAAGCGTTGCGGAGATACAGCCTTATGTCTGTTTTCGCAAGCGCTACTTAAAATTAATTTGCGTGGTATTCGAGAACAACTTGCAGCGTTTTTATGAATTCCATAACTTTTTGTCAGCACGGTCTGGAGATGATCTGGTTCAATTTTGGTGAGAATCGGAACAACGGCCTAGGAGGAGTTCGAAAAAGTAGCTTTTTCGGATAATTACAAATGGCGGACAAATTGTCGTGACGGAAAATGACGTCATAGGGTGCAATCGAATCGGCATGAGCCAAGGAATAAGAGGACAAAGGATTTGTGATTCTAGCCATTATGGTTCAAAAGTTATAAGCATAAACATGAGTAAATCTTTGGACAGTTGGTGGCGCTAGAGGGATTGAGTTGGAGACTCCAAATTTGCTCTGGTGACTTTTCAGACTGTCCTCTATCAGTGTACCAAATTTCATAACTTTCCCGCAAACGGTTCTATGGGCTGCCATAGACGCCCAGTCGGAAGAAACGGAAAGATAAATATAGCTGCAAGCAGCAATAACCGGGGCCAAGCGCAAGAAGCGGCAACAGATGCCATCATGGGTGGGAGTGGCAGAACAACTGCAGCAAGCAGCAATTAAAGACATTTTAAGAGAACTTTGGATAAATGGCTAAAAAATCATATAACAGCAACTTTTAAGATAATTTAATGGTTTATCACTTTCGACCAATAGGTGGCGCAGTTACAAAACTGATGTGATGTGGTCAGAGTGAAGTGACAATGACACATATAAAGTTTGGTGTCAATATGTCAAGGCATTGCAGAGATAAAGCCTGAATAGTGCTTTTAGCATAATGCCTCAACTTTGCTGCTGCGCTATACGAAACCGGTTTCATCTATCGACACGAAATCTATAACTTTTAGTCGGCACGGTCTGTAGATGATACGATTCGATTTTGGTGAAAATCGGACAAACGGTCTAGGAGGAGTTCGAAAAAGTAGGTTTTGACTGAAAATCAAGATGGCGGACAGGAAGTTCGGCCAAATAAGGAAAACCTGGTATCTATGTTCTCAGATTGACCCAAGGAATCTATTAAGATCAGTGGCATTTCAACAGGCAGATTTATTCAAAAGTTATTAGCCTTTTTGGATATTTTGTTATAACTTTTGACCACAAGGTGGCGCTGTTTCAAAATACTTTTAGTACCTTCAGGGGATGGTGTTGTTGGCACATTCTGAGTTTCTTAATATTACATCAATGCATTTGTTTAGTATAGCATTTTATTTCACAAAACTGTATTGAACTCAATGGGAATTTCATGTTTTGTTCTATTATAGCGCCACCAAGAGGCTCAATCCCACCATTTTTTTTATGTGACCTCAAAGTGAGCCCATACATGTGTGTGTAAAATTTGGTGAAAATATCTCATTTAGTTTTGGAGTTATATACATTTATGTGAATAAACACATAAAAAATGACTGACACTTGACTTTGATTGGATTTTACTACCCCTTACTATCAATATTTTCGCATTTGGGCATTAGCGTATAGCCTATCGACCTATGTTTCCAAACTTCTGGCGGTGGTTTCGTCTCGATCGGACAAGCGGTTTCGAAGATATCGGCAAATGTTTTTTAAGCGCTAAATCACAACGCTACACAAACCGTAAACAAAACCTAAGCATATTTGGTATCTGTGGACTCGGCAAGGATTCAGGATCCCAACGAGATGACTCCCGTGAAAATACGTCAAACACAACCAGAGTTATAAGCATTTGAAAAATCAATTTTGCCACTAGGTGGCGCTGTTTCGAAACTTCTCAGGCTCCTTCAGGGTATCGTACTGATGACCCATACCGAGTTTCGTAACAATTCGTTCATGCGTTCATAAAATACAGCATTTTAGCACATAATTCAAAATGGCCGACAGCCAAAATGGCCGATCTGGGAAAATTGGATATCTGTCGACTCGGCATGACGCCCTGAATCTAACAAGACCAACTTTATTATTTTTGGACAAACTGTTCAGTAGTTATGAGCAAAAATAGCAATTTTTCGTATCTCTGGACCAGTAGGTGGCGCTACGCCGAAACGCAGCATGTAGCCTCAGGTCATGCTTGTAATGACATGTACCAAGTTTGGTTTGAATACGATAAAGCGTTGCGGAGATACAGCCTTATGTCTGTTTTCGCAAGCGCTACTTAAAATTAATTTGCGTGGTATTCGAGAACAACTTGCAGCGTTTTTATGAATTCCATAACTTTTTGTCAGCACGGTCTGGAGATGATCTGGTTCAATTTTGGTGAGAATCGGAACAACGGCCTAGGAGGAGTTCGAAAAAGTAGCTTTTTCGGATAATTACAAATGGCGGACAAATTGTCGTGACGGAAAATGACGTCATAGGGTGCAATCGAATCGGCATGAGCCAAGGAATAAGAGGACAAAGGATTTGTGATTCTAGCCATTATGGTTCAAAAGTTATAAGCATAAACATGAGTAAATCTTTGGACAGTTGGTGGCGCTGGAGGGATTGAGTTGGAGACTCCAAATTTGCTCTGGTGACTTTTCAGACTGTCCTCTATCAGTGTACCAAATTTCATAACTTTCCCGCAAACGGTTCTATGGGCTGCCATAGACACCCAGTCGGAAGAAGAATAATAATAAGAACGGGAACAGATACAATAGGTGCCACCGCACCTTCGGTGCTTGGCCCTAATAAGAACCGGAACAGATACAATAGGTGCCACCGCACCTTCGGTGCTTGGCCCCTAAATATAGCTGCAAGCAGCCATTATCGGGGCCAAGCAGCTAAAGACGACAAGACATGCCAACATTGCTGAAAGTGTCAGACCAACTGCAACAATGAGCAATTAAAGACATTTAAAGACAATTGTAGGCGAAATGGCTGAAAAATCATAGAAACTCTAAATAAAAATATGATTTAATGGAGTATCACTTTCGACCAATAGGTGGCGCAGTTAGCAAATTGATGTGATGTGGTCAGGGTGAGGTGACAATGACACATACAAAGTTTGGTGTCAAAATGTCAAGGCATTGCAATGTTAAACACTTAATAGTCATTTTGGCAGCATGCCTCAAATTTGCTGCTGCGGTATACGAAAACGGTTTCATCTATCGACACGAAATCTATAACTTTTAGTCGGCACGGTCTGGAGATGATACGATTCGATTTTGGTGAAAATCGGAAAAACGGTCTAGGAGGAGTTCGAAAAAGTAGGTTTTGACTGAAAATCAAGATGGCGGACAGGAAGTTCGGCCAAATAAGGAAAACCTGGTATCTATGTTCTCAGCTTGACCCAATGAATCTATTAAGACCAGTGGCATTTCAACAGGCAGATTTATTCAAAAGTTATTAGCCTTTTTGGAAATTTTATTATAACTTTTGACCACAAGGTGGCGCTGTTTCGAAATATTTTTAGTACCTTCAGGGGATGGTGTTGTTGGCACATTCTGAGTTTCTTAATATTACATCAATGCATTTGTTTAGTATAGCATTTTATTTCACAAAACTCTATTGAAGTCAATGGGAATTTCATGTTTTGTTCTATTATAGCGCCACCAAGAGGCTCAGTCCCACAATTTTTTTTATGTGTCCTCAGAGTGAGCCCATACGTATGTGTGTCAATTTTGGTGAAAATATCTCAATTCACTTCAGAGTTATAGACATTTATATGAAAAAACACGTAAAAAATGACTGACACGTGACTTTGTTTGAATTTTACTACCCCTAACTATCAATATTTTCGCATTTGGGCATTAGCGTATAGCCTATCGACCTATGTTTCCAAACTTCTGGCGGTGGTTTCGTCTCGATCGGACAAGCGGTTTCGAAGATATAGCCAAATGTTTTTTTCGCGCTAAATCGCAACGCTACACAAACCGTAAGACGAAACCCAGCATGTTTGGTATCGTTGGACTCGGCAACGATTCAGGAGCTCAAAAAGATGACTCTCGTGAAAATAAGTCGACCACACCCAAAGTTATAAGCATTTGAAAAAAAAAGTTCACCACTAGGTGGCGCTGTTTCGAAACTTCTCAGGCTCCTTCAGGGCATCGTACTGATGACCCATACCGAGTTTCGTAACAATTCGTTCATGCGTTCAGAAAATACAGCATTTTAGCACATAATTCAAAATGGCCGACAGACAAAATGGCCGATATGGAAAAATTGGATATCAGTCGACTCGGTATGACGCCCTGAATCTAACGAGGCCACTTTTATGATTTTTGGACAAACCGTTCAGGAGTTATGAGCAAAAATAGCCATTTTTCATATCTCCGGACCAGTAGGTGGCGCTGCGCCGAAACGCTGCATGTTGCCTCAGGTCATGCTTGTGATGACTTGTACCAAGTTTGGTCTGAATACGATAAAGCGTTGCGGAGATACAGCCTTAAGTTTGTTTTCGCAAGCGCTACGTAAAATTAGTTTGCACGTTTATCAAAAACGATTTGACGAATCAACTTGAATTCCATAACTTTTTGTCGCCACTGCCTGAAGATGATTTGGTGCAATTTTGGTGAAAATCGGAGCATCGGCCTAGGAGGAGTTCGAAAAAGTAGGTTTTTCTGAAAATTCAAGATGGCGGCCAAATTATTATGACGGAAAATGACGTCATAGGGTGCAATCGAATTGGCATGAGCTCAGGAACAAGGGGAAACAAGAATTTTGATGATAGGCCTTACGGTTCAAAAGTTATTAGCATAATAAAAGTGAAACTTTGGACAGGTGGTGGCGCTAGAGGGAATGACTTAGAGACACCAAAATTGGTGTATTTAATGTTGGGACTGTCCTCTATCAGAATGTCAAACCAAAACAACTTTCCCGCAATCGGTTCTATGGGCTGCCATAGACGCTAAGTCGGAAGAAGAAGAAGAAGAAAAAGAATAATAATAATAAATATAGCTGCAAGCAGCCATTATCGGGGCCAAGCAGCATAAGACGACAAGACATGCCAACATTGCTTAAAGTGTCAGACCAACTGCAACAATGAGCAATTAAAGACATTTAAAGACAATTGTAGGCGAAATGGCTGAAAAATCATAGAAACTCTAAATAAAAATATGATTTAATGGAGTATCACTTTCGACCAATAGGTGGCGCAGTTAGCAAATTGATGTGATGTGGTCAGGGTGAGGTGACAATGACACATACAAAGTTTGGTGTCAAAATGTCAAGGCATTGCAATGTTAAACACTTAATAGTCATTTTGGCAGCATGCCTCAAATTTGCTGCTGCGGTATACGAAAACGGTTTCATCTATCGACACGAAATCTATAACTTTTAGTCGGCACGGTCTGGAGATGATACGATTCGATTTTGGTGAAAATCGGAAAAACGGTCTAGGAGGAGTTCGAAAAAGTAGGTTTTGACTGAAAATCAAGATGGCGGACAGGAAGTTCGGCCAAATAAGGAAAACCTGGTATCTATGTTCTCAGCTTGACCCAAGGAATCTATTAAGACCAGTGGCATTTCAACAGGCAGATTTATTCAAAAGTTATTAGCCTTTTTGGAAATTTTATTATAACTTTTGACCACAAGGTGACGCTGTTTCGAAATATTTTTAGTACCTTCAGGGGATGGTGTTGTTGGCACATTCTGAGTTTCTTAATATTACATCAATGCATTTGTTTAGTATAGCATTTTATTTCACAAAACTCTATTGAAGTCAATGGGAATTTCATGTTTTGTTCTATTATAGCGCCACCAAGAGGCTCAGTCCCACAATTTTTTTTATGTGTCCTCAGAGTGAGCCCATACGTATGTGTGTCAATTTTGGTGAAAATATCTCAATTCACTTCAGAGTTATAGACATTTATATGAAAAAACACGTAAAAAATGACTGACACGTGACTTTGTTTGAATTTTACTACCCCTTACTATCAATATTTTCGCATTTGGGCATTAGCGTATAGCCTATCGACCTATGTTTCCAAACTTCTGGCGGTGGTTTCGTCTCGATCGGACAAGCGGTTTCGAAGATATAGCCAAATGTTTTTTTCGCGCTAAATCGCAACGCTACACAAACCGTAAGACGAAACCCAGCATGTTTGGTATCGTTGGACTCGGCAACGATTCAGGAGCTCAAAAAGATGACTCTTGTGAAAATAAGTCGACCACACCCAAAGTTATAAGCATTTGAAAAAAAAAGTTCACCACTAGGTGGCGCTGTTTCGAAACTTCTCAGGCTCTTTCAGGGCATCGTACTGATGACCCATACCGAGTTTCGTAACAATTCGTTCATGCGTTCAGAAAATACAGCATTTTAGCACATAATTCAAAATGGCCGACAGACAAAATGGCCGATATGGAAAAATTGGATATCAGTCGACTCGGTATGACGCCCTGAATCTAACGAGGCCACTTTTATGATTTTTGGACAAACCGTTCAGGAGTTATGAGCAAAAATAACCATTTTTCATATCTCCGGACCAGTAGGTGGCGCTGCGCCGAAACGCTGCACGTTGCCTCAGGTCATGCTTGTGATGACTTGTACCAAGTTTGGTCTGAATACGATAAAGCGTTGCGGAGATACAGCCTTAAGTTTGTTTTCGCAAGCTCTACGTAAAATTCTTTTGCACGTCATTCAAAAACTTTTAAGCGAATCAACTTGAATTCCATAACTTTTTGTCCCCACTGTCTGAAGATGGTCAGGTGCAATTTTGGTGAAAATCGGAGCATCGGCCTAGGAGGAGTTCGAAAAAGTAGGTTTTTCTGAAAATTCAAGATGGCGGCCAAATTATTATGACGGAAAATGACGTCATAGGGTGCAATCGAATCGGCATGAGCTCAGGAACAAGGGGAAAAAAGAATTTTGATGATAGGCCTTACGGTTCAAAAGTTATTAGCATAATAAAAGTGAAACTTTGGACAGGTGGTGGCGCTAGAGGGAATGACTTAGAGACACCAAAATTGGTGTACTTAATGTTGGGACTGTCCTCTATCAGAATGTCAAACCAAAACAACTTTCCCGCAAACGGTTCTATGGGCTGCCATAGACGCCCAGTCGGAAGAAGAAGCAGAATAATAATAATAATAATAAGAACCGGAACAGATACAATAGGTGCCCGCACCTTCGGTGCTTGGCCCCTAATAAGAACGGGAACAGATACAATAGGTGCCCGCACCTTCGGTGCTTGGCCCCTAAATATAGCTGCAAGCAGCAATAACCGGGGCCAAGCGCAAGAAGCGGCAACAGATGCCATCATGGGTGGGAGTGGCAGAACAACTGCAGCAAGCAGCAATTAAAGACATTTTAAGAGAACTTTGGATAAATGGCTAAAAAATCATATAACAGCAACTTTTAAGATAATTTAATGGTTTATCACTTTCGACCAATAGGTGGCGCAGTTACAAAACTGATGTGATGTGGTCAGAGTGAAGTGACAATGACACATATAAAGTTTGGTGTCAATATGTCAAGGCATTGCAGAGATAAAGCCTGAATAGTGCTTTTAGCATAATGCCTCAACTTTGCTGCTGCGCTATACGAAACCGGTTTCATCTATCGACACGAAATCTATAACTTTTAGTCGGCACGGTCTGTAGATGATACGATTCGATTTTGGTGAAAATCGGACAAACGGTCTAGGAGGAGTTCGAAAAAGTAGGTTTTGACTGAAAATCAAGATGGCGGACAGGAAGTTCGGCCAAATAAGGAAAACCTGGTATCTATGTTCTCAGATTGACCCAAGGAATCTATTAAGATCAGTGGCATTTCAACAGGCAGATTTATTCAAAAGTTATTAGCCTTTTTGGATATTTTGTTATAACTTTTGACCACAAGGTGGCGCTGTTTCAAAATACTTTTAGTACCTTCAGGGGATGGTGTTGTTGGCACATTCTGAGTTTCTTAATATTACATCAATGCATTTGTTTAGTATAGCATTTTATTTCACAAAACTGTATTGAACTCAATGGGAATTTCATGTTTTGTTCTATTATAGTGCCACCAAGAGGCTCAATCCCACCATTTTTTTTATGTGACCTCAAAGTGAGCCCATACATGTGTGTGTAAAATTTGGTGAAAATATCTCATTTAGTTTTGGAGTTATATACATTTATGTGAATAAACACATAAAAAATGACTGACACTTGACTTTGATTGGATTTTACTACCCCTTACTATCAATATTTTCGCATTTGGGCATTAGCGTATAGCCTATCGACCTATGTTTCCAAACTTCTGGCGGTGGTTTCGTCTCGATCGGACAAGCGGTTTCGAAGATATCGGCAAATGTTTTTTAAGCGCTAAATCACAACGCTACACAAACCGTAAACAAAACCTAAGCATATTTGGTATCTGTGGACTCGGCAAGGATTCAGGATCCCAACGAGATGACTCCCGTGAAAATACGTCAAACACAACCAGAGTTATAAGCATTTGAAAAATCAATTTTGCCACTAGGTGGCGCTGTTTCGAAACTTCTCAGGCTCCTTCAGGGTATCGTACTGATGACCCATACCGAGTTTCGTAACAATTCGTTCATGCGTTCATAAAATACAGCATTTTAGCACATAATTCAAAATGGCCGACAGCCAAAATGGCGGATCTGGGAAAATTGGATATCTGTCGACTCGGCATGACGCCCTGAATCTAACAAGACCAACTTTATTATTTTTGGACAAACTGTTCAGTAGTTATGAGCAAAAATAGCAATTTTTCGTATCTCTGGACCAGTAGGTGGCGCTACGCCGAAACGCAGCATGTAGCCTCAGGTCATGCTTGTAATGACATGTACCAAGTTTGGTTTGAATACGATAAAGCGTTGCGGAGATACAGCCTTATGTCTGTTTTCGCAAGCGCTACTTAAAATTAATTTGCGTGGTATTCGAGAACAACTTGCAGCGTTTTTATGAATTCCATAACTTTTTGTCAGCACGGTCTGGAGATGATCTGGTTCAATTTTGGTGAGAATCGGAACAACGGCCTAGGAGGAGTTCGAAAAAGTAGCTTTTTCGGATAATTACAAATGGCGGACAAATTGTCGTGACGGAAAATGACGTCATAGGGTGCAATCGAATCGGCATGAGCCAAGGAATAAGAGGACAAAGGATTTGTGATTCTAGCCATTATGGTTCAAAAGTTATAAGCATAAACATGAGTAAATCTTTGGACAGTTGGTGGCGCTAGAGGGATTGAGTTGGAGACTCCAAATTTGCTCTGGTGACTTTTCAGACTGTCCTCTATCAGTGTACCAAATTTCATAACTTCCCGCAAACGGTTCTATGGGCTGCCATAGACACCCAGTCGGAAGAAGAAATATAGCTGCAAGCAGCAATAACCGGGGCCAAGCGCAAAGAAGACGACAAGACATGTCAACATGTGTCAGACCAACTGCAGCAAGGAGCAATTTAAGACATTCAAAGATTAATTTAGGCAAAATGGCTTAAAAATCACACTAATTAACAAAAAATGTGATTTAATGGATTATCACTTTTGACCAATAGGTGGCGTAGTTACAAAAACGATGTGATGTGGTCAGAGTCTGGTGACAATGACAAACCTTAAGACCAGTGGCATTAAAATACGCAGATTTATTCAAAAGTTTTTAGAAATTATGTTATAACTTTTGACCAAAAGGTGGCGCTGTCTCGAAATGTTTTGAGTACCTTCAGGGCATGGTGCTGATGGCACATGCTGAGTTTTGTAATGTTACACCAATGCATTCGTTAAGAATAGCATGTTACGTTCTATTATAGCGCCACCAAGAGGCTCAATCCCACCATTTTTTTTATGTGACCTCAAAGTGAGCCCATACATGTGTGTGTAAAATTTGGTGAAAATATCTCATTTAGTTTTGGAGTTATATACATTTATGTGAATAAACACATAAAAAATGACTGACACGTGACTTTGATTGGATTTTACTACCCCTTACTATCAATATTTTCGCATTTGGGCATTAGCGTATAGCCTATCGACCTATGTTTCCAAACTTCTGGCGGTGGTTTCGTCTCGATCGGACAAGCGGTTTCGAAGATATCGGCAAATGTTTTTTAAGCGCTAAATCACAACGCTACACAAACCGTAAACAAAACCTAAGCATATTTGGTATCTGTGGACTCGGCAAGGATTCAGGATCCCAACGAGATGACTCCCGTGAAAATACGTCAAACACAACCAGAGTTATCAGCATTTGAAAAATCAATTTTGCCACTAGGTGGCGCTGTTTCGAAACTTCTCAGGCTCCTTCAGGGTATCGTACTGATGACCCATACCGAGTTTCTTAACAATTCGTTCATGCGTTCATAAAACACAGCATTTTAGCACATAATTCAAAATGGCCGACAGCCAAAATGGCCGATCTGGGAAAATTGGATATCTGTCGACTCGGCATGACGCCCTGAATCTAACAAGACCAACTTTATTATTTTTGGACAAACTGTTCAGTAGTTATGAGCAAAAATAGCAATTTTTCGTATCTCTGGACCAGTAGGTGGCGCTGCGCCGAAACGCAGCATGTAGCCTCAGGTCATGCTTGTAATGACATGTACCAAGTTTGGTTTGAATACGATAAAGCGTTGCGGAGATACAGCCTTATGTCTGTTTTTGCAAGCGCTACTTAAAATTAATTTGCGTGGTATTCGAGAACAACTTGCAGCGTTTTTATGAATTCCATAACTTTTTGTCAGCACGGTCTGGAGATGATCTGGTTCAATTTTGGTGAGAATCGGAACAACGGCCTAGGAGGAGTTCGAAAAAGTAGCTTTTTCGGATAATTACAAATGGCGGACAAATTGTCGTGACGGAAAATGACGTCATAGGGTGCAATCGAATCGGCATGAGCCAAGGAATAAGAGGACAAAGGATTTGTGATTCTAACCATTATGGTCCAAAAGTTATAAGCATAAACATGAGTAAATCTTTGGACAGTTGATGGCGCTAGAGGGATTGAGTTGGAGACTCCAAATTTGCTCTGGTGACTTTTCAGACTGTCCTCTATCAGTGTACCAAATTTCATAACTTTCCCGCAAACGGTTCTATGGGCTGCCATAGACGCCCAGTCGGAAGAAACGGAAGAATAATAAGAACCGGAACAGATACAATAGGTGCCACCGCACCTTCGGTGCTTGGCCCCTAATAATAATAAGAACGGGAACAGATACAATAGGTGCCACCGCACCTTCGGTGCTTGGCCCCTAATAATAATAAATATAGCTGCAAGCAGCAATAACCGGGGCCAAGCGCAAAGAAGACGACAAGACATGTCAACATGTGTCAGACCAACTGCAGCAAGGAGCAATTTAAGACATTTAAAGATTAATTTAGGCAAAATGGCTTAAAAATCACACTAATTAACAAAAAATGTGATTTAATGGATTATCACTTTTAATAATAATAATAATAATAATTCATTATATTTATATAGCGCTTTTCTAGGCACTCAAAGCGCTTTACATAGAAGGGGGGAATCTCCTCAACCACCACCAGTGTGCAGCATCCACTTGGATGATGCGACGGCAGCCATATTGCGCCAGAACGCTCACCACACACCAGCTTACTGGTAGAGAGGAGACAGTGATGAAGCCAATCAGTATATGGGGATGATTAGGAGGCCATGATGGACAGAGGCCAAGGGGCAAATTTGGCCAGGATGCCGGGGTTACACCCCTACTCTTTCGAAAGACATCCTGGGATTTTTAATGACCGCAGAGAGTCAGGGCCTCGGTTTAACGTCTCATCCGAAGGACGGTGCTATATTTGACAGTATAGTGTCCCCATCACTATACTGGGGTGTTAGGACCCACACAGACCACAGGGATAGCACCCCCTGCTGGCCTCTCTAACACCTCTTCCAGCAGCAACCTGGTTTTCTCAGAAGGTCTCCCATCCAGGTACTAACCAGGCTCAGCCCTGCTTAGCTTCAGTGGGCAACCAGTCTTGGGCTACAGGCTGATATGGCTGCTGTCGACCACTTTTGACCAATAGGTGGCGTAGTTACAAAAACGATGTGATGTGGTCAGAGTCTGGTGACAATGACAAACCTTAAGACCAGTGGCATTAAAATACGCAGATTTATTCAAAAGTTTTTAGAAATTATGTTATAACTTTTGACCAAAAGGTGGCGCTGTCTCGAAATGTTTTGAGTACCTTCAGGGCATGGTGCTGATGGCACATGCTGAGTTTTGTAATGTTACACCAATGCATTCGTTAAGAATAGCATGTTACGTTCTATTATAGCGCCACCAAGAGGCTCAATCCCACCATTTTTTTTATGTGACCTCAAAGTGAGCCCATACATGTGTGTGTAAAATTTGGTGAAAATATCTCATTTAGTTTTGGAGTTATATACATTTATGTGAATAAACACATAAAAAATGACTGACACGTGACTTTGATTGGATTTTACTACCCCTTACTATCAATATTTTTGCATTTGGGCATTAGCGTATAGCCTATCGACCTATGTTTCCAAACTTCTGGCGGTGGTTTCGTCTCGATCGGACAAGCGGTTTCGAAGATATCGGCAAATGTTTTTTAAGCGCTAAATCACAACGCTACACAAACCGTAAACAAAACCTAAGCATATTTGGTATCTGTGGACTCGGCAAGGATTCAGGATCCCAACGAGATGACTCCCGTGAAAATACGTCGAACACAACCAGAGTTATCAGCATTTGAAAAATCAATTTTGCCACTAGGTGGCGCTGTTTCGAAACTTCTCAGGATCCTTCAGGGTATCGTACTGATGACCCATACCGAGTTTCGTAACAATTCGTTCATGCGTTCATAAAATACAGCATTTTAGCACATAATTCAAAATGGCCGACAGCCAAAATGGCCGATCTGGGAAAATTGGATATCTGTCGACTCGGCATGACGCCCTGAATCTAACAAGACCAACTTTATTATTTTTGGACAAACTGTTCAGTAGTTATGAGCAAAAATAGCAATTTTTCGTATCTCTGGACCAGTAGGTGGCGCTGCGCCGAAACGCAGCATGTAGCCTCAAGTCATGCTTGTAATGACATGTACCAAGTTTGGTTTGAATACGATAAAGCGTTGCGGAGATACAGCCTTATGTCTGTTTTCGCAAGCGCTACTTAAAATTAATTTGCGTGGTATTCGAGAACAACTTGCAGCGTTTTTATGAATTCCATAACTTTTTGTCAGCACGGTCTGGAGATGATCTGGTTCAATTTTGGTGAGAATCGGAACAACGGCCTAGGAGGAGTTCGAAAAAGTAGCTTTTTCGGATAATTACAAATGGCGGACAAATTGTCGTGACGGAAAATGACGTCATAGGGTGCAATCGAATCGGCATGAGCCAAGGAATAAGAGGACAAAGGATTTGTGATTCTAGCCATTATGGTTCAAAAGTTATAAGCATAAACATGAGTAAATCTTTGGACAGTTGGTGGCGCTAGAGGGATTGAGTTGGAGACTCCAAATTTGCTCTGGTGACTTTTCAGACTGTCCTCTATCAGTGTACCAAATTTCATAACTTTCCCGCAAACGGTTCTATGGGCTGCCATAGACACCCAGTCGGAAGAAGAATAATAATAAGAACGGGAACAGATACAATAGGTGCCACCGCACCTTCGGTGCTTGGCCCCTAATAAATATAGCTGCAAGCAGCCATTATCGGGGCCAAGCAGCATAAGACGACAAGACATGCCAACATTGCTGAAAGTGTCAGACCAACTGCAACAATGAGCAATTAAAGACATTTAAAGACAATTGTAGGCGAAATGGCTGAAATCATAGAAACTCTAAATAAAAATATGATTTAATGGAGTATCACTTTCGACCAATAGGTGGCGCAGTTAGCAAATTGATGTGATGTGGTCAGGGTGAGGTGACAATGACACATACAAAGTTTGGTGTCAAAATGTCAAGGCATTGCAATGTTAAACACTTAATAGTCATTTTGGCAGCATGCCTCAAATTTGCTGCTGCGGTATACGAAAACGGTTTCATCTATCGACACGAAATCTATAACTTTTAGTCGGCACGGTCTGGAGATGATACGATTCGATTTTGGTGAAAATCGGAAAAACGGTCTAGGAGGAGTTCGAAAAAGTAGGTTTTGACTGAAAATCAAGATGGCGGACAGGAAGTTCGGCCAAATAAGGAAAACCTGGTATCTATGTTCTCAGCTTGACCCAAGGAATCTATTAAGACCAGTGGCATTTCAACAGGCAGATTTATTCAAAAGTTATTAGCCTTTTTGCTAATTTTATTATAACTTTTGACCACAAGGTGGCGCTGTTTCGAAATATTTTTAGTACCTTCAGGGGATGGTGTTGTTGGCACATTCTGAGTTTCTTAATATTACATCAATGCATTTGTTTAGTATAGCATTTTATTTCACAAAACTCTATTGAAGTCAATGGGAATTTCATGTTTTGTTCTATTATAGCGCCACCAAGAGGCTCAGTCCCACAATTTTTTTTATGTGTCCTCAGAGTGAGCCCATACGTATGTGGGTCAATTTTGGTGAAAATATCTCAATTCACTTCAGAGTTATAGACATTTATATGAAAAAACACGTAAAAAATGACTGACACGTGACTTTGTTTGAATTTTACTACCCCTTACTATCAATATTTTCGCATTTGGGCATTAGCATATAGCCTATCGACCTATGTTTCCAAACTTCTGGCGGTGGTTTCGTCTCGATCGGACAAGCGGTTTCGAAGATATAGCCAAATGTTTTTTTCGCGCTAAATCGCAACGCTACACAAACCGTAAGACGAAACCCAGCATGTTTGGTATCGTTGGACTCGGCAACGATTCCGGAGCTCAAAAAGATGACTCTCGTGAAAATAAGTCGACCACACCCAAAGTTATAAGCATTTGAAAAAAAAAGTTCACCACTAGGTGGCGCTGTTTCGAAACTTCTCAGGCTCCTTCAGGGCATCGTACTGATGACCCATACCGAGTTTCGTAACAATTCGTTCATGCGTTCAGAAAATACAGCATTTTAGCACATAATTCAAAATGGCCGACAGACAAAATGGCCGATATGGAAAAATTGGATATCAGTCGACTCGGTATGACGCCCTGAATCTAACGAGGCCACTTTTATGATTTTTGGACAAACCGTTCAGGAGTTATGAGCAAAAATAGCCATTTTTCATATCTCCGGACCAGTAGGTGGCGCTGCGCCGAAACGCTGCATGTAGCCTCAGGTCATGCTTGTGATGACTTGTACCAAGTTTGGTCTGAATACGATAAAGCGTTGCGGAGATACAGCCTTAAGTTTGTTTTCGCAAGCGCTACGTAAAATTAGTTTGCACGTTTATCAAAAACGATTTGACGAATCAACTTGAATTCCATAACTTTTTGTCCCCACTGCCTGAAGATGATTTGGTGCAATTTTGGTGAAAATCGGAGCATCGGCCTAGGAGGAGTTCGAAAAAGTAGGTTTTTCTGAAAATACAAGATGGCGGCCAAATTATTATGACGGAAAATGACGTCATAGGGTGCAATCGAATCGGCATGAGCTCAGGAACAAGGGGAAAAAAGAATTTTGATGATAGGCCTTACGGTTCAAAAGTTATTAGCATAATAAAAGTGAAACTTTGGACAGGTGGTGGCGCTAGAGGGAATGACTTAGAGACACCAAATTTGGTGTATTTAATGTTGGGACTGTCCTCTATCAGAATGTCAAACCAAAACAACTTTCCCGCAATCGGTTCTATGGGCTGCCATAGACTCCAAGAGCGGAAGAAGAATAATAATAAGAACGGGAACAGATACAATAGGTGCCTCCGCACCTTCGGTGCTTGGCCCCTAATAAGAACGGGAACAGATACAATAGGTGCCTCCGCACCTTCGGTGCTTGGCCCCTAATAATAAGAACGGGAACAGATACAATAGGTGCCCGCACCTTCGGTGCTTGGCCCCTAAATATAGCTGCAAGCAGCAATAACCGGGGCCAAGCGCAAAGAAGACGACAAGACATGTCAACATGTGTCAGACCAACTGCAGCAAGGAGCAATTTAAGACATTTAAAGATTAATTTAGGCAAAATGGCTTAAAAATCACACTAATTAACAAAAAATGTGATTTAATGGATTATCACTTTTGACCAATAGGTGGCGTAGTTACAAAAACGATGTGATGTGGTCAGAGTCTGGTGACAATGACAAACCTTAAGACCAGTGGCATTAAAATACGCAGATTTATTCAAAAGTTTTTAGAAATTATGTTATAACTTTTGACCAAAAGGTGGCGCTGTCTCGAAATGTTTTGAGTACCTTCAGGGCATGGTGCTGATGGCACATGCTGAGTTTTGTAATGTTACACCAATGCATTCGTTAAGAATAGCATGTTACGTTCTATTATAGCGCCACCAAGAGGCTCAATCCCACCATTTTTTTTATGTGACCTCAAAGTGAGCCCATACATGTGTGTGTAAAATTTGGTGAAAATATCTCATTTAGTTTTGGAGTTATATACATTTATGTGAATAAACACATAAAAAATGACTGACACGTGACTTTGATTGGATTTTACTACCCCTTACTATCAATATTTTCGCATTTGGGCATTAGCGTATAGCCTATCGACCTATGTTTCCAAACTTCTGGCGGTGGTTTCGTCTCGATCGGACAAGCGGTTTCGAAGATATCGGCAAATGTTTTTTAAGCGCTAAATCACAACGCTACACAAACCGTAAACAAAACCTAAGCATATTTGGTATCTGTGGACTCGGCAAGGATTCAGGATCCCAACGAGATGACTCCCGTGAAAATACGTCGAACACAACCAGTGTTATCAGCATTTGAAAAATCAATTTTGCCACTAGGTGGCGCTGTTTCGAAACTTCTCAGGATCCTTCAGGGTATCGTACTGATGACCCATACCGAGTTTCGTAACAATTCGTTCATGCGTTCATAAAATACAGCATTTTAGCACATAATTCAAAATGGCCGACAGCCAAAATGGCCGATCTGGGAAAATTGGATATCTGTCGACTCGGCATGACGCCCTGAATCTAACAAGACCAACTTTATTATTTTTGGACAAACTGTTCAGTAGTTATGAGCAAAAATAGCAATTTTTCGTATCTCTGGACCAGTAGGTGGCGCTGCGCCGAAACGCAGCATGTAGCCTCAGGTCATGCTTGTAATGACATGTACCAAGTTTGGTTTGAATACGATAAAGCGTTGCGGAGATACAGCCTTATGTCTGTTTTCGCAAGCGCTACTTAAAATTAATTTGCGTGGTATTCGAGAACAACTTGCAGCGTTTTTATGAATTCCATAACTTTTTGTCAGCACGGTCTGGAGATGATCTGGTTCAATTTTGGTGAGAATCGGAACAACGGCCTAGGAGGAGTTCGAAAAAGTAGCTTTTTCGGATAATTACAAATGGCGGACAAATTGTCGTGACGGAAAATGACGTCATAGGGTGCAATCGAATCGGCATGAGCCAAGGAATAAGAGGACAAAGGATTTGTGATTCTAGCCATTATGGTTCAAAAGTTATAAGCATAAACATGAGTAAATCTTTGGACAGTTGGTGGCGCTAGAGGGATTGAGTTGGAGACTCCAAATTTGCTCTGGTGACTTTTCAGACTGTCCTCTATCAGTGTACCAAATTTCATAACTTTCCCGCAAACGGTTCTATGGGCTGCCATAGACGCCCAGTCGGAAGAAGAAGAATAATAAGAACCGGAACAGATACAATAGGTGCCACCGCACCTTCGGTGCTTGGCCCCTAATAATAAGAACCGGAACAGATACAATAGGTGCCACCGCACCTTCGGTGCTTGGCCCCTAATAAGAACCGGAACAGATACAATAGGTGCCACCGCACCTTCGGTGCTTGGCCCCTAATGATAGTTCTGAGTTAGCAGTTTTTGACTAAGTATATGTGGTCTTTGACCGGAGCATCCTTAGTCTGCATTTTTCTGTACATTAATGTGATACCCATCACATAAAATATTTCGATCACACATATCAGTGGATTAAGTAGTCACCAGGAAAGTTTGAGTACTACAGCGATTGAACACATTTTCCGATATTGATGATCTAATTTTAATTAGGGGACTAATAATATGAATTTAGAGTCGGCCTAAATATGTTGAAATAGTTGTTTGTGAAATTACAACACTCAAGTGAATATGTTACAAATGAGTGCCATTGTAGAGATATCCACTACAGTATGCATAACAGCCAAATGACCGACTTGCTCTCTTTAGCTCAGGTTTTATTTTTGTTTATTTTTAAATCAGTTACTCAGTTGTTAGTGGGTATTTGCAAACTGCCCACGAGAGCGTGGTAACAACAACGCTAGTATAATCAGATCACTGTAGCCTACTGTGGAATATCAGTGACGCGAAACTTGCTTACACTTGCTATGAACATTTCCCCTTTAAGGCGAGCAATCCGGCCCCGTTGCAGTCTGCAGATCAGTAGTAATTAGAAACGCGCGGCGCCACGTCACCGTGGACACCAATTTGAACTCTGCCGCTGGTGTAGGAAGCAACGGAGAATACTTACCTGGATGAAGTTTAATCATGATAGAGGGACATATTAACAGTGGCTGGTGGAAGCGCCTACCAAAACTTGAAAAACCGCCTTGAAAGCCTTGGAAGTGGAGCTTGAACTTGAACCAACGAGAGATCGCCTCTCATGACTTGCAGAGTTGTTGATTCATGTCGGTGGATCGGTGATCTGCGGGATAATGCGCCCGTGCAGACAGCGAGGTTGTTTTGTTGGACAAGTTGAGGATGACATAGTTCTCTTCCTGCCGGATTATCCTGACTGAGCTGACGCTGTTGAGGCTTTTGGTGACGTGAAATAGAAACTGATTGGTTACCCAGGATGTTTTAGGCCTAGAGGAGCAGAACTTCTCATGAGAGGCCTTGGCTGATCAGAAACTCTCCGAAGACCGCTGTGCCTACGGGGAGATGCGGCACTGAACGCGGGAACCTCGACGTGTAGCAGGAGATACAGCGGGACATATCCGTCGTCGGAACTCGATAATAGTAAACAATATGCGTGTCCTGAAATATGTTGGCTGGCGACTGAACGAGAGCACGATTGTTGTCGCGTCGGCATCTGTGAACTCAAACATGTGTAAGTACCGATCTTTTATACGATATGAATAAGGACGTGATTGGATAAACTTGAAGGTAACGTGACGCAGTAATTAAGTCTTCCTGGCAGAACTTATGCTAAAGCTTTCATATCCATTTTCCAAACCGAGCTGTACCAGCGTGATAACATACAGGTTACATTCCTTTTTAATTGATAAATAAATAGTTTAATTACGATTTATACATGCTAGTTTCCGAAGCAGAGTTCAATATAAATCTTTTCATGACTACTGGATTGCTCCTGTCTGCCTGTTGCTGAGTTGGTTTACGTCTGCCCAAGCCTCGTATTAGCTTCATATTTCTTTCTGTTTTGAACCATCATTTACTATCATTTCTAGTTGTTTATACTACTAATTACAGCTTACCTAACATTCGCTAGCTTCCGTTATTTTTAGCACGACTGTTAGTCTGTTAACGCGCCACCCGTGCGCTCAGTTATTTATTTATTTTTCTCTCGCACGCCCACGCCTTTGAGTTCATAAAAGCCCAGGTGAGTAAGAATCAGTCAACAAACACGGTGAGTAATGTCTTGTCCTGTTATTGTCACCTGCACTTCATGCCACATGTTTAGTATAGCCTTCCCCGTCAGCAAAATAGGATATATATGTGATAAATGCATGGAAACAGTCAGGCTGACTGAGAAGATTTCAGAACTAGAGACATGCATCCAAACTTTATTTGAGAATAGTAAGTGTGCTAGAGCTTTAGATACAATTTTGGATGCGCCTAGCATAGTGAACCCTTTACATGATTCGGTTCTGGCTGTAGTAGAGCCCGTGCATCAGGGCAATTGGGTGACAGTGAGACGCTGTAGTGGGACAAAAAAAGAGCCCACTGAGAATCGTGCTGAAAATGCCCTAGTTATTGACGATTCTATTACACAGAACATGAAATTAGAGACACCAGCCACCATAGTTTGCCGGGAGCCAGAAAGCGCCTGACATCACAGCAAATTTAAAAGTGCTGGCTAATGCTAATCATAAATTCTCTAAGATTATTATTCACGTCAGCACAAATGATGTTCGACTTCGCCAGTCAGAGATCACTAAAATTAACGTTAAAGAGGTGTGTGAACTCGCAAGTACGATGTCAGGCACTGTAATATGCTCTGTCCCTCTTCCTGTTCGAAGGAGTGATGAGATAGTTAGTAGATTGTGTTCACTCAATGGCTGGCTGTTTAAGTGTTTTTAGGGCAGACCTGACCTGTGAAAAAAAGATGTTATTCATCCCTCCTGGGATAGTTCTGCTCTTCTCTCTAGTAATATAACACATAGTCTTAGAGCTCAAACATGACAATCTGGGGCTCAGGTCAGGAAGCAGAAAAACTGGCTAAACCGACCATCTGTCAGCTGTCTCACGTCACTGAGGTCAGATAAATCCCATCACATAGAGACTCTTTCACCTAGATATCATCATATATAGACTGTGTCTGTTCCCCGAATTAGGAAATACAAAAAACTTTCGGTAAAAAGGGTACAAATTGAATTGATGTTCAACAACAACAACAACAACAACAAAATAGATATAATACAAATGAACAAATGATAAAGCTCGGGTTGCTGAATATTCAATCCCTCACTTCAAAAGCACTTATTGTTAAAGATATGATTACAGACTATAACCTAGATGTGCTGTGTTTGACAGAAACCTGGCTAAAACCAAACTATTACATTACTTTAAATGAGTCCACCCCTCAAGATTAGATTATAAACATGAACCTTGTATGAAAGGCAAAGGGGAGGTGTTGCTGTAATTTATAGTGATATTTTCAGAATTACTAAGAAGTCTAGTTTCAAATATAATTATTTTGAAGTGTTGGTGCATAATCACAGTGTATATTTAGCATAATTATTTGAGATTTGTGCTGGCTACTGTATACAGGCCACCACAGATTTTATCAAAGAATTTGCTGACTTTCTATCAGAGTTAGTACTGGCTGCAGATAAAGTTCTTATTGGAACTCTAGCGGCTGCAATTTGGACCAGTTGTAGATTAAATATTAACCATGCAGGGCAACCACCCAGTAGAGCATTACAATAATCTAGCCTTGATGTCATGAACACATGAACCAATTGTTCAGCATTTTTCATTGAGACCATATGGCGTAATTTAGATATATTTTTAAGATGAAAAAATGCAGTTTTACAGATATTAGACACGTGACTTTCAAATGAAAGATTGGTATCAAAGAGCACACTCAGGTTCCATTCAACTCATTAGCTCATAATCACATGGGTTAATGAGCTGATGAGTTGAATCAGGTGTGTTTGATTGGCGAGACAAAGAAAACGTGCAGTGTTGAGGGGGCGCCAGGACAGGTTTGGGAACCACTGTTCTAGGTTATTACGCGAGGACGTTTTCTGTCCAGTAAATAGAATCTCTTGTTTTTTTTTCAGAATTAAGTAATAGGAAATTACTAGTCATCCTGTTTTTTATATCAGCAATGCATTCCGTTAATTTTGTGGATTGGTAAGTTTCGTCAGGGCGTGAAGAAATATAGAGCTGAGTATCATCAGCATAACAGTGTAAACTAATGCCATGCTTCCTAATGATATCTCCTAAGGGTAGCATGTACAGAGTGAACAGCAACGGTCCTAGTACTGAGCCTTGTGGTACACCTGTTATGGCCCAGCTCAAAAGCCACAACAAATAGAGGAAACCACACCCAAGGGAATACCAAAAAATAATATTTATTAACAGAAGTATAGATTAACTTAACAGATAATAAGTCATTAGAGAAGAGTCAACAAATGAAACTGGCAAAACATAATGCCAGTTATTCAAACAAAAGGAACACAACAAAAACAAAAGGGAACACCATAATGGGGACAAGCAACAGAACAAACAGTCCAGCCCCCGACAATCAGGAAGGGGCGGGTTTTATGCCATCTAGAGACAGTGGCCAGCTGACTCCGATCTGCGTGATGGCCTCAGCTCCACTCCACCAGGAAGTTCACCCTGCAAACACAAAGACACACCCAAACTTTCTAACAGAAACAAGAAACCCATGGGCCGTCACACACCATAATGAACTTTTGACCGATCAGACCTCTTAATTTACTGCTACAAACTGATAACGGTCAGATAAACACAATTTAAACCATGCTAGTGCAATTCCACTAATGCCAACATAATTTTTGAGTCATTTAAAATAATGTTGCGGTCGATAGTGTCAAATGCAGCACTAAGGTCGAGTAGCACTAATAGAGAGATACAACCAAAGAGAGAATGAGAGAGCTGGAACCCAAGTACAGTTTTTTTAGCTAAATAGACTTCAACACACACCACAATCTTAGCACATTTTTACAGGACACCGATAGAGATCAACTAAGGAGAGTGCTGAGTGTTAAATTCAGCACAATAGATAGTCTGCATCCTTTTTGAAGCCAGATGCTGACTGTTGGGGAGTGCAGGGTTATATATTGTCCTTAATTGTTGCGGTGATTGATGAAAGTTGACAGTGATCAAAATTCGGAGGAGTGTGATCGCTGCTCGTGTGGAGGGAGAGCCTGGCGTGGGTGTGATACATGTCTTACCCCAGTATCAGAGAAAGCCAAAAAAAAACTCATTCATAACTCATTCATAACTCATTCATAACTCGTAACTATTTAAAAGACATTTAATTTTATACATGCGTATGAATGTGAAACATCCTTTCCTTTTATTGGTAATTTTAAGTATGACTACTGTCTCCCTCATTCTACGGCAGACAAATTTGGGGCAGCAATTTATCATGCATTGAATCAAGCATTGTTACTTGCCTCATTCTTATTGTTATATGTAGGTTCTGTGTTTCCCTTTTCTGAGTGTTTTTGGTTCAGTCCTGCTTTCCTTCTCCTCATCATTCTTCAGTTGTGTCACAGTTGTGTCCTGTTAATTACCTGATTATGTTCCTTTGTTTGCCCGTGTATTTATACCCTGTGTTCTCCCTCCTTCTTTGTCCTTTCACGTTTGTGGTATAGCGTGTATTTGTTCCTGTGTCTTATAATTAAAATATTCTTTCTCTGATCCTCCTCGTTATCTCGTGATTCCTACCACGTTACATAACAGAAGAACGGACCTTAACCGTAAGATGAATCCTGCATTATGTATCATTCTCCTGGAGCAGGACCAGCTCTCTCTCGAGGCACACACCATGGCCTATCTCGACCTGGCGTGCCTTACCTCCTTCCCCGACCTTTTGGGGGTGTTTTTTTTCACACAGGCCTCAATGCGGAGATGAAGGCACGTCTGCCCGGTGTGGGACCTCAAGAGAACTTTGAGGCATTTGTGGAGTGGGTACTATTTCACTGTGGGTCTCAATTCACCATTGGCCATTCCAACAGCCAGGAAAGAGAGACCACCCGTCCAGAGTCTCGTTCCGCCGAGACCGCCTTTCCAGGGTCTCGTCCCACCAAGACCGCCCGTCCGGAGTCTCGTCCCGCCGAGCCTGAGTTCCTTCATGCCACGCCTGATCTTCATGCCATGCCTGATCTTCACGCCATGCCTGACCAGCCAGATCTTCACATCATGCCTGACCAGCCTGATCTTCACGTCACGCCTCCAGTCCGTCCCACCGAGATCATCCCTCCAGAATCCTTTGAACCTGGTGTAACCCAGGTCACAAAGGCTTAAAATAGAACCTTGAGAAAAAGAAAAAGGAAAAAAAAAACACATATTATATGTAGAAAATTAATCATTATATTATTCAATATAAAAAAGAGAGAAATCAAAACAATAATTGTATTTTAAAATAATTCTAAGTTGAAACTAGTCAGAGTAACCTAAAGAGATCGCCAATTGGATGAAGCGAAAGTTAAGCCCTGCCCCTAGAAAAGGATCGTCAAAAAAAAAAAGAGAAATATGAGAGAAGCAATATGAGAGAAGCAATATGAGAGAAGCCCTGTGAAAGCATTACCTGTGTTGAAGTTGATAAGAGATATAAACGAACTTTGATTATATTGAACAGAAGTTCTGTATGTTCTTGATCGTAAGGAAAATTTAGGCAGTTGCGATTTACAGAAGTAATAAGACCAAAGCGATGGGTGTTTAGGATAATCACCTAAATTTTCTTTTCTTTTTGGATTATATTCTCCTTGGTGAGTAACATTTTATTTATAAGATGTTGTTTTTGAATGTGAAGCATAGGAGTAATGTGAATATCTGACTAATGTATACGTATATACAATGGGAATTTTAACGACGTGAAATGATGCATTTGCTGTTTAAATGAGCATCGTGTACAGTTGTAAAGTGAGGTGAATGTGTAAATGGTGTTCAAGGTTGAAGGAAAATGTATATATTTGTGTGAAGCTAGTTTTTTTTTCTTTTCTTCTCATTACCAAGTTCATTACCACGAAGTGCTAGCTTGCTAACCATGTACATATATTTCTAACATGTCGACCGCACGTGAGTTGATTAGCATGCACACATCTCTGTGTATGATAATGAAATTGATATTAAAATAGTTAATTAGAAATCGAAATGGGATATAATAACTGAATATTTGGAAAATGTGATTTAATAATTGTTGTTTTCTGGCTTTGTGTTTTTAAAGGCCGGGTTTTTTTTTCCTCTCTCTTTTTCTTTTTCTTTCTTTTGAGCATATGTGAGTGAGTTTCATCCGCTGCCGATGCTGAGCTTCAGCAGTTGAGATTGACGTCGAGGAATTTTGCTGTGTGCGCATTGTGAGGACTAGCGAGCCATTCCCATCTGAATCGTACCTGGTGATATTGTTTCAAGCGTGAGGAATACATATGTCACGGTGTGGTGCAGGTGAAGAAGGCTGAGTCAGAAAGTTCCAATTCCAACATTTACTAGTATTTCTCACGGGTACAAACAGGCAGGCAGGAATACACTCACATCTAATACAACTAACAACCGACAAAGACAGACTGAACAGAAGGAAGTAAATACAGATACAAACGAACACTAACGAGGTGAAGACAGGTGACACAGATGATGATGACGATGAACAGGTGGGTGATTGAGGGAGTGAGTTCAGGTGTGGAGACAAGGAGGATACTGGGTAGTGTAGTGCAGAGACAAAGACAGACTGGTGCAAACGAGGACTGTGACAACATATTGGTAGGACGAACCATTCTTCTTTAATCACCTTTGTTCTACTGGACTGAGCAAATTATTATTTTTTCTTTTGGACTCACTGGATTGAGAAACTGATTTTTCATGGACTAAGTCATATTATTTTTTTTCTCTTCCCTGAATCTGAACTGAAACACTGATTTTCTGAATTGAGACATTATTAGGGGCCAAGCCCCGAAGGGGCAAGGCACCTATTGTATTTGTTAGTTTTCTTATTATTATTATTATTATTATTCCGCAAATGGAAGTCTATGGCAGCCCTATGAACCGTAAGTAGGAAAATGATGAAATTTGGCACACTTGTAGTGATGGTAATGAATAGTAATTGAACCAATTTTTGACCCTCTAGGACCAACTCTATAGCGCCACCACCAGTTCAAAAATTCAACATTGAAATGGTTATAACTTTTGAACCCTTTGATCTAGAGACATGAAACTTAGTACACCTGATTCCACTCATCATGCTGATCACAACCAATACCTTACATTAAGACCCCGCCCATTACAGTAGTGGCCATTTTGAATTGTACAGTATTCAGTTATTTCGCTACTCCTCCTTCAAATTTTGTCCAATTTTCTCCAAACATGTGCTCAAATGATCTTCAGACTGAGCCGCATAAAAGTACTGTTCCCGATTTTTTTGTTATACTGGAAAAAAAAAAGTTAAAATGTCACAAACTTAACAAGGTCCACCCAAAATTGGCTAAGAGGCTGTATCTCGGCCAAAGTTTGATCAATCGAAATGAAAATTGGTACACTTTATCGGAAGCATGTTCTGAGGTTCCATGCCAAAGTTGGGAATAGCGCCACCTATGGGTCATGAGATATGAAAAATAGCTATTTTGGCCAATAACTTTGGAACAGTTTGTCAGAAAATCATAAATGTGGTATCTCTGGATTCCTTGCATCATGACGCATCTGTGGATATCGGTTTTGCCATGATGGGATGTACCACATGTCCGCCATTTTGAATTTTGTCATAAATTGCTATATCTTTTAAACTATTTGAAATATCTTCACCAAATTTGGTATGGATCACCATTAGCATGGCCCGGAGGTACCTGAGAAGTTTGATCACAGCGCCACCTAGTGTGTCAGAGATAGCATTGTTTTTTGAAAAAACGCTTATAACTATTGCTAACATTGCTTGAAATTTGATTTCCTTATGTCAAAATATTCCTTGCCTTATCCCGATTTCAACGATCTCTCATATGCTATTTTTCAACAATGTGACTGGCCGCCATATTGGAGAGAATGTAAAACAGTTTTTTCGCTACTCCTCCTTCAAAATTTGTCCAATTTTCTCCAAACATGTGCTCAAATGATCTTCGGACTGAGCCGCATAGAAGTACTGTTCCCGATTTTTTTGTTATATGGGAAAAAAAGAAGTTATGATGTCGCAAACTTAACAAGGTCGACCCAAAATTGGTTCAGAGGCTGTAACTTGTAAACAGTTTGCCACAAAATCATAAAATTGGTGTCTATCGATTCTTTGCGCCATGACGAATCCGAGGATATCTATTTTGCCAGGATTGGATGTACCCAGTCATAAGCTAAATTAGCATTAATTAGCTTAGCATGCTAATCTGGTTATTCTCATTCTCACACTGAACCATCTCCTCTGCTGCTTTGAAATTCACGTCCTCTGAGTGGTGCAATCGGCTAAACCATGCATCTCAAATCCCGAACCATTCTGGTCGTGGGTTCGAGTCCCATGAGGGACGACTTTAAAATTGTGTATAAAGTTTTCAATTCCTTCTGGCTCTGCACTGCTGTTGGTGCTTAAATGCTCGCTGTGCTTCATTTACATGTATATTCAATTTGTGCTGTTTTTGATCTTGCGGCTCTGCACTGCTATTGGTGCTTAAATGCTTGCTGTACCTGCAGTACTTGCTGTACTTGATGTGCTTGATGTACATTTACATGTACATTTAATTTCTTCAGGCTCCGCACTGCTCTTGGTGCTTAAATGCTTGCTGCTCTGCTGTACTTGCTGTACTTGATGTACTTGATGTGCTGGCTGTACCTGCAGTACTTGCTGTACTTGATGTGCTTGATGTATATTTACATGTACATTTAATTTCTGATGTTTTGTTCTTTAGGCTCCGCACTGCTCTTGGTGCTAAAATGCTTGCTGCACTGCTGTATTTGCTGTACTTGATGTGCTGGCTGTACCTGCAGTACTTGCTGTATTTGTAGCTAGAAGTACTTGGTCTGCTTGCGGTGCCTTGCAGGGCTTGGCCCCGTATTGCTGCTTGCAGCTATATTTAGGGGCCAAGCCCCGAAGGGGCAAGGCACCTATTGTATTTGTTAGTTTTCTTATTATTATTATTATTATTATTATTATTATTATTCCGCAAATGGAAGTCTATGGCAGCCCTATGAACCGTAAGTAGGAAAATGATGAAATTTGGCACACTTGTAGTGATGCTAATGAATAGTAATTGAACCAATTTTTGACCCTCTAGGACCAACTCTATAGCGCCACCACCAGTTCAAAAATTCAACATTGAAATGGTTATAACACTTTTGAACCCTTTGATCTAGAAACATGTATCTTAGTACACCTGATTCCACTCATCATGCTGATCACAACCAATACCTTATATTAAGACCCCGCCCATTACAGTAGTGGCCATTTTGAAATGTACAGTATTCAGTTATTTCGCTACTCCTCCTTCAAATTTTGTCCAATTTTCTCCAAACATGTGCTCAAATGATCTTCAGACTGAGCCGCATAAAAGTACTGTTCTCGATTTTTTTTATTCATCTCTGTTCAAAAGTTATGGTGTCGCAAACTTAACGAGGTCCACCCAAAATTGGCTAAGAGGCTGTATCTCGGCCAAAGTTTGATCAATCGAAACAAAAATTGGTACACTTCATTAGAAGCATGTGTTGAGGTTCCATGCCAAAGTTGGGAACAGCGCCACCTACGGGTCATGAGATATGCAAAATTGCTATTTTGGCCAATAACTTTTGAACACTTTGTCAGAAAATCATAAACGTGGTATCTATGGATTCATTGCATCATGCCGCATCTGTGGATATCGGATTTGCCATGATGGGATGTACCACATGTCCACCATTTTGAATTTTGTCATAAATTGCTATATCTTTTAAACTATTTGAAATTTCTTCACCAAATTTGGTATGGATCACCATTACCATGGCCCGGAGGTACCAGAGAAGTTTGATCACAGCGCCACCTAGTGTTCCAGAGATATCATTGTTTTTGGTAAAAACGCTTATAACTTTTGCTAACATTGCTTGAAATTTGATTTCTTTATGTCAATATATTCCTTGGCATATGCTGATTTCAACAATATCTCATATGCTATTTTTCAACAATGTGACTGGGCGCCATATTGGAGCAAATGTAAAACTGTTTTTTCGCTACTCCTCCTTCAAAATTTGTCCAATTTTCTCCAAACATGTGCTCAAATGATGTTCGGACCGAGCCGCACAGAAGTACTGTTCCCGATTTTTTTGCTATACTGAAAAAAAAAAGTTATGATATTGCAAATTTAACAAGTTCAACCCAACATTGGTTCAGAGGCTGTAACTTGTGAACAGTTTGTCACAAAATCATAAAATTGGTGTCTATCGATTCCTTGCTTCATGTCGAATCCGGTGATATCTATTTTGCCAGGATTGGAAGTACCACGTCTTAAGCTACATTAGCATTAAGCTAGCTTAGCATGCTAATTTGGTTAACATGTCATGGAACTTTTTTGTGAACTCATTCTCACACTGAACCCTCTGCTCTACTGCTTTGAACTTCACGTCCTCTGAGTGGCGCAATCGGCTAAACCATGCATCTCAAATCCCGAACCATTCTGGTCGTGGGTTCGAGTCCCATGAGGAACAACTTTAAAATTGTGTATAAAGTTTTCAATTCCTTCCGGCTCTGCACTGCTGTTGGTGCTTAAATGCTCGCTGTGCTTCATTTACATCTATATTCAATTTGTGCTGTTTTTGTTCTTGCGGCTCTGCACTGCTATTGGTGCTTAAATGCTTGCTGTACCTGCAGTACTTGCTGTACTTGATGTGCTTGATGTACATTTACATGTACATTTAATTTCTTCAGGCTCCGCTCTGCTTTTGGTGCTTAAATGCATGCTGTACCTGCAGTACTTGCTGTACTTGATGTGCTTGATGTATATTTACATGTACATTTAATTTCTGATGTTTTGTTCTTTAGGCTCCGCACTGCTCTTGGTGCTAAAATGCTTGCTACACTGCTGTATTTGCTGTACTTGATGTGCTGGCTGTACCTGCAGTACTTGCTGTATTTGTAGCTAGAAGTACTTGGTCTGCTTGCGGTGCCTTGCAGGGCTTGGCCCCGTATTGCTGCTTGCAGCTATATTTAGGGGCCAAGCCCCGAAGGGGCAAGGCACCTATTGTATCTGTTAGTTTTCTTATTATTAGGGGCCAAGCCCCGAAGGGGCAAGGCACCTATTGTATCTGTTAGTTTTCTTATTATTATTATTATTATTATTCCGCAAATGGAAGTCTATGGCAGCCCTATGAACCGTACATAGGAAAATGATGAAATTTGGCACACTTGTAGTGATGCTAATGAATAGTAATTGAACCAATTTTTGACCCTCTAGGACCAACTCTATAGCGCCACCACCAGTTCAAAAATTCAACATTGAAATGGTTATAACTTTTGAACCCTTTGATCTAGAGACATGAAACTTAGTACACCTGATTCCACTCATCATGCTGATCACAACCAATACCTTACATTAAGACCCCGCCCATTACAGTAGTGGCCATTTTGAAATGTACAGTATTCAGTTATTTCGCTACTCCTCATTCAAATTTTGTCCAATTTTCTCCAAACATGTGCTCAAATGATCTTCAGACTGAGCCGCATAAAAGTACTGTTCCCGATTTTTTTGTTATACTGGAAAAAAAAAAGTTAAAATGTCACAAACTTAACAAGGTCCACCCAAAATTGGCTAAGAGGCTGTATCTCGGCCAAAGTTTGATCAATCGAAATGAAAATTGGTACACTTTATCGGAAGCATGTTTTGAGGTTCCATGCCAAAGTTGGGAATAGCGCCACCTATGGGTCATGAGATATGAAAAATAGCTATTTTGGCCAATAACTTTGGAACAGTTTGTCAGAAAATCATAAATGTGGTATCTCTGGATTCCTTGCATCATGACGCATCCGTGGATATCGGTTTTGCCATGATGGGATGTACCCCGTGTCCGCCATTTTGAATTTTGTCATAATTTGCAATAACTTTTAAACTATTTGAAATTTCTTCACCAAATTGGTATGGATCACCATTAGCATGGCCCGGAGGAACCCAGAGAAGTTTGATACAGTGCCACCTAGTATTCCAGTGATATCATTGTTTTTTGAAAAACCTTATAACTTTTGCTAACATTGGTTGAAATTTGATTTTTTATTCAAATACCCCGGCTTATGCAGATTCCAATGTATCTCATATGCTATTTTTCAACAATGTGACGGGCGCCATTTTGGGAGAAAATGAAAAAACTTTTTTTCGCTACTCCTTTTAAAATTTTGCCCAATTTTGTCCAAAATGTGCTCAAAGTTTCTTCGGACCAGCCGAAAAGAAGTACTTTTCTCGATTTTTTTTTTTACGGGAAAAAAAAAAAAAATTTATGAGTCGCAAATTTAACAAGTTAAAACCCAACATTGGTTAAAAGGCTGTAACTTGTAAACATTTGTACAAAATAAAAAATTGGTGTCTTCAATTCTTTGCCCCAGTCGAACCCGGGGATATCATTTCCAGGATTGGATGTACCAATTCTAAGCTAAATTCATTAATTAGCTTAGCTCTAATCTGGTTAACTGTATGGAATTTTTGTAAAACTCATTCAAAAACACTGCCCCCTCTCCCTCTACTGCTTTAAAATTCACGTCTGGTGGCGAAAAGGCAAAAACCAGCACCAAACCCCGAACCTTTTGTCTTGGGTTCGATCCCTGAGGAAAATTTTAAAATTTTTGATAAAGTTTTAAATTTCCCTTTCCCGGCCTTGCATGCGTTGGGTTAAATGCCGTGGTTATTTCTGTATATTAATTTGGCGTTTTTGTTCTTGCGGCTCTGCACGCTAGGGGTTTTAAATGCTTGCGTCCCTCGTACGCGTACTTGAGGCTTTAGACATAAAACAGTACTTTTTTTTTTCAGGCCCCGCAGCTTTTGGCTTAAAGTTGGCTTGTGTACTTGCTGTACTTGATGTCTTATGTGGGGTGTCCCTGCAGTAGCTGACTTGATTTTTTAAAGTATTTTACATGTACATTTAATTTTAAAGTTTTGTTCTTTGGCCCGCACTTCTTGGTGCTAAAATGTTGCTGCACTGTTTTTTTTTAAATTTAAAAATTTTTTTTTGGGGGGCCCAATGGAATTTTGGGTTTTGGGGTTACCCAAGGGGAAAAATTTGTTTTGGGGTTAATTGGGGAAAAGTGGAATTTTTGAATATAATTAAATTTTTATTAGGGTTTTGGGGTTTTTTTAAAAAGGGGAAATTTTAAATTTTTGTTGGGAAAGGGGAAAAATTTAAATTGGATTAATATTTAAAATATTAAATTGGAAATTTGTGTTTTTTTTTAAATTTTGTTTTTGTTTTCTTTTAAATTTTGTTTTTTTAAAAACCATGGGGGTAAAATTTTTTGATTTCAACTGCCCCAAAAAAAATTTTCGGTTTCCCCATTTTTTGTTTAAGGGGAAAAAAAGGTTAAAAATTTCCCAAATTAAAAGGGGTCCCCCCAAAATTTTGGAAAAAGGGGGTATTGGAAATTTGATCAATGAAATAAAATTGGAAATTTTTTCAAAGTGTTTTGAGCCCATGCCTTTGGGAATTTGCGCCCCCTTATTCTGAGTTGTCTTTTTGGAAATAATTTGCGTTTGTAAAAAATTTAATTGGTTTTGGTTCCTTGAAAATTGGCCCGTAAATCGTTTTGCCTTGGGGGGCCCCCGGGTTGCCGCCTTTTAAAAATTTTGTATAATTTTGAAAACAAAAAAAATTTTTCCCCAAATTTTATATAATTTAAGGGGGGGAAAAAGGAAGTTTACACGGGCCCATAATGAAGTTTTTAAAAAAAACCTTTAATTTTGCAAAAAATTTTTAATTTAAAATTTTTTTATTCAATACCCTTGGCAACAGTTTCCAAATTTCCTTATTTTTAACTTTTGCCCGGGGATTTGGAGAAATGAAAAACTTTTTTTTCCACCCCTCTTTAAAAAAATTTTTCCTTTTTTTTAAAAAGCTCAAATGATTTTAAAACAGTACAAAATTTTCTTTCCAAATTTTTTTCTTTTCTAAAAAAAAAGTTTATTAAAATTTAACGAACCCATTTAAAAGGGCTGTAAAAATTTTTTTAAAAAAAAATTTGTCACCAAAATCTAAAAAAATTGTTCAAAAAAAATTTTTTTTTTTGGGGGCCCTTTTGCCCGGGGAATTTTTTGGGGAAAAGGGGAATCTTTTTTTGCCCCAAAGGAAGAAAATTTGTAAACCCCCCATGTTTGGGTTTTTTTTTTAGTTTTAAAAAACTTTAAAAAATTTAAAAATTTTGGCCCTTCACCCGGGAAGGGTTTTTTTTAATCACTAGTTTCCTAAACATGTTTTTAAGGAAAAATTTTTTGTCTTGGCCCTAAAACCCTTTAAATTTTTTTGGTTCAATTTTCTCTATCTTTTTTAAAATGTCTGGGATATGGGAAAAATGTTGTTTTTTTCTCTTTGCCTTTTTGGGGGGGGGGGTTTGCTTTTTTTTCATTTCGTTTTCTTTTTTATTTTAACTTGATGATTTTTAAAAATTTGTTTGGCGGGGAACTTTGACTTTGTAATTTGGGTTTTTTTGGGGTTTGTTTCCCGGGTTTTTTTTGTTTTTTTTAAAAAATTTTCTAGGGAAAAATTTTTTGGGTCAAAATTTGTGAATCATTTTCGACTTGTTCGGGGCTTACCTCGGGTTTGCGACTGTTCATGTTTTTTAATTTTAAATTTTTTTCTGATGTTTTATTTCTTACCCCCCACTTTTTGTGTTGTTACTTCGTACTGCGTTTGTTATTTGTGTGTCTTTATAAATTTGCTGTTTTTTTTGGGTTTACTTAATGTTTTTTAATTTTTCGGGGCCCCCGCGCTTTGGTGTTTAAAAGGCCTTCGGTATTTTTCTTAGTTTTCTGCCCCGGTTTAACTGCTGTTTTGTAGCTGAAGTACTTTTTTTTTCTGTTGCGGGTTTTCCCGTATTGGCTTGAGTTTTTATTATTTTTTTTCCCCAAAGGGGGATTGGGGGCCCTAGCCGAAAAAAAAAATTTGTAAAAAATTGGGGCAACTGAGTAGTTGTTAAAATTAAAAATTTTCCCCCTCTGCCCAAAACCTTATGCGCCCCCCCAATTCAAAATTTTTAAAAACATTAAATTTTTAAATTTGAACCCTTTGGTCGGAACTGCTTGTCATGTTTCCCTCACTGCTGTCCAAAATACTTAATTCCCCGCCCTCAGTATCCCTTTTAAAATTAAATTTATTTTTTTAAACTTTTTTAATTTTTTTGTTTTTTTTCCCCCTTGGCTAAATGTTTTTCCCTGAGCGATAAAAGTCGTTCCGATTTTTTTGTTATATAAAAAAAAAAAAGAAAAATGTAAAAACTTCGGGCCCCCAAAAAATTGGCGGGGCGTTTTCCGCCAAATTTTATAATCGAAATAAAAATTCACTTTATGGAACGTTTTGGGGTTATGAAAGGGGGAAAAAGGCCCCCTTGGGTTGAGTATGAAAAAAAATTTTTTTTGGCCAAAATTTTTTGGAACGTTAAAAAATCAAAAATTTGGTAAAATTTACTTGACTAGACGGGAACTTTCCCCTGATATTTCAACCCCCCCATTTTAAAGCAAATTTTCAATCTTTTAAAAATTTAAATTTTTCAAAATTTGGTATTCAATTAATCCCAAACCCCAAAATTTGGTCAATGATTTTTCCAGTAATAGGGTTTTTAAAAAACGTTAAATTTTAAAAGGTTAAATTGAAAAAATTTAAAAATTTCCCTTAAGACCTTTAAATCTATGCAATTTTTTAAAACTTGATTGGGCCCTATGGAGAAAATTTAAAAATTTTTTTTTTTTTCGCCCCTTTTCTAAAATTTTTGTAATTTTGCCAAACTTGAAATTTTCAAAACAAAAGGTACTTTCTGATTTTTTTGCTTTTGGGAAAAAAAAAGTTTTGATGTGAATTTTAAACTTTCCCCAAAATTTTTTTTAAAACAAAATTTAAACTTTGAAAAATCAAAAAAAGGTTTATCAATTTTTCCCCCAGCGAACCGGGAAATTTTTTCCAGGATGGATTCCAAATCATGTTTTAAAAAGCTTAGTTTGAAAAAAGGGTTAAAATTTTGGGATTTTTTGTAAAATCTTTACATAATTCTCAATGCTTGATTCCCCCTTTTGATGGGCTTTTTTGGAAAAAACATTTTCAAAATCCCAAACTTTTTTTTTGGGGGGGTTCAGTCCCAAAAAATTTAAAATTTTTATTTTAAACCCCGCCGAAACCTGTTTGAAAAAAAAAAATTTGGGTTCTTTTTTAAAAAGTAAATTTTAAGGGGGGGGGGGGGGGGGGGCTGGGGGGGGAAATATTTGGGGAAGAAAAGTAAATTTATTTTGGGATGTTTATAGTATTTAAATTTTAAACCCCAAACGGGGGTTTTGGGGATTTTTGGGGCAAAAGGAAAGGGAGGGTATGGGGTGGGGGGAAAGGAGGAGGGGGGGGGAAAAATTTTTTCTTTTTTATTTTTTTTTTTTGGGGGGAGTTTTGTTTTTATTTGATGTTTGGTGGTTTTGTTTGCGCCGTGTTTTTGTGTTTATGCTGGTGTCCCTGAGTATTGCTGTATTATGTGCTTATGTAATTTACTGTACATTTAATTTCTGATGTTTAGTTCTTCAGGCTCCGCACTGCTCTTGGTGCTTAAATGCTTGCTGCTCTGCTGTACTTGCTGTACTTGATGTACTTGATGTGCTGGCTGTACCTGCAGTACTTGCTGTACTTGATGTGCTTGATGTACATTTACATGTACATTTAATTTTTTCAGGCTCCGCACTGCTCTTGGTGCTTAAATGCTGCTCTGCTGTACTTGCTGTACTTGATGTGCTGGCTGTACCTGCAGTACTTGCTGTATTTGTAGCTAGAAGTACTTGGTCTGCTTGCGGTGCCTTGCAGGGCTTGGCCCCGTATTGCTGCTTGCAGCTATATTTAGGGGCCAAGCCCCGAAGGGGCAAGGCACCTATTGTATTTGTTAGTTTTAGGGGCCAAGCCCCGAAGGGGCAAGGCACCTATTGTATCTGTTAGTTTTCTTATTATTTTCTTCTTCTTTTCTTCTTCCGCAAATGGAAGTCTATGGCAGCCCTATGAACCGTAAGTAGGAAAATGATGAAATTTGGCACACTTGTAGTGATGCTAATGACTAGTAATTGAACCAATTTTTGACCCTCTAGGACCAACTCTATAGCGCCACCACCAGTTCAAAAATTCAACATTGAAATGGTTATAACTTTTGAACCCTTTGATCTAGAAACATGAATCTTAGTACACCTGATTCCACTCATCATGCTGATCACAACCAATACCTTACATTAAGACCCCGCCCATTACAGTAGTGGCCATTTTGAAATGTACAGTATTCAGTTTTTTCGCTACTCCTCCTTCAAATTTTGTCCAATTTTCTCCAAACATGTGCTCAAATGATCTTCAGACTGAGCCGCATAAAAGTACTGTTCTCGATTTTTTTTATTCATCTCTGTTCAAAAGTTATGGTGTCGCAAACTTAACGAGGTCCGCCCAAAATTGGCTAAGAGGCTGTATCTCGGCCAAAGTTTGATCAATCGATACGAAAATTGGTACGCTTCATCGGAAGCATGATCTGGGGACCCTGCCAAAGTTGGGAACAGCGCCACCTATGGGTCATGAGATATGCAAAATTGCTATTTTGGCCAATAACTTTGGAACAGTTTGTCAGAAAATCATAAACGTGGTATCTATGGATTCATTGCATCATGCCGCATCTGTGGATATCGGATTTGCCATGATGGGATGTACCACATGTCCACCATTTTGAATTTTGTCATAAATTGCTATATCTTTTAAACTATTTGAAATTTCTTCACCAAATTTGGTATGGATCACCATTACCATGGCCCGGAGGTACCAGAGAAGTTTGATCACAGCGCCACCTAGTGTTCCAGAGATATCATTGTTTTTTGTAAAAACGCTTATAACTATTGCTAACATTGCTTGAAATTTGATTTCTTTATGTCAATATATTCCTTGGCTTATGCCGATTTCAACGATATCTCATATGCTATTTTTAAACAATGTGACTGGGCGCCATATTGGAGCAAATGTAAAACTGTTTTTTCGCTACTCCTCCTTCAAAATTTGTCCAATTTTTCCAAACATGTGCTCAAATGATGTTCGGACCGAGCCGCACAGAAGTACTGTTCCCGATTTTTTTGCTATACTGAAAAAAAAAAGTTATGATATTGCAAATTTAACAAGTTCAACCCAACATTGGTTCAGAGGCTGTAACTTGTGAACAGTTTGTCACAAAATCATAAAATTGGTGTCTATCGATTCCTTGCTTCATGTCGAATCCGTGATATCTATTTTGCCAGGATTGGAAGTACCACGTCATAAGCTACATTAGCATTAAGCTAGCTTAGCATGCTAATCTGGTTAACATGTCATGGAACTTTTTTGTGAACTCATTCTCACACTGAACCCTCTGCTCTACTGCTTTGAACTTCACGTCCTCTGAGTGGCGCAATCGGCTAAACCATGCATCTCAAATCCCGAACCATTCTGGTCGTGGGTTCGAGTCTCATGAGGAACAACTTTAAAATTGTTTATAAAGTTTTCAATTCCTTCCGGCTCTGCACTGCTGTTGGTGCATAAATGCTCGCTGTGCTTCATTTACATGTATATTCAATTTGTGCTGTTTTTGTTCTTGCGGCTCTGCACTGCTATTGGTGCTTAAATGCTTGCTGTACCTGCAGTACTTGCTGTACTTGATGTGCTTGATGTACATTTACATGTACATTTAATTTCTTCAGGCTCCGCACTGCTCTTGGTGCTTAAATGCTTGCTGCTCTGCTGTACTTGCTGTACTTGATGTACTTGATGTGCTGGCTGTACCTGCAGTACTTGCTGTACTTGATGTGCTTGATGTATATTTACATGTACATTTAATTTCTGATGTTTTGTTCTTTAGGCTCCGCACTGCTCTTGGTGCTAAAATGCTTGCTGCACTGCTGTATTTGCTGTACTTGATGTGCTGGCTGTACCTGCAGTACTTGCTGTATTTGTAGCTAGAAGTACTTGGTCTGCTTGCGGTGCCTTGCAGGGCTTGGCCCCGTATTGCTGCTTGCAGCTATATTAGCAATTGTTATTGTCAGAATAACAATTTTCTTCTTCTTCCGCCAATGGAAGTCTATGGCAGCCCTATGAACCGTACATAGGAAAATGATGAAATTTGGCACACTTGTAGTGATGGTAATGAATAGTAATTGTAGCAATTTTTGACCCGCTAGGACCAACTCTATAGCGCCACCACCAGTTCAAAAATTCAACATTGAAATGATTATAACTTTTGAACCCTTTGATCTAGAGACATGAAACTTAGTACACCTGATTCCACTCATCATGCTGATCACAACCAATATCTTACATTAATACCCCGCACATTATAGTAGTGGCCATTTTGAAATGTACAGTATTCAATTTTTTCGCTACTCCTCCTTCAAATTTTGTCCAATTTTCTCCAAACATGCACTCAAATTATCTTCGGACTTAGCCGCATAAAAGTACTGTTCCCGAATTTTTTGGTTTATGGGGAAAAAAAAAAGTTATGGTGTCGCAAACTTAATGAAGTGCACTCAAAATTGTCAAAGAGGCTGTATCTCGGCCAAAGTTTGATCAATCGAAACGAAAATTGGTACACTTCATCGGAAGCATGTTCTGAGGTTCCATGCCAAAGTTGGAAATAGCGCCACCTACGGGTCATGAGATATGAAAAATAGCTATTTTGGCCAATAACTTTGGAACAGTTTGTCAGAAAATCATAAATGTGGTATCTATGGATTCATTGCATCATGCCGCATCTGTGGATATCGGATTTGCCACGATGGGATGTACCACATGTCCAACATTTTGAATTTTGTCATAAATTGCTATATCTTTTAAACTATTTGAAATTTCTTCACCAAATTTGGTATGGATCACCATTACCATGGCCCGGAGGTACCTGAGAAGTTTGATCACAGCGCCACCTAGTGTTCCAGAGATATCATTGTTTTTTGTAAAAACGCTTATAACTATTGCTAACATTGCTTGAAATTTGATTTCTTTATGTCAATATATTCCTTGGCTTATGCTGATTTCAACGATATCTCATATGCTATTTTTAAACAATGTGACTGGGCGCCATATTGGAGCAAATGTAAAACTGTTTTTTCGCTACTCCTCCTTCAAAATTTGTCCAATTTTCTCCAAACATGTGCTCAAATGATGTTCGGACCGAGCCGCACAGAAGTACTGTTCCCGATTTTTTTGCTATACTGGAAAAAAAAAGTTATGATGTCGCAAATTTAACAAGTTCAACCCAACATTGGTTAAAAGGCTGTAACTTGTGAACAGTTTGTCACAAAATCATAAAATTGGTGTCTATCAATTCTTTGTCCCATGTCGAATCCGAGGATATCTATTTTGCCAGGATTGGATGTACCAAGTCATAAGCTAAATTAGCATTAATTAGCTTAGCATGCTAATCTGGTTATTCTCATTCTCACACTGAACCCTCTGCTCTACTGCTTTGAACTTCACGCCCTCTGAGTGGCGCAATCGGCTAAACCATGCATCTCAAATCCCGAACCATTCTGGTCGTGGGTTCGAGTCCCATGAGGAACAACTTTAAAATTGTGTATAAAGTTTTCAATTCCTTCCGGCTCTGCACTGCTGTTGGTGCTTAAATGCTCGCTGTGCTTCATTTACATTTATATTCAATTTGTGCTGTTTTTGTTCTTGCGGCTCTGCACTGCTATTGGTGCTTAAATGCTTGCTGTACCTGCAGTACTTGCTGTACTTGATGTGCTTGATGTACATTTACATGTACATTTAATTTCTTCAGGCTCCGCACTGCTCTTGGTGCTTAAATGCTTGCTGCTCTGCTGTACTTGCTGTACTTGATGTACTTGATGTGCTGGCTGTACCTGCAGTACTTGCTGTACTTGATGTGCTTGATGTATATTTACATGTACATTTAATTTCTGATGTTTTGTTCTTTAGGCTCCGCACTGCTCTTGGTGCTAAAATGCTTGCTGCACTGCTGTATTTGCTGTACTTGATGTACTGGCTGTACCTGCAGTACTTGCTGTATTTGTAGCTAGAAGTACTTGGTCTGCTTGCGGTGCCTTGCAGGGCTTGGCCCCGTATTGCTGCTTGCAGCTATATTCTTATTATTATTATTATTATTATTATTCTTCTTCTTCTTCCGCAAATGGAAGTCTATGGCAGCCCTATGAACCGTAAGTAGGAAAATGATGAAATTTGGCACACTTGTAGTGATGCTAATGAATAGTAATTGGACCAATTTTTGACCATCTAGGACCAACTCTATAGCGCCACCACCAGTTCAAAAATTCAACATTGAAATGGTTATAACTTTTGAACCCTTTGATCTAGAGACATGAAACTTAGTACACCTGATTCCACTCATCATGCTGATCACAACCAATACCTTACATTAAGACCCCGCCCATTACAGTAGTGGCCATTTTGAAATGTACAGTATTCAGTTATTTCGCTACTCCTCCTTCAAATTTTGTCCAATTTTCTCCAAACATGTGCTCAAATGATCTTCAGACTGAGCCGCATAAAAGTACTGTTCCCGATTTTTTTGTTATACTGGAAAAAAAAAAGTTATAATGTCGCAAACTTAACGAGGTCCACCCAAATTTGGCTAAGAGGCTGTATCTCGGCCAAAGTTTGATCAATCGATACGGAAATTGGTATGCTTCATCGGAAGCATGATCTGGGGGACCCTGCCAAAGTTGGGAACAGCGCCACCTACGGGTCATGAGATATGCAAAATTGCTATTTTGGCCAATAACTTTGGAACAGTTTGTCAGAAAATCATAAACGTGGTATCTATGGATTCCTTGCATCATGCCGCATCCGTGGATATCGGTTTTGCCATGATGGGATGTACCCCGTGTCCGCCATTTTGAATTTTGTCATAATTTGCAATATCTTTTAAACTATTTGAAATTTCTTCACCAAATTTGGTATGGATCACCATTAGCATGGCCCGGAGGTACCTGAGAAGTTTGATCACAGCGCCACCTAGTGTTCCAGAGATATCATTGTTGTTTGAAAAAAACGCTTAAACCTATTGCTAACATTGCTTGAAATATGATTTCTTTATGTCAAAATATTCCTTGGCTTATGCCGATTTCAACGATATCTCATATGCTATTTTTCAACAATGTGACTGGCCGCCATATTGGAGCGAATGGAAAACAGTTTTTTCGCTACTCCTCCTTCAAAATTTGTCCAATTTTCTCCAAACATGTGCTCAAATGATCTTCGGACTGAGCCGCATAGAAGTACTGTTCCCGTTTTTTTTGTTATATGGGAAAAAAAGAAGTTATGATGTCACAAACTTAACAAGGTCAACCCAAAATTGGTTCAGAGGCTGTAACTTGTAAACAGTTTGTCACAAAATAATAAAATTGGTGTCTATCGATTCTTTGCGCCATGTCGAATCCGAGGATATCTATTTTGCCAGGATTGGATGTACCAAGTCATAAGCTAAATTAGCATTAATTAGCTTAGCATGCTAATCTGGTTATTCTCATTCTCACACTGAACCCTCTCCTCTGCTGCTTTGAAACTCACGTCCTCTGAGTGGCGCAATTGGCTAAACCATGCATCTCAAATCCTGAACCATTCTGGTCATGGGTTCGAGTCCCATGAGGGACGACTTTAAAATTGTGTATAAAGTTTTCAATTCCTTCCGGCTCTGCACTGCTGTTGGTGCTTAAATGCTCTCTGTGCTTCATTTACATGTATATTCAATTTGTGCTGTTTTTGTTCTTGCGACTCTGCACTAATATTGGTGTTTAAATTCTTGCTGTACCTGCAGTACTTGCTGTACTTGATGTGCTTGATATACATTTACATGTACATTTAATTTCTGATGTTTTGTTCTTCAGGCTCCGCACTGCTCTTGGTGTTTAAATGCTTGCTGCGCTGCTGTACTTGCTGTACTTGATGTGCTGGCTGTACCTGCAGTACTTGCTGTACTTGATGTGCTTGATGTACATTTACATGTACATTTAATTTCTTCAGGCTCCGCACTGCTCTTGGTGCTTAAATGCTTGCTCCTCTGCTGTACTTGCTGTACCTGCTGTACCTGCTGTACTTGCTGTACTTGCTGTATTTGTAGCTAGAAGTACTTGGTCTACTTGCGGTGCCTTGCAGGGCTTGGCCCCGTATTGCTGCTTGCAGCTATATTTAGGGGCCAAGCCCCGAAGGGGCAAGGCACCTATTGTATTTGTTAGTTTTCTTATTATTATTATTATTATTATTATTATTATTATTCCGCAAATGGAAGTCTATGGCAGCCCTATGAACCGTAAGTAGGAAAATGATGAAATTTGGCACACTTGTAGTGATGCTAATGAATAGTAATTGAACCAATTTTTGACCCTCTAGGACCAACTCTATAGCGCCACCACCAGTTCAAAAATTCAACATTGAAATGGTTATAACTTTTGAACCCTTTGATCTAGAAACATGTATCTTAGTACACCTGATTCCACTCATCATGCTGATCACAACCAATACCTTATATTAAGACCCCGCCCATTACAGTAGTGGCCATTTTGAAATGTACAGTATTCAGTTATTTCGCTACTCCTCCTTCAAATTTTGTCCAATTTTCTCCAAACATGTGCTCAAATGATCTTCAGACTGAGCCGCATAAAAGTACTGTTCTCGATTTTTTTTATTCATCTCTGTTCAAAAGTTATGGTGTCGCAAACTTAACGAGGTCCACCCAAAATTGGCTAAGAGGCTGTATCTCGGCCAAAGTTTGATCAATCGAAACAAAAATTGGTACACTTCATTAGAAGCATGTGTTGAGGTTCCATGCCAAAGTTGGGAACAGCGCCACCTACGGGTCATGAGATATGCAAAATTGCTATTTTGGCCAATAACTTTTGAACACTTTGTCAGAAAATCATAAACGTGGTATCTATGGATTCATTGCATCATGCCGCATCTGTGGATATCGGATTTGCCATGATGGGATGTACCACATGTCCACCATTTTGAATTTTGTCATAAATTGCTATATCTTTTAAACTATTTGAAATTTCTTCACCAAATTTGGTATGGATCACCATTACCATGGCCCGGAGGTACCAGAGAAGTTTGATCACAGCGCCACCTAGTGTTCCAGAGATATCATTGTTTTTGGTAAAAACGCTTATAACTTTTGCTAACATTGCTTGAAATTTGATTTCTTTATGTCAATATATTCCTTGGCATATGCTGATTTCAACAATATCTCATATGCTATTTTTCAACAATGTGACTGGGCGCCATATTGGAGCAAATGTAAAACTGTTTTTTCGCTACTCCTCCTTCAAAATTTGTCCAATTTTCTCCAAACATGTGCTCAAATGATGTTCGGACCGAGCCGCACAGAAGTACTGTTCCCGATTTTTTTGCTATACTGAAAAAAAAAAGTTATGATATTGCAAATTTAACAAGTTCAACCCAACATTGGTTCAGAGGCTGTAACTTGTGAACAGTTTGTCACAAAATCATAAAATTGGTGTCTATCGATTCCTTGCTTCATGTCGAATCCGGTGATATCTATTTTGCCAGGATTGGAAGTACCACGTCTTAAGCTACATTAGCATTAAGCTAGCTTAGCATGCTAATTTGGTTAACATGTCATGGAACTTTTTTGTGAACTCATTCTCACACTGAACCCTCTGCTCTACTGCTTTGAACTTCACGTCCTCTGAGTGGCGCAATCGGCTAAACCATGCATCTCAAATCCCGAACCATTCTGGTCGTGGGTTCGAGTCCCATGAGGAACAACTTTAAAATTGTGTATAAAGTTTTCAATTCCTTCCGGCTCTGCACTGCTGTTGGTGCTTAAATGCTCGCTGTGCTTCATTTACATCTATATTCAATTTGTGCTGTTTTTGTTCTTGCGGCTCTGCACTGCTATTGGTGCTTAAATGCTTGCTGTACCTGCAGTACTTGCTGTACTTGATGTGCTTGATGTACATTTACATGTACATTTAATTTCTTCAGGCTCCGCTCTGCTTTTGGTGCTTAAATGCATGCTGTACCTGCAGTACTTGCTGTACTTGATGTGCTTGATGTATATTTACATGTACATTTAATTTCTGATGTTTTGTTCTTTAGGCTCCGCACTGCTCTTGGTGCTAAAATGCTTGCTGCACTGCTGTATTTGCTGTACTTGATGTGCTGGCTGTACCTGCAGTACTTGCTGTATTTGTAGCTAGAAGTACTTGGTCTGCTTGCGGTGCCTTGCAGGGCTTGGCCCCGTATTGCTGCTTGCAGCTATATTTAGGGGCCAAGCCCCGAAGGGGCAAGGCACCTATTGTATTTGTTAGTTTTCTTATTATTAGGGGCCAAGCACCGAAGGTGCGGTGGCACCTATTGTATCTGTTCCGGTTCTTATTAGGGGCCAAGCACCAAAGGTGCGGGCACCTATTGTATCTGTTCCCGTTCTTATTATTATTCCTTTTCTTCTTCTTCTTCTTCCGACTGGGCGTCTATGGCAGCCCATAGAACCGTTTGCGGGAAAGTTGTTTTGGTTTGACATTCTGATAGAAGACAGTCCCAACATTAAATACACCAATTTTGGTGTCTCTAACTCATTCCCTCTAGCGCCACCACCTGTCCAAAGTTTCACTTTTATTATGCTAATAACTTTTGAACCGTACGGCCTATCAAGAAAATTCTTTTTTCCTCTGATTCCTGAGCTCATGACGATTCGAATGCTCCCTATGACGTCATTTTCCGTCATAAAAATATGGCCGCCATTTTGAATTGTTCAATAAACGTACTTTTTCGAACTCCTCCTAGGCCGATGCTCCGATTTCCACGAAAATTGATCCAGATCATCTCCAGAGCATGCCGACAAAAAGTTATTAGAATAATGTTGATTCGTCAAACCGTTTTTGATAAACGCACGAACAAATATTTCGTAGCGCTCGCAAAAACGGACTTAAGGCTGTATCTCCACAACGCTTTATCGTATTGACACCAAACTTGGTACATGTCATCACAAGCTTGATCTGAGACAACATGCAGTGTTTCGGCGCAGCGCCACCTACTGGTCCGGAGATATGAAAAATGGCTATTTTTGCTTATAACTTCTGAACAGTTTGTCCAAAAATAATAAAATTGGTCTTGTTAGATTCAGGGCGTCATACCGAGTCGACTGATATCCAATTTTTCCATATCGGCCATTTTGTCTGTCGGCCATTTTGAATTATGTGCTAAAATGCTGTATTTTCTGATCGCATGAACGGATTGTTACGAAACTCGGTATGGGTCATCAGTACGATGCCCTGAAAGAGCCTGAGAAGTTTCGAAACAGCGCCACCTAGTGGTGAACTTTTTTTTTCAAATGCTTATAACTTTGGGTGTGGTCGACTTATTTTCACGAGAGTCATCTTTTTGAGCTCCTGAATCGTTGCCGAGTCCAACGATACCAAACATGCTGGGTTTCGTCTTACGGTTTGTGTAGCGTTGCGATGTAGCGCGAAAAAAACATTTGGCTATATCTTCGAAACCGCTTGTCCGATCGAGACGAAACCACCGCCAGAAGTTTGGAAACATAGGTCGATAGGCTATACGCTAATGCCCAAATGCGAAAATATTGATAGTAAGGGGTAGTAAAATTCAAACAAAGTCATGTGTCAGTCATTTTTTACGTGTTTTTTCATATAAATGTCTATAACTCTGAAGTGAATTGAGATATTTTCACCAAAATTGACACACATACGTATGGGCTCACTCTGAGGACACACAAAAAAAATTGTGGGACTGAGCCTCTTGGTGGCGCTATAATAGAACAAAACATGAAATTCCCATTGACTTCAATAGAGTTTTGTGAAATAAAATGCTATACTAAACAAATGCATTGATGTAATATTAAGAAACTCAGAATGTGCAAACAACACCATCCCCTGAACGTACTAAAAATATTTCGAAACAGCGCCACCTTGTGGTCAAAAGTTATAACAAAATTTCCAAAAAGGCTAATAACTTTTGGATAAATCTGCCTGTTGAAATGCCACTGGTCTTAATAGATTCCTTGGGTCAAGCTGAGAACATAGATACCAGGTTTTCCTTATTTGACCGAACTTCCTGTCCGCCATCTTGATTTTCAGTCAAAACCTACTTTTTCGAACTCCTCCTAGACCGTTTTTCCGATTTTCACCAAAATCGAATCGTATCATCTCCAGACCGTGCCGACTAAAAGTTATAGATTTCGTGTCGATAGATGAAACCGTTTTCGTATAGCGCAGCAGCAAAGTTGAGGCATGATGCTAAAAGCACTATTTGGGCTTTATCTCTGCAATGCCTTGACATATTGACACCAAATTTTATATGTGTCATTGTCACTTCACTCTGACCACATCACATCAGTTTTGTAACTGCGCCACCTATTGGTCGAAAGTGATAAACCATTAAATTATCTTAAAAGTTGCTGTATCTATGATTTTTTAGCCATTTATCCAAAGTTCTCCTAAAATGTCTTTAATTTCTCATTGCTGCAGTTGGTCTGCCACTCCCACCCATGATGGCATCTGTTGCCGCTTCTTGCGCTTGGCCCCGGTTATTGCTGCTTGCAGCTATATTTATTATTCCTTTTCTTCTTCTTCTTCTTCCGACTGGGCGTCTATGGCAGCCCATAGAACCGTTTGCGGGAAAGTTGTTTTGGTTTGACATTCTGATAGAAGACAGTCCCAACATTAAATACACCAATTTTGGTGTCTCTAACTCATTCCCTCTAGCGCCACCACCTGTCCAAAGTTTCACTTTTATTATGCTAATAACTTTTGAACCGTACGGCCTATCAAGAAAATTCTTTTTTCCTCTGATTCCTGAGCTCATGACGATTCGAATGCTCCCTATGACGTCATTTTCCGTCATAAAAATATGGCCGCCATTTTGAATTGTTCAATAAACGTACTTTTTCGAACTCCTCCTAGGCCGATGCTCCGATTTCCACGAAAATTGATCCAGATCATCTCCAGAGCATGCCGACAAAAAGTTATTAGAATAATGTTGATTCGTCAAACCGTTTTTGATAAACGCACGAACAAATATTTCGTAGCGCTCGCAAAAACGGACTTAAGGCTGTATCTCCACAACGCTTTATCGTATTGACACCAAACTTGGTACATGTCATCACAAGCTTGATCTGAGACAACATGCAGTGTTTCGGCGCAGCGCCACCTACTGGTCCGGAGATATGAAAAATGGCTATTTTTGCTTATAACTTCTGAACAGTTTGTCCAAAAATAATAAAATTGGTCTTGTTAGATTCAGGACGTCATACCGAGTCGACTGATATCCAATTTTTCCATATCGGCCATTTTGTCTGTCGGCCATTTTGAATTATGTGCTAAAATGCTGTATTTTCTGAACGCATGAACGGATTGTTACGAAACTCAGTATGGGTCATCAGTACGATGCCCTGAAAGAGCCTGAGAAGTTTCGAAACAGCGTCACCTAGTGGTGAACTTTTTTTTTCAAATGCTTATAACTTTGGGTGTGGTCGACTTATTTTCACGAGAGTCATCTTTTTGAGCTCCTGAATCGTTGCCGAGTCCAACGATACCAAACATGCTGGGTTTCGTCTTACGGTTTGTGTAGCGTTGCGATTTAGCGCGAAAAAAACATTTGGCTATATCTTCGAAACCGCTTGTCCGATCGAGACGAAACCACCGCCAGAAGTTTGGAAACATAGGTCGATAGGCCATACGCTAATGCCCAAATGCGAAAATATTGATAGTAAGGGGTAGTAAAATTCAAACAAAGTCATGTGTCAGTCATTTTTTACGTGTTTTTTCATATAAATGTCTATAACTCTGAAGTGAATTGAGATATTTTCACCAAAATTGACACACATACGTATGGGCTCACTCTGAGGACACATAAAAAAAATTGTGGGACTGAGCCTCTTGGTGGCGCTATAATAGAACAAAACATGAAATTCCCATTGACTTCAATAGAGTTTTGTGAAATAAAATGCTATACTAAACAAATGCATTGATGTAATATTAAGAAACTCAGAATGTGCCAACAACACCATCCCCTGAAGGTACTAAAAATATTTCGAAAACAGCGCCACCTTGTGGTCAAAAGTTATAACAAAATTTCCAAAAAGGCTAATAACTTTTGAATAAATCTGCCTGTTGAAATGCCACTGGTCTTAATAGATTCCTTGGGTCAAGCTGAGAACATAGATACCAGGTTTTCCTTATTTGGCCGAACTTCCTGTCCGCCATCTTGATTTTCAGTCAAAACCTACTTTTTCGAACTCCTCCTAGACCGTTTTTCTGATTTTCACCAAAATCGAATCGTATCATCTCCAGACCGTGCCGACTAAAAGTTATAGATTTCGTGTCGATAGATGAAACCGTTTTCGTATAGCGCAGCAGCAAAGTTGAGGCATGATGCTAAAAGCACTATTTGGGCTTTATCTCTGCAATGCCTTGACATATTGACACCAAATTTTATATGTGTCATTGTCACTTCACTCTGACCACATCACATCAGTTTTGTAACTGCGCCACCTATTGGTCGAAAGTGATAAACCATTAAATTATCTTAAAAGTTGCTGTATCTATGATTTTTTTAGCCATTTATCCAAAGTTCTCCTAAAATGTCTTTAATTTCTCATTGCTGCAGTTGGTCTGCCACTCCCACCCATGATGGCATCTGTTGCCGCTTCTTGCGCTTGGCCCCGATAATGGCTGCTTGCAGCTATATTTATTCTTCCGTTTCTTCCGACTGGGCGTCTATGGCAGCCCATAGAACCGTTTGCGGGAAAGTTATGAAATTTGGTACACTGATAGAGGACAGTCTGAAAAGTCACCAGAGCAAATTTGGAGTCTCCAACTCAATCCCTCTAGCGCCACCAACTGTCCAAAGATTTACTCATGTTTATGCTTATAACTTTTGAACCATAATGGCTAGAATCACAAATCCTTTGTCCTCTTATTCCTTGGCTCATGCCGATTCGATTGCACCCTATGACGTTATTTTCCGTCACGACAATTTGTCCGCCATTTGTAATTATCCGAAAAAGCTACTTTTTCGAACTCCTCCTAGGCCGTTGTTCCGATTCTCACCAAAATTGAACCAGATCATCTCCAGACCGTGCTGACAAAAAGTTATGGAATTCATAAAAACGCTGCAAGTTGTTCTCGAATACCACGCAAATTAATTTTAAGTAGCGCTTGCGAAAACAGACATAAGGCTGTATCTCCGCAGCGCTTTATCGTATTCAAACCAAACTTGGTACATGTCATTACAAGCATGACCTGAGGCTACATGCTGCGTTTCGGCGCAGCGCCACCTACTGGTCCAGAGATACGAAAAATTGCTATTTTTGCTCATAACTACTGAACAGTTTGTCCAAAAATAATAAAGTTGGTCTTGTTAGATTCAGGGCGTCATGCCGAGTCGACAGATATCCAATTTTCCCAGATCGGCCATTTTGGCTGTCGGCCATTTTGAATTATGTGCTAAAATGCTGTATTTTATGAACGCATGAACGAATTGTTACGAAACTCGGTATGGGTCATCAGTACGATACCCTGAAGGAGCCTGAGAAGTTTCGAAACAGCGCCACCTAGTGGCAAAATTGATTTTTCAAATGCTTATAACTCTGGTTGTGTTTGACGTATTTTCACGGGAGTCATCTCGTTGGGATCCTGAATCCTTGCCGAGTCCACAGATACCAAATATGCTTAGGTTTTGTTTACGGTTTGTGTAGCGTTGTGATTTAGCGCTTAAAAAACATTTGCCGATATCTTCGAAACCGCTTGTCCGATCGAGACGAAACCACCGCCAGAAGTTTGGAAACATAGGTCGATAGGCTATACGCTAATGCCCAAATGCGAAAATATTGATAGTAAGGGGTAGTAAAATCCAATCAAAGTCAAGTGTCAGTCATTTTTTATGTGTTTATTCACATAAATGTATATAACTCCAAAACTAAATGAGATATTTTCACCAAATTTTACACACACATGTATGGGCTCACTTTGAGGTCACATAAAAAAAATGGTGGGATTGAGCCTCTTGGTGGCGCTATAATAGAACGTAACATGCTATTCTTAACGAATGCATTGGTGTAACATTACAAAACTCAGCATGTGCCATCAGCACCATGCCCTGAAGGTACTCAAAACATTTCGAGACAGAGCCACCTTTTGGTCAAAAGTTATAACATAATTTCTAAAAACTTTTGAATAAATCTGCGTATTTTAACGCCACTGGTCTTAAGGTTTGTCATTGTCACCAGACTCTGACCACATCACATCGTTTTTGTAACTACGCCACCTATTGGTCAAAAGTGATAATCCATTAAATCACATTTTTTTGTTAATTAGTGTGATTTTTAAGCCATTTTGCCTAAATTAATCTTTAAATGTCTTAAATTGCTCCTTGCTGCAGTTGGTCTGACACATGTTGACATGTCTTGTCGTCTTCTTTGCGCTTGGCCCCGGTTATTGCTGCTTGCAGCTATATTTAGGGGCCAAGCACCGAAGGTGCGGTGGCACCTATTGTATCTGTTCCGGTTCTTATTATTCTTCCGTTTCTTCCGACTGGGTGTCTATGGCAGCCCATAGAACCGTTTGCGGGAAAGTTATGAAATTTGGTACACTGATAGAGGACAGTCTGAAAAGTCACCAGAGCAAATTTGGAGTCTCCAACTCAATCCCTCTAGCGCCACCAACTGTCCAAAGATTTACTCATGTTTATGCTTATAACTTTTGAACCATAATGGCTAGAATCACAAATCCTTTGTCCTCTTATTCCTTGGCTCATGCCGATTCGATTGCACCCTATGACGTCATTTTCCGTCACGACAATTTGTCCGCCATTTGTAATTATCCGAAAAAGCTACTTTTTCGAACTCCTCCTAGGCCGTTGTTCCGATTCTCACCAAAATTGAACCAGATCATCTCCAGACCGTGCTGACAAAAAGTTATGGAATTCATAAAAACGCTGCAAGTTGTTCTCGAATACCACGCAAATTAATTTTAAGTAGCGCTTGCGAAAACAGACATAAGGCTGTATCTCCGCAACGCTTTATCGTATTCAAACCAAACTTGGTACATGTCATTACAAGCATGACCTGAGGCTACATGCTGCGTTTCGGTGCAGCGCCACCTACTGGTCCAGAGATACGAAAAATTGCTATTTTTGCTCATAACTACTGAACAGTTTGTCCAAAAATAATAAAGTTGGTCTTGTTAGATTCAGGGCGTCATGCCGAGTCGACAGATATCCAATTTTCCCAGATCGGCCATTTTGGCTGTCGGCCATTTTGAATTATGTGCTAAAATGCTGTATTTTATGAACGCATGAACGAATTGTTACGAAACTCGGTATGGGTCATCAGTACGATACCCTGAAGAAGCCTGAGAAGTTTCGAAACAGCGCCACCTAGTGGCAAAATTGATTTTTCAAATGCTGATAACTCTGGTTGTGTTTGACGTATTTTCACGGGAGTCATCTCGTTGGGATCCTGAATCCTTGCCGAGTCCACAGATACCAAATATGCTTAGGTTTTGTTTACGGTTTGTGTAGCGTTGTGATTTAGCGCTTAAAAAACATTTGCCGATATCTTCGAAACCGCTTGTCCGATCGAGACGAAACCACCGCCAGAAGTTTGGAAACATAGGTCGATAGGCTATACGCTAATGCCCAAATGCGAAAATATTGATAGTAAGGGGTAGTAAAATCCAATCAAAGTCACGTGTCAGTCATTTTTTATGTGTTTATTCACATAAATGTATATAACTCCAAAACTAAATGAGATATTTTCACCAAATTTTACACACACATGTATGGGCTCACTTTGAGGTCACATAAAAAAAATGGTGGGATTGAGCCTCTTGGTGGCGCTATAATAGAACGTAACATGCTATTCTTAACGAATGTATTGGTGTAACATTACAAAACTCAGCATGTGCCATCAGCACCATGCCCTGAAGGTACTCAAAACATTTCGAGACAGCGCCACCTTTTGGTCAAAAGTTATAACATAATTTCTAAAAACTTTTGAATAAATCTGCGTATTTTAATGCCACTGGTCTTAAGGTTTGTCATTGTCACCAGACTCTGACCACATCACATCGTTTTTGTAACTACGCCACCTATTGGTCAAAAGTGATAATCCATTAAATCACATTTTTTGTTAATTAGTTTGATTTTTAAGCCATTTTGACTAAATTAATCTTTAAATGTCTTAAATTGCTCCTTGCTGCAGTTGGTCTGACACATGTTGACATGTCTTGTCGTCTTCTTTGCGCTTGGCCCCGGTTATTGCTGCTTGCAGCTATATTTATTATTATTATTATTCCGCAAATGGAAGTCTATGGCAGCCCTATGAACCGTAAGTAGGAAAATGATGAAATTTGGCACACTTGTAGTGATGGTAATGAATAGTAATTGAACCAATTTTTGACCCTCTAGGACCAACTCTATAGCGCCACCACCAGTTCAAAAATTCAACATTGAAATGGTTATAACTTTTGAACCCTTTGATCTAGAGACATGAAACTTAGTACACCTGATTCCACTCATCATGCTGATCACAACCAATACCTTACATTAAGACCCCGCCCATTACAGTAGTGGCCATTTTGAATTGTACAGTATTCAGTTATTTCGCTACTCCTCCTTCAAATTTTGTCCAATTTTCTCCAAACATGTGCTCAAATGATCTTCAGACTGAGCCGCATAAAAGTACTGTTCCCGATTTTTTTTGTTATACTGGAAAAAAAAAAGTTAAAATGTCACAAACTTAACAAGGTCCACCCAAAATTGGCTAAGAGGCTGTATCTCGGCCAAAGTTTGATCAATCGAAATGAAAATTGGTACACTTTATCGGAAGCATGTTCTGAGGTTCCATGCCAAAGTTGGGAATAGCGCCACCTATGGGTCATGAGATATGAAAAATAGCTATTTTGGCCAATAACTTTGGAACAGTTTGTCAGAAAATCATAAATGTGGTATCTCTGGATTCCTTGCATCATGACGCATCTGTGGATATCGGTTTTGCCATGATGGGATGTACCACATGTCCGCCATTTTGAATTTTGTCATAAATTGCTATATCTTTTAAACTATTTGAAATATCTTCACCAAATTTGGTATGGATCACCATTAGCATGGCCCGGAGGTACCTGAGAAGTTTGATCACAGCGCCACCTAGTGTGTCAGAGATAGCATTGTTTTTTGAAAAAACGCTTATAACTATTGCTAACATTGCTTGAAATTTGATTTCCTTATGTCAAAATATTCCTTGCCTTATCCCGATTTCAACGATCTCTCATATGCTATTTTTCAACAATGTGACTGGCCGCCATATTGGAGAGAATGTAAAACATGTTTTTTCGCTACTCCTCCTTCAAAATTTGTCCAATTTTCTCCAAACATGTGCTCAAATGATCTTCGGACTGAGCCGCATAGAAGTACTGTTCCCGATTTTTTTGTTATATGGGAAAAAAAGAAGTTATGATGTCGCAAACTTAACAAGGTCGACCCAAAATTGGTTCAGAGGCTGTAACTTGTAAACAGTTTGCCACAAAATCATAAAATTGGTGTCTATCGATTCTTTGCGCCATGACGAATCCGAGGATATCTATTTTGCCAGGATTGGATGTACCCAGTCATAAGCTAAATTAGCATTAATTAGCTTAGCATGCTAATCTGGTTATTCTCATTCTCACACTGAACCATCTCCTCTGCTGCTTTGAAATTCACGTCCTCTGAGTGGTGCAATCGGCTAAACCATGCATCTCAAATCCCGAACCATTCTGGTCGTGGGTTCGAGTCCCATGAGGGACGACTTTAAAATTGTGTATAAAGTTTTCAATTCCTTCTGGCTCTGCACTGCTGTTGGTGCTTAAATGCTCGCTGTGCTTCATTTACATGTATATTCAATTTGTGCTGTTTTTGATCTTGCGGCTCTGCACTGCTATTGGTGCTTAAATGCTTGCTGTACCTGCAGTACTTGCTGTACTTGATGTGCTTGATGTACATTTACATGTACATTTAATTTCTTCAGGCTCCGCACTGCTCTTGGTGCTTAAATGCTTGCTGCTCTGCTGTACTTGCTGTACTTGATGTACTTGATGTGCTGGCTGTACCTGCAGTACTTGCTGTACTTGATGTGCTTGATGTATATTTACATGTACATTTAATTTCTGATGTTTTGTTCTTTAGGCTCCGCACTGCTCTTGGTGCTAAAATGCTTGCTGCACTGCTGTATTTGCTGTACTTGATGTGCTGGCTGTACCTGCAGTACTTGCTGTATTTGTAGCTAGAAGTACTTGGTCTGCTTGCGGTGCCTTGCAGGGCTTGGCCCCGTATTGCTGCTTGCAGCTATATTAGCAATTGTTATTGTCAGAATAACAATTTTCTTTTTCTTCCGCCAATGGAAGTCTATGGCAGCCCTATGAACCGTATATAGGAAAATGATGAAATTTGGCACACTTGTAGTGATGGTAATGAATAGTAATTGTAGCAATTTTTGAGTCTCTAAGACCAACTCTATAGCGCCACCACCAGTTCAAAAATTCAACATTGAGATGGTTATAACTTTTGAACCCTTTGATCTAGAGACAAGAAACTTAGTACACCTGATTCAACTCATCATGCTGATCACAACCAATACCTTATATTAAGACCCCGCCCATTACAGTATTGGCCAATTTGAAATGTACAGTATTCAGTTTTTTCGCTACTCCTCCTTCAAATTTTGTCTAATTTTCTCCAAACATGCACTCAAATGATCTTCGGACTGAGCCGCATAAAAGTACTGTTCCCGATTTTTTTGTTTTATGGGGAAAAAAAAAAGTTATGGTGTTGCAAACTTAATGAGGTCCACCCAACATTGGCTAAGAGGCTGTATCTCGGCCAAAGTTTGATCAATCGAAACGAAAATTGGTACACTTCATCGGAAGCATGTTCTGAGGTTCCATGCCAAAGTTGGAAATAGCGCCACCTACGGGTCATAAGATATGACAAAGTGCTATTTTGGCCAATAACTTTGGAACAGTTTGTCAGAAAATCATAAATGTGGTATCTATGGATTCCTTGTGTCATGTCAAATCCGTGGATAACAATTTTGTCAAGATCGGATGAACCATGTGTCCGCCATTTTGAATTGTGTCATAAATTGCAATAACTTTTAAACCATTTGACATATCAGCAGAAAATTTGGTAGGAATGATCGACACCATGTCCCGAAGGTACCAGAGAAGTTTGATCACAGCGCCACCTAGTGTTCCAGAGATATCATTGTTTTTTGTAAAAACGCTTATAACTATTGCTAACATTGCTTGAAATTTGATTTCTTTATGTCAATATATTCCTTGGCTTATGCCGATTTCAACGATATCTCATATGCTATTTTTAAACAATGTGACTGGGCGCCATATTGGAGCAAATGTAAAACTGTTTTTTCGCTACTCCTCCTTCAAAATTTGTCCAATTTTCTCCAAACATGTGCTCAAATGATGTTCGGACCGAGCCGCACAGAAGTACTGTTCCCGATTTTTTTGCTATACTGAAAAAAAAAAGTTATGATATTGCAAATTTAACAAGTTCAACCCAACATTGGTTCAGAGGCTGTAACTTGTGAACAGTTTGTCACAAAATCATAAAATTGGTGTCTATCGATTCCTTGCTTCATGTCGAATCCGGTGATATCTATTTTGCCAGGATTGGAAGTACCACGTCATAAGCTACATTAGCATTAAGCTAGCTTAGCATGCTAATCTGGTTAACATGTCATGGAACTTTTTTGTGAACTCATTCTCACACTGAACCCTCTGCTCTACTGCTTTGAACTTCACGTCATCTGAGTGGCGCAATCGGCTAAACCATGCATCTCAAATCCCGAACCATTCTGGTCGTGGGTTCGAGTCCCATGAGGGACGACTTTAAAATTGTGTATAAAGTTTTCAATTCCTTCCGGCTCTGCACTGCTGTTGGTGCTTAAGTGCTCACTGTGCTTTATTTACATGTATATTCAATTTGTGTTATTTTTGTTCTTGAGGCTCTGCACTGCTATTGGTGCTTAAATGCTTGCTGTACCTGCAGTACTTGCTGTACTTGATGTGCTTGATGTACATTTACATGTACATTTAATTTCTTCAGGCTCCGCACTGCTCTTGGTGCTTAAATGCTTGCTGCTCTGCTGTACTTGCTGTACTTGATGTACTTGAAGTGCTGGCTGTACCTGCAGTACTTGCTGTACTTGATGTGCTTGATGTACATTTACATGTACATTTAATTTCTTCAGGCTCCGCACTGCTCTTGGTGCTTAAATGCTTGCTGCTCTGCTGTACTTGCTGTACTTGATGTACTTGAAGTGCTGGCTGTACCTGCAGTACTTGCTGTACTTAATGTGCTTGATGTATATTTACATGTACATTTAATTTCTGATGTTTTGTTCTTTAGGCTCCGCACTGCTCTTGGTGCTTAAATGCTTGCTGCGCTGCTGTATTTGCTGTACTTGATGTGCTGGCTGTACCTGCAGTACTTGCTGTATTTGTAGCTAGAAGCACTTGGTCTGCTTGCGGTGCCTTGCAGGGCTTGGCCCCGTATTGCTGCTTGCAGCTATATTTAGGGGCCAAGCCCCGAAGGGGCAAGGCACCTATTGTATCTGTTAGTTTTCTTATTATTATACTTCTTCTTCTTCCCGGTGGAAGTCTATGGCAGCCCTATGAACCGTAAGTAGGAAAATGATGAAATTTGGCACACTTGTAGTGATGGTAATGAATAGTAATTGGACCAATTTTTGACCCTCTAGGACCAACTCTATAGCGCCACCACCAGTTCAAAAATTCAACATTGAAATGGTTATAACTTTTGAACCCTTTGATCTAGAGACATGAAACTTAGTATACCTGATTCCACTCTTCATGCTGATCACAACCAATACCTTACATTAAGACCCCGCCCATTACAGTAGCGGCCATTTTGAAATGTACAGTATTCAGTTATTTCGCTACTCCTCCTTCAAATTTTGTCCAATTTTCTCCAAACATGTGCTCAAATGATCTTCAGACTGAGCCGCATAAAAGTACTGTTCCCGATTTTTTTGTTATACTGGAAAAAAAAAAGTTAAAATGTCACAAACTTAACAAGTTCCACCCAAAATTGGCTAAGAGGCTGTATCTCGGCCAAAGTTTGATCAATCAAAACAAAAATTGGTACACTTCATCACAAGCATGTGTTGAGGTTCCATGCCAAAGTTGGGAATAGCGCCACCTATGGGTCATGAGATATGAAAAATAGCTATTTTGGCCAATAACTTTGGAACAGTTTGTCAGAAAATCATAAACGTGGTATCCATGGATTCCTTGCATCATGCCGCATCCGTGGATATCGGATTTGCCATGATGGGATGTACCACATGTCCACCATTTTGAATTTTGTCATAAATTGCTATATCTTTTAAACTATTTGAAATTTCTTCACCAAATTTGGTATGGATCATCATTGGCATGGCCCGAAGGTACCTGAGAAGTTTGATCACAGCGCCACCTAGTGTTCCAGAGATATCATTGTTTTTTGAAAAAACGCTTATAACTATTGCTAACATTGCTTGAAATTTGATTTCTTTATGTTAAAATATTCCTTGCCTTATCCCGATTTCAACGATATCTCATATGCTATTTTTCAACAATGTGACTGGCCGCCATATTGGAGCGAATGTAAAACAGTTTTTTCGCTACTCCTCCTTCAAAATTTGTCCAATTTTCTCCAAACATGTGCTCAAATGATCTTCGGACTGAGCCACATAGAAGTACTGTTCCCGATTTTTTTGTTATATGGGAAAAAAAGAAGTTATGATGTCGCAAACTTAACAAGGTCGACCCAAAATTGGTTCAGAGGCTGTAACTTGTAAACAGTTTGCCACAAAATCATAAAATTGGTGTCTATCGATTCTTTGCGTCATGTCGAATCTGAGGATATCTATTTTGCCAGGATTGGATGTACCAAGTCATAAGCTAAATTAGCATTAATTAGCTTAGCATGCTAATCTGGTTAACATGTCATGGAACTTTTTTGTGAACTCACTCTCACACTGAACCCTCTCCTCTGCTGCTTTGAAAATCACATCCTCTGAGTGGCGCAATCGGCTAAACCATGCATCTCAAATCCCGAACCATTCTGGTCATGGGTTCGAGTCCCATGAGGGACGACTTTAAAATTGTGTATAAAGTTTTCAATTCCTTCCGGCTCTGTACTGCTGTTGGTGCTTAAATGCCCACTGTGCTTCATTTACATGTATATTCAATTAATATTTTTGTTCTTGTGGCTCTGCACTGCTATTGGTGCTTAAATGCTTGCTGTACCTGCAGTACTTGCTGTGCTTGATGTACATTTACATGTATGTTTAATTTCTGATGTTTTGTTCTTCAGGCTCCGCACTGCTCTTGGTGCTTAAATGCTTGCTGCGCTGCTGTACTTGCTGTCCTTGATGTGCTGGCTGTACCTGCAGTACTTGCTGTACTTGATGTGCTTGATGTATATTTACATGTACATTTCATTTCTGATGTTTTGTTCTTCCGGCTCTGCACTGCTGTTGGAGCTTAAATGCTTGCTGCTCTGCTGTACTTGCTGTCCTTGATGTGCTGGCTGTACCTGCAGTACTTGCTGTACTTGATGTGCTTGATGTATATTTACATGTACATTTAATTTCTGATGTTTTGTTCTTTAGGCTCCGCACTGCTCTTGGTGCTAAAATGCTTGCTGCTCTGCTGTACTTGATGTGCTGGCTGTACCTGCAGTACTTGCTGTACTTGATGTGCTGGCTGTTTGCCATACTTGGTCTGCTTGCGGTGCCTTGCAGGGCTTGGCCCCGTATTGCTGCTTGCAGCTATATTTAAAAGAAGCACATTGTTATTGTTAGTCATAACAATTTTATTTTTTCCGCAATGGAAGTCTATGGCAGCCCTATGAACCGTAAGTAGGAAAATGATGAAATTTGGCACACTTGTAGTGATGGTAATGAGTAGTAATTGTAACCATTTTTGACCCTCTGGACCAACTCTATAGCGCCACCACCTGTTCAAAATTCAACATTGAAATGGTTATAACTTTTGAACCCTTTGATCTAGAGACATGAAAACTTAGTACACCTGATTCCACTCATCATGCTAATCACAACCAATACCTTAATAAGACCTCACCCATTACAGTAGTGACCATTTTGAAATGTACAGTATTCAGTTTTTTGCTACTCCTCCTTCAAATTTTGTCCAATTTTCTCCAAACATGCACTCAAATGATCTTCAGACTGAGCCGCACAAAAGTACTGTTCCCGATTTTTTTGTTTATATGGGAAAAAAAAAAGTTATGTGTCGCAAACTTAACGAGGTCCACCCAAATTGTCTAAGAGGCTGTATCTCGGCCAAAGTTTGATCAATCTAATAGAAAATTGGTACCTTCATCGAAGCATGATTCTGGGGATCCATACCAAAGTTGGAAAAGCGCCACCTACGGGTCATGAGATATGACAAATTGCTATTTTGGCCAATAACTTTGGAACAATTTGTCAAAAATCATAATTGTGGTATCTATGGATTCATTGCATCATGCCGAATCTGTGGATATCGGATTTGCCATGATGGGATGTACCACATGTCCACCATTTTGAATTTTGTCATAAATTGCTATATCTTTTAAACTATTTGAAATTTCTTCACCAAATTTGGTATGGATCACCATTACCATGGCCCGGAGGTACCAGAGAAGTTTGATCACAGCGCCACCTAGTGTTCCAGAGATATCATTGTTTTTTGAAAAAACGCTTATAACTTTTGCTAACATTGCTTGAAATTTGATTTCTTTATGTCAATATATTCCTTGGCTTATGCCAATTTCAACGATATCTCATATGCTATTTTTCAACAATGTGACTGGGCGCCATATTGGAGCAAATGTAAAACTGTTTTTTCGCTACTCCTTCTTCAAATTTTGTCCAATTTCTCCAAACATGTGCTCAAATGATCTCGGACCGAGCCGCACAGAAGTACTGTTCTCGATTTTTTTGCTATACTGGAAAAAAAAAGTTATGATGTCGCAAATTTAACAAGTTCAACCCAACATTGGTTAAAAGGCTGTAACTTGTGAACAGTTTGTCACAAAATCATAAAATTGGTGTCTATCATTCTTTGCTCCATGTCGAATCCGAGGATATCTATTTTGCCAGGATTGGATGTACCAAGTCATAAGCTAATTAGCATTAATTAGCTTAGCATGCTAATCTGGTTAATTCATGAACTTTTTTGAACTCTTCTCACCTACCTCTGCTCTTGCTTTGAACTTCACGTCCTCTGAGTGGCGCAATCGGCTAAACCATGCATCTCAAATCCCGAACCATTCTGGTCGTGGGTTCGAGTCCCATGTGGGACGACTTTAAAATTGTGTATAAAGTTTTTCAATTCCTTCCGGCTCTGCACTGCTGTTGGTGCTTAAATGCTCGCTGTGCTTCATTTACATGTATATTCAATTTGTGCTTTTTTTGTTCTTGGGCTCTGCACTGCTATTGGTGCTTAAATGCTTGCTGTACCTGCAGTACTTGCTGTACTTGATGTGCTTGATGTACATTTACATGTACATTTAATTTCTTCAGGCTCCGCACTGCTCTTGGTGCTTAAATGCTTGCTGCTCTGCTGTACTTGCTGTACTTGATGTACTTGAATGTGCTGGTCTGTACCTGCAGTACTTGCTGTACTTGATGTGCTTGATGTATATTTACATGTACATTTAATTTCTGATGTTTTGTCTAGGCTCCGCACTGCTCTTGGTGCTAAAATGCTTGCTGCACTGCTGTATTTGCTGTACTTGATGTGCTGGCTGTACCTGCAGTACTTGCTGTATTTGTAGCTAGAAGTACTTGGTCTGCTTGCGGTGCCTTGCAGGGCTTGGCCCCGTATTGCTGCTTGCAGCTATATTAGGGGCCAAGCCCCGAAGGGGCAAGGCACCTATTGTATCTGTTAGTTTTTCTGTTATTATTATTATTATTATATTTTTTTTTTCTTCTTCTTCCCGGTGGAAGTCTATGGCAGCCCTATGAACCGTAAGTAGGAAAATGATAAAATTTGGCACACTTGTAGTGATGGTAATGAAAGTAATTGACCAATTTTTGAGTCTCTAGACCAACTCTATAGCGCCACCACCAGTTCAAAAATTCAACATTGAAATGGTTATAACTTTTGAACCCTTTGATCTAGAGACATGAAACTTAGTACACCTGATTCCACTCATCATGCTGATCACAACCAATACCTTACATTAAGACCCGCCCATTACAGTAGTGGCCATTTTGAAATGTACAGTATTCAGTTTTTTCGCTACTCCTCCTTCAAATTTTGTCCAATTTTCTTCAAACATACACTCAATGATCTGCGGACTGAGCCGCATAAAAGTACTGTTCTCGATTTTTTTTTTATACTGTGTAAAAAAAAGTTTATGTCACAAACTTAACAAGTCCACTCAAATTGGCTAAGAGGCTGTATCTCAGCCAAAGTTTGATCAATCGATAGAAAATTGGTACGCTTCATCGGAAGCATGTCTGGGGTCCATGCCAAAGTTGGGAACAGCGCCACCTAGGGTCATGAGATATGAAAATTGCTATTTTGGCCAATAACTTTTGAACATTTGTCAGAAAATCATAATTGTGGTATCTATGGATTCCTTGCATCATGCCGAATCTGTGGATATCGAATTTTGCCATGATGGGATGTACCCGTGTCCACCATTTTGAATTTTGTCATAATTTGCAATATCTTTTAAACTATTTGAAATTTCTTCACCAAATTTGGTATGGATCACCATTAGCATGGCCCAGGAGGTACCTGAGAAGTTTGATCACAGCGCCACCTAGTGTTCCAGAGATATCATTGTTTTTTGAAAAAACGCTTATAACTTTTGCTAACATTGGCTTGAAATTTGATTTCTTTATGTCAAATATTCCTTGGCTTATGCCAGATTTCAACGATATCTCATATGCTATTTTTCAAACAATGTGACTGGGCGCCATATTGGAGCAAATGTAAAACTGTTTTTTCGCTACTCCTCTTCAAATTTGTCAATTTTCTCCAAACATGTGCTCAAATGATTTCGGACCGAGCCGCACAGAAGTACTGTTCTCGATTTTTTTGCTATACTGGAAAAAAAAAAGTTATGATGTTGCAAATTTAACAAGTTCAACCCAACATTGGTTCAAAGGCTGTAACTTGTGAACAGTTTGTCACAAAATCATAAAATTGGTGTCTATCGATTCTTGCTCATGTCGAATCCGAGTGATATCTATTTTGCCAGGATTGGATGTACCAAGTCATAAGCTACATTAGCATTAATTAGCTTAGCATGCTAATCTGGTTAACATGTCATGGAACTTTTTTGTGAACTCATTCTCACACTGAACCTCTCTCTGCTGCTTTGAACTTCACGTCCTCTGAGTGGCGCAATCGGCTAAACCATGCATCTCAAATCCGAACCATTCTGGTCGTGGGTTCGAGTCCCATGAGGAACAACTTTAAAATTGTGTATAAAGTTTTCAATTCCTTCCGGCTCTGCACTGCTGTTGGTGCTTAAATGCTCGCTGTGCTTCATTTACATGTATATTCAATTTGTGCTATTTTTGTTCTTGCGGCTCTGCACTGCTATTGGTGCTTAAATGCTTGCTGTACCTGCAGTACTTGCTGTACTTGATGTGCTTGATGTACATTTACATGTACATTTAATTTCTTCAGGCTCCGCACTGCTCTTGGTGCTTAAATGCTTGCTGCTCTGCTGTACTTGATGTACTTGATGTGCTGGCTGTACCTGCGGTACTTGCTGTACTTGCTGTACCTGCTGTACTTGCTGTACTTGCTGTACCTGCAGTACTTGCTGTACCTGCAGTACTTGCTGTATTTGTAGCTAGAAGCACTTGGTCTGCTTGCGGTGCCTTGCAGGGCTTGGCCCCGTATTGCTGCTTGCAGCTATATTAGCAATTGTTATTGTCAGAATAACAATTTGCTTTTTCTTCCGCCAATGGAAGTCTATGGCAGCCCTATGAACCGTAAGTAGGAAAATGATGAAATTTGGCACACTTGTAGTGATGCTAATGAATAGTAATTGAACCAATTTTTGACCCTCTAGGACCAACTCTATAGCGCCACCACCAGTTCAAAAATTCAACATTGAAATGGTTATAACTTTTGAACCCTTTGATCTAGAAACATGAATCTTAGTACACCTGATTCCACTCATCATGCTGATCACAACCAATACCTTATATTAAGACCCCACCCATTACAGTAGTGGCCATTTTGAAAAGTACAGTATTCAGTTATTTCGCTACTCCTCCTTCAAATTTTGTCCAATTTTCTCCAAACATGTGCTCAAATGATCTTCAGACTGAGCCGCATAAAAGTACTGTTCTCGATTTTTTTTATTCATCTTTGTTCAAAAGTTATGGTGTCGCAAACTTAACGAGGTCCACTCAAAATTGGCTAAGATGCTGTATCTCAGCCAAAGTTTGATCAATCGATATGAAAATTGGTACGCTTCATTGGAAGCATGGTCTGAGGGTCTATGCCAAAGTTGGGAACAGCGCCACCTATGGGTCATGAGATATGCAAAATTGCTATTTTGGCCAATAACTTTTGAACACTTTGTCAGAAAATCATAAACGTGGTATCTATGGATTCATTGCATCATGCCGCATCTGTGGATATCGGATTTGCCATGATGGGATGTACCACATATCCACCATTTTGAATTTTGTCATAAATTGCTATATCTTTTAAACTATTTGAAATTTCTTCACCAAATTTGGTATGGATCGCCATTACCATGGCCCGGAGGTACCAGAGAAGTTTGATCACAGCGCCACCTAGTGTTCCAGAGATATCATTGTTTTTTGTAAAAACGCTTATAACTATTGCTAACATTGCTTGAAATTTGATTTCTTTATGTCAATATATTCCTTGGCTTATGCCGATTTCAACGATATCTCATATGCTATTTTTAAACAATGTGACTGGGCGCCATATTGGAGCAAATGTAAAACTGTTTTTTCGCTACTCCTCCTTCAAAATTTGTCCAATTTTCTCCAAACATGTGCTCAAATGATGTTCGGACCGAGCCGCACAGAAGTACTGTTCCCGATTTTTTTGCTATACTGAAAAAAAAAAGTTATGATATTGCAAATTTAACAAGTTCAACCCAACATTGGTTCAGAGGCTGTAACTTGTGAAAAGTTTGTCACAAAATCATAAAATTGGTGTCTATCGATTCCTTGCTTCATGTCGAATCCGGTGATATCTATTTTGCCAGGATTGGAAGTACCACGTCATAAGCTACATTAGCATTAAGCTAGCTTAGCATGCTAATCTGGTTAACATGTCATGGAACTTTTTTGTGAACTCATTCTCACACTGAACCCTCTGCTCTACTGCTTTGAAATTCACGTCCTCTGAGTGGCACAATTGGCTAAACCATGCATCTCAAATCCCAAACCATTCTGGTCGTGGGTTCGAGTCCCATGAGGGACGTCTTTAAAATTGTGTATAAAGTTTTCAATTCCTTCCGGCTCTGCACTGCTGTTGGTGCATAAATGCTCGCTGTGCTTCATTTACATGTATATTCAATTTGTGCTGTTTTTGTTCTTGCGGCTCTGCACTGCTATTGGTGCTTAAATGCTTGCTCTACCTGCAGTACTTGCTGTACTTGATGTGCTTTATGTACATCTACATGTACATTTAATTTCTTCAGGCTCTGCACTGCTCTTGGTGCTTAAATGCTTGCTGCTCTGCTGTACTTGCTGTACTTGATGTGCTGGCTGTACCTGCAGTACTTGCTGTACTTGATGTGCTTGATGTACATTTACATGTACATTTAATTTCTTCAGGCTCCGCACTGCTCTTGGTGCTTAAATGCTTGCTCCTCTGCTGTACTTGCTGTACTTGATGTGCTGGCTGTACCTGCAGTACTTGCTGTACTTGCAGTGCTTGCTGTATTTGTAGCTAGAAGTACTTGGTCTGCTTGGGGTGCCTTGCAGGGCTTGGCCCCGTATTGCTGCTTGCAGCTATATTTAGGGGCCAAGCACCGAAGGTGCGGTGGCACCTATTGTATCTGTTCCCGTTCTTATTATTATTCTTCTTCCGACTGGGTGTCTATGGCAGCCCATAGAACCGTTTGCGGGAAAGTTATGAAATTTGGTACACTGATAGAGGACAGTCTGAAAAGTCACCAGAGCAAATTTGGAGTCTCCAACTCAATCCCTCTAGCGCCACCAACTGTCCAAAGATTTACTCATGTTTATGCTTATAACTTTTGAACCATAATGGCTAGAATCACAAATCCTTTGTCCTCTTATTCCTTGGCTCATGCCGATTCGATTGCACCCTATGACGTCATTTTCCGTCATGACAATTTGTCCGCCATTTGTAATTATCCGAAAAAGCTACTTTTTCGAACTCCTCCTAGGCCGTTGTTCCGATTCTCACCAAAATTGAACCAGATCATCTCCAGACCGTGCTGACAAAAAGTTATGGAATTCATAAAAACGCTGCAAGTTGTTCTCGAATACCACGCAAATTAATTTTAAGTAGCGCTTGCGAAAACAGACATAAGGCTGTATCTCCGCAACGCTTTATCGTATTCAAACCAAACTTGGTACATGTCATTACAAGCATGACCTGAGGCTACATGCTGCGTTTCGGCGTAGCGCCACCTACTGGTCCAGAGATACGAAAAATTGCTATTTTTGCTCATAACTACTGAACAGTTTGTCCAAAAATAATAAAGTTGGTCTTGTTAGATTCAGGGCGTCATGCTGAGTCGACAGATATCCAATTTTCCCAGATCGGCCATTTTGGCTGTCGGCCATTTTGAATTATGTGCTAAAATGCTGTATTTTATGAACGCATGAACGAATTGTTACGAAACTCGGTATGGGTCATCAGTACGATACCCTGAAGGAGCCTGAGAAGTTTCGAAACAGCGCCACCTAGTGGCAAAATTGATTTTTCAAATGCTTATAACTCTGGTTGTGTTTGACGTATTTTCACGGGAGTCATCTCGTTGGGATCCTGAATACTTGCCGAGTCCACAGATACCAAATATGCTTAGGTTTTGTTTACGGTTTGTGTAGCGTTGTGATTTAGCGCTTAAAAAACATTTGCCGATATCTTCGAAACCGCTTGTCCGATCGAGACGAAACCACCGCCAGAAGTTTGGAAACATAGGTCGATAGGCTATACGCTAATGCCCAAATGCGAAAATATTGATAGTAAGGGGTAGTAAAATCCAATCAAAGTCAAGTGTCAGTCATTTTTTATGTGTTTATTCACATAAATGTATATAACTCCAAAACTAAATGAGATATTTTCACCAAATTTTACACACACATGTATGGGCTCACTTTGAGGTCACATAAAAAAAATGGTGGGATTGAGCCTCTTGGTGGCGCTATAATAGAACAAAACATGAAATTCCCATTGAGTTCAATACAGTTTTGTGAAATAAAATGCTATACTAAACAAATGCATTGATGTAATATTAAGAAACTCAGAATGTGCCAACAACACCATCCCCTGAAGGTACTAAAAGTATTTTGAAACAGCGCCACCTTGTGGTCAAAAGTTATAACAAAATATCCAAAAAGGCTAATAACTTTTGAATAAATCTGCCTGTTGAAATGCCACTGATCTTAATAGATTCCTTGGGTCAATCTGAGAACATAGATACCAGGTTTTCCTTATTTGGCCGAACTTCCTGTCCGCCATCTTGATTTTCAGTCAAAACCTACTTTTTCGAACTCCTCCTAGACCGTTTGTCCGATTTTCACCAAAATCGAATCGTATCATCTACAGACCGTGCCGACTAAAAGTTATAGATTTCGTGTCGATAGATGAAACCGGTTTCGTATAGCGCAGCAGCAAAGTTGAGGCATTATGCTAAAAGCACTATTCAGGCTTTATCTCTGCAATGCCTTGACATATTGACACCAAACTTTATATGTGTCATTGTCACTTCACTCTGACCACATCACATCAGTTTTGTAACTGCGCCACCTATTGGTCGAAAGTGATAAACCATTAAATTATCTTAAAAGTTGCTGTTATATGATTTTTTAGCCATTTATCCAAAGTTCTCTTAAAATGTCTTTAATTGCTGCTTGCTGCAGTTGTTCTGCCACTCCCACCCATGATGGCATCTGTTGCCGCTTCTTGCGCTTGGCCCCGGTTATTGCTGCTTGCAGCTATATTTTTAGGGGCCAAGCACCGAAGGTGCGGAGGCACCTATTGTATCTGTTCCCGTTCTTATTATTATTCTTCTTCCGCTCTTGGAGTCTATGGCAGCCCATAGAACCGATTGCGGGAAAGTTGTTTTGGTTTGACATTCTGATAGAGGACAGTCCCAACATTAAATACACCAATTTTGGTGTCTCTAAGTCATTCCCTCTAGCGCCACCACCTGTCCAAAGTTTCACTTTTATTATGCTAATAACTTTTGAACCGTAAGGCCTATCAACAAAATTCTTTTTTCCCCTTGTTCCTGAGCTCATGCCGATTCGATTGCACCATATGACGTCATTTTCCGTCATAATAATTTGGCCGCCATCTTGAATTTTCAGAAAAACCTACTTTTTCGAACTCCTCCTAGGGCGATGCTCCGATTTTCACCAAAATTGCACCAAATCATCTTCAGGCAGTGGGGACAAAAAGTTATGGAATTCAAGTTGATTCGTCAAATCGTTTTTGAATAACGTGCAAACTAATTTTACGTAGCGCTTGCGAAAACAAACTTAAGGCTGTATCTCCGCAACGCTTTATCGTATTCAGACCAAACTTGGTACATGTCATCACAAGCATGACCTGAGGCAACATGCAGCGTTTCGGCGCAGCGCCACCTACTGGTCCGGATATATGAAAAATGGTTATTTTTGCTCATAACTCCTGAACGGTTTGTCCAAAAATCATAAAAGTGGCCTCGTTAGATTCAGGGCGTCATGCCGAGTCGACTGATATCCAATTTTTCCATATCGGCCATTTTGTCTGCCGGCCATTTTGAATTATGTGCTAAAATGCTGTATTTTCTGAACGCATGAACGATTTGTTACGAAACTCGGTATGGGTCATCAGTACGATGCCCTGAAAGAGCCTGAGAAGTTTCGAAACAGCGCCACCTAGTGGTGAACTTTTTTTTCAAATGCTTATAACTTTGGGTGTGGTCGACTTATTTTCACGAGAGTCATCTTTTTGAGCTCCTGAATCGTTGCCGAGTCCAACGATACCAAACATGCTGGGTTTCGTCTTACGGTTTGTGTAGCGTTGCGATTTAGCGCGAAAAAAACATTTGGCTATATCTTCGAAACCGCTTGTCCGATCGAGACGAAACCACCGCCAGAAGTTTGGAAACATAGGTCGATAGGCTATATGCTAATGCCCAAATGCGAAAATATTGATAGTAAGGGTAGTAAAATTCAAACAAAGTCACGTGTCAGTCATTTTTTACGTGTTTTTTCATATAAATGTCTATAACTCTGAAGTGAATTGAGATATTTTCACCAAAATTGACACACATACGTATGGGCTCACTCTGAGGACACATAAAAAAAATTGTGGGACTGAGCCTCTTGGTGGCGCTATAATAGAACAAAACATGAAATTCCCATTGACTTCAATAGAGTTTTGTGAAATAAAATGCTATACTAAACAAATGCATTGATGTAATATTAAGAAACTCAGAATGTGCCAACAACACCATCCCCTGAAGGTATTAAAAATATTTCGAAACAGCGCCACCTTGTGGTCAAAAGTTATAATAAAATTTCCAAAAAGGCTAATAACTTTTGAATAAATCTGCCTGTTGAAATGCCACTGGTCTTAATAGATTCCTTGGGTCAAGCTGAGAACATAGATACCAGGTTTCCCTTATTTGGCCGAACTTCCTGTCCGCCATCTTGATATTCAGTCAAAACCTACTTTTTCGAACTCCTCCTAGACCGTTTGTCCGATTTTCACCAAAATCGAATCGTATCATCTCCAGACCGTGCCGACTAAAAGTTATGGATTTCGTGTCGATAGATGAAACCGTTTTCGTATAGCGCAGCAGCAAAGTTGAGGCATGCTGCCAAAATGACTATTAAGTGTTTAACATTGCAATGCCTTGACATTTTGACACCAAACTTTGTATGTGTCATTGTCACCTCACCCTGACCACATCACATCAATTTGCTAACTGCGCCACCTATTGGTCGAAAGTGATACTCCATTAAATCATATTTTTATTTAGAGTTTCTATGATTTTTCAGCCATTTCGCCTACAATTGTCTTTAAATGTCTTTAATTGCTCATTGTTGCAGTTGGTCTGACACTTTCAGCAATGTTGGCATGTCTTGTCGTCTTATGCTGCTTGGCCCCGATAATGGCTGCTTGCAGCTATATTTATTATTATTATTCTTCTTCCGACTGGGGGTCTATGGCAGCCCATAGAACCGTGTCCGGGAAAGTTGTTTTGGTTTGACATTCTGATAGAGGACAGTCCCAACATTAAGTACACCAATTTTGGTGTCTCTAACTCATTCCCTCTAGCGCCACCACCTGTCCAAAAGTTTACTCATATTTATGCTAATAACTTTTGAACCATAAGGCCTATCAACAAAATTCTTTTTTCCTCTGATTCCTGAGCTCATGACGATTCGATTGCACCCTATGACGTCATTTTCCGTCATGCAAATTTTTCCGCCATTTTGAATTTTCAGAAAAACCTACTTTTTCGAACTCCTCCTAGGCCGATGCTCCAATTTTCACCAAAATTGCACCAGATCATCTTCAGGCAGTGGGGACAAAAAGTTATGGAATTCAAGTTGATTCGTTGAATCGTTTTTGATAAAATTGCAAACTAATTTTACGTAGCGCTTGCGAAAACAAATGTAAGGCTGTATCTCCGCAACGCTTTATCGTATTCAGACCAAACTTGGTACATGTCATCACAAGCATGACCTGAGGCTACATGCAGCGTTTCGGCACAGTGCCACCTACTGGTCCGGAGATATGAAAAATGGCAATTTTTGCTTATAACTTCTGAACAGTTTGTTCAAAAATCATAAAAGTGGTCTCGTTAGATTCAGCGCATCATGTTGAGTCGACTGATATAAAATTTTACCAGATCAGCCATTTTGTCTGTCGGCCATTTTGAATTATGTGCTAAAATGCTGTATTTTCTGAACGCATGAACGAATTGTTACGAAACTCGGTATGGGTCATCAGTACGATGCCCTGAAGGAGCCTGAGAAGTTTCGAAACAGCGCCACCTTGTGGTCAAAAGTTATAACAAAATTTCCAAAAAGGCTAATAACTTTTGAATAAATCTCCCTGTTGAAATGCCACTGGTCTTAATAGATTCCTTGGGTCAAGCTGAGAACAAAGATACCAGGTTTTCCTTATTTGGCCACACTTCCTGTCCGCCATCTTGATTTTCAGTCAAAACCTACTTTTTCAAACTCCTCCTAGACCGTTTGTCCGATTTTCACCAAAATCGAATCGTATCATCTCCAGACTGTGCCGACTAAAAGTTATGGATTTCGTGTCGATAGACTAAACCGTTTTCGTGTAGCGCAGCAGCAAAGTTGAGGTAGGATGCCAAAAGGACTATTCAGTCTTTATCTCTGCAATGCCTTGACATTTTGACACCAAACTTTGTATGTGTCATTGTCACCTCACTCTGACCACATCACATCAATTTCGTAAGTGCGCCACCTATTTGTCAAAAGTGATAAACCATTAAAATATCTTAAAAGTTACTGTATATATGATTTTTTAGCCATTTATCCAAAGTTCTCTTAAAATGTCTTTAATTGCTCATTGCTTGTCCGATTTTCACCAAAATCGAATCGTATCATCTCAAGACTGTGCCGACTAAAAGTTATGGATTTCGTGTCGATAGACAAAACCGTTTTCGTATAGCGCAGCAGCAAAGTTGGGTTAGGATGCCAAAAGGCTATTCAGTCTTTATCTCTGCAATGCCTTGACATTTTGACACCAAACTTTGTATGTGTCATTGTCACCTCACTCTGACCACATCACATCAATTTCGTAAGTGCGCCACCTATTTGTCGAAAGTGATAAACCATTAAATTATCTTAAAAGTTACTGTATATATGATTTAATGCCATTTATCCAAAGTTCTCTTAAAATGTCTTTAATTGCTCATTGCTGCAGTTGGTCTGCCACTCCCACCCATGATGGCATCTGTTGCCGCTTCTTGCGCTTGGCCCCGGTAATGGCTGCTTGCAGCTATATTTATTAGGGGCCAAGCACCGAAGGTGCGGTGGCACCTATTGTATCTGTTCCGGTTCTTATTATTAGGGGCCAAGCACCGAAGGTGCGGTGGCACCTATTGTATCTGTTCCCGTTCTTATTATTATTCTTCTTCCGACTGGGTGTCTATGGCAGCCCATAGAACCGTTTGCGGGAAAGTTATGAAATTTGGTACACTGATAGAGGACAGTCTGAAAAGTCACCAGAGCAAATTTGGAGTCTCCAACTCAATCCCTCTAGCGCCACCAACTGTCCAAAGATTTACTCATGTTTATGCTTATAACTTTTGAACCATAATGGCTAGAATCACAAATCCTTTGTCCTCTTATTCCTTGGCTCATGCCGATTCGATTGCACCCTATGACGTCATTTTCCGTCACGACAATTTGTCCGCCATTTGTAATTATCCGAAAAAGCTACTTTTTCGAACTCCTCCTAGGCCGTTGTTCCGATTCTCACCAAAATTGAACCAGATCATCTCCAGACCGTGCTGACAAAAAGTTATGGAATTCATAAAAACGCTGCAAGTTGTTCTCGAATACCACGCAAATTAATTTTAAGTAGCGCTTGCGAAAACAGACATAAGGCTGTATCTCCGCAACGCTTTATCGTATTCAAACCAAACTTGGTACATGTCATTACAAGCATGACCTGAGGCTACATGCTGCGTTTCGGCGTAGCGCCACCTACTGGTCCAGAGATACGAAAAATTGCTATTTTTGCTCATAACTACTGAACAGTTTGTCCAAAAATAATAAAGTTGGTCTTGTTAGATTCAGGGCGTCATGCCGAGTCGACAGATATCCAATTTTCCCAGATCGGCCATTTTGGCTGTCGGCCATTTTGAATTATGTGCTAAAATGCTGTATTTTATGAACGCATGAACGAATTGTTACGAAACTCGGTATGGGTCATCAGTACGATACCCTGAAGGAGCCTGAGAAGTTTCGAAACAGCGCCACCTAGTGGCAAAATTGATTTTTCAAATGCTTATAACTCTGGTTGTGTTTGACGTATTTTCACGGGAGTCATCTCGTTGGGATCCTGAATCCTTGCCGAGTCCACAGATACCAAATATGCTTAGGTTTTGTTTACGGTTTGTGTAGCGTTGTGATTTAGCGCTTAAAAAACATTTGCCGATATCTTCGAAACCGCTTGTCCAATCGAGACGAAACCACCGCCAGAAGTTTGGAAACATAGGTCGATAGGCTATACGCTAATGCCCAAATGCGAAAATATTGATAGTAAGGGGTAGTAAAATCCAATCAAAGTCAAGTGTCAGTCATTTTTTATGTGTTTATTCACATAAATGTATATAACTCCAAAACTAAATGAGATATTTTCACCAAATTTTACACACACATGTATGGGCTCACTTTGAGGTCACATAAAAAAAATGGTGGGATTGAGCCTCTTGGTGGCGCTATAATAGAACAAAACATGAAATTCCCATTGAGTTCAATACAGTTTTGTGAAATAAAATGCTATACTAAACAAATGCATTGATGTAATATTAAGAAACTCAGAATGTGCCAACAACACCATCCCCTGAAGGTACTAAAAGTATTTTGAAACAGCGCCACCTTGTGGTCAAAAGTTATAACAAAATATCCAAAAAGGCTAATAACTTTTGAATAAATCTGCCTGTTGAAATGCCACTGATCTTAATAGATTCCTTGGGTCAATCTGAGAACATAGATACCAGGTTTTCCTTATTTGGCCGAACTTCCTGTCCGCCATCTTGATTTTCAGTCAAAACCTACTTTTTCGAACTCCTCCTAGACCGTTTGTCCGATTTTCACCAAAATCGAATCGTATCATCTACAGACCGTGCCGACTAAAAGTTATAGATTTCGTGTCGATAGATGAAACCGGTTTCGTATAGCGCAGCAGCAAAGTTGAGGCATTATGCTAAAAGCACTATTCAGGCTTTATCTCTGCAATGCCTTGACATATTGACACCAAACTTTATATGTGTCATTGTCACTTCACTCTGACCACATCACATCAGTTTTGTAACTGCGCCACCTATTGGTCGAAAGTGATAAACCATTAAATTATCTTAAAAGTTGCTGTTATATGATTTTTTAGCCATTTATCCAAAGTTCTCTTAAAATGTCTTTAATTGCTGCTTGCTGCAGTTGTTCTGCCACTCCCACCCATGATGGCATCTGTTGCCGCTTCTTGCGCTTGGCCCCGGTTATTGCTGCTTGCAGCTATATTTATTCTTCCGTTTCTTCCGACTGGGCGTCTATGGCAGCCCATAGAACCGTTTGCGGGAAAGTTATGAAATTTGGTACACTGATAGAGGACAGTCTGAAAAGTCACCAGAGCAAATTTGGAGTCTCCAACTCAATCCCTCTAGCGCCACCAACTGTCCAAAGATTTACTCATGTTTATGCTTATAACTTTTGAACCATAATGGCTAGAATCACAAATCTTTTGTCCTCTTATTCCTTGGCTCATGCCGATTCGATTGCACCCTATGACGTCATTTTCCGTCACGACAATTTGTCCGCCATTTGTAATTATCCGAAAAAGCTACTTTTTCGAACTCCTCCTAGGCCGTTGTTCCGATTCTCACCAAAATTGAACCAGATCATCTCCAGACCGTGCTGACAAAAAGTTATGGAATTCATAAAAACGCTGCAAGTTGTTCTCGAATACCACGCAAATTAATTTTAAGTAGCGCTTGCGAAAACAGACATAAGGCTGTATCTCCGCAACGCTTTATCGTATTCAAACCAAACTTGGTACATGTCATTACAAGCATGACCTGAGGCTACATGCTGCGTTTCGGCGCAGCGCCACCTACTGGTCCAGAGATACGAAAAATTGCTATTTTTGCTCATAACTACTGAACAGTTTGTCCAAAAATAATAAAGTTGGTCTTGTTAGATTCAGGGCGTCATGCCGAGTCGACAGATATCCAATTTTTCCAGATCGGCCATTTTGGCTGTCGGCCATTTTGAATTATGTGCTAAAATGCTGTATTTTATGAACGCATGAACGAATTGTTACGAAACTCGGTATGGGTCATCAGTACGATACCCTGAAGGAGCCTGAGAAGTTTCGAAACAGCGCCACCTAGTGGCAAAATTGATTTTTCAAATGCTGATAACTCTGGTTGTGTTTGACATATTTTCACGGGAGTCATCTCGTTGGGATCCTGAATCCTTGCCGAGTCCACAGATACCAAATATGCTTAGGTTTTGTTTACGGTTTGTGTAGCGTTGTGATTTAGCGCTTAAAAAACATTTGCCGATATCTTCGAAACCGCTTGTCCGATCGAGACGAAACCACCGCCAGAAGTTTGGAAACATAGGTCGATAGGCTATACGCTAATGCCCAAATGCGAAAATATTGATAGTAAGGGGTAGTAAAATCCAATCAAAGTCACGTGTCAGTCATTTTTTATGTGTTTATTCACATAAATGTATATAACTTCAAAACTAAATGAGATATTTTCACCAAATTTTACACACACATGTATGGGCTCACTTTGAGGTCACATAAAAAAAATGGTGGGATTGAGCCTCTTGGTGGCGCTATAATAGAACGTAACATGCTATTCTTAACGAATGCATTGGTGTAACATTACAAAACTCAGCATGTGCCATCAGCACCATGCCCTGAAGGTACTCAAAACATTTCGAGACAGCGCCACCTTTTGGTCAAAAGTTATAACATAATTTCTAAAAACTTTTGAATAAATCTGCGTATTTTAATGCCACTGGTCTTAAGGTTTGTCATTGTCACCAGACTCTGACCACATCACATCGTTTTTGTAACTACGCCACCTATTGGTCAAAAGTGATAATCCATTAAATCACATTTTTTGTTAATTAATGTGATTTTTAAGCCATTTTGCCTAAATTAATCTTTAAATGTCTTAAATTGCTCCTTGCTGCAGTTGGTCTGACACATGTTGACATGTCTTGTCGTCTTCTTTGCGCTTGGCCCCGGTTATTGCTGCTTGCAGCTATATTTAGGGGCCAAGCACCAAAGGTGCGGAGGCACCTATTGTATCTGTTCCGGTTCTTATTATTATTAGGGGCCAAGCACCAAAGGTGCGGAGGCACCTATTGTATCTGTTCCGGTTCTTATTAGGGGCCAAGCACCGAAGGTGCGGTGGCACCTATTGTATCTGTTCCGGTTCTTATTATTCTTCCGTTTCTTCTTCTTCTTCTTCCGACTGGGTGTCTATGGCAGCCCATAGAACCGTTTGTGGGAAAGTTATGAAATTTGGTACACTGATAGAGGACAGTCTGAAAAGTCAACAGAGCAAATTTGGAGTCTCCAACTCAATCCCTCTAGCGCCACCAACTGTCCAAAGTGTCACTTTTATTATGCTAATAACTTTTGAACCGTAAGGCCTATCATCAAAATTCCTTTTTCCCCTTGTTTCTGAGCTAATGCCGATTCGATTGCTACCTATGACGTCATTTTCCGTCACGATATTTTGTCCGCCATTTGTAATTATCTGAAAAAGCTACTTTTTCGAACTCCTCCTAGGCCGTTGTTCTGATTCTCACCAAAATTGAACCAGATCATCTTCAGACCATGCTGACAAAAAGTTATGGATTTCATAAAAACGCTGCAAGTCGTTCTCGAATACCACGCAAATAAATTTTACGTAGAGCTTGCGAAAACACACATAAGGCTGTATCTCCGCGACACTTTTTCAGATTCAGACCAAACTTGGTCCATGTCATCACAAGCATGACCTGAGGCTACATGCTGCGTTTCGGCGCAGCGCCACCTACTGGTCCAGAGATACGAAAAAGTGCTATTTTCCCCCATAACTACTGTACTCTTTGTCCAAAAATCATAAAAGTGGTCTCGTTAGATTCAGGGCGTCATGCCGAGTTGTCTGGTATCCAATTTTCCTAGATCGGCCATTTTGTCTGTCGGCCATTTTGAATTATGTGCTAAAATGCTGTATTTTCTGAACGCATGAACGAATTGTTACGAAACTCGGTATGGGTCATCAGTACGATGCCCTGAAAGAGCCTGAGAATTTTCGAAACAGCGCCACCTAGTGGTGATTTTTTTTTTTCAAATGCTTATAACTTTGGGTGTGGTTGACTTATTTTCACGAGAGTCATCTTTTTGAGTTCCTGAATCGTTGCCGAGTCCAACGATGCCAAACATGCTGGGTTTCGTCTTACGGTTTGTGTAGCGTTGTGATTTAGCGCTTAAAAAACATTTGCCGATATCTTCGAAACCGCTTGTCCGATCGAGACGAAACCACCGCCAGAAGTTTGGAAACATAGGTCGATAGGCTAAATGCTAATGCCCAAATGCGAAAATATTGATAGTAAGGGGTAGTAAAATCCAATCAAAGTCACGTGTCAGTCATTTTTTATGTGTTTATACACATAAATGTATATAACTCCAAAACTAAATGAGATATTTTCACCAAATTTTACACACACTTGTATGGGCTCACTATGAGGTCACATAAAAAAAATGGTGGGATTGAGCCTATTGGTGGCGCTATAATAGAACGTAACATGCTATTCTTAACGAATGCATTGGTGCAACATTACAAAACTCAGCATGTGCCATCAGCACCATGCCCTGAAGGTACTCAACACATTTCGAGACAGCGCCACCTTTTGGTCAAAAGTTATAACATAATTTCTAAAAACTTTTGAATAAATCTGCATATTTTAATGCCACTGGTCTTAAGGTTTGTCATTGTCACTCGATTTAGTAACTACGCCACCTATTGGTCGAAAGTGATAATTCATTAAATCATATTTTTAGTTAATTAGTGTGATTTTAAAGCCATTTTGCCTAAATTCATCTGACAATGTCTTAAATTGCTCCTTACTGCAGTTGGTCTGACACATGTTGGCATGTCTTGTCGTCTTCTTTGCGCTTGGCCCCGGTTATTGCTGCTTGCAGCTATATTTATTATTATTATTCTGCTTCTTCTTCCGACTGGGCGTCTATGGCAGCCCATAGAACCGTTTGCGGGAAAGTTATGAAATTTGGTACACTGATAGAGGACAGTCTGAAAAGTCACCAGAGCAAATTTGGAGTCTCCAACTCAATCCCTCTAGCGCCACCAACTGTCCAAAGATTTACTCATGTTTATGCTTATAACTTTTGAACCATAATGGCTAGAATCACAAATCCTTTGTCCTCTTATTCCTTGGCTCATGCCGATTCGATTGCACCCTATGACGTCATTTTCCGTCACGACAATTTGTCCGCCATTTGTAATTATCCGAAAAAGCTACTTTTTCGAACTCCTCCTAGGCCGTTGTTCCGATTCTCACCAAAATTGAACCAGATCATCTCCAGACCGTGCTGACAAAAAGTTATGGAATTCATAAAAACGCTGCAAGTTGTTCTCGAATACCACGCAAATTAATTTTAAGTAGCGCTTGCGAAAACAGACATAAGGCTGTATCTCCGCAACGCTTTATCGTATTCAAACCAAACTTGGTACATGTCATTACAAGCATGACCTGAGGCTACATGCTGCGTTTCGGCGCAGCGCCACCTACTGGTCCAGAGATACGAAAAATTGCTATTTTTGCTCATAACTACTGAACAGTTTGTCCAAAAATAATAAAGTTGGTCTTGTTAGATTCAGGGCGTCATGCCGAGTCGACAGATATCCAATTTTCCCAGATCGGCCATTTTGGCTGTCGGCCATTTTGAATTATGTGCTAAAATGCTGTATTTTATGAACGCATGAACGAATTGTTACGAAACTCGGTATGGGTCATCAGTACGATACCCTGAAGGATCCTGAGAAGTTTCGAAACAGCGCCACCTAGTGGCAAAATTGATTTTTCAAATGCTGATAACTCTGGTTGTGTTCGACGTATTTTCACGGGAGTCATCTCGTTGGGATCCTGAATCCTTGCCGAGTCCACAGATACCAAATATGCTTAGGTTTTGTTTACGGTTTGTGTAGCGTTGTGATTTAGCGCTTAAAAAACATTTGCCGATATCTTCGAAACCGCTTGTCCGATCGAGACGAAACCACCGCCAGAAGTTTGGAAACATAGGTCGATAGGCTATACGCTAATGCCCAAATGCGAAAATATTGATAGTAAGGGGTAGTAAAATCCAATCAAAGTCACGTGTCAGTCATTTTCTATGTGTTTATTCACATAAATGTATATAACTCCAAAACTAAATGAGATATTTTCACCAAATTTTACACACACATGTATGGGCTCACTTTGAGGTCACATAAAAAAAATGGTGGGATTGAGCCTCTTGGTGGCGCTATAATAGAACGTAACATGCTATTCTTAACGAATGCATTGGTGTAACATTACAAAACTTAGCATGTTCCATCAGTACCATGCCCTGAATGTACTCAAAACATTTCGAGACAGCGCCACCTTTTGGTCAAAAGTTATAACATAATTTCTAAAAACTTTTGAATAAATCTGCGTATTTTAATGCCACTGGTCTTAAGGTTTGTCATTGTCACCAGACTCTGACCACATCACATCGTTTTTGTAACTACGCCACCTATTGGTCAAAAGTGATAATCCATTAAATCACATTTTTTGTTAATTAGTGTGATTTTTAAGCCATTTTGCCTAAATTAATCTTTAAATGTCTTAAATTGCTCCTTGCTGCAGTTGGTCTGACACATGTTGACATGTCTTGTCGTCTTCTTTGCGCTTGGCCCCGGTTATTGCTGCTTGCAGCTATATTTAGGGGCCAAGCACCGAAGGTGCGGAGGCACCTATTGTATCTGTTCCGGTTCTTATTATTATTATTATTATTCTTCTTCTTCCGACTGGGGGTCTATGGCAGCCCATAGAACCGTGTCCGGGAAAGTTGTTTTGGTTTGACATTCTGATAGAGGACAGTCCCAACATTAAGTACACCAATTTTGGTGTCTCTAACTCATTCCCTCTAGCGCCACCACCTGTCCAAAGTATCACTCACATTTATGCTAATAACTTTTGAACCGTAAGGCCTATCAACAAAATTCTTTTTTCCTCTGATTCCTGAGCTCATGACGATTCGATTGCACCCTATGACGTCATTTTCCGTCATGCAAATTTTTCCGCCATTTTGAATTTTCCGTAAAACCTACTTTTTTCGAACTCCTCCTAGGCCGATACTCCGATTTTCACCAAAATTGCACCAAATCATCTTCATGCAGTGGGGACAAAAAGTTATGGAATTCAAGTTGATTCGTCAAATCGTTTTTGATAAACGTGCAAACTAATTTTACGTAGCGCTTGCGAAAACAAACTTAAGGCTGTATCTCCGCAACGCTTTATCGTATTCAGACCAAACTTGGTACATGTCATCACAAGCATGACCTGAGGCAACATGCAGCGTTTCGGCGCAGCGCCACCTACTGGTCCGGAGATATGAAAAATGGTTATTTTTGCTCATAACTCCTGAACGGTTTGTCCAAAAATCATAAAAGTGGCCTCGTTAGATTCAGGGCGTCATACCGAGTCGACTGATATCCAATTTTCCCAGATCGGCCATTTTGTCTGTCGGCCATTTTGAATTATGTGCTAAAATGCTGTATTTTCTGAACGCATGAACGAATTGTTACGAAACTCGGTATGGGTCATCAGTACGATGCCCTGAAGGAGCTTGAGAAGTTTCGAAACAGCACCACTTAGTGGTCAAAAGTTATAAAGAAATTTACAAAAAGGCTAATAACTTTTGAATAAATCTGCCTGTTGAAATGCCACTGGTCTTAATAGATTCCTTGGGTCAAGCTGAGAACATAGATACCAGGTTTTCCTTATTTGGCCAAACTTCCTGTCCGCCATCTTGATTTTCAGTCAAAACCTACTTTTTCGAACTCCTCCTAGACCGTTTGTCCGATTTTCACCAAAATCGAATCGTATCATCTCCAGACCGTGTCGACTAAAAGTTATGGATTTCGTGTCGATTGACGAAAACCGTTTTCGTATAGCGCAGCAGCAAAGTTGAGGCATGCTGCCAAAATGACTATTAAGTCTTTATCTCTGCAATGCCTTGACATTTTGACACCAAACTTTGTATGTGTCATTGTCACCTCACTCTGACCACATCACATCAATTTGGTAACTGCGCCACCTATTTGTCAAAAATGATAAACCATTAAATCATCTTAAAAGTTACTGTATATGTGGTTTTTTTAGCCATTTATCCAAGTTCTCTTAAAATGCCTTTAATTGCTCCTTGCTGCAGTTGGTCTGCCACTCCCACCCATGATGGCATCTGTTGCCGCTTCTTGCGCTTGGCCCCGGTAATGGCTGCTTGCAGCTATATTATCAATTGTTTCTGTTCCGGTTCTTTTTTATTCTTCTTCCGACTGGGCGTCTATGGCAGCCCATAGAACCGATTGCGGGAAAGTTGTTTTGGTTTGACATTCTAATAGAGGACAGTCCCAACATTAAATACACCAATTTTGGTGTCTCTAACTCATTCCCTCTAGCGCCACCACCTGTCCAAAGTTTTACTTTTGTTTTGCTAATAACTTTTGAACCGTAAGGCCTATCATAGAAATTCTTTTTTCCCCATGTTTCTGAGCTTATGCCGATTCGATTGCACCCTATGACGTCATTTTCCGTCATGCAAATTTGGCCGCCATCTTGAATTTTCCAAAAAAGCTACTTTTTCGAACTCCTCCTAGGCCGATGCTCCGATTTTCACCAAAATTGCACCAGATCATCTTCAGGCAGTGGGGACAAAAAGTTATGGAATTCAAGTTGATTCACTTAACAGTTTTTGAATAACTTGCAAAATAATTTTACGTAGCGCTTGCGAAAACAAACTTAAGGCTGTATCTCCGCAACACTTAATTGTATTCAGACCAAACTTGGTACATGTCATCACAAGCATGACCTGAGGCTACATGCTGCGTTTCGGCGCAGTGCCACCTACTGGTCTGGAGATATGAAACATGGATATTTTTGCTTATAACATCTGAACAATTTGTCCAAAAATCATAAAAGTGGTCTCGTTAGATTCAAGGCATCATACCGGGTCGTCTGATATAAAATTTTACCAGATCAGCCATTTTGTCTGTCGGCCATTTTGAATTATGTGCTAAAATGCTGTATTTTCTGAACGCATGAACGAATTGTTACGAAACTCAGTATGGGTCATCAGTACGATGCCCTGAAGGAGCGTGAGATGTTTAAAAACAGCGCCACCTAGTGGTCAAAAGTTATAACAAAACTTCCAAAAAGGCTAATAACTTTTGAATACATCTCCCTGTTGAAATGCCACTGGTCTTAATAGATTCCTTGGGTCAAGCTGAGAACAAAGATACCAGATTTTCCTAATTTGGCCGAACTTCCTGTCCGCCATCTTGATTTTCAGTCAAAACCTACTTTTTCGAACTCCTCCTAGACCGTTTGTCCGATTTTCACCAAAATCGAATCGTATCATCTCCAGACTGTGTCGACTAAAATTTATAAATTTCGTGTCGATAGACAAAACCGTTTTCGTGTAGCGCAGCAGCAAAGTTAAGGTAGGATGCCAAAATGACTATTCAGTCTTTATCTCTGCAATGCCTTCACATTTTGACACCAAACTTTGTATGTGTCATTGTCACCTCACTCTGACCACATCACATCAATTTCGTAAGAGCGCCACCTATTTGTCGAAAGTGATAAACCATTAAATGATCTTAAAAGTTACTGTATATATGATTTTTTAGCCATTTATACAAAGTTCTCTTAAAATGTCTTTAATTGCTCATTGCTGCAGTTGGTCTGCCACTCCCACCCATGATGGCATCTGTTGCCGCTTCTTGCGCTTGGCCCCGGTAATGGCTGCTTGCAGCTATATTTAGGGGCCAAGCACCGAAGGTGCGGAGGCACCTATTGTATCTGTTCCGGTTCTTATTATTAGGGGCCAAGCACCGAAGGTGCGGAGGCACCTATTGTATCTGTTCCGGTTCTTATTATTATTAGGGGCCAAGCACCGAAGGTGCGGGCACCTATTGTATCTGTTCCCGTTCTTATTAGGGGCCAAGCACCGAAGGTGCGGAGGCACCTATTGTATCTGTTCCGGTTCTTATTATTATTATTATTAGGGGCCAAGCACCGAAGGTGCGGTGGCACCTATTGTATCTGTTCCGGTTCTTATTATTCTTCCGTTTCTTCCGACTGGGCGTCTATGGCAGCCCATAGAACCGTTTGCGGGAAAGTTATGAAATTTGGTACACTGATAGAGGACAGTCTGAAAAGTCACCAGAGCAAATTTGGAGTCTCCAACTCAATCCCTCTAGCGCCACCAACTGTCCAAAGATTCACTCATGTTTATGCTAATAACTTTTGAACCATAATGGCTAGAATCACAAATCCTTTGTCCTCTTATTCCTTGGCTCAAGCCGATTCGATTGCACCCTATGACGTCATTTTCCGTCACGACAATTTGTCCGCCATTTGTAATTATCCGAAAAAGCTACTTTTTCGAACTCCTCCTAGGCCGTTGTTCCGATTCTCACCAAAATTGAACCAGATCATCTCCAGACCGTGCTGACAAAAAGTTATGGAATTCATAAAAACGCTGCAAGTTGTTCTCGAATACCACGCAAATTAATTTTAAGTAGCGCTTGCGAAAACAGACATAAGGCTGTATCTCCGCAACGCTTTATCGTATTCAAACCAAACTTGGTACATGTCATCACAAGCATGACCTGAGGCTACATGCTGCGTTTCGGCGCAGCGCCACCTACTGGTCCAGAGATACGAAAAATTGCTATTTTTGCTCATAACTACTGAACAGTTTGTCCAAAAATAATAAAGTTGGTCTTGTTAGATTCAGGGCGTCATGTCGAGTCGACAGATATCCAATTTTCCCAGATCGGCCATTTTGGCTGTCGGCCATTTTGAATTATGTGCTAAAATGCTGTATTTTATGAACGCATGAACGAATTGTTACGAAACTCGGTATGGGTCATCAGTACGATACCCTGAAGGAGCCTGAGAAGTTTCGAAACAGCGCCACCTAGTGGCAAAATTGATTTTTCAAATGCTGATAACTCTGGTTGTGTTTGACATATTTTCACGGGAGTCATCTCGTTGGGATCCTGAATCCTTGCCGAGTCCACAGATACCAAATATGCTTAGGTTTTGTTTACGGTTTGTGTAGCGTTGTGATTTAGCGCTTAAAAAAACATTTGCCGATATCTTCGAAACCGCTTGTCCGATCGAGACGAAACCACCGCCAGAAGTTTGGAAACATAGGTCGATAGGCTATACGCTAATGCCCAAATGCGAAAATATTGATAGTAAGGGTAGTAAAATTCAAACAAAGTCACGTGTCAGTCATTTTTTACGTGTTTTTTCATATAAGTGTCTATAACTCTGAAGTGAATTGAGATATTTTCACCAAAATTGACACACATACGTATGGGCTCACTCTGAGGACACATAAAAAAAATTGTGGGACTGAGCCTCTTGGTGGCGCTATAATAGAACAAAACATGAAATTCCCATTGACTTCAATAGAGTTTTGTGAATTAAAATGCTATACTAAACAAATGCATTGATGTAATATTAAGAAACTCAGAATGTGCCAACAACACCATCCCCTGAAGGTACTAAAAATATTTCGAAACAGCGCCACCTTGTGGTCAAAACTTATAATAAAATTTCCAAAAAGGCTAATAACTTTTGAATAAATCTGCCTGTTGAAATGCCACTGGTCTTAATAGATTCATTGGGTCAAGCTGAGAACATAGATACCAGGTTTTCCTTATTTGGCCGAACTTCCTGTCCGCCATCTTGATTTTCAGTCAAAACCTACTTTTTCGAACTCCTCCTAGACCGTTTTTTCCGATTTTCACCAAAATCGAATCGTATCATCTCCAGACCGTGCCGACTAAAAGTTATAGATTTCGTGTCGATAGATGAAACCGTTTTCGTATACCGCAGCAGCAAATTTGAGGCATGCTGCCAAAATGACTATTAAGTGTTTAACATTGCAATGCCTTGACATTTTGACACCAAACTTTGTATGTGTCATTGTCACCTCACCCTGACCACATCACATTAATTTGCTAACTGCGCCACCTATTGGTCGAAAGTGATACTCCATTAAATCATATTTTTATTTAGAGTTTCTATGATTTTTCAGCCATTTCGCCTACAATTGTCTTTAAATGTCTTTAATTGCTCATTGTTGCAGTTGGTCTGACACTTTCAGCAATGTTGGCATGTCTTTTCGTCTTATGCTGCTTGGCCCCGATAATGGCTGCTTGCAGCTATATTTAGGGGCCAAGCACCGAAGGTGCGGTGGCACCTATTGTATCTGTTCCGGTTCTTATTATTCTTCCGTTTCTTCCGACTGGGCGTCTATGGCAGCCCATAGAACCGTTTGCGGGAAAGTTATGAAATTTGGTACACTGATAGAGGACAGTCTGAAAAGTCACCAGAGCAAATTTGGAGTCTCCAACTCAATCCCTCTAGCGCCACCAACTGTCCAAAGATTTACTCATGTTTATGCTTATAACTTTTGAACCATAATGGCTAGAATCACAAATCCTTTGTCCTCTTATTCCTTGGCTCATGCCGATTCGATTGCACCCTATGACGTCATTTTCCGTCACGACAATTTGTCCGCCATTTGTAATTATCCGAAAAAGCTACTTTTTCGAACTCCTCCTAGGCCGTTGTTCCGATTCTCACCAAAATTGAACCAGATCATCTCCAGACCGTGCTGACAAAAAGTTATGGAATTCATAAAAACGCTGCAAGTTGTTCTCGAATACCACGCAAATTAATTTTAAGTAGCGCTTGCAAAAACAGACATAAGGCTGTATCTCCGCAACGCTTTATCGTATTCAAACCAAACTTGGTACATGTCATTACAAGCATGACCTGAGGCTACATGCTGCGTTTCGGCGCAGCGCCACCTACTGGTCCAGAGATACGAAAAATTGCTATTTTTGCTCATAACTACTGAACAGTTTGTCCAAAAATAATAAAGTTGGTCTTGTTAGATTCAGGGCGTCATGCCGAGTCGACAGATATCCAATTTTCCCAGATCGGCCATTTTGGCTGTCGGCCATTTTGAATTATGTGCTAAAATGCTGTATTTTATGAACGTATGAACGAATTGTTACGAAAATCGGTATGGGTCATCAGTACGATACCCTGAAGGAGCCTGAGAAGTTTCGAAACAGCGCCACCTAGTGGCAAAATTGATTTTTCAAATGCTGATAACTCTGGTTGTGTTTGACATATTTTCACGGGAGTCATCTCGTTGGGATCCTGAATCCTTGCCGAGTCCACAGATACCAAATATGCTTAGGTTTTGTTTACGGTTTGTGTAGCGTTGTGATTTAGCGCTTAAAAAACATTTGCCGATATCTTCGAAACCGCTTGTCCGATCGAGACGAAACCACCGCCAGAAGTTTGGAAACATAGGTCGATAGGCTATACGCTAATGCCCAAATGCGAAAATATTGATAGTAAGGGGTCGTAAAATTCAAACAAAGTCATGTGTCAGTCATTTTTTACGTGTTTTTTCACATAAATGTCTATAACTCTGAAGTGAATTGAGATATTTTCACCAAAATTGACACACATACGTATGGGCTCACTCTGAGGACACATAAAAAAAATTGTGGGACTGAGCCTCTTGGTGGCGCTATAATAGAACAAAACATGAAATTCCCATTGACTTCAATAGAGTTTTGTGAAATAAAATGCTATACTAAACAAATGCATTGATGTAATATTAAGAAACTCAGAATGTGCCAACAACACCATCCCCTGAAGGTACTAAAAATATTTCGAAACAGCGCCACCTTGTGGTCAAAAGTTATAACAAAATTTCCAAAAAGGCTAATAACTTTTGAATAAATCTGCCTGTTGAAATGCCACTGGTCTTAATAGATTCCTTCGGTCAAGCTGAGAACATAGATACCAGGTTTTCCTTATTTGGCCGAACTTCCTGTCCACCATCTTGATTTTCATTCAAAAGCTACTTTTTCGAACTCCTCCTAGACCGTTTGTCCGATTTTCACCAAAATCGAATCGTATCATCTTCAGACCGTCCCGACCAAAAGTTATGGATTTCGTGTCGATAGACAAAACCGTTTTCGTATACCGCAGCAGCAAAGTTGAGGCATGCTGCCAAAATGACTATTAAGGCTTTATATCTGCAATGTCTCGACATATTGACAACTAACTTTGTATGTGTCATTGTCACTTCACTCTGACCACATCACATCGAGTTCATAACTGCGCCACCTATTGGTCGAAAGTGATAAACCATTAAATCATCTCATAAGTTACTGTATGCATGATTTTTCGACCATTTGCCGAAATTCCTCTTAAAATGTCTTTAAATTGCTCATTTTTTCAGTTGGTCTGACACTTTCAGCCATGTTGGCATGTCTTATCGTCTTCTACTGCTTGGCCCCGTTTAATGGCTGCTTGCAGCTATATTTATTTAGGGGCCAAGCACCGAAGGTGCGGTGGCACCTATTGTATCTGTTCCGGTTCTTATTATTCTTCTTCTTCCGACTGGGCGTCTATGGCAGCCCATAGAACCGTTTGCGGGAAAGTTATGAAATTTGGTACACTGATAGAGGACAGTCTGAAAAGTCACCAGAGCAAATTTGGAGTCTCCAACTCAATCCCTCTAGCGCCACCAACTGTCCAAAGATTTACTCATGTTTATGCTTATAACTTTTGAACCATAATGGCTAGAATCACAAATCCTTTGTCCTCTTATTCCTTGGCTCATGCCGATTCGATTGCACCCTATGACGTCATTTTCCGTCACGACAATTTGTCCGCCATTTGTAATTATCCGAAAAAGCTACTTTTTCGAACTCCTCCTAGGCCGTTGTTCCGATTCTCACCAAAATTGAACCAGATCATCTCCAGACCGTGCTGACAAAAAGTTATGGAATTCATAAAAACGCTGCAAGTTGTTCTCGAATACCACGCAAATTAATTTTAAGTAGCGCTTGCGAAAACAGACATAAGGCTGTATCTCCGCAACGCTTTATCGTATTCAAACCAAACTTGGTACATGTCATTACAAGCATGACCTGAGGCTACATGCTGCGTTTCGGCGCAGCGCCACCTACTGGTCCAGAGATACGAAAAATTGCTATTTTTGCTCATAACTACTGAACAGTTTTGTCCAAAAATAATAAAGTTGGTCTTGTTAGATTCAGGGCGTCATGCCGAGTCGACAGATATCCAATTTTCCCAGATCGGCCATTTTGGCTGTCGGCCATTTTGAATTATGTGCTAAAATGCTGTATTTTATGAACGCATGAACGAATTGTTACGAAACTCGGTATGGGTCATCAGTACGATACCCTGAAGGATCCTGAGAAGTTTCGAAACAGCGCCACCTAGTGGCAAAATTGATTTTTCAAATGCTGATAACTCTGGTTGTGTTCGACGTATTTTCACGGGAGTCATCTCGTTGGGATCCTGAATCCTTGCCGAGTCCACAGATACCAAATATGCTTAGGTTTTGTTTACGGTTTGTGTAGCGTTGTGATTTAGCGCTTAAAAAACATTTGCCGATATCTTCGAAACCGCTTGTCCGATCGAGACGAAACCACCGCCAGAAGTTTGGAAACATAGGTCGATAGGCTATATGCTAATGCCCAAATGCGAAAATATTGATAGTAAGGGGTAGTAAAATCCAATCAAAGTCACGTGTCAGTCATTTTTTATGTGTTTATTCACATAAATGTATATAACTCCAAAACTAAATGAGATATTTTCACCAAATTTTACACACACATGTATGGGCTCACTTTGAGGTCACATAAAAAAAATGGTGGGATTGAGCCTCTTGGTGGCGCTATAATAGAACGTAACATGCTATTCTTAACGAATGCATTGGTGTAACATTACAAAACTCAGCATGTGCCATCAGCACCATGCCCTGAAGGTACTCAAAACATTTCGAGACAGCGCCACCTTTTGGTCAAAAGTTATAACATAATTTCTAAAAACTTTTGAATAAATCTGCGTATTTTAATGCCACTGGTCTTAAGGTTTGTCATTGTCACCAGACTCTGACCACATCACATCGTTTTTGTAACTACGCCACCTATTGGTCAAAAGTGATAATCCATTAAATCACATTTTTTGTTAATTAGTGTGATTTTTAAGCCATTTTGCCTAAATTAATCTTTAAATGTCTTAAATTGCTCCTTGCTGCAGTTGGTCTGACACATGTTGACATGTCTTGTCGTCTTCTTTGCGCTTGGCCCCGGTTATTGCTGCTTGCAGCTATATTTAGGGGCCAAGCACCGAAGGTGCGGTGGCACCTATTGTATCTGTTCCGGTTCTTATTATTCTTCCGTTTCTTCCGACTGGGCGTCTATGGCAGCCCATAGAACCGTTTGCGGGAAAGTTATGAAATTTGGTACACTGATAGAGGACAGTCTGAAAAGTCACCAGAGCAAATTTGGAGTCTCCAACTCAATCCCTCTAGCGCCACCAACTGTCCAAAGATTCACTCATGTTTATGCTAATAACTTTTGAACCATAATGGCTAGAATCACAAATCCTTTGTCCTCTTATTCCTTGGCTCAAGCCGATTCGATTGCACCCTATGACGTCATTTTCCGTCACGACAATTTGTCCGCCATTTGTAATTATCCGAAAAAGCTACTTTTTCGAACTCCTCCTAGGCCGTTGTTCCGATTCTCACCAAAATTGAACCAGATCATCTCCAGACCGTGCTGACAAAAAGTTATGGAATTCATAAAAACGCTGCAAGTTGTTCTCGAATACCACGCAAATTAATTTTAAGTAGCGCTTGCGAAAACAGACATAAGGCTGTATCTCCGCAACGCTTTATCGTATTCAAACCAAACTTGGTACATGTCATCACAAGCATGACCTGAGGCTACATGCTGCGTTTCGGCGCAGCGCCACCTACTGGTCCAGAGATACGAAAAATTGCTATTTTTGCTCATAACTACTGAACAGTTTGTCCAAAAATAATAAAGTTGGTCTTGTTAGATTCAGGGCGTCATGTCGAGTCGACAGATATCCAATTTTCCCAGATCGGCCATTTTGGCTGTCGGCCATTTTGAATTATGTGCTAAAATGCTGTATTTTATGAACGCATGAACGAATTGTTACGAAACTCGGTATGGGTCATCAGTACGATACCCTGAAGGAGCCTGAGAAGTTTCGAAACAGCGCCACCTAGTGGCAAAATTGATTTTTCAAATGCTGATAACTCTGGTTGTGTTTGACATATTTTCACGGGAGTCATCTCGTTGGGATCCTGAATCCTTGCCGAGTCCACAGATACCAAATATGCTTAGGTTTTGTTTACGGTTTGTGTAGCGTTGTGATTTAGCGCTTAAAAAACATTTGCCGATATCTTCGAAACCGCTTGTCCGATCGAGACGAAACCACCGCCAGAAGTTTGGAAACATAGGTCGATAGGCTATACGCTAATGCCCAAATGCGAAAATATTGATAGTAAGGGGTAGTAAAATTCAAACAAAGTCACGTGTCAGTCATTTTTTACGTGTTTTTTCATATAAGTGTCTATAACTCTGAAGTGAATTGAGATATTTTCACCAAAATTGACACACATACGTATGGGCTCACTCTGAGGACACATAAAAAAAATTGTGGGACTGAGCCTCTTGGTGGCGCTATAATAGAACAAAACATGAAATTCCCATTGACTTCAATAGAGTTTTGTGAATTAAAATGCTATACTAAACAAATGCATTGATGTAATATTAAGAAACTCAGAATGTGCCAACAACACCATCCCCTGAAGGTACTAAAAATATTTCGAAACAGCGCCACCTTGTGGTCAAAACTTATAATAAAATTTCCAAAAAGGCTAATAACTTTTGAATAAATCTGCCTGTTGAAATGCCACTGGTCTTAATAGATTCATTGGGTCAAGCTGAGAACATAGATACCAGGTTTTCCTTATTTGGCCGAACTTCCTGTCCGCCATCTTGATTTTCAGTCAAAACCTACTTTTTCGAACTCCTCCTAGACCGTTTTTTCCGATTTTCACCAAAATCGAATCGTATCATCTCCAGACCGTGCCGACTAAAAGTTATAGATTTCGTGTCGATAGATGAAACCGTTTTCGTATACCGCAGCAGCAAATTTGAGGCATGCTGCCAAAATGACTATTAAGTGTTTAACATTGCAATGCCTTGACATTTTGACACCAAACTTTGTATGTGTCATTGTCACCTCACCCTGACCACATCACATTAATTTGCTAACTGCGCCACCTATTGGTCGAAAGTGATACTCCATTAAATCATATTTTTATTTAGAGTTTCTATGATTTTTCAGCCATTTCGCCTACAATTGTCTTTAAATGTCTTTAATTGCTCATTGTTGCAGTTGGTCTGACACTTTCAGCAATGTTGGCATGTCTTTTCGTCTTATGCTGCTTGGCCCCGATAATGGCTGCTTGCAGCTATATTTATTATTCTTCTTCTTCCGACTGGGGGTCTATGGCAGCCCATAGAACCGTGTCCGGGAAAGTTGTTTTGGTTTGACATTCTGATAGAGGACAGTCCCATCATTAATTACACCAATTTTGGTGTCTCTAACTTATTCCCTCTAGCGCCACCACCTGTCCAAAGTTTCACTCACATTTATGCTAATAACTTTTGAACCGTAAGGCCTATCAACAAAATTCTTTTTTCCTCTGATTCCTGAGCTCATGACGATTCGATTGCACCCTATGACGTCATTTTCCGTCATGCAAATTTTTCCGCCATTTTGAATTTTCAGAAAAACCTACTTTTTCGAACTCCTCCTAGGGCGATGCTCCGATTTTCACCAAAATTGCACCAGATCATCTTCAGACAGTGGGGACAAAAAGTTATGGAATTCAAGTTGATTCGCTTAAAAGTTTTTGAATAACGTGCAAAATAATTTTACGTAGCGCTTACGAAAACAAACTTATGGCTGTATCTCCGCAACGCTTTATCGTATTCAGACCAAACTTGGTACATGTCATCACAAGCATGACCTGAGGCTACCTGCAGCGTTTCGGCGCAGCGCCACCTACTGGTCCGGAGATATGAAAAATGGCTATTTTTGCTCATAACTCCTGAACGGTTTGTCCAAAAATCATAAATGTGGTCTCGTTAGATTCAGGGCGTCATGTTGAGTTGATTGATATCCAATTTTCCCATATCGGCCATTTTGTCTGTCGGCCATTTTGAATTATGTGCTAAAATGCTGTATTTTCTGAACGCATGAACGAATTGTTACGAAACTCAGTATGGGTCATCAGTACGATGCCCTGAAGGAGCCTGAGAAGTTTCGAAACAGCGCCACCTTGTGGTCAAAAGTTATAACTAAATTTCCAAAAAGGCTAATAACTTTTGAATAAATCTCCCTGTTGAAATGCCACTGGTCTTAATAGATTCCTTGGGTCAAGCTGAGAACATAGATACCAGATTTTCCTAATTTGGCCGAACTTCCTGTCCGCCATCTTGATTTTCAGTCAAAACCTACTTTTTCGAACTCCTCCTAGACCGTTTGTCCGATTTTCACCAAAATCGAATCGTATCATCTCCAGACTGTGCCGACTAAAAGTTATGGATTTCGTGTCGATTGACGAAACCGTTTTCGTATAGCGCAGCAGCAAAGTTGAGGCATGCTGCCAAAATGACTATTAAGTCTTTATCTCTGCAATGCCTTGACATTTTGACACCAAACTTTGTATGTGTCATTGTCACCTCACTCTGACCACATCACATCAATTTGGTAACTGCGCCACCTATTTGTCAAAAATGATAAACCTTTAAATCATCTTAAAAGTTACTGTATATGTGATTTTTTAGCCATTTATCCAAGTTCTCTTAAAATGTCTTTAATTGCTCCTTGCTGCAGTTGGTCTGCCACTCCCACCCATGATGGCATCTGTTGCCGCTTCTTGCGCTTGGCCCCGGTAATGGCTGCTTGCAGCTATATTTATTATTCTTTTTCTTCTTCCGACTTGGTGTCTATGGCAGCCCATAGAACCGATTGCGGGAAAGTTGTTTTGGTTTGACATTCTGATAGAGGACAGTCCCAACATTAAATACACCAATTTTGGTGTCTCTAAGTCATTCCCTCTAGCGCCACCACCTGTCCAAATTTTCACTTTTATTATGCTAATAACTTTTGAACCGTAAGGCCTATCAACAAAATTCTTTTTTCCTCTGATTCCTGAGCTCATAACGATTCGATTGCACCCTATGACGTCATTTCCCGTCATGCAAATTTTTCCGCCATTTTGAATTTTAAGAAAAACCTACTTTTTCGAACTCCTCCAAGGGCGATGCTCCGATTTTCACCAAAATTGCACCAGATCATCTTCAGACAGTGCGGACAAAAAGTTATGGAATTCAAGTTGATTCGCTTAAAAGTTTTTGAATAACGTGCAAAATAATTTTACGTAGCGCTTGCGAAAACAAACTTAAGGCTGTATCTCCGCAACGCTTTATTGTATTCAGACCAAACTTGGTACATGTCATCACAAGCATGACCTGAGGCTACCTGCAGCGTTTCGGCGCAGCGCCACCTACTGGTCCGGAGATATGAAAAATGGCTATTTTTGCTCATAACTCCTGAACGGTTTGTCCAAAAATCATAAAAGTGACCTCGTTAGATTCAGGGCATCATGCCGAGTCGACTGATATCCAATTTTCCCATATCGGCCATTTTGTCTGTCGGCCATTTTGAATTATGTGCTAAAATGCTGTATTTTCTGAACGCATGAACGAATTGTTACGAAACTCGGTATGGGTCATCAGTATGATGCCCTGAAGGAGCCTGAGAAGTTTCGAAACAGCGCCACCTAGTGGT